>JAPFRF010000007.1:65413323-66613323 GCA_029282475.1 Phrynocephalus forsythii | reverse complement strand
AACCATGTATTCATTATGCATAACTCCTGTTCTTGACATAGCTGATGTTCTGAACCATTTCATTCATCAAGGCCAAACTTAGCTATAATTTCCGATTCTTCTGTTGCTCTCACATTTGCATTGAAGTCTCCATTGATAGAGACAATATCTTTTTTTAGTTTCAGGGCTTCTTCAATATCAACATAGAATTAATTCTTTCTATTTCCTCTTCTGGAGGGCTGCATAGATTTGTAGAATTGTAATGATAGGCATTTTTGCTTCAGTGAGACTTCAGGTTTGATTTGAATTATCACTCACTTTTCTGTTTTTCTGGCTTTCTCCTCCAACCCCACATTTCAAATGGGTTGGTTTTTATAGGTGCCTTTCTTCACTGTCTTTGTGCAAAAAGTATTGCTGCACATAGATGATTTTGACCTTGTTTTCCAGTAGCATGTCAGTGTTTGTTTGTTTTTTGTTTGTTTGTTTATTGACCACCCAACTTTCCCTCAGGAACTCTGGGTGGTGTACAACAGATTACCAACTAAACAATTGCCCCCAAACCCAACCCAACAGAGAATCAAATAAAAGATAAAAACAAACAACATACAACATACAACATAGAATCCGGCAAGAGGGCTGAGAGAAATGATTCAATCAACTGACAGACAGACAAGCCAATATGCGCTCAGTGATTACCGGTTTCCCTGAAGAGCCAGGTTTTCAAAGCTCTCCTAAAGGCTGGCAGCGACTCAGCCAGCCTGAGCTCTGAAGGCAATCTGTTCCATAGTGCTGGGGCCACCACTGAGAAGTCCTGACTCCTGGTAGAAACCCTTCAGGCCTCCCTCGGAGTGGCCACTAGGAGCAATAAGGAGAGTGAAGCTCTGGTTGGGCGAGATGAGGCTGGCCTCCGACTCAAGACTGTCACTTGTTTTTTTAATTCAGAAGGCAAAGGGACATCCATATAACATTTCTTCCTCAGCTCACCTGACTCAAGGAAAGGGTTGGGAAATTTGAACGCAGCCATTTAGCCTGCACTTGGCAGAGTGGGCTTGGCAGCAACTGTTTACTCAAGAGGTTAAAGGGTGTGTATGTTTCTCCATTCTATGTGTTGCACCTGCTGACATCTTTGCTTCATTATTTTATTAAGCCCATAATAGCCCTTCAAAGTATGTTGACTATAGCTGCATCCAACTTGTTCTCACTTCTGTCTTCTGCCAGTAACCATACTACAAACCCTGTGCTCATTTTTTGGGAAAACTTTAGCATATGGATATGACTGAGACAAACAAAATAATGCAGGGCATGAGTAAAGTGGATAGAGGGATGCTCTTCTGCCCCTCACAAAATACCAGAACTAGGGGATATACACTCAAGTTGAGGGCTGGGAGAGTGAGAACACACAAAAGAAAATATTTTTTTACCCAGCGTGTTGTTAGTCTGTGGAAGTCCCTGCCACAAGATGTGGTGATGACATCTAGCCTGAATGCCTTCAAAAGGGGATTGGTCAGATTCCTGGAGGAAAAGTCCATCACAGGTTACAAACCATGATGGAGATGTGTAATCCCCAGGGTTGGAACCGGGGTACTTCAAGGGCCAGATGCGGGGGAGTGGTATCAGGAGACAGATATCTAGTCTCGTGCGCTTCCGGACACATTTGGTGGGGCCACTGTGAGATACAGGAAGCTGGACTAGATGGGCCTTTGGCCTGATTCAGCATGGCTTTTCTCATGTTTTTATGTTCATATTTCACTGGATAATTCTATATGAGGGAAATTTCCATTTGCATATCCTGTATACTAAACTTCCATTTTTAAAAGTCAGTTCAATTCTTAAAATTGAATTAAAAGTTCAATTCTTCAAAAAACAAAAAAAACACACCCCTCATAAAGAATTTGTTTATGAATGTGGGATATTCGGCTTCTGAATCCATGATTCAAAAAGCCAGATAATGGCTCAATATTGTTGGCCAATATCACATCAGCAGGAAAAAGGATGTTAAGCTTTATATCTTCCAGTGGATGTTCTGTTTTTATCCAAGTTTAAATAGTCCTTTTGGTCTTGGTGCTGGCGGTTATTCTGAAAAGTTTCAGTGCTAAGTAAGAAAATGTTTCTTCTGCTGAAATCTAAAGGGATTGTAAGAGACAGTGTTATGCAGATATGATTTTGATCCCTTTATAAAGTTAAAATGCTTAATTGATTTCTGTGCCTGCATGGAGGGTGAGAGGCTGGGCGGGCATGATGCTTTTTAGGCCCCTCCCAACTGAACCATTCTGATTCTATGAATGTTGGTTTTATTTTCTCTGTCACTTTAACGTCTGTCCATCTTCTATATTTTATGGAGCAACAGAGTTGCCCTTACAATTTCTTCCTCATAGCTAAGCTCTTAAAAAGGAACGAAACCACATCTGGGCGGAATGAATTCCTCCCTCCCCCGCCCTCGCCTTCCATAGGTAGGGGAAAGTTCTCTGAACCCGGCGAGCTTTAAGGCTCCGGGCAGTCCCCGTGGTCTGCAGCCGCGGAGGTGCACAGGTTCCCCAGCGGAATGCCAAAAAAAGGGACTGCACCATCGAGACCCGAAAAAAGGGGGTGCGCGTGACTCCTTTTAAACAATCCGCAGAAAGGAAGTCCGACCTGCTGGACCGAATGCTGAAAAGCGATCAAATTTTAAAAAGAGGCAGAGGCGAATTCTTAAATAAACCACCGCAGGAATTCTCGCTAGGCAAGCGGGGGCTTTGAAATCGGTTCATCTCTCGGGCTGCCTTTGGGAGCGGATTGCGAAAAGTTAACCGGACCAGTTTTTCCCCCGCCTTTCTGTCTCGCTTCAGACGGCTCCAGTCAGTGTCGAGGGATTGTTCTGCAAAGCAGAGGTATGAATGAAATGACGTCACACTCAGGCGAGCCCGCGGGAAAGGAGCAAAGTGCGGAGCCGGGTGGAAATCGATGGGGTGGGCGGTGTTTTCGTCCTTAACCCTTCGCTAAGGGAGAGAGGCGGGTGCTTGTTTGACGGATCATCCGATCTGCAAGGGGCGTGGGCCGGCCAGTTCAACAAAGGCCATGATTGTACTTCTGCCGAGTCAGCCCAGGCGGGATCACCCACCGGCAAATCCCACCGATTGCGCTGAGAAGAATTTCCCAATAAATTGGCTGATTTCCCCCTTGACCGCCACATTTTCACCGTTCGGAGTTTCTCTGCGAAGCAAATTATAGTTCGGATGATGCCCATCCTTCCGAACTGCTCTCATATCTCGTCCTTCTCCAGACGTTTGATCACCAAATAATAATCGTTTCCTTTCACTTACACCCTGGCCAATAAATATCTACACCTGTCCAGTTATTATTTGTACTTACTTACCCGAGAACCTACGATAGTAGTGGAATAGTTTTGAGTCACTCCTGTGAAGCCGCCTCTGTAATCACAAACCAGTTTAACTGCATTATTTGGATTCCTGCCAGTTTATTCCATATTGCTGCTCTACGGAGGATCTGAACATTCCAGTTTAACTAGTACATGGACAATGGTTTGTCTGTGTTTAATGCTCCCTTTCTGTCCCAATTGCCCTAAACACATATGGTCACATCCCAAACTGGCTTACAAAGATTCTCATTGATTTCTGGTAAGAATTTGTTTTAATCAGAATTAGAATTTCTTGCAAGTAAATCTAAAATAAATTTATAAGCTAAGCCCCAGTGACCAGGGGAAATTAAATGTAATTAAGTAATTAGACATACTCAGAAAATAATCAAGTAAAAGGACACTAAGTCAAGATTCTCTGGAAAAGATAATGATGTTGGGAAAGTTTGACAACACAAAAATTAGGCACAAAAAGACTTCTGTTGTAGATGATCCTTCTGAAAAGATAAATCATCTATCCAAATCATGTAACCTTTTTAAATGCATGTTTGTGTTTTGTGTCACTTTGATACAATACTGAATAAAATTTTACAATATTGTGTTTATTTATTAATTCCATGAAATGATTAGAAATAAAAACACACCTACAAGGAAACATTAGTAAGGAGCTGCTTGTTTCTGCTTGGAAATATTTGGGAAAAGACTTTCTACAACATATACATGTGCAGTTATCCATAGCTGCTTGAAGTGTTTGGTGCAATTATATTATATTATATTATATTATATTATATTATATTATATTATATTATATTATATTATATTATATTATATTATATTATATTATATTATATTATATTATATATTGGATTTCTAGATCAACCATCTAGCAACAAGGCTACTCTTGTATATTTATTTGAGCTAAATACAAGATATAAAGCTCTATGAATTATTCTTCTAAGGCCAAGGTTTGCTCATTGAAGAGCTGAAAATAATGTATGACAACCCCTTTCTGTACAGCATGCAGTTGACTTATAGTTGGGTCTAGATCAGAATGATACACAGTGTACTTATTCTCTGCTGCCAACCTTTTCCAATAACAAATCAAATGTACCAATCATGTAACGTTATCTGCTTTATAACAAGAACCTTGGAATACTCACATCACAATATGATGTATGATGCATATCAAGTGAAGTGGCCAACGAGCTCTGGTCTGAAGGCATAGTGATGGAAACAACCTTACAGAAAATAAGATTTAAGACAGGGTTTTTCCAAGATAAAAGAGAACCTAAAAATCCCTTTTAAGCTGTCTTTATTTCTACTGACATACAGTGGGAGAGGCAAGGTGGAGCTTGAAAAAGTTTTAAGAAAACTCCATGTCACAACTGTAACGACTCAACACACACACACACACACACACACACACACACACACACACACACACACACACACACACACACACACACACAGAGAGAGAGAGAGAGAGAGAGAGAGAGAGAGAGAGAGAGAGAGAGAGAGAGAGAGAGAGAGAGTCCACCAGCCAGTATGCCTACAAGATTTGCTGCCTGAAGTATCCTGGGAAATGTAATTCAAAAATGTAACTTTCTCAGGCTCTGGCTATTTAAGGGAATAAAGAACAGAATGAGATGCTGTCACCATTTACTGTTGAACACTGATACTAACCAGACCATCGTCCTATCATTGCTCAGTCACAACACCAGGATGTCATTAGATTCATTCTTCTTTAAAACTAAGATCTGGAGGAAGGAAATACCTGAGATACATTTTGCAGGTCCAGTTTACAAGACTAGATTTTAGTGACAAAGTTGGCAGTGTGAGACCATCACCATGGAAACTGCATCGGAACATCAGGTTGGCTGTAATTTGGGGGGAAATGATAAACAATTTAGAACTTCGAGCCCTTCAGAGACAAGGAGAAATCACAAGAGCAAGGATGTCTGTGAGCTGGAATACATATCCTGTACCCTAGATTGTATTTGGTTATTTTCTTTTAATTCCCAGATGTAGATGCAGCAGTTCAGTTCTATATACTGTACACTTATCTGCAAATATATTTTTCTAAACTCAGCACTTCTGTATATCATTGTTCAATAACCAATCCAAAGGGAGACTGTGGCAAGGAATCAGAAGTCTGAGACTTGAAAGGGCAGCCATGAAGGAATAAGAAAAGATTGTAAGGATGTGCCACTGGAGACCAAGACCAACAAGACCATTCATGACTATAGTTCCAGTCACCGTGTACAGTTGTGAAAGCTAGACAGTAAATATAGTGCTGGAGGAGAGCTTTGTGGATACCCTGGTCTGCTAGAAAAACAAAGAAGTTGGTCTTGGAGTAAATCAAGTCTGAGCTATTTCTGGAGGCAAACATTTTGAAGTGGAGGCTGTCCTATTTTGGGCACATCACGAGAAGGCAGGGTTCTCTGCAAAAGACAATCATTCTGGGAAAGGTTTAAGGCTGCAGAAAATGCAGACCTAATATGAGATGGGCTGATTCTCTAAAAGGAAGCCATGGCCTTGAATCTACAAAAGCATAATAGGGTTGTTGAGACCAGGAGATTTTGTAGCTCACCCTAATCATAAGTCAGAGGTGCCTTGATGGCTTATAATGACAAGAAACACAGTGCAGTTCAAAGATACAGTATATGGTTTTCATGATTCCCCTGAGGATTTTTCTAAAGGACTGTAGTTGAAGTTTGCAACTGTATCCACACTTAACCTGAAATTCATTCAGGGGGTGTGTTTTTTCATGTTTTTGGACTGCTACTCCCAGAATTCCCCAAGACTTGTTTCAGGGAGAATTCTGGGAATTGCTGCTCATAAACAAATCTGCAGACCACAAAATTTCATCCCTCTAGAGAAGGGCCTTCAATGTACAGTATTTACTTCTGATTAGACATGGGCACGAAATGAACAATTTTTCATTTCCGTTTTCGTTTTTTCATTTCGTTACGCAACAAAATGACAAACGAATTTTATCTCTAAAATGAAACGAAACGAACAGAAACAACAGAAATTTTGTCATCCGTTTCATTTTCGTTACGGCAATACATTGAACCGCTTTAAAAGCAAAACAAAAAAAAAAATTGAAATAAATGGTAATGAAACGGTAATGAAACAAATGAAAACGAAAATGATTTTTTTTTTGCAAAAATTCACGAAAAATGGAAATGAACCGAAACGGACCCCCTAAATGACAAACGACAAACGAAACACCATTTTTTTATTTGTGCCCATCTCTACTTCTGATACTGACTTCATATAGTCCCACTCCTCCACTTGTTGCCATAGTGCTTTCTGGAATTCTAATTATTTCAAGAGGTATTCTTCATCAACCATAATGGTCAGTGAGACTATAACCCACAATCTCCTTCTATCTTGGTCAGGTCACTCCCTCCCCCCAATCAGGTGACCAATGTACCTGAGCATGGTGGATTCTGGGAGTCATCATCTTGCTGCCCATTGGGTTTAATAGAAGATGCCTCCTGAAGAATTATGAGTTTCAGGAAGCATTACAGCTGGTATAGGGGAAGTGAGAGGAAATGAAGTCAGAATTGGATGTAATAAACCAAAATCCTTTCTCTAGAAGAGTGAAACAGCCCGAATTCCCTGTATTACTACCACAAGTCATTTTTCCTTAGTTTGTCATTAAGCAGTAATGAGTGATGCAAGGAAACTGCTTGGGGAAGGAATTGGGATACCATTCCAATATATTTCAGGCTGGAGGCTATTCAGACAGGCTTTCATGTCTGTTCTTTCTTCTTCTCCTCCTGTCTCTTACAAACGTGATTGCTCTGGGGCAGTGATGGCAAACCTTTTAGAGAGTGAGTGCCCAAACTGTGATTCAAAACCCACTTATTTTTTTGCAAAGTGCCAACACAACAATTTAACCTGAATGCAGTGGTACCTTGGGTTGCAAATCTTTTGGGTGCTCTCCTTTGGAAAGTGAGGGAGGGGTGCTACCCTTTGGGAAAGCGGTGATCGGAGACCAGGCTTTTGAATTTCCCACGGCCATAGCACCCTTGCTGTGGCTGTGGGAAATTCAAAAACATGCTCTTTGATCCCTTCTTTCCTAAAGAGCAGCGCACCATCCACTTCTCTGCCCTGGGTAGAGAGGCAGATGGGGTGCTACACCATCAGGAAATCCGGGGTGGGTGGGTGGGTGGGAGTGGTGGCAGCTCCGTGAAGAAATGGCTCCATGAAGAAAGCTGGGTGAAGGGGAGGCAGTGGTTTGTGGGCTTCTTCGTAGGCCCAGTTTACTCTCCAGCCACACCCCTTTTGGGATGCCCAGAGCAGCGTGGCTGGAGAGTAAACTGGGGCTATGAAGGAGCCCACAATCTGCTGCCTTCCCTTTGCCTGGCTGTCTGCATGGAGCACAGTGGCATGCTCTGAGTGGAGGGGGGAGGGTGCTGTGGCTGTGAGGGGGTGATATCACATGCCCATAGAAAGGGCTCTGCATGCCACCTTTGGCACCCGTGCCATAGATTCATCAACACTGTTCTGGGTGTCCCAAGAGACTTTTAACCTTGAGACTTGCTCCATGACCAAGTGTCCCTGAAAGAGTCTTTTTATGCTGTGTGAATGCATCCTACATCACAAAGCTGTTGTGAGAATAATGTAAGAAAGAGATGTGTTTTGTTGCTCCGAGCAATGGAGAGAAGGCATGGTTATAAGTGCAACCAACTGACTGATAAAACACCCAGATGTTTTTTCCACACACCTCCATACTCCACAGCAGAGGGTTCATCTGAGATCCTTCAAGATTATATGTCTTGCTGTTTGTGCAGCCTTGGGCAAAGTGTGTGGTTGAAGACCACCATAAAAAGAAGAGACACCTGAGTACTTTTAACCTAAAATAAGCCCTGTGACGGTTGCTGCATGTCAGACCCATCTGATGGTATGTGACTAATATTTACAAGGACAAGTCAGAAGGTGAAAGGAAGGATCCCTTCCTGAGACTGTAGATTCTAGAACTGGTAGAAAAAAGTGGCTGGATGAACAGACAATTTAATCTCATCCCAGACAGAGCAAAAATGCCAAGGAATGGCTGGGTACCTTTCCTCCCATAATAAGTGACTGCTTTGAACTTGCACAACCTGCTCATCCATATGGATGGATTATCCCAAAGAGGAGACTGTTTGTGTGAGAACAGCACAATTCTCAGAGCCAAATGCCTCCAGCTGGTATGGATGTTCACCGGCTTGCATGGGCATGTACAAGTTGTTGAAAAGTCTTGGATAGAATATGGTCATGATTGTGACATCAACCACTTTCAGTGGCATTTTCTCAAGCATAACGTAATGGTAACCAACTTCAGTGCACCTAGGGTTAGGGGAAGTTTTCTACATGCCTTGTGTGGTGCAGCACTAATATTGGGAACATGTTTAATTTTCCATTGTGTCTACATAAGTAGAGCAGTTTGACAACACTCCAGGTACTCTGGACAAGCATGGGTCAGTAACATTCAGACTGACCGGTCTGACAGATGATTGTGAAGACACAACAGTCAGTAGGTGTACCTTGAATCTTGAGTGCATTATAGGAAGTCACCATAAGGAAAATGAGATATAAATTGACAGATAATGCCCAGATAGATTTGAATCTCTTTTTAAATTCCAGCATCTAAATATAACTAATAGGGAGATCAAGTGCCTAGTAGATGGAGCCCCTAGGACACCAGAGAAGAGGGCTGACTTTCATTGTTCCTACCTAGCATTTTTATGTTGATGAGGCAGGGCTCCTCTAGACTGGTCAAAAGACCCCCTCCTCCCCAAAATCCTTGAATATACTAGGCTACTGTTCCTTTTAGTGCTGCAGGATTACTTTATCAATAGTGAGGGCTAAATTATCTTATTGTTGGCTTGCTTCTTTGATCTAGCTAATTTGCCTACTTTGTGTACATTTGGCACACACATCTAGAATATAGAATTGTAGACCTCCCATCAATGCAGTCATTCGCCACAAAGGCATCCCTGACAGGTGGCTAAGCAACCTTGATTTCAAAGCCTCCAGTGAAGGATGGTCCATGTTCACTATAAACTCTACAGTAAACAGATACTATTTGTATTCAACTTCTGCCTGATCTGTTTATGTTTTGTAACACATTATTTATATCTAATGCAACACTGCATTTTGCTGTTGCTCTCATTCATTTTGAGCTTGCAAATAAACTTAATTTAGTGGTATCATTAACTACCACCTTCCTCATCTAGTGTATTAATCACACTTTGACCATGGACTTAATGTGCTAGACAAAAATCAGTTGAAGGTATCAGTAGAGTGAACGAATGTTGCAGGAAGATAATGCACTACTTTTTCTCTCCTTTAACTTAAGCTAAAATACAAGGCAAGCAGCACTCAAGCTCTATGCAGCTTGGCAGCAGCTATACATATGACTGTAGAAATGCTAAAGATATGAACGTAGGAAGCTGCCTTCTCCTGGTCCATATAAGGGTGAGAATGACTGGCAGAACAGATCCCTAGGATTTCAGTCAAGACTCTTTTTTAAAGTCTTCTTGGAGATGCTGGATTCAGTCATGGAGCCATGAATCCATTGCAGTTGCTCTGCTACTGAACTACATCTTTTCCGTCATTATAAAGCACAGTATGTTTACTGTGTTTACGCTCTCCCTAGGGGCATGCCGTTCTGTTTTTTTGCATAATAAATTCCAGAGAATTCTGGGAATTCTAGCCCACAAGTGTATGCCTGCTGCCATGTCCCAGTAACTTCATTTCAGTCACTGGGACAAGGCTTCCTTCAAGGTCTTCTTCTAAGCCAGCCATGTCCAAACTCCAGCCCTCCAGATGTTTTGGACTGCAACTCCCACAGTCCTTTGCCAGTGGCAATCTAAGCTTAGAATTCTGGGAGTTGCGATCAAAAACATCAGGAGGGCTGAAGTCTGGACATGCCTGTTCTAAACCTTCATTTCCTGCTTCATTGCTTCAGTGGGAGTGGTTGTTGTTCAGGAGGTGCCTTCTAATAGAATGTAAAGAGCAAATTGACTATTACTGTCCTTGCTGTGCTGTAGCATCCTTATACATTTTACATGATGTCAGACCATGTTGCTGCATATCCTTGTATTCAACAGGGTCTCATATAGGACTTTGCAGTGCCACTTAGAAATATATTTAAACTTGGAACCCACAACAAAGGTGGTTCTTTATCTGTTTAAGCTCTGCCAAGGTCTTC
Organism: Phrynocephalus forsythii; assembly: GCA_029282475.1. NCBI lineage: Eukaryota > Metazoa > Chordata > Lepidosauria > Squamata > Agamidae > Phrynocephalus > Phrynocephalus forsythii. Next base: position 66,602,785 of record JAPFRF010000007.1, on the reverse strand, counting down.
CAATGTTATAATCTCGCAGTTCCCTCTGGCTCTTGGAAAGGGGTTTTGGGTTGCCATTCTCAGAATCTAGAAATGGTGGGAATTGTAGTCCACTCCCTTCAAAAAGATGAATATCTGGGTCCTTCTCTGGGCCTGTCAGACAATTTTGAGCTAATCATATCTACCCTGTCCCTCATCCTGGGTCATCTCCAGTATTGGTGTCTTCTTTCCATGTCAGCATTTCCAACCTCCACTGACCCCAATGTGCATGTTGATACCTCTTGTTAAAAGCCTTGCAGGGCCACAAAGGGCCACAAGTAACCTGGGTGCCATTCAGTGTGTGTGTGTGCCAAAATGACAAAATAGCATTTGTACATTGTAATATTCATCCTGCCACCTCTGCTGGGGTGGGTGTGGGGAACAAAATCCATGTTTGCTTCAGGTGATACATACCCCAGTTGTGGGCATGAAGCCTTGCTAGTTTTGGGGGATGTCTAGGGGAAGTTATTGTAACCTTAGCAGGATTTTGTATCTGGCATCTTACCCAGAGCTCCTAGGAAAACAGATAGGATAGCAATACAGGAAAGAAATACAGTGGTCCCCTGCCATTTCATGGTTTATATACTACGGTCCCACTATATCACGGGACTGCAGTACAGTATGTGAAAAAAGCCCCCTTGGGGTAAGAGCCAAAGACCTGTTTCAGGCCTCCCATATTTACCCCAGGACTGGGGCTGCCCCAAATGAGCCTGCAAGGGCCTTCCGGGGCCTTCTGGAGGCCCCAAAAGTAAACCGGAAGTGACTTCTGGGTCACCGAAAATCATTTCTGAGGCCTCCGTTTGGGGCAGCACCAGGCTGGGGGTAAGAACAAGAGCCCCCAGTTAGGCCCCCAGGCCTGACCCAACCTTCATCCGCATATCATGGATTTAAAATTATTGCGGATCCGGTCGGGTCCCTAACCCCCACGATAGGCGGGGGGTCACTGTAAGACCAAGACTGGGAAAACCATGGCCCTCCAGATGTAGTTTGGTTCCAATTCCCATGTCCATTAGCTTTTATTAGCCTGCCTGTTATTGAAGGATGATGAGTGTAGTCATTACTTAACATCTGGAGATTCACTTATTCTCCAGTTCTGAAACAGATATAGAAATTTTTGCCTCATTGCCCCTCATTTTATTTATTGATTTGATTTGATTTGATTTCTATTCCGCTCATCTGGTAGCAAGGCCACTCTGGGTAGTTCACAACAATGACTTGGTGTATACAATAAAACAATAACTAATTCCAAACCCCACCTCCCCTTCCCTGCCTATAGCCAGAGGATTAGAATCGCCTCTTCTCTGTCAGCTAGCCACCTTCTCCTCTGCTTTCATTTAAATCCCTGCATTAAAGCTAAATTCGCTTTAAATGCACTGCAAAAATGAACCATGAGTCAGCTGTCCCTGCCTAGAAGAAAAGGGAAAGAGGAGAAAAAATGGAAAGAGGACAAAAAACATGAGGACTAAGCTCTTTTATTTGCCGCTGTTCTCTTGGGTTCACAAATAGTTCTAATTTTAGAGAAAATGATAAATGGATGGAGGAATGCTGTTCTTCCTTTCAACGTACCTGCTTCATACTTGGCAGTGTTGTTGCTCAGATACATTTGTTCCACTGCACCATCTGGAAGCGGACTGCAAGGGAACATGAGGAAAAATATGATCAGGTGGTGCCTTCTGTATTTCAAAGGACACCTCACAGCTTAGGGATCATGAAAAGGACAGTCGAAGAGCAGGCATAACATTTGTTTTTAATAGCCTTTGAAAAAAAAAAGAGGGGGGATGGCACATGGCCCTGAACACTATGGAACCACATAGTGAATGGAAGTGATCCAAGATATTTTGGTGCCTGTGATGGAGTTGAAAATGGCATCTTCCCCTTTATGTAGAAAGGTCAAAGCGCTTTCTACATAAAACTGGTCAAGTGACTTTGGCAAATGCAGTAGTTAATCTAACAAATGCTCCACTGCTTCCCTGGTAGAAAAAATACCAAAATATTAAAAAAATAACAAGTTACCACCTTGGGCCATGGTCTTACCAGAGTTTTCTTCGTATATAAATTCCCTGCATATTTTTTTTTTTTGGGGGAGGTCACGTGGTTTTTAATGTGCAGTTAGTGTCCTCGCTTCTGTGTCGTATTTTCGTATTCTGGGTCTACTTCGCATTTTGTCCTTCTTTCCAACTCTAGTTTCCAAGCCTCCATGGTGATAAAGGGGAACAACTGATTTTACTGCGTATTTTCAGGGTCCTGTCGTGGTTACAGAAGGAAATAAGTAAGCATTTTCGAGCGAAGGTTCTAAATCCAGCCCCTGGCGGTGGTTTAGGAAACTTCGCTGAAACTGCTGTTTGAGGGGCGTGGTTGGCTGGGACCAGAATTTACTTCTCTTCCCAGTTAGCACACAATCTTTTATTGCGCAGTTCGCTGCTGGGAAACTACGCAGAAAATGCTGGTAGGACCGCGGCCTTGGTAAGACACTGAAAATCTGCTGCTTGGGACAGTCCCATCTGTCTGCCAAATACTTATGCAGTGTAAAATCTGAGGCTATCTTCAGGAAGAATTAAGGAATATGTGGAGATAAATGTGGGTTCAGGAAATGGGTAGTTATATAATAGAGCAGCCAAGAAGAGATGAAGAGATAGCAGGAATAATTAATAAATTAAAAGGAGGGAAGTCACCAGCAATGGATAGGTTGGGATCAGTGAATTCTAAAAAACTTTGATAGCTAAAATAAAGCCCCCTCTCAATAAAATAATGGAGGGAGAAAATATTGGTAACTAATAATTATACTTATTTATAAAGTGAATAAAGGCCATACTGACCCTGAACTCAAGGAACTAAGAGGACTCTGTGGCTGGCATCTTCAGAGGGCAAGGAGCTCAGGGAACTAAGAGTTTCTCTCTCTGTTTCAGCCACAGAGTCTGGTGAAACGTCAGAAAGAAAAACTTCCAGAACACGTAGTAAGTAAAGTTTATAATACATTATTGGAGGCAGAGGCCAAGAGGACTCATTTAAATCATTATGAAAATGTGATATAGGAAGATAAATAAGCACTAGTGCTTGAAAAAAATATATATGGAAATTTAGAATATTGAAATATATGCCAGTAAGGATAAAAGAAAATGTGTATAAGCTACTTTGGAGATGGTACTTAACTGCAGTCAGGGCCGGCGCTTTTATTAAGGTGAACTAGGCAGTTGCCTAGGGCGCCAAAATGGAGAGAGGGCGCTGGCCAGCCTGCCGCCCCCTGCCACTGGCCACCGCTGTCTGTCCCCCCACTGCCCCCAGCTGCCTGTCGCTGTCCGCCCATCACCCCCCATCCACCATCCGCCCGCCCCCCCTGCTGACCCACCACCCGCCCACCATTGCCATCTGCCCCCCCACCCACCGCCCATCCCCATGCTGTCCCCACCATCCGCCTAGGGCACAAAAACCTAGCACCCTGCCCAGTGAAATAAAATCAGATGGCGACTATTCTAAGATATACTGGAGAGGTTGCCAGAGTGTAGATTATTATTTTCATCTGACCGGGAGGGGGTGGGGGGAGAGACTATGTTGAAATGCTGGCAATTGGTTTCCAAGGGGAAAAATGAAATAAGCAAGTTGAATTTAGCTATAGGTCCTGAAATAGCACTTCTATCAATATTTGAAAAGAAGGGAGAGGTAATTGGATAGTTAAAGAACTCATCCCCAGTTTGCTAACAGCAATGAGACTGATTATTGCTAAGACCTGGAAAGGAGCATACACTTTCCATTTATAAGACCTGGAAAGTATGTATTATGTGTTTACTTGTTTATTCCACTGTTTATTTAATTTATTGTTGTTTGATTCTGGGAAATCGGTGCGGTGTAAAAATGCAATAAATAAATAAATAAATAAATAAATATTGGGAAGTTGGAAAGATTGCTATCAGTGATACATGTACTATCAAACTTAAGAAGGCGAAACCAGGGAAGGTGAATTTATAGATCCATGGGGAGAATTTATCCATTTTTGTATAAATACAGGGGAAGGGGTAAAGCCCATTGCAGACGTCAATACAATTTTGGAAGGGGGACGGAGCCCCACAAGTGGAAATGATAGAAGGTGTTGCTCCCAAACGGTCCCTCCCTCCTTCTCTCCCCCCTCTCTCTGTGTATTAGATTTTCTTTTCTTTTCAGTTTTCTAAAATAAATAAATATTTAAAAAATTAATGTAAGAAGAAGCCAACCTACTTGCTTTCTATGTAGATGCACTAATTTTAGGGTGAAGTAGCATTATGTTTATGTCTTGGGAGGCAACGTTCTGCCCTGCATTTACAGTTTTATTGGGAACCTGTTTGTACGCAGATCCTGAAAATGCTTTCCCCCTGAACGGTTGAAATAACACCCTATGTTTGTCAGTCGGTGCCTACCATTGGCTGATGAAGACACCCTTCTGCATAACTGAAATTCTGCATACTTCTACATGCATACCAAGAAAGTTGGTATCATAACAATCAATCTGATAATAGTTTGTTGTGCAATGCTCTGCATGCGTACGCAGAGGTAGGTAGCAGTGAGCTATGCCATCAGATATTGTTAATTGAATCAATCAAGCTGTTCTAAATTACCCTGCTACCAGAGACAGGACGCTAAGTACTCAGGGTTACCTTGACCTGTCCATAGAGTAGTAGTACTTTGCCACCTTGTCAGAGGGTAAGCCTCATGGCTTACCCTCTGGTTAAACTGCTGCACTGCCACCAAAACTGTGTTTGCAGCCTGGGGTCCAGCCCCAGGGAGCTGGCTCGTGGTTGACTCAACCTTCTCTCCTTCTGATGCTGGTAAAATAAGTACCCAGCTCACAGCGGGTGGGGGTGGGGGCAGTGTAGAGCCTGCAAAATTAAATTGTATACCATCCAGAGAGTGCTTTCAGCCCTATGGGGTGGTATATAAGAAGAACAATTTTGTTTGGCTTTGTAAGCATGTATTATGGAATACGGGGGTGAGGAAATGGAAGAGGCCACCAGAGGCCAGTGATGCACAAGATGGGTTGGCTTCTAATCAGGGTTTTGCAAATACCAACTGATCCAAATTGTGTCTAAGTATCTGTTGTACAAATTGGGACCAACCCTGAGTTGATTTCGAGGTGACCAGGATCAATTTGCTCATGGACTTTTGTCTGCATGTGTATGTTTCTGCATAAGTAGTTCAACCCCCCCCCAACATAATAAAGGGCTAGGATGTGGCAGACAGATGATGTTGTTAAGCACCTTCAACTTTGGGCATCTGGTGGGCCTTTAGTTTGTAGTCAGATCTTTCCATTCAGAGGCATTGCTGAAGAAAAATGTGGGGATGCGGGAGAAGTCCCCTTAGCACTGCCAAAAGCAAGCCAGAGTGCTCCACGATCGACACTCACCTACTCAAAGAAAGTGGGTGGGAGGGAAAACTCTATAAAAAACAAAAACAAACAAAAACAAAAAGCAAAAAGCAAAAACTATCCTGTTAAAGCCTACATAAGAGAGTCAGTCATCTCTCTCACATTCATGCATGTGTGTTCTCTCTCTTTCTCCTGAGTGCAGTTATTAAAAGAAAGAAAGAAAGAAAGAAAGAAAGAAAGAAAGAAAGAAAGAAAGAAAGAAAGAAAGAAAGAAAGAAAGAAAGAAAGAAAGAAAGAAAAATCTAGGGTGAAGCCAGTCTAAATAAGCAAAATAGCAACCTCTTCCTGCCATGCCTAAAGGAGAGATGAGTGGGGGAAATAGGGTCCAGTGAGGTGAGCACTCTTCTTAGGACTCAGCAACTGGAGCTTCTTTGGCTACTTTTACACGACCCCTAAAATCCGACGCAAAGGGCTCGCAGATATGGAGCTTAAAATTGTTTTCCTCCAGCTGCAGACTTTTTTTTAAAAAAGTTAAGTACGGCCACACCCACATAAGCACGCCCCAGCGCATTTTACAAGTACCTGGCCTTGAGGAGGTAAAATTTTTTCCGATGTGGATTTTAAATGCCTGGCTCTCCTCCACCTTCTGTTTGTTTGTGAATGCCTGGCTCTCCTTCGTCTTCTGTTTGCTTTTGTTGTGTCCCCACCCCCTCTAACAGACAGACGGGCTTCCAGTCCTCCTACAACTAGCTGCTGCGGACGGCAGGAGGAGGTGAGCCTGCATTTTTTCTCCCTCCCCTCACCGCAGATAGAAGCAATGGAGTGCGTAAGGGTGGGAACACAGGAAGCAGAACAAAACCCCATGATCTCTGGTCCAAATTTAAGTTGCCAGCAGATTTTAGAGGTTGTGTAAAAGGGCCCTTTGGGTTTTGGTTTCTCTGAGGCCTGATTGCCTAGCTCCTTCTACTTTGTCACTTCCATGGTTCCTGGTTCTTTAAAAGGTAACATTAAGGCTACAAAGAGCACACATAAAGAAAAAAATCCATTATGAGGGGTGGAAAGTAACATTGAAAATGCGTGTTATAACTTATTATGAAATCTGTCAATGCAATCATGCATGGTAATCCATGTAAAAGTCACATAGTAGGTAGTCGATCATTAAGGGAAAGCTTGCCTGAAAAGGAAGGTCTTTGTCTGCTTCCAGAAAGACAGCAGAGATGGGGCTGTCCTGGCCTCTAGTGGGAGGGAGTTCCAAAATCTGGGAGCAGCCCTTTCATGTGTTCTTACGAGATATACCTGTGAAGGTGGTGGGATGGAGAGAAAGGCCTCTCCTGATGACCTTAGCACCCAAGACGGTTCATAATTGCAAGATCTGATCTTTGAGGTAGCTTGGACCCATGACATTTTGTGCTTTGTAGGTTAAAACCAGCACTTTAAAGTGTGCCCAAAAGCTGATTGGCAGCCAACGGAGCTGCTTTAGTAGGGGTCTGCTTTAGTGATCTCTGTAACCTGCCCCAGTCAGCAATCTGCTGCTGCATTTTGGACCTGTTGAAGTTTCCCAAGACTTTCCATCAGTAGCCCCACATAGAATGCATTACAGTAGTCTACCTTGGGTCCTTTATAAGGAGAAAAGCAGAGTAAACATATTTTATAAATAAAAATAATAAACTGAAAAATATTCCCCCCAAGCCACCCTAATCTACAAATGACTAACTCTGAGGAAGCCTCACAGTCAAAAGACTGTGGGAAGGAAGACTAGGAAAAGATTTTGTACTACGGACAGGCAATTTTAGGGGCTGCCCTTCCATAATGCCTTGGCTCTGATGACATCCTCCAAGTCAGGCATTTAGCAAGGAACTGTTTCTGTAGATTTATGCATAGTATCCATAGTATCCATAGTATCCATAGCCATCAAAAGCACCATGTGCCCTTCTAAGGCAGAATTACTGGAATGGCAAGTTTACTACTTGTTCTCTCATGAGATGACCACCTTGTTTTGCCTCCTGTAACTGGCACTTGATACAGTGGTATATCATTCACTTACTTGTGGCACTTCAGCCTTGAGCTCAGGATGAGTTTGCCCAGGTCCTATATAGGTTATATAGGTCCTACTTTGGCCTATATCATCTATGCTGACTGCTAGCACTAGCCATGACCAGGTGGCAAAAAACAGCAAATGAAAATTTTTCTATTATAGATTTTCTCAACAATGTTGACATGTTCTTATTATTTCTATTCCTCTTTGATATCATGTTCAAACAATTAGTGGATGTGTGTTATCCTGCTAACTTTCTGCACATATTTTAGTACTGAGGGAGCCTCCAAGCCTTTAACAATTTTAATGAGTTTAGCCTTTCAGAGAATGCTTATGAGACCAGTATTTGATCTTCAATTTGCAGAAGAAAATAGAAACAGAGTGAATGACTTCCTTATATCTGTCCTGGAGATTTGAGGGGAAAGGAAAAGCAAGCCTGGAAAACTATTCCGTAATGTTTCTCACAAGGAATCTTGTGGTTTTTGTGTCCTGTGCCAAGCCTCCCGTAACAGGAGAGGTGTGTTGGTGATGTGGTTTTCTGGATCACAGCACCCAAACTTATGCTTTCCTATTTGCTGCAATCTTCTCTATAACCTTAATCACAGTTGAAGAGGAAGTAGATTTTCCATCAGCCTGCTTTATAAGCCACCTCTCATTGCAGTGCAGAGGATTTTGGGACTGCTTGATCTTCAAGGGGAATAGAATGCTTGATATCTTTTAGAAAACATTTGGTCTGGACAGGAATAAAAATTTCAAGAAACTGCCTTACATGAAGAACACCTGGCATTGAGAGAATGTGCAAATGTTATAGAAATCTGTATCCTCTTCCCTCACCCCTCTATGGCAATATATTTGATAGACAGTGTTGTACAGTAATGAGAGAGCTGGACTAAGGGCCTTTTTACACGACCCCTAAGATCCGCTGGCCACTTAAATTCGGACCAGAGATCTTAGGGGTTCGTCGCTCTTCCTCTGTCTTCCTCTGTCCCCACCCCCTCCGCACTTCCTGGTTGCTGGCTGCCTGAAGGAGGGAGAAAAAAGAAAGAAAAGACTGCCGGTTTACCTCTGTTTTGTTCCCGGCAGCATTCAGATCTCTTAAAGGGGCGGGGGCAAAAAAAGAACAAACAGAAACCAGGAGAGCCCCGCACTCACTATCCTTACACCGGATCAAATATTTGTCACCATCAAAGACCAGGTACAAGAAAACTGCTGTTTGGTCACGCTAAAGTGGGCGGGGTCGCACTTAATTGTCTGCAAAGTCCGGAGCTGGTGGGTAAACATTTTTAAGGTCCGGACCTTGCAGCCATTTGCGACGGAGCTTAGGGGTCATGTATAAACGCCCTTAGATGCAGGAAACTAGGGTTCAAGTCCTAGTTCAAGTATCATTGAATGGACTTGGGTCAATCACATTGTCCCCTGAAGTCAATAATCTTAGAAATGCAGAGCTGAGAGGGTTCTGTCAAGGAGGAACAGTGGGGAGTTGAACTCCCAAACTCTGCCTTTGCAGCCAGATGCCTTACAGAGTTGTTGAGAGAAGAAAGTAGGGAGTCAAACTATGTATGCCACCTTGGTTTCATTGGAAGAATAGTGGGTTGGAAATGAAACAGAATGAATAAATAAAGATCACCCTTTTTAGAAATGTGTAAGTGCCAATAGATTTGGCTCACAGTGATATTGATCTAGTACTCATTAAGTCAATAATATTCTAGCCGCTTTGGTGATTCAAGCTTTGAGGTACTTGCCTGTGTATTAGAGTCATTGTTATTAGGAGTTGTGGATATTATTCAAGGAGGAGTCAGAGTGACTCATATTCTTGCACATTCCTGTAGATCCACAACAATCTAATCATTTAGATAACTAGCCGGGCTTTGGTAATGTGTTGCATTGCCACATGCATAAAGACAGCTCACAAGGAAACATATATATTACGCCTCTAATTAAAAGCTTGCAATCCTAAACATACTTATTCACAGTTAGTTCATTTATAACTGCATTTATCATGGAGTGCAGAGCAGTTCATTGAAAAAACACAGTGTAAATACCCTAGTAGCCTCAAAGACATAACAAAAGCAATGGCTGGGGGGGGGGGGGAGAAAGAAACAATGTTTAATGAGAGAGAGAGAGAGAGAGAGAGAGAGAGAGAGAGAGCAAATCCAAATATGAAGTGTTTGGGTGTTATATAGCTGCTTCATTTACCTGTTTCAGTTGGTATCTAACACCAAACATTTCCTCCTCCTCCTCCTCCTCCTCCTCCTCCTCCTCCTCCTCCTCCTCCTCCTCCTCCTCAGTTTTATAAAATTTTAGATGCTGAGTTCTGTTGTGGGGTTCTATGGTAGTGCAATGACTTGGTGATGTAACGGTGGTATCTTTAGCTGCTTTCCTGGTCTCGGATAATATTCAGAGTGTTTTTGCTCCTGCCTCTTTTTTGTGACAGCTTCTGAGTACAGTGGTACCTTGTATAAACGAATTACTGTTATTTGTTCCAAATGAAATTCTGCTAAGCAGATTTTCCTTTGTACAAATTTCCTATAGGAATGCATTGAAAACAGATTAATCCCTAATTGTGACTGTTTTTCTGTTGTATGGATTTGCCCCATAGGCGATTCTGTTAAGCGATTTCCCCCATCTCCGGAATTTTTTCCCTTTAAGCGGATTTTCTGTTAAACAAAGCACTTGTCATAAGAGGGTCCACTGTATTTATTTCTTTTCTCTCTCTCTCTAAACATTCCCTGATTCTTGCATCTTTTTGTCTCTTTTGGGTCAGGCGGCCATTTGAAATGGATGACACAGCCCGTGTACTGTATATACAAATATGGGCTCACTCAGTTGTTCTTTTTTTAAAAAGAGAGATTGGCTGAATATGTGCGCAACAAAGATAAGAAATATTTAAACATTATTACTTTTGGGGCAGTACTTCATTGCTGTTCCAAGACTGGCAATTCCGGATCACTCTTCTTGCCATCCTTGTTCATAGCCATGAAATGCTCATTGCCCCATTGCTGTGCTTCAGTTCCCAAATGGGGTATCGGTTGACCAGGATTATCTATCTGACAGCTCCATTCACTGAGAGAGTTGCAGTCCTTTGTGTCAGAGCTGATCTGACTGAAAACTGATTAAAAGAGCAGATCCCTCTGTCGCCACCAGAATACCATCGTCAGCTCCATGCTCCTAGGGTGCCTGAAAAGAGGAATGCATCATGCATCCACAAACAAAGAGAAAATGCATTGCTGAGAAGGTCAAATATTTGCATAATGTATATAGGTATTGATTTTATTTGTATATACAGTGGACCCTCATATAACAAACGGTTTGTATAACATAAACTCTGTACAACATAAAAAATTACAGAAATAGGGAAAATTTGCTTAACAGAATCACCTATGGGGTGAATCCGTACAACATAAAATGGTCTCTATTAGGGATTAATCTGTTTTCAATGCATTCCTATGGGAAATTTGTATAAAGGAAAATTTGCTTAACATAATTTCAGTTGGAATGAATTAATTCCTTTATACAAGGTACCACTGTATAGGTGTAAGTTTGTAAATCATTGGTATAATATTACATGAAAGATCATAGTTTCTTCATAGCACAGAAGAACTAGCTAACCTCTGGGTTTGCTCATGCTGCTATCAATGCAAAATCCTGAGGGGCCTCTGCTGTCTGTTTTTACAGTTCTTCAAATAAAGGATGGGAAGATAGAAGCAGGGGGGGGGGGTTTCCAGATCACACCAAGCCTGAACTACCTCTAGAAGCCAATATGACTCAATTGAGGCCTTCATATTTGGGGCACATCATGAAAAGACTCACAGGAACAGGCTGTGATACTGAGAAAAAGCTGAGGGTGACATGAAAAGAGAAATCCCAAATGAGAGATGAACCGATTTGATAAAGGAAGCCTCAGCCTTAGATTTGCAAGCACAGAATAGGTCTGTTGATCAGAAGACATTTTGGAAGTCACTAATTCAGAAGAATGTCACAACTCAGAAGGCGCTTCATGGCACAAGACAACGGCAATAAAGCAGAAGCCACAGAAATGTGAACAGACAAAAGATTTTTTTTAACCCAGTGTGGTGTTAGTCTGTGGAACTCCCTGCCACAGGATGTGGGGATGGCATCTGGCCTGGATGCCTTCAAAAGGGGATTGGGGGAAATCTTCAAATCTTCAAAAGATTCCTGGAAGAAAAGTCCATTACAGGTTACAACCATGATGGCAGAGATGGGCACGGTGAGAATTTTTTTTCAAGTTGTCATTTTTTGGGATGGGTCCGTTTCGGGTCGTTTCTGTTTTTCACGAAATTTTTAAAAAATTGTCATTTTGTCGTGTCGTTTTTCATTTGTCGTTCCGGCCACCGCAATTTCGCACAATTTGACGTCCCAGCAAGTGGCGTCCTGCTGGCGCTAGGTGTTTTTGCGCCCTAGGCGGCAAGCGGGGTGGCGGGGGGGCATGGGCAGGTGGCGGCAGCGGCAGGGGGAGGGGCGGGCACGTGGGCACACGGGCGGCGGGCGCAGGTCCCGCAATGACCCAGAGCAGGCGAAAACACTTTAAACTGACTTGCTGCACAAGATTGCATCGAATAAAGCAATTGCAATTTTTGCAAACAAAGAGCTGCAGGCAGGGTATGAAAGGACCTTGGCTTGCCACCAAGCAAATGAAATTTTTAAAATAAATCCACACCTCCCCTCCCACTCAAACTCCCCCCCCCCTTTGAAGCACTATCAGAAAAGAAATCCTAACAAACTGCAGGAGAATAAAAAAGAATAAACTGCATTGCTATTCCCCACAGCAGACAGAGAATGAAAGGAATTATTATTATTTCCTAAAAATTCAATTGAATCAATTCCCTCCCTGCCTGCCTAACTGAAATCTAAAGGCTCCTGGAGAAATCGAAACTAGTCTAGCACGGCAGCCAGCTACACACAGCCCTCTCCCACCCACATCCAAGTCCGGACTGCGACTCTTCTGGGAGTGGGCTTTTATGCCTTCTGCACATCCAGAAGTGTCAGTGAAAACCTGGCCATGCGATTGGTAGAATGGGTCCAAAAATTTGCATGGTCCCATCCCATGGCCAGCCCATCATTGCGCAGGTATAAAAAAATAAATAAAATAAAATAAAATAAAATCAGTGCGACCTTTTACTGCTATAAAAACCCACTGCTGCTACTGTAAAAATTCAAGCATTTAAAATAGCTAATTTCGCATGTTTCTGTGGTGCTTTGGTGGGTTTTGGACCACGGTTTCAAAAAAATATTGCGGACGCCATTTTGGATCCCCCTGCACCGCATGACAAATGGAGACGCCGAGGATGCCCCCTCCCAGCCTGGTACCAGCAGCCCAGGACAGGAGGGGGGAAAGCTGGGGACCCCCCCCCAGAAACCACCCCTCTGGTAGGTGCCCTCAGGCAGGCATATTTTCGCCTGCTTTTTTGGCCGGGAATCAGGTTTTTTTAATTTTTAAAAATCGCCACGCGATGCCAGGAGCGACAACGACAAATCAGACCCAATTGTTTTTTTTGGTTCGAGTTAGTTCTGACAGACGTTAACGGAAACGATATCCAAAAATGGAAACGACAATTTCGCCAAGTCATGCCCATGTCTACATGATGGAGATGTGTAACCTCTAGGCTTAAAATCAGGGTATTTCAAGGGCCAGACACAGGGGAGTGGTATCAGGAGACAGATATCTAGTCTCGTGCGCTCCCGGACACATTTGGTGGGGCCACTGTGAGATACAGGAAGCCGGACTAGATGGGCCGTTGTCCTGATCCAGCATAGCTCTTCTTATGTTCGTATATTATGTTAAACCGTACAAAAGCAGATTTAGAGAAAGCATGCTTTTTTGGATTTGCGCTTCAATAATCTCTGAGACACCATCCAGCAACACCCACAAAAGTCTCCCTACCAGCCTAACAAACAAACAAATAAACAAAAAAAATCTTATTTGGTCTATGTGAAAGAGTGCTGCTATTCTGCTATCCTTTGATCCCCATTTAACCCAACAAGATCAGAGCAAAAGAACTCCATGGTGGAACCTTTATCCATGTTTGCTTCTGCGTGTAAATTCTCACTGGTTTCAGTATTTTTTCCTTTTATCGCTGGCTCCCAAATCAGGTGTCTGTTTGTAGTGCACATGTATGTCTTGGGCTATGTTGCAATATGTTGGTATGTGTAGGAATTGTTTCCACATCAATGTATACTAATACATCCAGATCCTTTATCCTCCCCCAGAGTTCTGAAAAGATAATTGCACGTGTGATAATTATTTCATTTTACAGCTTTCAGGTGGGAGATGATCAATCGATTTTATTGTAGTTGAGAGTGAACTATCATGCAACAAAATATAATAATAGAGCCATTACAATAGTGCAGCAGGCTTGGCTATGCCTTTTCATTTAGCTCTTATTGACACTATCATTTACAATGATGTCAAGCCAGCCTCATTCCAGTGTCCTTACAGGCTTATGTTATTATTAATGGCAGTAGAATTTCAGTAAGAAAAATTCTTTATTCTCTTAGACTTGTGCAACCAAGGCACTCACCTAGTGATCATAATCAGGTAGCTCAAGGAACAAAGGAAATGGTGTTTTGTCAGCTGAAACATTAAGGATTATTGACTGTGACTACTAGTGACTTAACAGTAAAATATGTACGTAGTGATCTTTGGGACTTTGCTACTATAGGAGTGCCTTTCTCTGAGAATATTATTATTTATTCTTACACTTACACTTATTAACCGCCCGATTTTCCCATAGGGAACTCTGGGCGGTGTACAGACGTCACCCAACAGTGACTACACAAATACGAACAAACCCCAATGATCATAAACAATCAAAACCTAAGAAATACAATAATATATAAATACAGTATAACACACACACCCCAAAAAAAGACAAAAAAAGCATTACACCACTAATGAAGACAGAATCAAAGCCAAGGTTGAATCCGGCAAGAAAACTAATGTCTGCAGAAGAAGAAAAAAACCATTACAGTGTGCTCAGAGGGCCCTGAAGCATTGCCTGAAGAGCCAGGTCTTTAAGGCCCTTCTGAAGACTGGCAGTGTCTCTGCCTGCCTGATCTCAACTGGCAGCTTGTTCCAAGAGGCCGGGCCAACCACCGAAAAGGCCCGATTCCTGGTGGAAACCCTACGGGCCTCTCTTGGTGTCGGCACTCTAAGAGAAAGAGAAGACGAAGCTCTGGTTGGCCAGGACGAGATTGATCTCTGGGAGATCCACTCCGCCAGAAAGATACTGTAGGTCCCAAGCCATATCTACCCACAGTGCCAGATCCTTTCAGGCCTTGCTATAACCGCCCAGAGTGACCTCGCTGCCAGATGGGAGGTATAAAAATCCAACAAATAAATAAATAAAAATATAGGCTGCCATGCCAAGACTGGCCAGAGAGACTTCCACCAGAAATCAGGCCTTCTCAGTTGTGGCACCATTCCTTTGATGCATGAGCTTCCAGTTGAGTTGTGCTTCTCTCCTCCCAAGCTTTAAGGCATTGTTGAAGACAATTCTCTTTACTAATGATACACTGGCCAGTAATCCAGTACCCAGGTTGCTTGGGGCAATGTATAATCTTCATAATTAAAAATTCTGAACCAACCAGAGAGTGCTTTAAGTAGAGATGGGCACGAACCGAAAAAATGGTGATTCATTTTGGTTCAGTTCATTTTAGGGTTTGGTTTGTTTTGTTTCATTTTTAATGATTTTTTTTTGGGGGAAAATGCATTTCGTTGGTTCTTTGATTCATTATTCATTTTCTCCGTTTTGCGCCATTTAATCCATTTGACAGTGCAGGTGGGGAAAACATTCAAAAATTGAAAATAAAAAAAACACAGGTCTTAACTGCACAAACTAGACTGGCAGCATCTTCATCCTCATCACCACATCATCATCATCATCTTCAATCATCTTTACGGCGGCAACAGAAGTAGCAGCGGCGGAGCGATCCTGGCCCTTGTGGCAGGGGCTTTTTGAGGTGCTGGCTTGGGGCCAGTGCCTCTTATTTTTTTCAAGTGCCGACTGTGTGGCACCTGGGGCTGGGTTGGCACTGGTATTATTCTTATATTCCTCCCTTGTTTTTAGGGTGCCAACCTGGCCACCCCTGGGGCCAGGTCAGTGCTCCTTTTTTTGTTTGTTTATTTTTATGTTATTTTATTGTTTTTTTAAAACTCCGACCACGTGGCCCACCCTACAGCTGCAGCACAGGCTGGTCAGCTTTTTGGGGGGGGTGGCTGCAGGCTCGTTCTGCAGCCCACTGGCTGGGTCCAGTGCTCGCAGGCTGCGTCCACAGCTGGCAGGCCAGGTCGGGTGCTTGCACGCTGGTAACAGGCCCGTGCACCAGATCATTTTTCTTTCAAGTGCTGACTGCGCAGCCCCTTGGGCTGGGTTGGCACTGGTATTATTTTTTATATTTCCCCCTTGTTTTTAGGGTGCCAACCTGGCCACCCCTGGGGCCAGGTCAGCGCTCCTTTTTGTTTATTTATTTTATGTTATTTTTATGTTATTTATTTTTATGTTATTTTTAGGTTATTTGGGGGCTGGCTGCAGGCTCATTCCGCAGCCCACTGGCTGGGTCCAGTGCTCGCAGGCCGGTACTGGGCCTGTGCAATGGATTGAGTGGTTTTTTTTTTTGCCAGCAAGGTTCACTCAGCCTTCCATCCTTCTGAGATTGGTAAAATAAGTACCCAGCTTGTGTGTGTGTGTGTGTGTGTGTGTGTGTGTGTGTGTGTGTGTGTGTGTGTGTGTGTGTGTGTGTAAATGTGTAGCCTGCATAATTTAAAACACTCAGAGAGTGCTTTAAGCACTATGGGGTGGTATATAAGCAGCACACTTTGCTTTTTATGTTGTCTTTGATTTTATTTACTTTACAATATACTGTATATACATTTGTGTATTATATTCCTGTTAAGATTTGATTCTTAAACACCCTGAGTAGTGTCTTGCACTAATTGGGCAGTATAAACATTAATTCATTTAATCAGTCAGATTGCATGTATTATGGAAAAGCCCTGCACACTGCCCAATGTGCGTTCCAAAGAAGCTGTATTGAATTGTCACAATGTATGCATTTTCAGATGATAGAAACAGTTGTCCTTGAACATCTTTCACATCCACTTAGTAGGATGCAGTATTTGCCCTAATTAATAGAGTTACACTGTAGCGAAGTAAATTAGGAAATCTTCATCTGAAAGATTGTAAATTAAACATAGCAGTTTAATTGTGTTCTGTCTTCTGTTGGGCTTCATCCTCTTTTGTATTTTAAATATTACTGGATTTCTTAGGTCTCTTTCAAGAGAACTAAAGATGGGCATCTTATGTCTCTTTAGGTGCAGCTTTCCTCATGTTTCCTCATGGTTTTCCTTCATCATTACCTTTGAGAATGACGCCAGTCCTCACCTATCTACTGAAGTCCTGCTGTAGCTAAGTTTCAGTAGTGTCACTTGAAGCATGCATTAGGACCGATTAGGGGTCCTTGGCTAGGGACTGGGGACTCATTTCAAGGGGGAAAGGCCTCTTCCTTTCCAAAGGAAGTAAAGAGAGGCAGGATTTTGAAGTGGTGCTCCTAGGCAAGGAGAACTAGGAGCTTAGTTTAACTTTTTATTTATTTATTTATTTATTTATTTATTATTTATTTATTTATTTATTTATTTATTTATTTATATCCCGCCAGATTTTCCCAAAAGGAATTCAAGGCGGTTAACAGATATAAAAATTTCATAATACAGAACAACAACAAAATAATAATCGGTTCCAAAGATCGACATAAACAAACCAAATTGCTGCATGCAAATCTGAATCCAGCCAAATAAGGTGTTTAATCCTGAAATTGTCGTTTCCCCTAGGGTGTGGCACTTACTAAAGGCAAAGTCATAGATGTCCCTTTAAATTACTTGTATAATTGGATAAATTATTGTGGAAAGAAATATGTTATTCTTGGAAGAAGAATGGATGTCAGGCAGTTATTGTACTTCTGCTCTTTCTTTAAGGTGACTCAGCACTCATTTCTCATGAAAATCTCAAGGCAACTTTTAATTTAAAGGTAACTGGAGTCTCAAACAATTATCATCACAACATGCCAACATCAAATGGGATGTTTTGTATGATAGAACAGGATACAATTTGAATCCTGAGGGTGAACAAGGAATAAAAAGGATGGCAAAACAGTGGGATAAACCCAATTGTTAGTTTCAACTAAACTAGATCCTGTGAATTAGTGGGACTCATTCATGTCTTATTTTGTTATGGTGTCTCCTTTATTTGGGAATAACAAGTGGACTCTGCCCACTGTTCTTTAATTTATTATTTAGTATTTTGGGCTGCCTTTTAGAATAACAGAGATGGTCCTAAAGCAGCTTACAACAGCTATTATAATTTGGTAGGATGGTGTTAAAAGCTGAGCTGTAGTCAATGAAAAGCATCCTGACATAATTTCCAGGTTTCTCCAGATGACTCACTGCAAGGTGTAAGGCAGTAGCTATGGCATCATCTGTCAATCTATTTCTCCTCTAGTCAAACTGATGTTTGTCAAAGTCTGGTGGAAAACATGTTTTAAGATATTGGAGAGCCAATCTTTCAAAGATTTCATCACTACAGACGTTAATGTGTATTGCTGTATTGGCACTTTGCAAAAAATTAGTGGGTTTTGAATCACAGTTTGGGCACTTGGTCTCAAAAAAATCCACTATCGCTGGTATAGGTAGTCACCTAATAAATATCCATAACAAGATTGGGAACTGTTTCCCTCCAAATGTTGTTGGGCTGCAACTCCTACTCATTCCAAGTTTGAAATACTATTCTGAAAAAGGAGTTCATCAAGTTACTCATCACTTTGCAGTATCAGATTATCATTATCTTTATTGCTTCCTACTGGAAAACTGATTTGCTTTGTTACGATTTCATACCGGCACACCTCAAATACATAACTACTTATATAAGTAGCTGTTCCTTTCAATGAAGTAAATTTTAAAAACAATGTACTGAGTACTAATTTAATTCATTAGTAATGTGGGGTTGCAAATACTGCTTCAACAAAAATACAGGGTTATGTTATTCAGTTCTTTCTAGTGAGCAGTTCTGAATTGCACTTTGAAAATGTAAAGTACACATACAAAACAAAAAACTTTCCTGGCTACTTTGGGTTGATAACAGAATGGACCAGAACTTGAAAAATTATAGCAAAACTGCTTCTAAAATGCCTTAGCATGCTTATTAAAAGAAAAGTTTGATAGCAATTAGCAAACAGTACTGGTTACTTCCAAAAATAATTTTGCAATACTCATTATTTTGCTCTCAAATGGAATTACATTACTTCTGAATTAAATTAGTACTCAGCCCATTGCTTTTGAATTCACTTAACTGAAAGAACAGTTACTTATAACTAATTATTTTCAAGCCCCGCCTTTACCATGGACTAGGCCAGCCCTGCCCAAAGTCCGGCCTGGGGGCCAAATCCAGCCCGTCAGGCCATTGGCCGGCCGGCCAGTGAACAGAAGCTTGTGGGGCTGGGTAGGCGGGCGAGGGGGTGGGCCACCACCACCAGCACTGCCAGGAAGCATGTGGGGCTGGCTGGCCCGCCACCCTCCCTCTCCCTCCTTCGCCCCATGTTTGAGGCAGTGAGTTTAAAAAGTCTTGCCACCGGCACCACTGGGAACGGGTGGTCTGACACTGGCACCGCAGGGGAATGTGTGGGGGTGGGCAGGCCAGTGGGCTGCCTCTGGGAGCTGGGGTGGGGGGGTGGACCAGGCTTGGGGGTGCACAGATTGCCTCTTCCAAGTGGTGACCTGTGGCCACGGCTCCCTGTGCTTCCTTTGGTCCCCACCTTCCTTCTTTCCTCCCTCCCTTGGTCCCTACCTTCCTTCCTTCCTCCCTTCCTTGTTCCCCACCTTCCTTCCTTCCTCTCTTGGTTTTCACCATCCTCCCTCCCTCCCTTGGTCCCCACCTTCCTTCCTGTGGGTGGGGTTGCAAGGGGTCAGTGGATGGGGCTTATGGGTCTGTGGGTGGGGCTTGCAGTGGGGTGGCAGGATCGGGGAGCAACCAGCCCCTGACACATTCTCAGCCACCAACTCTGGCCCTCCTTACAAAAAGTTTGGGCACCCCTGGACTAGGCTGACTATGGTTGGTGACTTTGAGAGTTATAGGTTAACAATTCCTGAAAAAGTTAGAATTGCTCACCTCTGCCCTACACAATTGCTCTGTCAGGATTCAACCCTTTGACAAACCTTTGATCCACCTGGGCCCTTGAGTTCCTTTCTCTTCAGTTAGCCCTAATAGTGAGTTTGAAGGAAATGTCTATATTAATTTTATTATAAATAAAGGGCAGGAGTCTTTGTAAGTCTATATCGAGAAGAAACAATTTTCATAAGTTTTGTATTTTTGGAGATACAACAAAATAGATACTATTTTTATACCCATTAATATGCATAACATCATTTGTCCAAATATTCTTGAGGACATTTCAGACTGATAGGAAAAAAATGAGCTAGCATGAACAGATGGGAAAACAGGAAGTCAGATAAATACTAGTTGGTGTTTTATGGACCACATTCATATAATTAATACACTGACGTGGTTCAATAATGCGGGTGTAGGGTAACTCCGAAAGCCTTGGGAAGCAGTTTGCATATGGTGTTGATATTAGGATTTTGTTGTATGTATGCATTACAGCAGAGTTGTTTGTAGTGGATATTTGATGTGAATCACTGTTCCTAGGATTGGAAAGTGACTGTCCTGGAATGTTCTCTCCAGCACTGCCATTTCATCCCGATATAACACTATCAGCCCATTTCGAAGGTAATTATTGGCTTTGTAGAACGTATCCGCATTCACAAAGACCTTTCAGGCAAAAATCAAATGAAAAGACAAAAACATGTGGCACCTTAAAGACTAACTTTTGTTTTGTTTTGTTTTTCTTTGATTTTTCCCTGAAATTCTTGAAAAGACTAACACGGCTACCCTCTCTGAAACTTCTAAAAAGACCTTTGAGTCTCTCTGTTAGATTCCTGGACAGCATTACCCTCCCTTCTTATCTCCAAAATAATAATTTTTGAAAATGCTAGAAAATTAAAAAAATAAAGTGTCAGGAAGCCCTTAATTGCCAGAAAATTAAACAGTGTGAATTTCTGTGGTAGTGAGGAAATCCAGGCCATTTATAATTCTCTTCTAATAAGTGGTTTTTGTCATCCTTTGTTTAGTGTGTTAACTACCAACCACCATAATTAGTAAACAAGCCAAACTACATCTAACTATTAGTTACCTATGTGATCATTCCCAAGGAAAACAAACATTGCAATAATATCCAAATACAACTATACCAATGAAAGAGTCACTAAGGATTGTATTGCAAATATACTGTATGTTGGCTAAAGAATTTCAGAAGATCAATCTGTACTGTAGGGACTACAGCAAAGATTTTGTGAATCATGACAAACTATGATTTGTTCTGAAAGAAATTGGAGTGTCTCTCAGCACTTGATTGCCCGGAGGTATAACCCGTATTGTGAGCATGAAGATACTGCTTGATTAGAACATGAATAAAGGTATTGGTCAAAGGTGTCTTTCATCTCACTGTTTGTTCAGTATTTACATCGAACATTTCATATGGAAAGCTGGACTAGATTTAGATGAAGGAGGAATGAAAATTGCTGGAAGAAACCTCAATAATGTAAGATAAGGAGATGAAACCTTCCAAGGAAAAAGCATTCCATATTTGGGTAGCTTAGAGAGACTAAGAAAATCTATTCTGTTCTGTTCTATTCTATTCTATTTAATGTTTTATATAATTTAATTTGTATACTGTATACTTAAAACATTTATATCCTGCTCTCTGTCATAGATCTCTCTGGGTAAGATACAAAGCTGTATAAAACTTTTAAAAAATATATTTAAAATGATTTAAAATCAAACAATTTAAAATCAACACTTTAGAACCATTATAATCATCATACTAAAATATGTGCAGGACAGGATCCCCAAACTTCAAATGCTATAATAAACATGTCTTGATTTTGTACTACAACGATGCCAGTGTTTATGTCAAATGACCTTCCAAGGAAAAAGCATTCCATATTTGGGTAGGAGAGTAGGAGAAGTAACCCCCAATGTTTCCACTTAACAGACCATTCTCAGTGATGGGATACAGAGAAGGGCCTCCCCAACAGATTTTAGTAATCAGGCCAGTTTACATAAGAGGCACTCCTTCAAATATCCAGGTCCCAAGCCATTTATCCTTTTTTAAGTCATTGGTGACACCTTGAATTAAGACTGGAATAATGCATAATGCATAAGCATAATGGCAGCCATTGCAAATCCTTCAGAACTAGCGTCAGGGGGTTTCTGAAGGATATATTTGTTGGCAGGCAGTGCATACTACACTTGTTGCAGCATCTGTGTCATGTCAAGTCTATTGCAGTGGTCTTAACCAGGAGGTCACAAGGGAATGGTCATATCTGGTGGAACAATCAAAGCTGGCCCCAGGCAATGTGAGCCATTGAACTCATGTGAACCTCCAATGACAAAGATGGATCTAAGAGTAATCCCAAACTAGGAAGAACAGGACTCCACCCAGAACAGGCCTCTTGTCCAATTCTCCGACCTGGGAACCATCAAACCACATGCCCTCAGTCTTGTTGGGGGTTCAGGTTAAGTTTCCTGGGCCTCATCCAAGTCTCTAGACATTGATCAAAAAAGGACCTGCACAGCACCTGCGCTCCTCCTCCTCCTCCTCCTCCTCCTCCTCCTCCTCCTCCTAGCATTTCCCACTTTTTGAATCCTGAAACAAGACTTTGCTGCCACACCAGTGGCTTCATAGAGGTATTAAACTGCGCAGGAGATTGAATGGGATCTTGTGGCACCCCACTATGTAATCACCACGGAGCTGAGCAGATATTCATCAATGCCACTTTTGGGGACAGATACAGAAGATATTCTCAGAACCAGCATACTTCAGTGCCTCCCAGACCATTCCTGTTCAAGAAGAGACTATGCTCTATGGTATGTAGGGCCTCCAAGTTCCTGTCCAGATGGTGAAATTTGAAATGATCTGATATGCACTTTAAAAGTTCTTATCTTCAGCATGGTCTATTTTATTTCCCATTAAGCTATTATTCTGCTGGATATTATAATCTTTATGTGTTTTATTTTATGCTATTTTTTGTAATTAGATGATATTATTTATTTTTGACTGTGTGTTGCCCAGAGTAGCTATTTGCTAGGTGAGTGGTAGAAAAGTCAAATAAGGGCTCTATCCCATGACCACTAAAAACGTCTTCAAACTACAAGAAAATGTGGTTCCTAAAACTGTGTCCTCATGGCCAGTAGGCTTTTCTTAAAAAGTATAGTCACGCCTACTTTAGCGTGACATAGTGAGTTTTCGAAGTACCAGGTCAGGTGATAGAAAAAACATTGTGTTATGTTCCGACACACCTTTTTAACCAGTACTAACATCCGTGGGAACGCAGAAAAACTGCTTCTAAATCTTTTCATCCCCATTACACTGTCTTTTGGTGAATATTTTATTTTAAAATTGCCAATTTGGGATATTGGTAAGGCATAAACCTTTTGTCATTTTTCACAGCCCTGAAACAGCATGTGCTTATTTTATTTCTGCTAATACCGAGTTTGTTCACTTTGTTCACTTTGTTGCGGTTCCCGGTCATGGGGACACAAAAGAAGTGGTTATTTAAAGTGTGGTTGTGGGGACACAGGAACCGCCTCTTCAACCACGTGACCATTACCAGGGAAAAGCCGGCTTTTATTTTGAACCAGTTTTTCTGTATGTGGGATAGCTACTTAAATGAATAAATACATTTCTTCACACTGAAGATCTTAATTCTCTTATGAGAAGGATACAAACAAGTCTTTGGCTTGTTGGTTTACTTGCATGTAAGAGCATGTAAGGGTTTACCCAATTTACTCGTCATCAGTAAAGAGGCAGGGCAAGCTCATGGTGTCAGTATTGGCATGAAAGTAAACGTTGGAACAAACTTGGGGAAAGGGAGATAACCATTTTTTCCCAGCTGTTCTCCTCAATTGGAGCTCTTATGGGGCCGCACTTCCTTCTGGAGATGGAGTCCATGGAGTCACCATCAAGTCCTTCCCTGCCTTTTGTCACACCCCTTATTCATTAGGAACCAGTGATTTTCCTTTTGCTGTTGTTGGCATACTGAAGTGGCAAAGCATCAACCTAGTATAGTATTAGCATTGTACGGCATCAGTTAGGGAAATATTTTTAATTTTTTTAAGGCAGACAAAAATAGAAAACAGAATTTCTCCATCCTCCCTTTTAATGTCACAACCCACCTATTACATCATATTGTTGTCATGTCTGATAATGTCAGCCGCAGCTCTATTTGGATGCAAACTAGCTATCTACACACAGTGGGATAATTAGGAGCATGCTGCATTGTGTGAACATACACATGCACGCACGCACGCACGCACGCACGCACGCACGCACGCACACACACACACACACACACACACACACACACACACACACACACACCAGAAACCTCTAGGTCTGTACCAGAAAGAAGTGGGACAGCTCTAAATGAGAAGGATGAGTCAATCTAAGTAGAAACACATGTGGATGATGCAATTTGGTTTGAACTAAGTTGTACCAACAATGATCCAAATACCAATCTCTATATCTATGTAGATAGGCTGCAAGAATCAGCCCGGCCTCACTGGAGGGGGTCATCAATCAGGGCAATTTATTGTGAGAAAGAAAGAAAGAAAGAAAGAAAGAAAGAAAGAAAGAAAGAAAGAAAGAAAGAAAGAAAGAAAGAAAGAAAGAAAGAAAGAAAGAAAGAAAGAAAGAAAAGCTGTTTTTATATTGAAACCTGACCTGAAACTTGAATGAATGAAGTTCAGATTAGAGATGGGCACGACTTGAAAAAATTTTTTTTCGAGTTGTCGTTAGTCGGGCCGGTTCCATTTCGGGTCGTTTCCGTTTTTCGCGAAAAATCGCAAAAATTAGTCGGTTCATTTTTTTCGTTTCCGTTAGTACTGTTTTTTTGGGGGTAGCAGGCTCCTGGAGGCACCTCTGTGGGGTGGGGCTATAAAGGGAAAGTGGGCTTGGTGCCTCCTATCCTCACCCACTAGGAAGGGGAAGCAGGTTCCAAGAGACCCCTCAACATGGAGGTCTCCCCTCCTCACCTGCTGCTGCAAAATGCATGCATAGCCATATGGATATGAATACCAGTTGCAGACAGTGAGACTAGTGATGGCAGTGAACCCAGAGCCATAGGGTGATAGCACCACCATGTCTCACAAAGAATGCAGTGCAATGCAAGTAGATCTGGCTTAGGATTAAGGTGGGTTAGTGCAAGGGCTAGGGTTAGGCTAGTGACGGGTAAGGTTACGGTGGGCTAGTGGGTTGCACCTCTGGGTGCCTTTCTGACCCACTAAGAAGACAGTCTGTGATGTATGGGTAAGGAGTCAAGGATTAGGGTTAGGGTTAGGGGGCTAGGGCAGGTTTTAGGGGGCTTTTGGCACATCCCAGAAGTCTCCATGGCCAAGTGGCCATGCGATTGGTGGGATGGCTCCAAAAATTTGCATGGTCGTCCACTCCCACATGGCTGGCCACTCGGCCAGCCCATCATTGCGCAGGTGTAAATAAAATAAAATAAAAAAAATCAATGGAGGACAGAGGAGGAGAGGAGAGACATTTTGTTGCAAGAAAAAACCCACTGCTACTGTGAAAAATCTGGCAGTTTATAAATTTTCGCGTGTTTCTGTTGTGCTTGTGTGTTTTTGGACCATGATTTCAAAAACAATATTGCGTTCGCCGCCCCATTTTGGATCCCCCGCCCGCACCGCATGGCATGGCGAGTCCGGCTGCCCAGGACGGGGGGGAGGCGGGACCCCCCCTCCAGAAACCCCCCATCCGGTAGGTGCCCTGCGCCCTTAGTCAAGCAGGCATTTTTCCGCCTGCTTTTTTGGCCCGGGAATGGGTGGGGGGAGAGTTTAAAAGTTTTTTCCTGTGCTGTCCGTGCCGCTTGCTTGCGCTTTAATTGCGGCGGCCGGCGGCGAGACTGGGCTTTTTGCTGGCTGCGAGCCTGCGGCGAGTCACACCAGAGCAGCCCAGGACGGGGGATGGGGGGGAGGCCAGGGACCTCCAGAAACAACCCCTCTGGTAGCTGCCCTGAGGCATGGCAGGCATTTTTCCGCCTGCTTTTTGGCCGGGAATTGGTTTTAACTTTTAAAAACTTTTTTCTGTGCCGCGTGGCATCGCGCGATCGCGCGATGCAAGGAACGAGCACGACAAATCAGACCAAAATTGTTCGTTCATCGGTTCGAGCTCGAAGTCTGGTGGAGTAATTCCTGTTACCGTTTCCATAGAGTAACGGATACAAGTAACGGAAACGGAAACGAGAATACCGCTAAGTCGTGCCCATCTCTAGTTCAGATAATAAGTTTCCTCCAAGAATGCACAAAGCTTATGGTAAACAAAACTTACTCATTTTTGAAGGACTGCAAGACCCTTCTTTGATTTTGGTTAAGGATGAAACTGAAGTTACTCAGAGTGTTAGATTTACATTAGCCAAGAGCACTACTGGATATAACTTGGGTTGCCAAGTCCATGCTGTCCCATTTCATGAGATATCAGGGCCATAACGGGAGACTAGGCGACTGAGCTTTGCAATGGTACAGAAGCAGAGTACCTAAGGTTGGAAAGTATGATGTGTTCTCCCTGAGTTTTGCATCACTTTTGCCAGGGTATCTATAGAAGATTCATGAATTATGATGCCGGTGCTTCATTTTCTGTCTTCCTCCAAATGGGCCCTGTGTTGCTGTCAGAAAAATCCAAGAGCAAAAGAAAAGGGCTGGAAGAAAAATGGTAGACACGCTTCATCTGTTTATCTCATGCTGTTTGAAATGACTTCTTAAGTGAAGCAGGGAAGGGTGGTAAAATCTTCTTAAGACAAATTGACCTGTTCTTGTCCCAAGAGTAGAACAAGTTACGCATGTATTTTTTTTCCTTTTTAAAAAAGGGGCCAAATCACTGGGGCAAATTACCATTAGCAGGCCTTTATAATTCATAAAATCATAGAATTGTAGAGTTGGAATAGACCTCAAGGGCCATGCAGTCCAACCCCCTGCCATGCAGAAACCCCTATCACAGTATTTCCAACAAATGGCCATCCAGCCTCTGCTTAAAAACCTCCAAAGAAGGAGACTCCACCAGCCTCCATGGCAGCATATTCCACTGCCGAACAGCTCTAACTGTCATGAAATTCTTCCTAACGTTTAAACTGAATCTCTTTTCCTGTAGTTTGAGACTATTGCCCCGCCTCCTAGTCTCTGAAGCCATGGAAAACAAACCAGTCTTTTCTTCAATATGACATCCTTTCAGATATTTAAACATAGCTACCATATCCCCTCTCAATCTTCTTTTTGTAAGGCTAAACATTCCCAGCTCCCTAAGCCGCTCCTCATAAGACACTATGCTTGATGCAACCAAGAATCACATTGGCTTTCTTGGCCGCCACATGACACTGCTGACTCATGTTCAATTTGTGGTCCACCAAGACTCCCAAATCCCTTTCACAGGTACTATTGTTGAGTGGTTGAGGCTATTCCTGCTGTATGCTGCTGGATTCTCCAAGGTCCAATAAAAGAAATCCAACACAGAGAAGTCCAGAGAAAATTACCGGTTTATTAGGCCTAATAAAAGATGGTAAGGCCAACTAACCCACAGCAAGGCAGTGCAGGATGGTTGGCCCAGAAGAAAGAGTGCACCCAGGTTTTATACCTCCCTCCCCCCTCCCATGAGGTGCATGCAACCCCTGGGCCGGGCAAGAGGTGGTCCTCAGGGGAATCCAATGGGGACAGTCCAGAGGGTCTCCTGGGGGAGGTCTCAAGGCGTTCCCAACTCCTCAAACAGGATTCCAGATTAAACTGTTTGTCAGGTGTGACCAGGCCTTCTATGTTCTTTGATGGGCCATTCGAAGTGTGAGAATAGGAGAAGGGGAGAAAGCATTGTTCAAGAGTCCATACCATTATCAACTCAATACGTGGCTTGGAGAGTCAACAAAGGAATCTTGATCTGTGAGATGGAACTTCCTGGTGAATGTGGAGGTGAGACAATGGAAGCCTTCTGGCTGGAGCTAATCTGTGTAAGATGGTTGGAGTTCTTTCTGGCAGGTACAACCATCTTCAGGAGTCGCCATGTTCTCCTTCTCTTTATGCCATGATCCTGTGCCCAAGATGGTGGCCCAAGAGGGAGGTAGGAAGGAGTGTAGGAATGTGTTCTCAAGCAGACCCAGGGGGAGTGGGTTGGGGAGAGAGAAAGAAAGAGGGAGAGACAGACAGATAGATAGAGAGAAAGAGAGCAGGGGGGAAGGGGGGGTTAGGCCCGGGGACCTGCCTTGGCATGAAAACCCTAACTATGCCCTACACGTGGAGGGTGTCTCTGAGTGTAAGGATGGCCGCCCATGAGTGCCATCCCATGAGTTTATGAACACAGAAGATGCAGACTGTGACCCAAGGGGAGTTATACCTAGGGCATGTGACTGGCTGTTTTAAATGTCCGGAAAATGAATATTTAGTGGCCAGATAAGGGTTGACCCAGTCCGAATTGTCAGAGATCTGGTCATGCTGCAGTGAGAGTGAAAAGTGAACTTACAGAGGCTTTTTTCTCGACAGCGGAGCCTCCTGGCTGCGAAGCAAGTCACGAGGGTGTTTTTTTCTAATATCTCCAGAACGGAATGGTCTTTTGGATCAGTTTTCTTGCGTTTTGCTTATGATAGTGTAGGGCAATCATGCAGAAATCATGATATAAGATCCTACTGGGGCTCATATGTTCACCCAGTAACAAACTGAACCATACATTTCCACAGCTAGCCTCGGTGTTTGGGTGTTCACATATTTATTTATTTTTATTTATTTATTTATTATTAAATTTATACTCCGCCCATCTTCCCTAAGGGAACTCTGATGAGTGGTGCATGAAATATTATTTATTTATTTATTTATTTATTTATTTATTTATTTATTTATTTATTTATTTAGAATATTTTTACCCCACCTTTCTCCTTGGAAAAGGACCCAAGGTAGTTTACAAT
Source organism: Phrynocephalus forsythii (assembly GCA_029282475.1). Lineage (NCBI taxonomy): Eukaryota > Metazoa > Chordata > Lepidosauria > Squamata > Agamidae > Phrynocephalus > Phrynocephalus forsythii. The sequence continues at coordinate 66,574,330 of JAPFRF010000007.1, read as the reverse complement.
AATGTGGGACAATATACAGCCCAGAATACTTAAGACATATTCAAATTAAGAACAGGGAATTGGGAAAGGCATCTTAGAACATTAAGATGTAACATTAAAACTACAAGAACACACAAAAGAAAAAAAATCCCTTATGAGGGATGGAAACTAACATGGAAATCACTGTTCTTATGAAATCAGTTAATGCAATCATGTATGGTAATCAATATAAAAGTCACATAGTAAATAGCCCCTCATTCAGGGAAAGCTTGCCTGAAGGGGAAAGTATTTGCCTGCTTCTGGAAAGACAGCAGAGATGGGACAGTCCTGGCCTCCAGCAGGAGGGAGTTCCAGAGCCTGGGAGCAGCTACAGAGAAGGCCCTTTCTTGCATTTCATGAGATGCACCTGTGAAGGTGGCGGGATGGAGAGCTAAGCACCTGAGCTGGCTCATAATGTGAGATTTGTTCTTTGAGGTAGTTTGGACCCAGGGCATTTTGTGCTTTGTAGGTTATCAGCACCTTGAATTATGCCCAATAGCTGATTGGCAGCCAGTGGAGCTGCTTTATTAGGGGTGTAATAACTCAGTCTCCCATCTAGATGTATAGCTCACATTGAATAAACCACCACTTCAGCAGTTATTGAATAAACCACCACTTCAGTCCTGAAGTTAGTATGACCACCTACCCCCTGTTTTGTGAGCAAGCAGCTGCTTTTGGAAATGAGTCTCATTATTCCAGCAGACCCCTAAAAACAGAAATGATTCATTATTCCCCTGATAAAATTCTGCCCTGAAAAACTGAACTCTTCATATTTTTATATTCTAAAGCAGACATTCTCAAACTTTTTTTTTGCCATGGCCATAAACACAATATGAAAGAAAAATAGGCCAAATCAGGATTGTATATAACTTATAAAACTTATAAGGAGGTGTGTGAAGAATTATTTGGAGTCTGTGGCCTTCTTCAGATGTGCCAGCTGCCCTAAACTGCCCAGATGGTGTTCTCATCATCATCATCATCATCATCATCATCATCATCATCATCATCATCATCATCATCATCATCATCATCATCTAACAATTTCCAGGGTTTTCTAGATAGAGAGTACTAAGAAGTGGTTCACCATTCCTTTCTTTTTTGGGGTGCTCTGGAACGATGCAACTTGCCCAATGTCACATAGACATATTCACAAGAGGCCCAATGGAGAATCAAACTCCCATGTGTCCATGGCTGAGTGGGGATCTGAGCTCAGATTTACTGAGTCTAGTCCACCATTTTATCTACTCCACCACACTGGTACCTTATACTTTACACACATGCATTTTTAGTATTTGTTATTTGGCTAAAGTGATCCTTTCATTTATCAACCAAACATATCACTGAACCACCCTTATGGAGATCATTCTATTACTGATTCAGTCCCATAGTGTAATAATTATACAGTATGTAGTAATTAGAGATGAGATGTATTTTAATTAGTGCAATAATTAGACATGGGATGTATTTTTTAAAAATGGTGATCCATTATGATTCATGATTTGTTGGGGCTAACAAATTGATGAATCAATGAACTGATTTATCTCCAATTTAAAGTAACATAAAGAGGCTCTCTGGCATCTAGGTGCCCCAGATTTTTAGGGATGCATTCTCTGACTCTCTTCTACAGGCTCTGAAAGTATGGTGAGGATTGGGGTTTAGATATCTGAGCTATCTACCTCCCAAAGAGGCTACTGGGGAAAGTTTCTCCAGTCATCTAGATACACCTAACTTGCAGGGTGATTTCTCCCAACTCTCCTTTATAATCCTTCCAAATATGGTGAAGATTAGGTCTCTGGCATTTGAGTTATATACCCACAAAGTACAGCCCCCCTAGGAAAGTGTCCTCAAGCAATTGGGTTGGGAAAACCCAATCTTCACCAAACCTGAAGGTATTTTAGAGGATAGCCAGAGGAAACAGCACTGCAAGCTTGGAGTCTCTTGGTGTCTGGGAAGAAATTTCCTGGGGGTTGCTTAACTCAGGGCCTTTTACACAACCCCTAAGATCCGCTGGCCACTTAAATTCGGACCAGAGATCTTAGGGGTTCATCGCTCTTCCTGTGTCCCCACCCCCTTCCGCACTTCCTGGTTGCTGGCTGCGTGAGGGAGGGAGAAAAAGAGAAAGAAAAGCATGCCGCTCACCTCGTTCTGCCTCTCAACTCTGTAAGGCCATGAAGTCCAACCCCCTCGTCTCTGTAAAAGTAGCTCTTAAAGGGGCAGGAGCCAAAAAGCAGCAAACAGAAGCGAGGAGAGCCCCAGACTGACTATCGTTGCACCATATCAAAGATTTTTCACCTCCAAAGAGAAGTACAAGAAAAGTGCGCTGGGTCGCGCTAAAGTGGGCAGGATTGCACTTAATTGTCTGCAAACTCCGGAGCTGGCGGGGAAACATTTTTAAGCTCCGGAGCTTGCAGCCATTTGCAGCGGAGCTTAGGGGTCGTGTATAAACGCCCTTAGACATGAAAACTCCAATGTCTTGGAGGGATTGGAGAGGAGAGTTGTGGAATGCATCCCTCCAAATTTGGTGTCTCCAGATGCCTTGGGAGCCATTTTATAGCCTGGCAATTTGTTAACTTAAAATCGCTAGAAATCCATCAATTTGTGTTCATTGCCCTCCCACGGCAAATAACGACGCGAGACACAGTGTTGGGAATATAACTTGGCCACACTTTATTAATCAACATAAAACATGGGCTTCCAACTACCTGAACTTGAAGAGGGGCCTGCTGCTGTGCAGGTTCATGCCGGGTACAAGGGGTTCTCCCGGGACCCCACCGACTCAGGAGCTTTAGTGCGAGTTCTGCCCCCTGGCCTTCAGCCCGTCAGGGCCGGCCAATTACCTCCCCCTGTCTAGGACCTGAGCCACATTGCGTGGCTTGTTCCCCAGGCGGGGCCTCCGTTGTCATCCTTCCCGCGCTGTAATCTCATGATTTGCAGCATATGAGGTCGGACAACAGTATAGGGGAACTTTGAATTGTACAGTGACCCCCCCATTTCGCGGTTCAGGTACCGCGGCCCTGCTACATTGTGGGATCGCAGTACCTGCACCATGGGGTGGGGGTGGGGGGGAGGACAGGTCACTCTGTGCCTCCCCCCACCCCTCCAAGAAGCCTCGGGGGTGCGTGGGAGGGTGACAGGAGGATGATCGGGTCGCTCTGTGCCGCCCTCCCACGCACCCCCAAGAAGCCTCAGGGCGGCCGGGAGAGGCGGCATGGAGCGATCGGGTCACTCCACGCTGCTCAACCAGGCTCCCCTGGGAAGGCTCAGGGCAGCCGGGAGGGGCGGCGCGGAGCGATCGGGTCACTCCGCACTGCTCAACCAGGCTCCCCCGGGAAGGCTCAGGGTGGCTGGGAGGGGCAGCACGGAGCGATCGGGTTGCTCAGCGCCGCTCAACCAGGCTCCCCCGGGAAGGCTTGGGGTGGTCGGGAGGGGCGGCGCAGAGAGATCGGGTCACTCCACGCCACTCAACCAGGCTCCCCCGGGAAGGCTCGGGGTGGCTGGGAGGGGTGGCGTGAAGTGATCAGGTCACTCCGCACTGGTCAACCAGGCTCCCCCAGGAAGGCTCAGGCTGTACTGGCGGGCGGCGACGGGAGGTAAGATGCCCCCCGCCCCCACCCCCACTTGCTTCTGCATATCATGGATTTTCTTGCATCGCAGGTGGGGTGGGTCCCTAACCCCCGCGATCGGCGGGGGGTTACTGTAGTCACCGGCTCCATTCCCTCTTTCAACCACCAGTGTGACCAAATAAACAACTCACCACAGGATACCACCCCCGAGTACCAGCATGGGATAGGCGAAAAAGCACCCGCCCCTCAGTGCCAATCCTGGGACAGGTCAAAAATTCCTATCTGGCCCCACAAGGTTACCAGTCAGACTCATGCTGGTACAATTAATGCGGTAGGTGAGTGGGGGAACGCATCCCGACGACAAAGAGGCTGCTGCTCATGCAGGAGCCACCTATATAGCGTGGCCCCGCCTCCATCTGGGTCCTCTTCAGCCCTTTCCCTGTCTTGTGATATTCACGTGGGGGAAGGGCAAAGTGGCTCTGTGGGCAGACTCCTTGCCTTGGAGCCCACATTGGGAGATTTGATCTAGGATGAATGCAAATTGACAAATTTTGATGAATCAGCCAAATTCATTGGGAAACATGATTTGTGTTTCAATTCTTTCCCATTTCTAGTGAGAATTTTAAAAACCCAATGACAATTTTCAAAAAGACAGATTTTCATACCTCTTTATTTCATGGCTTGTGATCCAAATCTGCAACAGATGACTGTGAGTTCCATTCATGCTGTTCCACCCACCCAGCAAAAGTATCTGTTTTTGAAAGCATCAGACAGTGCATGTTGATTGGGGATTTCTGGGAATTATAGTCCAAGAAAGTAAGTTCTTCCAAGGTTGGAAAGGCCTGATACCTAATTTTTAATCTCCTGTTTTTGGATCACAATGATCAAACAGAGGGGTGAAAACATAGAGATGAAAGATGTAATCATCATCTTAGAAATGAACTACTAATAACCAGGTACCATCCCTTCATGCAAATTGCTTCTAAGCATTAAAAGCTAACCAGCACTTTCCAATCTCTGCCACCACCCCTCTGTTTCTTCGCTTGAACCCAGCATTAGCCCATTTGCTATGTTGCAATGTTTACTTCCTTTATGCAATCCATGGAGGTAGGTTGTAGTCAGCTTTGTCTCATTACTTGAAGCTTGAATCAAAGTGATAAATGGAAAAATGATTCTATGAGCAACAGAAGCTTTTTCAAGCCCACAAGCACACAGTGCTGTTGTTGAACACCACGTCGGTACAAAATAAGACTGCCCTCTTCCATGATGTTATTCTGGATGAGGGTGCTGACGTGGCATGTATCACTGAGACCCTGGTGGGAGAGGAGGGTGGGGTCCCCCTTTCCAGCTATGTTCACTTGGGTCCTCGTCCAGCACCAGTGTTTCCCAGAGGGTCGGGGAGGGGGAGTTGCTATAGTCTATAGGAGTTCTATCTCTTTGACCAGGCTTCCTGTCTCTTTAGGAAAGATTCTGTATTGTGTTTTGAGCTCAGAGACAGATCGGGCATTCTGTTGGTGTACTGCCCATCCTGCTGCATACCAACAATCTCCCTGCCTGAGCTGACGGACCTGGTCTTGGACCTGGTGTTGAGGCCCCCCAGACTGTTGGTGTTGGGGGGGCTTCAACATCCATGCTGAGGCTGCCTGAACTGGTGCAACTCAGGACTTCATGGTTGCCATGACAACCATGGGGCTGTCTCAATATGTCATTGGCCCAATGCATGAGAAGGGTCATACTCTGGACCTCGTCTTCTCAACAGGACTGGAGGATGGTGGTTTGGAGGTGGAGGAGTTGGCTTTTACCCCATTGTCATGGTCAGACCACTTCGTGGTCAAATTTAAGCTATTGGGATCAATTAAGACAATCTGCCCTCAGAGTCTAATGGATCCGGATGGTTTCCTAAAAGCTCTGGGAGATTATCCATCTGATATGGTCGGCACTCCTGTCTAAGCTCAGGTTGCCCAGATGGCTCTTTGGTATACATCTGCAGAGCAGATGGGGTGATCTGATGGGTGAGAGGGAGGGGAGATGGCTGGAGCACAGGTGGAGAAAATATTGCTGGACAGAGTGCTTGGATCTGTCCATTCTACCACCATGCTGCTCAACCCTTGCCCTAGATGGCTAATTGAAAGATCTGCCAGGGGAGTTCACACCCGGGTCCAGGAGACTATGAATGCCTCTTTAAGAGAGGGAGTGCTCCCTGTTGCCTTGAAAGAGGTGGTAATTAGACCACTCCTTTAAAAACCTAATCTGGACCCAGAGCTGGTGATTAAGCACTGACCAGTAGTGAACCTCCCTTATTTGGTCAAGGTGTTAGAGCGGGTGGAGACCAGACAGCTTCAGGTGCTGCTGGACGAAACAGATTTTCTGGATCCATTTCATTCGGGTTTCAGGCCGGGTTTTGGAACAGAGACCGCCTTGGTTGCCCTGTACAATGACCTTTTCTGGGAGAGAGACAGGGGGAGTGCGACCCTGTTGATACTCCTGGACCTCTAAGCAGCTTTCAACACCATTGACCATGGTGTCCTTCTGGATAGGCTGGCCAAGTTGGGAGTTGGAGGCACTGTCTTGCAGTGGTTCAGCTCCTTCCCAGCTGATCCTGTCCAGAAGGTGGTGCTGGGGGATAGTAGCTATACTCCGTGGTGTTTACATCATGGGGTTCCATAGGGCTCGATACTATCTTCCATGCTGTTTAACATCTACATGGAACCTCCGGGAGAGGTTACCAGGAGGTTTGGGCTGAGGAGTCAGCAATATGCTGATGATAGTGTAGACATAGTGACACTAGGCAGCTGCCCCCAGGCAATGGAATGCCCTCCCGAGAGCGATCTGTTTGGCACCAACATTGATCACATTTCGGCACCAGGTAAAGACCTTCCTGTTCCAGAAGTTTTTAAATTGGCATAATATAGTTTGTGGGTCCAGCTGGCAATTTTTAGTGTAATGTTTTATTATTGTTTTTAATTATTGACATTTTAATGTTTTAACAGTTTTAATTCTTTTTGATTATAAGCTGCCCAGTGACCTTTGGGTAGTGGGCAGCATATAAGCTGTAAAAAAAAATAAATAAATAAATAAATAAATAAATAAATATAGTGTTCTTTTCTGCCCTTTGAAGATTGTTAATGTTAAAATATATCATTTGAGTAAGAATTGTTATTTTGAAATTCAGTTTTTTAAAACTTTAGTTATAATTTAGTGAACACATTTTCCACAAGGACCAACCCAATTGTGGGTATCTAGGTTGGGATTCAAGCCAGTGTATATAATTTGTCTTTTATAAAGTAGTAAGGCCACTATCTCACATGGGGGAAGATCCCCCAGGTGAGATTGTGAAAATCTGGCTTTTCTTCTTTCTTCGTCATGTGACTGAAGATGTGGGATCTCTTTTTTTTTAAAAAAAGTGCAGACCAACCCCAGGGCCAGCAGGTGGCATGACAAAAATTAAAAAAAAATTAAAAAGTGCTGAGAGCTTGAAGGCCAGTTGATCAGCACTGGGGGAAGGGGAAATTATTTTTTTAAAAAGAGCTGACGAGCCCTAGGACGAGCTGATTAGTGCTAGAAAACAAAACAAAACAAAACAAAACAAAACAAACTAAAAAAATAAACAGCGCTGACAGTCCGAAGGCAAGCTGATCAGCACTTGGGGGGGGGTAGTTTTTTTAAAGCACCAATGAGCCCCAGGACAAGCTGGTTGGGGCTAGGGGGAAAAAAAGTAGAAAACTGGATCATATGTGAGCTCCCACGGACTTCTGGCTCATATTTTTTACCGGAGCAAAAAATTCCCAACTTCTCTGGTAGGTCTTGGAAAACTCGCTAAAGGGGGATAACTGAGTTGTTTTTTTAAAAAGCCTGGTGGCTGTTGGGACAAGATTTTTGGAAACACTTTATCTTGAAATTTAATCAGCATTTTAAGGGACATGTGATAGAGCCCTAAGAGGATTACATTACTCTGCACAAAAGCAACCAAGTCAAGTAGGTAGGCAATCAAAGCAAAACTGATGAAATGCTGTTTTGTAATTTTTGACAGTCAACTTCTTTATGTTACTTTTACCTCAAAACAACAAGACATAGGCCTTATAGAAAAGCTTGGGAAAATTATATTTTCATATCATCAAGGAACATTTTGGGGCTTGCAGTTTAATAAAAGGAGCATTGCTCCCTAGATTTAAGATTACCACCTATTCAGAAAAAAAAGATTTTTTTACACTCTGCATTAAACCATTGTTCTGGAAATCTTCTTGATATGCAGTTGCCCTCACTAAATGCCCTTCCTTTGCCATCTTTCCAAAATGGGGCAAAGCACAGCATGAAACTGGAAAAATTACCCCCCCAGCAACGATCAAACCTCTAGTTCCTTTTGGCTAGTGAAAGACTGTCAACAACCTCCTGGTTGTTTTTCTCATTCTTTGGTGATGTAAGTTCCTAAATGCTAGTATGGTTCATTAGCTGCTAATTCTAGTGATGGTGATTGAAACTTCTCTGGCACAGGGTGCTGTTTTGAAGTTGGCAACATCACTTCTTTGGTTGCAAGACACTGAAAAGGATATAGCAAAAGTTGCCTGCAAATCCTCCAGTGTACATGGGGGATTTCACTAATATACTTTTCCTGGTAGAAGGCATATCTCGTGGCAGAGATTCATGACAGAAAGCTCTTCCGAATGGTAAGAAAAATCCTGACACATTAAAAAAAACCTTTTCTTTCTCCACTCTTAAGAGATGGACACAAACTGCCGATTCAGTGGTTCGACTCAGTTCTCTTACTAGCTGCACAGCTTGTTGTTTTTGTTCAGCCGTTTTGTGACCCCATGGACCAGAGCTCGCCAGGCCTTCCTATCTTCCACTGCCTCCCAGAGTTTGGTCAAATCCATATTGGTTGCATCGATGACACCGTCCAACCGTCTCATTCTCTGCCGTCCCCTTTTCCTTTTGCCTTCAATTTTTCCCAACATCAGGGACTTTTCCAAAGACTCCTCTCTCCTCATGAGTTGGCCTAAGTACGGGAGCGTCAGCTTCAAAATCTGTCCTTCCAGTGAACATTTGGGGTTGATTTTTTTCAGGATGGATAGATTTGCACAGCTTCAAGGATGTCTATCCTGCCTTCCTCCACTTGTGAGGACCCACAACAGTTTGCAAGAAAATCTAAAAATTTAGTAGCCTACACTGGAATAATTGTGCAAGGACAAAAATATTAAGATTTGCAGAAGAAGGTGTGGCTAGATGACATCTGACAGACAGACTACTATATGAAAGAATTTTGTTTTGATTTTTGAATTGAAGCAACATTTGATCATTGTTTGGTGTCTCCTGCTATTTGAGAGAATTTGTCATACAGCACATGCTTGCATGGGTTGCCCTAGAGTTCCTTTTGCCATATTCGGATAAATGTCTTAGCTTAACACAGCATGAGCCTCCAATTATTTCTAGTTGGTCTGAATGCAGGAAAATCAAAGCAAATTGGTTAACAGGCACATTTGACTTGCCTGTTTGTCACCATATAGAGGGTGACATCTTTACAACTTTGGGTTCCCAGCCTCCCACAATGTTTGGTGACACTCACCAGTCACAGTGGAGGTGTAAGAACCACTCTGACATTTATACATCATCAAAACAGAAGAGGGTCATCAGGAGACAATACCTGAAAAATCTGGGTTTCTCATCTGTCCAACTCAGTTAATTATGGTTAGAAAAGATTTATGTGTGTAGATAGGAAGTAGTGTGTCAACAATTTGTAAGTTAGTTTTAGATCTGCATTCTGACACTAATGCCTGGAGTTTTTGACAGCAAATAAAGCAGAGCAGTTGGCAGATATTAGAAAGGGGAACTAATTTGTGCTGCCACTGTCTGATTTAAAGAACACCCAGTATATGGATTTCTCTTCCCTAACTACTGCCACCACAGATTAGTTGATATTGCTGAGCTCCGGAGGCTGAGTGACTTTGCAAGGCCATCTAGTGGGGAAAATGAATTCTTTATTTTTGCAGTCAGTTCATCTTTATACCAGACCATTTGAAGTGCATTGTATTGCACAGTTCACCTTGCAAGGCTTATCCTGTACAGAACACTTACCTGTGAAAATCTCTGTGATACCTGTGAGTACCAAAGAGCACTTTACTTGAAATTATCTGGAAGGGAAGAAAAAACAAAAATCAGACGGCAGGAGCAATCTAAGAATCTCATACATAGGGTGTGGATGAGAGTTACTGGGAAGATGACAAGTAAAATATCAGCATATCAAGATTTCAGTCAATAGCCTTATTAACACATCTGAGATTGGATTTAGGCTAACCCACACTGGAACAAGTCAATACTCATTTATCATTGGCCAGAATTGTACTGGTGTGTGCTTGGTTTTTTGTTTTTTGTTTTTTGCTTAAAATGATTTCCCTAAAGTAATTACAATGGACAACAAACTAAATCATACACCAGTTTGCAATTTGGCAACCAGAGGAACATTCTTTATCTAGTTATTGTTCCTATTTGCACATAACTGTCTTGTTTCATTTTTCAAGAAATTCTTCTGTACCTCTGGGTACAAAAATAAATTGAGATAAATTGATACCAGACACTAGCAAATGAGTCTGTCTTTGATTCTCCTCAGAAAATATTCATTTTATCTTTGCAGACTAGGAAATGTATTACGAAGGAGTCAGAAAAGGTTCTTAAGTATGTATATGGATGCATCAGCCATGGAAATTCAGTGGGAGATGACGATGTTAAATCACCATCATGTGTTGTCAAGGTTATTATGACATAAGGGTTTCCTGGGTCTGAAGTACTAAAATAAAAGTTGATTAGGTGGTTCATCTGGGGGCACTCTGGAACTAGATGTGTCTCAGGGCTACATAGGCTGGTTTTTCTCTTGGAAGTCAATGAAACAACTTTTTAAAATATCTTGCAAATCTTCAAAACCCTACTAGGGTCACTATGAACTGGATGTGACTTGACAGCACATATCAAGAAACACCATAGTATGGCACATACAGTGATGGATTCAGGAGAGGTAGATTGAAAACCACACCCAGGCATGGAAACACTCTGGCAGGGGGCACCGGTAAAACAACTCCTTAAATATCTCTCATATTTAGGGAACCAGAAGACAGATACAGTATGTTGTGCTGGCACGTAACACACACTAATAAACTAGCTGGAATTTATAGGTTTGGGAATAGTTTACTTTCGAGAATCAGGAATACATTGAACCACCTGTACTTTCTGCAGTCATTCTGATAATGAAGAAAGAAAGAAAGAAAGAAAGAAAGAAAGAAAGAAAGAAAGAAAGAAAGAAAGATTGTGAAACTGACTGTAAAAAAACACTATCCTGGGCCCATCAAATTAGTCCCCTAGTGCAGTGCTCCCCAACCTTTTTGTCCCCGCGGACCGGGAAATTTTTGATAATTTTTCTGTGGCCGAAGCGGGGGGGGGGGTGGGGAGGGGGAGAATGCGAAAGGGGGGTCTGGCGGGGAGGCAAAAGGGGGGGTGAAAACAAAGGATGGGAGGGAAGGAGGAGGGGGAGGCACGAGAGCGGCGGCGGCGGCGGCACTCACCGGCTTGGGGCGTCGGGGGTGCCACTCCCCCCACACGGGCGGGGTGGGGGAACCCGGGGGCTCCTGGGCAGGCGGGCCCCGCCTCCTCCTCCAGCGCCGGGAGCCGCGCGGGTCTCGCTGCTGGCGCCCCGCTTGCTCCTGCTGCCGCCTCCGCCGTGGGCCTCCTCCTCCGCTGGGGAAAGCGAGCGGGCGCCAGCAGCGCTTTCCCGGTGGAGGATGAGGCCCACGGCAGCGGCGGCAGCAGGAGCAGGAGCAAGCGCGGCGCCAGCAGCGAGACCCGCGCGCGGCTCCTGGCTCAGGCGCCCCGCGCGCGGCACCCGCCCGGCCGCGCCAGGAAGTGCCCTCGCGGCACCGACGAGCCGCCACCGCCACCTCCTGCTCCTGCTCCGGTTCCTCCTCCTCCTCCTCCTCCCGTGCCGCCGCCGAAGGAGCAGCAGCAGCAGCAGCAGAGGGCAATTGCGGAGGGTGGCGGCGGTGGCGGCGGCGGCAGCGGGATGGTGATGGATTCAGGAGAGGTAGATTGGGGGCGATTGTGGGGGTGGTGGAAACACTCTGGCAGTGGGCCCCCGCCGCCCCTCCGCTTAAATACTGCTGCTGCTGCTATTTAGGGCGGCGGTGGCGGGAGGAGACAGGAGGAGTATGTTGTGCTGCCGCCGCCGTGCCACTGCTGCTGGTGGTGGTGGTGGGAGGCGAGGAGGAGGAGGGCAGAGGAGGAGGAGGATCCGCCGAATACGGTGGGCGGAGGAGGAGGCACGGCTCCTCCTTTCCTCCAGCCATCCTCCAGCCTTCCTCCTCCACCGAAAGAAAGCGGGATAGAAGAGGAGGAGGAGGAGGGCGGCAGAGGAAAAGGGGAGGAGCCTCCCGGCGTCCCCAGGCGGCCGGTGTAACCGGTCCACTATCCTGGGCCCGGCCCAAATTAGTCCCCTAGTGCACTGAAGTACTTACTAGTTCCATCAAACTATGCTTGTCATTATGCAAGCATCTGGTAATTTCCAAGTGATAACAGGATATTTCATGGCTGAAGGAGACGTGTGAAGATATGAATAGAAGTATTGTGATATGTGTGAACACAGAACCTTTGTTCTACAGCTGTTAAGGCCTCTCTTACTTAAAATTCAGATATAACAAACAAACCCCTTATCTGCTCAATTATGCTTTGGTTATGCCCTTTTCTTGTGTCATGATAAAGCCACTCTTCAACTGCTTAAAAGGAACATTTGGAAGTAAGTAACAAGTGATGCAGTTACTTACAATACACTACTTTTGGGGTAACAGAATGCAAATGATATTATAATGAAAAGTAATAATTACAAACAGTGTTTTCTATTTTTTGTAATCAATACTAATTGTATTGGAACATCTAATACCCTGGAAGACAGAGACAAAATTCAAAATATTCTTGGTCCGAAACCAATGGAATGAAATTTAATAGGGATAAGTGCAAAGTATTGTGCATAGGAAGAAGCAATCAAATACACAGTTGCAAAATGGTTTAGCAATACTACAAGTGATAAGGATCTTGGAATTCTTGTAGATTATAAGATGAATATGAGCCAACAGTGTGTTTGTGGCTTCCTGTATGGCAGGGGGTTGGACTGGATGGCCCTTGAGGTCTCTTCCAACTCTATGTTTCTATGATTCTATGATTCTATGATTTAAATGCTATTTTAGGCAGCATTAACAGAAGTATAATTTCCAAAACCCATGAGGTGTCCACCCCCTTCTATTCAGCCCTGGTTGGGCCTCACCTTGAGTACTGTGTCCAGTTCTGGACACAGTACTTCAAGAAAGAGGCTGTCAAATTGGAACAAGATCAGAGGAGGACAACAAGGATGATTGGGGAAACCAAGCCCTGTGAACAAAGAATTGGGCATGTTTAGCCTAGAGCAGTGGTGGCGAATCTATGGCACGGGTGCCAAAGGTGGCACACTGAGCCCTTTCTGTGGGCACTCAACATCACTCCTTCACAGCCATCTGTATTCAGGTTAAATTGCTGCACTGGCACTTTGCAAAAAATTAGCGGGTTTTGAATTGCAGTTTGGGCACTTGGTCTCTAAAAGGTGCGCCATCACTGTCCTAGAGCAGTGCTGGTGAACATTCAGCACTCTGGATGTTTTGGACCACAACTCCCAGAATTCTGAGCCTAGAATACCAATGGCAAACGACTGTGGGATTTGTGGTTCGAAACATCTGGAGTGCTGAATGTTCACCACCACTGGCCTAGATTAAAGAAGACTGAGGGGTGATATTCTAGCACTTTCCAAACATTTGAAGGGCTGTCATACAGAGGGCGGACAGGATCTGTTCTTGATCATCCCAGAGTGCAGGACGTGCAACAATGGGCTAATGTTAAGACAACCCAGTTTTCGACTGAATATCAGGAAAAACTTCCTAACTGTTAGAGTAGTACAGCAGTGGAATCAATGATCTCAAGAGGTGGTGAGTGCTCCAACACTGGAGGCATTGAAGAGAAATATGAACAATCACCTGGCAGATCTCCTTTGATTGGTTTTTTTATATAATTTTTTTAGATTTATTTAAAATAAACAAACATACAATAAACAATACAATGAACAAAAATATCACTACAAAGTGCACCCCAACCCCCTCGGGACCATCCAGTATTCCTTTATCTTCTCTTCCTTCTTCTTTTTTTTTCTAGTTGTCTTCTTAGAGTCCTTTTCTCCAGAACTGTGTTGGATTGTATGACGGTTGTATCCCTTTCCCTTTTAATAGTACATAATCTATAAATTTTCCCCAAATGTCATAAAATATATCCTTGCTCATTTCCCCTCGCAAAACTTTTATACTACAGGACAATTTGTCGTTTAAAGCTATATCCCACACTTCCTTATACCAGTTGGCAATTTTAAAGTCTAATTTCAGTTTCCAATTTTTAGCTATAATCAGTCTTGCTGCTGTCATAAAATTTGCAATTAATTCTTTTGTTTTTATATCATATTCATTAGTAAGCAGTAGTGATAACAGCGCAATTTCTGGCTTACATTTAATATCAGCTTGTAATATTTCTTTTATCTCACTGAAGATCTGTTGCCAAAACTTTTGATCTATTTCACATTCCCACTAAAGATGAATATAGGTACCTATCTTTTTTCGCATTTCCAGCAAAACTTAGAATATCTTGAATTTATTCTATTCAGTCTGACTGGTGTCATATACCATCTTAAAATTGTTTTAAAATAATTTTCTTTTATTCTAATGGATAATGAACGTAAGAATCTCATATTCCAAATTCTTTTCCAATCATCTTTTTTTATTTCTTTACCAATGTCTTGCTTCCACACGTCTCTTATTGTTTCTTGTTTCCTTTCCTTTAGTGAGTCCTCAATTATTTTGTATATTTTAACTACTGCACCTTTCCCTGTGTTTCCTTTCTCTGGTTCATATGTTAACAAGAATTGTTCAAACTTTGTATATTCTCTGAGTTGTGTATTTCTCCTTATCCAGTCTTTCGTCCAACTTTCTAATTGGGCATAATTTAACCAAGTTAAATGCTTAGCTTGTAATATGCGCTTAATATCTTGCTTTGTTCTCATCTTGTTAATCCACTCTTTTACTCTTGCCACTTTCATTGTTTTAAATAATTCTCCATATTTCTTCATATTCGTGGGGAAATGTTCCTGATCTATTACCAAACTGAGAGGGGATACTTCCGGAGCCAATTTCCTTCTGTGCTTTGTCCAAGTGCTTAATAGGGACCTCAGGAGGTTTTTTTATTTGATATCTTTTTTTATGGAAACTGAACAAGTGTTTATTTATATCCCCATTTAGCTCGTCTGATTCAAGTTCCCACCATATTATTTTTTCCGGTTTATATAATACTTCCCCCACACAACTAAGCGGGTTAGCTGTATAATAGTTTCTAAGGCTAGGTATACCTATGCCTCTTTCCTTTTGTGATCTATATCAAAAGCTTTTACTTATTCTTGTTTATTTTACCTCCATTACAATATCTGTTTATCAGATCTTGATAAGCTTTAATTTCAGGTTCTGTGTACTGAATGGGTAGCATTCTAAAAAGGAAGTTAATTTTAGAAAGTATCTTCATTTTTACCAATGCTATTCTGCCAAACAATGATAGGTTTAATTTAGAGTAGTTTTGTAGTTTATTCCTGATCTCTTCCTTTAATTTAATATAGTTCTGTTCCCTGGTCTTAAGCAAATCTTTATCTAAAAGTATCCCTAAATATCTCATATATTTGCAGACTTTCAATCCATAGTTGGAAATCTCCTCCATATCTTGTTTATCGTGATTAAACAACATAATTTCTGATTTTTGCCAATTTACACATAACCCAGTTGTTTCACCAAATTCCTTTAAATGTAATTTTATTCTTGGTATATTTTCTAACAGATTTTTTATTGTTATCAAGGCATCATCCGCAAACAAGCTGATTTTAATCTTCCCCTCCTCCCCCATACCTTTGATTGTTCATCGTCCC
The DNA here is from genome assembly GCA_029282475.1 of Phrynocephalus forsythii. Classification (NCBI taxonomy): domain Eukaryota; kingdom Metazoa; phylum Chordata; class Lepidosauria; order Squamata; family Agamidae; genus Phrynocephalus; species Phrynocephalus forsythii. The sequence goes on along the minus strand of JAPFRF010000007.1, from coordinate 66,558,739 downwards.
TTATTGCATTTGTGAGTAATTCTATTACAATGCAAAACAAAATTCGTGACAAAGGACAAGCCTGTCTTGTTCCTTGGCCTAAAGTAATCTGTTCTGTCATCCCATCATTGACTACAATTGACAAAGTACTATCTGAGTAAAGTTGATTTATTTATTTATTTATTTTATTTATTTTATTTATTTATTCAACTTATATGCCGCCCACTACCCAAAGGTCTCTGGGCGGCTTACAATCAAAGAATTAAAACAATTTAAAATAGTTATAAATAAAATATCAATAAATCATCAAACAGTAATAAAAACCTTCTTTAAAATCATTACACCTAGGAATTTTTCCCCCCAAACCCCATTTCTCTAATAAAAGTTTTAACGCAGACCATTGAACACAATCAAAAGCTTTAAATAAATCTAAGGATAGAATACATGCCTTATCTTGCAATCTTCCCATCTCCTTTGATTTGTATTCCTGCATGGAGCAGGAGGTTGGACCTGAAGGCCTTAAAGTCCTCTTTCAACTTCAATATTCTATGCTTTCATCAAAAATCTAGTATTCTTAGCACAGATATGTTTGTTCAGTGTTTTCTCATTACTTCAAAATTTTATATTTTGTTTTTTGTTTTTACTAATTTCTTTTACTGCTAAGTAAGATCCAAGCCTCACAAATATAAATTAACAGTCCATGTGTGTCTATCGATATTAAGGATTTTTCTAATGCCGAGTTAATTTCTAATACAACCAACACCAAAGAAGCACTCTGCTGCAAGGTATATAAGTATTGCTTTCTTCTTGTGGGCTAAACAATAGGAAAGCACTGCTGCAATCTAAAGGATAAAAAGAGAAGGGATTATGCAGTAAGAAACAGGTTGTAGGAAATAACTTAGTTTTAGGAACAGCAGAAGCAATCAAGGTCACAAAGTTGGAGTCAAGAACCTCTGTGATCAACATAATAGTTTTCATTTCTTTTTGAAAAAAAAGTTTTGGACTGCGCTGATATAATGGAAGCAGAAAAACAAAACAAAACAACCCCTCAACACTGGCAAGATTAGAAGTGTATTTTAGTGTGCATGACAGAAGATGCTTCCTTGTGCCAATTCCATTAGTGTCAACAGATACACAACCTCAGATGAAATATGAGGGAATCAAGCAGAGTCTTCCCCACCCCTTCTCCAATGTTCTGATTAATCCTTAATGAGAGGCCGCTGAAGTTTTGGATTGGATGAAAAGAGTGCCATTTACTGAACATGACAAAATAATCAGGCACATTCTCTTGGGTGCTTTCTAGATTCCTAAAAATTGCTGGTAGCCATAACACGAAAAAAGAAATTAAGGAGGAGGAAGAGGTTTTAAACTTTTAAACACTGTACACTGAGGCATGAGTTACATACAGGATATACTCCAGTCGTCAGTGTAAATCCAAATAAATAGATATATACATGCACTGCATACGTATTCTCTCTCTCTCTCTCTCTCTCTCTCTCTCTCTCTCTGTGTGTGTGTGTGTGTGTGTGTGTGTGTGTGTGTGTGTGTGTGTGTGTGTGTGTGTGTGTGTGTGCGTTTAGGATTTGACTCTTAATGTTTAGACTTCACCCTTTGCTCCTGTAAGAATCAGTAATGAAATAATAAATAGTACAAATAATGTGCAGCAGTTTATTTTACTTTCTTCTCTTGTTATGAATAATTTCAGGGAAAAGTTGCCAAGCTGGTCCAATTTATAGAAATAAATCAAAGCAAATTGAAGCAGGCAGGGAACACCGAGCTGCCAGCCTCCATGGAGTTATTCCTGTCAAACTATAAACACAGAATGTTCATATTGAAAATTACATCCTTCTTCCCCCTTTTTTTGCATGCACACAACTAGACAAGAGCAGTCCCAGAATTAGGCATGAATAAACTTCTTGCACATGTTTCCATTATTGTTCTGTAGATTTGCTGTGCCTAGAATTCTTCTTCTTCTTCTTCTTCTTCTTCTTCTTCTTCTTCTTCTTCTTCTTCTTCTTCTTCTTCTTCTTCTTCTTCTTCTTCTTCTTCTTCTTCTTCTTCTTCTTCTTCTTCTTCTTCTTCGCCTCCTCCTCCTCCTCCTCCTCCTCCTCCTCCTCCTCCTCCTCCTCCTCCTCCTCCTCCTCCTCAGTGAAGTAGATAAATCCTAAGGACTGGGGTGGATGGGGGACATTGGTACATGGCATGGTAAGTGAACAGGGGACCATTTTTTGCTGTTTTTAAAATCTTGTGGCTCTCTTTGTTACTTTTTTCAAATACACACACACACACACACACATACACACACATAAAGGCAGAAAGGAAGAGGAATAAATTTGAGGGATGAACCAAATCCACAATAATATTAATCAGGTTTGGAATTTAGCAGTTAATGTGGTGGGATTATTAATTAATAATTATTAATGAGTCGAAAAGGTGGGCCATTGTCCACCTAATGAGCCTACTTCCTGACCAGGGTGACATGAGGTCAAAGTGAAATATAAAATGGAGGGCTCACAACTAGCTTTCCTCAGATTGACGAAGCTGTTTGGATGATCAGCAAAATGTTTCAATCTCTTAAGAAAAGAAGTCCAGTTGCCATGTCTCAACTTCCAGATTAATAAGGATCCTATGATCATTAGCCTAACCCTAATCCTATTCTAGTTGCCACCCTCTTTAATAACAGCCAAGTAACCTCCCACCCTCATTTCCATACGAAAGACATTTTTAACAGGGTAAAGTCATTAAAGTAGAGACTTCTTTCTCCCCTAAAGGGTCTATTTCTCAACCACAAACATACAGACTGTCTTTAATATACTATTCTAAAAGGCCAAAGAAGAAATTGCAGTGATACCTTGTATAAAGGAATTAATCGGTTCCAAATGAAATTATGTTAAGCAAATTTTCCTTTATACAAATTTCCCATAGGAATGCATTGAAAGAGTAATCCCTAATCATGACCATTTTTATGTTGTACAGATTTGCCCCATAGCTGATTCTGTTAAGCAAATTTCCCCTATCTCCAGAATTTTTTATGTTGTACACATTTTATGTTATACAAACTGTTTGGGTCCACTGTATTTAACAAGGGCTGCCTATAAGGTTATCTGTGAAGCATCAGAAAACATATTGGGACCTCCTTGCTTGTGTAACACAGATATAGATGGATGAACGTGGACCATTTGTCTGAAAAAGCATCCAGAGGTGAGGAGCCTTTGGCCCTCCAGATGTTTTGGGATGTCAATTCCCAAAATTCTGAGCCTATGTTGCCAGTGATAAAGGTCTGTGGGAGTTGTGGTCCAAAACATCTGGAGGGATGAAGGTTCCCCACTCCTGGTCCAAACAGAGAAGATGACTGTAAAGAGCTCATTAGGATTTCCAGCTCAGCGGTGTCATGTTCCCTGAAGACGGATGACCAAAGGATATGATCTGGGACAGATCATTTCAGTATCACAGAGGTGGGTCTTTGTGATGTCACAAAGGTAGAGCAAGCAAGGATGGGGAGGAGAGTGGAACCACTTCTGGGCTGCCTGGTTGTGGGAAAAAAATGTATGATGTGTGTCCAGGCAAATTTTTTGAGAGACCCTTCGCATCCTGGCTACCAATTTTTTGAACTGTTGCCGTCTGGCAGGAGATACAGGACTCTTAGGTCAAGGACAAATAGACTAAAGAACAGTTTTTATGGTATCCAAGCTAAATGCGACAGTTTTAGCACTATCTTAATCAGTTTTAAGTAGTGTTTTAAATTTTGTAAGCAATTTTAAGAGTTTTTAATATTTTGTATGGTGTTTTATATGTTTTATGTGTTTGTATGCTTAGAGTGTGTAGTGGAACAGCACTCTAATTTCGTTGTGCATATTTTGCATATGCATAATGACAATAAAACTCTATTCTATTCTATTCTATTCAAATTGACCCAGTGTCCAGATGAAGTACACCACACCAGAAAGTATGGCAACCCAGAGCAGAGGAGAAAGTAGTGACAAAATCATTCCAAACTGTTGCATCTGTTTGTCAGCATTTGCCCACCAGGGCTTACATCCCACACAGCCTGAATTACAGCACACAAGACAAACATCTAGTTTTCCCAGATCTTACATTGCTAATGGGGTTTGTGAATGCTTGCCACCAGGTTACATGGCATTTTTTTCCAGGTCATGCACTGGTTTTGTCAGGACTTGTTCAGTCAAACATCTCATGCAGTACAATGGTAGCACTCTAGTATATTCTCTCTTGGTTCAAATGGCAGGACAGACCCACTGACTGGGTCCTCAGTCCTCTCCCTTCTGACTTTTCAGAGCACTCTCTCTCTCTCTCTCTCTCTCTCTCTGTCTGTCTGTGTGTGTGTGTGTGTGTTGTGTCATTACAGTCTACAAATGCACATGCGAATTCTTTCACACTGAACTAGTGAGCTTCAGTGCTAGCTAGCAATAGAGAGAGATGGATGCCTAGGTTTTAAAGATATATCTCTCACATCTGATCTCGACTGATCTCAGAAGCTAAGCAGAGTTGGCCCTGATTAGTACTTGGATGGGCGACCACCAGGGAATACCAGGTGCTGTAGGCGCCTGGAGAAGGAACTGGCAAACCACTCCAGTATTCCTGCCAAGAAAACTCCATGGACATGGAGTCACAAAGAGTCAGTCACGACTGTAATGACACAACACATACACTCTCACACAAATAAAACTTTCTCCTCCTCCCAGTACTCCTCACTCTGATATTTGTCCCCTTGGCTGGAGACCTGAAGAGGAATAGTTTCCTGATGTATCAGTGGGCACTTTGGTACATGTCAACCCTTGGTTCAAATGTTGACAGGCAATGATATTTTCTGATAATTGAGGGCAGAATCCTATTCATTTCCTACACTTCTGCAATGGTCCAGTGCATGTCGTTAGACAGTCAGACAGTTTTCTGAACTTGCCAGAGGAAATATCACTGGGTGCCTCTTTGTGTAAGCTCTACAGCTATGCAACTTCTCAAGAGCAAAGAAACGAAGAGAATTTTCCCCTTGGTGACATGAAGGTGGGAACCCTGTCCTTTCCTGTCCATAATCCTGTCCTGGCCACAATCCAGTCAAACTCATAGATGTAATTTCTACACCACCTTTTTACCAAAAATCACTTTTAAAACAATCCTTTCACCATTCCTCTGGGTCTCCAGCAAATGAGAGAGATGAGCTCTCATTTCTCAGAATTGGAGATTCTTGCTATCATTTTAGCACTTGCACTGTCAGACTTCTGCGCTTAACAGCTTCTTCTCCTCTCAATGGGTATAATGAATTGCTCAGCTCTGATTCTCTGTCCTAACAATTTTACTTGATGCATGTGCCTGATACCTCAGCCCTGATGTGCAGTTCTTTCAGCTTCACAACTCTTATTAGCTTATATTGGCAGACAAAAATCTAGTCTTAAAATGTGGGGCTTGTTTTTGTAAAAAGGTTTCTAGAAGTTTTGTTATCCCTTTAGTTAGCAGAATACAATGCAGAAAAATACAGATACCTAGTCAGCCTAGTCTCATCAACCCCTTCCATTGATTCCCAGTAGACATGGGCACGACCAGAAAAAATGACGTTTCAAGTTTTCGTTTGTCGGAACGGGTCTGTTTCAGGTCGTTTCTGTTTGTTGGGAAATTTTTCAAAAATTTGTCGTTTCTTTGTCGTTTGTAAGCTCTACAGCGCGATGCAACTTCCCAGAGCATAGGGACGTCAAAGAATCAGGGCCGGCGCTAGGTGTTTTTTGCCCTAGGTGGTGGGGGGGGGGGGGGGAACCCTGTCCTTTCCTGTCCATAATCCTGTCCTGGCCAGTGGGTCCAGTCAAACGGGCCGCAGGCGGGTCTACGGGCCACCGGGTGGGCAAAGGATATCACTTTTAAGGTTCTGTTCTTGGCTTGCACCCCAAATTCCTCTGGGTCTCCAGCAAATTGAAGAGGGAAAATAGAAAATAAATGGTAGTATATAATATATTTTTAAAATAAACCCACACCTCCCACTCCCAGTCAAACCTCCCCCTTTATCCAATATCAGAAAAAAATCCTCTCAAACTGCCAGAGAAGAAATAAAGAATAAACTGCTATTCCTTTCTGCAGACAAAGCTGCAGGGAATCAAATAAATTATTTTCTAAATTCAATTCCCTCCCTGCCTGCCTAACTGAAATCCTAAAGCCTCCAGCCTCCCTCCTCAATCTAGCGGATCACACCAGCACCAAAGCCAGCCCTCCTAAAAACCACATCCATACACCCGACTGCAATTTCTGGAAGGTGCCTAGAAGTTTTTTATGCCCTTTAGTTAGAGACATCCACAAGTGTCAGTCAAAAACCAGCAATGCCATTGGTGGAATGGTTCAAATTATTTGCATGGTCCCATGATTCCCAGCCCAAATGGGTAGGTCGAAAAAAATAAAAATAAAATAAAATATTTTTAAAATCTTTATTTTTATTGCTATAAAAACCCACTGCTGCTACTATTAAAATTCTAAAATAAATAAATTTCACATGTTTCTGTGGTGATTTGGTGTGTTTTTGACCACGATTTCAAAAGAAAAAAAGTGCCGCCATTTTGGATTACCCCCACCGCATGGCATGGTGCAAATGACCAAAGATGACCCCCAGCCTGGTGCTCCAGCCCAGGACAGGAGATGAATATTTTTAACATGTAAACTCAGAAGCCACCCCTCTGGTAGGTGGCAAAGCCTCAGGCAGGCATATTTTCGCCTGCTTATTCTGTCTGGGAGTCGGGTTTTTTCAAAAATGTTTAAAAACTTTTTCTGTGTACAGGCACATAAAAAGAGACAATAAAACAAAAAACACAATTTTTTTCTTTCAGAGACTTAGCTCATTCTGACATTAAATGTTATCATTTCTGTTACAAAAAGAAAGCAAAATTGAAATGAGAATTTACCATTTCATGTCTAATTCCCAGTGTAACTGTATGCAAGATTGCTACCATCCCATTATATATATTTTTAAAAATCTTTATTTTTAAAGAATATAAACACACACACACACAAGGTACAAAACTAATACATTATGAATTTCATACATACATAGATTCACATGTACATAAAGTGCCCCAAGAGGGGGTACAGATATTTATGCATTGATGCAAATGACCAAAGTTGTTGTTGCTCCTTCTGCTTCTCCTCTTTCTCCCAGTAGATGAATATCTTTTAACATGTAAACTCATAGTATAAAAAAAAGGTTAAAGGTCCCCCCCACACACACACGTGTGTGCTAGTCATGTCGGACTCTAGGAGTGATGCTCATCTCCTTTTTCAAGCCAAAGAGCCAGTGTACAGGCACATAAAAAGAGACAATAAAACAAAACACTAGTCAGAGACTTAGCTCATATTAAATGAAGTGTACAAAAAGAAAGCATTGTTGGACCAGGTGTTACCATTTCATACTCCGAATTGGTGAGATATGGAGAAATTCACCTGAGGTATACTTCAGATGTATTGGTTAGAATCATGCTGATGTAATGTTTCTTGTACCATTGTGCAGAATAACCACTGTGCAAATGCTTGCAGTATGGAGGAACTACAGATGTGATGTATCTAGGACACATCTGTGCAAGTAGTACTGTGAACACAGAGGAGTACACAATCAGACATGTTTTCTGAGAGATCCAAGGTTCAACAAGGGTCACAGCCATATGCACAACCATATGTGTGATTGGTGGTACAGTTTTTTGTACAGTTGGTTGTATAACCGGTTCTTAGTGGTCCATTGCAACTCCCATGGAACCATACACACAGCTATTTGTGTGGTTGCCTGATAAGCTACTAGTTATTGTGACGTACTTCTCAGAGGAGTTGCATTATATTGAAATGCACGAAGTATGCTCTTTTGTTTTTATAAGTGCTTCAAAAACTGTTGGCATCATCAGATTTTATATTTAGACCAAGAATAACCTGGAAATCATTTTAAAAGAGGCATTCAGATGCTATCAATTTAGGCTATGTCTAAACACAAATCTGGAATTCATGTAAACCCCAACACTATAAAAGACAAGTAAAAGAATAAATCTGGAACCGATGGCCACCACTATTGTGCTTACTCAAATAAATAATATTAATGATTGCCAATGATTTCTCAAGACTGAACAGAATAATGGTATCCTCCCATTACAGTGGTAAGGTCATTTCAGTTTCTGACAACTTGCCTAACTTATTTGACCTGACTGAACAGAACACAAAATGCCAGTGGAAGATGATGACAAGTTGATGGGAAAAGATAAGAACATGCTGAATATTGCTTCCATTGTACAGGGGCTATGTAGCGTCTCACGTCCTAAACCACTCCAGTAATTGACTTTAGCCGTTAAGATAACTGCTCAAGCTAAATGCTGGTTTAAGAGATGATGACACATCAAAGGCTTCTTCCTTGTTGGACTTTAACCCTGCATGAGTCCAGTGCAAGATAAGGGATTGGTTGATTTCATTCCTCCGGTTCTGAATGTCTGCTGAGCTCCCATGGTTCATTTTGGAAGCTGACCAGTTTCGAAATGAAAAGCCCATCTCTAGTTGGAAGTTTTCATGGAAAGCTATCCACTTTTTCAACCCAAGTACCCAAAGTCCAAATATGGTAAAATATGTGGTTTGCCAAGAGTTTAATCTTAGCTTGGTCAGCAAGAAGCAGAGCATTAACAAATCAGCTACCCTGTTAAGAGGAAAAGGCATCAGGCATCTTTATAGTCTTCTGCATGATGAAAAGAATCCAAATTGAGTTGCAGATCTACAATCTAGTTATTGATAAGAAAATCACATATGAACTTATGATATGCATAAGCAAGACTAGGCTGAGGGAATGGGGAGCAGTTACTGCTTCAACCTGTGCATTAACGGGTTTTGAAGAAGGAACAACACCTAAGAATGAGACCTATCAAACAATAATTAAGGGATTATGAAAAATGTTAACACACACATGTGTATAGCAGAGAAAAAAATATGAGCTTAGCAGCAGCAGCATGTAGATAAAGTGCAGTTAATTGTTATAAGTATTATCAGAACCCAGAAACGGAGAGACAAAGAAACATGACTTAGAATAAAACTCTTATATTGAACATATACAGCAAATATACAGCAAATAACAACAGCATAACACCAAGCAATATCACATATACAAATCAACAGAGCGTGGGGTACTGTTTTCTCACCAAAAACAGTCGCAATTTAACATTATACAAGCCAGTTCTTATATACACATTTAGACCTCATCAGACATGATTTTAACCAATCACATTCTGACACACCATGATGTCATTAACTATTCCACATGTGCTAAATCTCTTAACCTGCTGGTGATTTCTAATTCCTTGCACTTGTGGCTAACATCATGACACTTCATTTTTGACTGACTCCATTTTACAATTCTCTTTTCACTCTGTTAAATATACAATACATACATTTTGTCAATTCTACATATTATGACAAGAACTAAAGATATTGAGGGGGGGAGTTTGGTTCAGTTTGAGTTAATGCCTACATGTACTGCCCTCTTCCTCTATTTGTTTAAAGTTTAAAACCCTTTTTAATGAGGTGGATTGGGGGGACCCTGGGAAGCAGTGGGACACTAGAAACAACTTGGGTTACACTTTACCCATTCCTGAGAGATGTGACATGACTGAGAGACATTATCCAGAGATGTGGGGTGCACATGGATGCAGAGGGGCTTGCATTGCCTTTTATCAACTTAATACACCATCAATGGCTCTACCTGGGTAACTTTGCAGCTGTAATTCATGCTCTTTTGTGTTCTTGTTGTTTCAAGCACTGCAATGTATTACATAGGTTCAGCTGCCTTTGAACATGGCCTAGAAACATTTTATTTCAGGAGTTTCAGCTCCTGCTAGCTCCAGAAAGGGTGAGTACAGAACATTTCTGGAAATACAGGCAAGGTGCTGAATTAAACAAACCAATGTTCTGACTTCTCTGTGTTCTTGTGTTGAATTTATTAATTCATCTTAAATTAACCTGAGCCCCACAACTAGGGTCGGTGTCATCTGGAACAAACATGGATTCCATCCCCCACCAGTATGGGGCTCAGAGAACACAACTCATTTGCCCCCCCTTCTCGTTGTGACCTTGGACAACCTCCAAGGAGATAACAACACCCCTTGCTGAAAAACGTTTCCTTTGCAAAAAAATAAAAAAATAAAAATAAAAATAAAAAAGCCCTATTGTTCCAGCACTGGACAGCTGCATCACCTGCACTGATTTTGGAATGACTAGAATCTTGGATATCAATTAAGTAGGTCAGACTGCTGATGAACTACATCATGGGAATAGATTTATTATTTCTGCAGAACCTCCTGAAAAATGGATCATTTTCCCTTTGTCCTAACATAATTGCTACATTAATATTACCTCAGTTGGCAATTAATTCTGTCAAACTGTTTTCCATCTACAAGCCATTCAAGGAATGTAATAGCTGATTACAGCCCTTAAGCATATACAATGTAATTTATTCTTTCCAAATTTGCATGTTTATTTATTTTCCAGCGCTACGTAATTATGCATAGTCAAAAGAGCCTAATAAACAGCTTTTCACTCCAATGGGCATTTTTTTCTGAAATACAATGTCTAAACAAATTAGCAGATTTATTTCTCCCACCCTTTGATTAAAAAAAGAAAAGAAAGCTGGTTATTCCTGCAGATACGAAAGCACACCTGGATTTAGAATTACAGAGAATAGAGACAACTGAATAACACCAGAGAGAATGCAAGAGTCCAAGACCTCTCAATTGAAATATATCTGTGATTTTCTTTCAGACTTGACAGGTATACTTCAGAGATTTTGAAAGAGCATTATTTGCAACTGCTTAGAAATCAATATAGCTTACCCATATGGCACGCTTGACTGAGCTGTCAAAATGTGTATTCCATTTTTGATTTGCTCTGAAGATGTTATGTTTCTGCAAATGGCCATAGATGTGAATTTTTCATGTAACTCAACTTTCTTGGGGTTTTACAAATAAGACAAGCATGCTTAATTCTCTGAGATAGTAGTTATTATCATACTAGCAACTGGGCCACAAGAGGAAAGGAAGAACAAATGATGGGGAGAGGGTTCATTGGTAGACCCTTGACTACAGATAAGAATTCATCAATGACATAAGACCAATCCAAAACAACATATAGTATTGTCACCATTCTAAATGAAATTAGACAAATTCAGTATCTCTGAGCAGGAATGACCCCCATCCCAGATTTTTTTGTTCTAAAACTTTTACTACCCCTAACTAGCCAATCCAAAGGTAAGAGGTTTTTTGGAACCACAATCCAAAAATACAAAGGGCTGTAAATGCTCATACCTGATAACAGTGCTTTTCACATATTCAATTTGATAAGTGTTATTATATGGCATATGGAGAGGGGGAATGCAAACTTCAGTGTGACCACATGATGAGGAACATTTTGAAGTGGTTCATAGCTGAGTCTCTGAGAGGCAGGCAGGTACATAGATTTAGAGATAGCAGGCCTGGGAAGGAAGCTGAGCCAGTGTCTCTCTACATGGTGGCAATGGTGGCAGAGGTGATGGAATAAGGTAGGGAGAAAAAGGGGAAGGGGGGTAGGCTGTGTCTGTGAGAAGTGAACCAGGAAGCTTGTTAAATCGGGGGGGGGGAGTTCACTGGTTCAGAAAAGTTCAGATTTTTTAATTAGCATGAACCTGAACCAACCCTAGTCAATGGACCAGCAATATGTTATGGAGTAGCATTTTTGTATTCGTGCCCATCTCTAGTAGTGAGCACTCAGAAGTGGTTTACCATTCCCTTCTTCTTGGGGGTGGGTCAGCCTCGGGCTGTGCATCTTGTCCAAGGCTTACACAAAATAGCTCTTCTCTTTGGAGGCTCAGTGGAGAATCAAATTCTCAACTTCTGGCTTTGTGGCTTGATCCCTAACACACTGAGCTATTCAGCTAGTTTTCAGGAGAGGGAGAAAACAGCTGCTTTATAACAGGGAGTTCACATAATGATAATAATAATAATAATAATAATAATAATAATAATAATAATAATAATAATAATAATAATAATAATAATAATAATAATAATAATAAATAAAGCCCTTCTATATATGAGTAAATATAATTGCCATGATGATTGCTAATTTCTTTGCTGAATTGTGAACATTATATGTAATCGATTGAATCCAGACTAGAAATGGGCACGAATTAAAAAAATTGCATTTCGTTTGTCGTTTGTCGTTTGGAGGGTCTGTTTCGGTTCGTTTGCATTTTTTCGTGAATTTTTGAAAAAAATTCATTTTTGTTTTCATTCGTTTTGTTACCATTTCGTTACCATTTATTTCATTTTTTTGTGATTTTTTAAAGGATTTTAAGCAATTCACTCATATTGCAGTAACGGAAACGAAACGCACGACAAAAATTTCGGTGTTTTGTTCGTTTCGTTTCATTTCAGACACAAAATTCATTTGTCATTTCGTTACATAACGAAACAAAAAAATGAAAACAGAAACGAAAAATTGTTCATTTCATGCCCATCTCTAATCCAGACTAAGTCACTCTTAAGAAGGGCTGTTGAAACCTATGTGCCCTTAAATTTGTCCTAGCATTAAGTCCCACCAATTTCAGTGGTTTTGTTATGAATGATTAAACCTTGCTTCCCTATGGATATTCCTGGATCCAGTCCACAAAATCTTCCTGAATAGTGTAACGCAGGGTGACCCACATGGAGACTTTGGTTCTGTCCTTCATTTCTGGTGAGAAGCATTGAAAGGACAAGCTGCCAAGAAAGTTTATTTTGGCTCGGCACGGTGCTAAGAAATGTAACAGATTGGTGGTTCTTTTCCAAAAGAGAGTGCATGAAGAAATTATCTTTAGTGACTACTTTGGCTGCTCCTGGCTCTCCACAGCCTCTGAAAAACTGGAGGTGATAATAATTATTGTCTGAAGCGAATAGCTTTTGCCACGCTTGCTACTGCTGGCAGCTTCTCGTTTGCTGGCCACTAGCCCATGCTGTATATCAAAGAATGCAACTGTTTTTGCCAGGAGTGAAGAATCTCTTTCTTTTTCTCCCTCTGTGAAATGCATACAATAAGAGAGATAATTGTCATGCTGTCACCCTTTTCTCAACCACAATCGCCACCCTCCCCTATTCCACCTGCATAAATACATGGAGGACTTGTCCATGTTCTTGATACTGTCAGAATGGGAATTGCTTTGCCCCAAATTCAAGAATGGATAATAAGCAATACACTTGAAAGCCACTGATAATGTTTTTTTTTTTTTAAAAAATCATACTAAACTTGAGCTTTCACGAGTAATTTTCACTTCTTCAAGGCAAGTACCAACAGTCCAAACATGGCAAGATGGGGTTTGCCATGAGGTTAATTTAATATGCAAAAGAAATGGAGAGCAATAGATGACCTTCCTTTTAAAGAGAAATGTTTAGAAGTTGGGAGGAGTACAAAATTTGTCATCCAAGAGGAAAAACAGATCACAGGAATCTAAGCCATGTCTCCAAGAATGATGCACACTCCAGGAAAGCTGGAGTTTGCAGATATCTAAAATGAACCTTCTAGCAACCACCATCTTGCCATGTTTGGACTGTTGGTACTTGCCTTGAAGAAGTTGACTTTATCCATGAAAGCTCATATATTGCACAATTATGTTTTATCAGTGGCCTATAAAGATATCGCCTATTGCCAGTTGTAATGGCCACACAGCTTCCCACTCCTTTTATTTCATATTGCCCCAAATATCATTGAACTGCAGTGTCCATCATCTCTCAATGTTCAGGACATGGCTTGATTCTGATGGGACATCAGGAAGAAGGGAACACTGTTGTATCTTCCTCCTCTAACTTAATGATTTTAAATGGCAGTGTTTGAATCCCACAGTTTTAGGAACAATGTGACATGTTTACCACTTCCATAAAACTGGGTTTGAATTACTAGAAAAATTATAAATTAAATGATATATGTATACGAAACACATAAATCACTGGCTATAGCATCTTAGAATCCACAAAAAACCCTCAGGGTTTTCTTCCTGGGGCGAGAGGCACAAATTACAGTAACTATTTTTTATAACTGAAGACACAGTACTTTAAAAAGTTACTTTAAAAAAAGACTAGAAGTCATTGGATCATCCATCCAGAGCGAGCTAAACTGCACAGTAAGATTTCAAAACCTGTGCAAAATTAATATGAATATACATGGCTCTTTTTGGGCCATCATCCTTCTGTTCTTATTTATTTATTTATTTATTTATTTATTTATTTATTTATTTATTTATTTATTTATTCATTTACTGCCCGTCTTCCCGAAAGAACTCTTGTAGCTAGCAATAATAATAAAAAAAGACTGTTACACTTCACAGGATCCTCCATCCAGCATCACTACTGGCCATGCTAGCTGTGGGATTCTGGGAAGGAGCTCTAAGAAAGGAACTTTTTCAAACTTTGCTTGAGGTGCTCACAGTGAAGCCCCATCCTCTCTTTCCCCATACTTAGTTTCATCACAGCAAAAGCAACACATACTATATTTCTAACCTATTTTCCAAGGATGCTGTCAGGATCTGTTAATTAATGAATGTGCTGTTTCAGTTATGATGACCAACCATCACAGAAAATCTGGAAAATGTTGCTGCCCTGTAGATTTCTATTTTTGCTTTTGATACAGCAAAACTTTTTTCCTTAGGACTGTAGGACAGTATTGCTCTTGTACTGTAATTGTTGCCTTGCTTGCTTGTTTTTCGGCCTTCCATGCAACGTGGAAGAATTTCTGGTTGCTCAGTACTACTCATGAAATAGACAATGGGAAAGGAAAGTTTCAGATACCCTTTCTTGTAAAGAGGAAAGTTTAGAAGATGGGAGGAGTACAAAATATGTCGTCCAAGAGGAGAAACAGATCATAGGAATTTAAGTCATATGTCCGAGAATGATGCAAACTCCAACATATCCCACAAGAAAATAAGTCCAGTTGCCATGACTCAGCTCCCAGATAACCTCACCTGGATGACTAACAATCTCCACAGACATGCTGGAACTGAATGTATCTAGAAGGCACTAGTTTGTGCAAAAGTGCTGTGTGGTTTTCCAAACATCATGGAAAAAGTTGTCATTTTCATTTACTTCTGGTGCACTCATTAGTTTAGATACTTATTTGCTTGCTTACTCACACAATAAAGCAGATGATGACTTCTAACTGAACCAAACTTGAGTATATGTACTTGGACTACAACTCTCAGATGCTCTTCCTAACAGCTTCTGTGAGATGCAAAACTTTTGGTTTAGCATGCTTTATTATCTGATTGGTCACTGCATTGGAGAGTGAGGGAGGCACAGTACACTTTTCCTTTCAACATTTCTGGGGTTAGGGGTGTCAGAGCCCGGTGTAGTTCTACATCTGTCTATAACTCTTATGGCACCCAAAATACAACTACAAAGCATAAGTAGTTTAATCTCTCTCACCCCCCACCCCACTCCACACACCCCATGGGGTTCTGCATGGGTGGGGACACAGTATGTTACGGAATATTTACTTATTGCATTGATTGATTGATTGATTGATTGATTGATTGATTGATAAATATCTGTACATCCATAACTGTGTTGTTCAGACCTATGCAATTAAATGGAGAAATGTATAATCTGATGACTGGTAGTTCTAACTTATCATTATAAGAGATGGTTTCATGAAGACTGTCCACTCCAGTTTGAATGCTCAATTCCACTTTATCATTGAAGGATGGAACTAATAAAGATCATTAGCAGTCCCGATTTCAGGAAAGACTCAGAAACATATCCATTGAGTATGTGGCATATGGGACTACCATATGGATGCGAAACACCAGTGATGGAACAACAGAGCCTTTCAGAGCCTTCTTCAGATGACATTTGAATTTCCATCCCATCCAGAGTGCAGATCTACCTGTGACATCAGTGCATGCCCACTAAACATCAGAATGGCAGGTCAGCCAAATAGGAAAGAGGTAGCTAAGGCAGATTGCAATCACCCTCCCATGCATATAAACATACATATAATTGCTTTTTTGGATGGTATCTAAACAATTACAACTTTGAGCAGCCATTCTGGGAGTTGTGGTTTATCTTATTTATCCATTTGTTTCAGAACTTTCATCTATCCATAATGCATGTTTTTTGTTTTTGTTGAGGCATGGGTTTTTTGAGGAAAGAATCTGGAACTATAATGCTGGCAATGAGAAGTCTACAGTGTCTAAAGACAAGTTTAAACCATCAGAGGCAATATACAGTATAATTGAGCCCCTTGGACAGGATGATGGAAGGATGTTTGTTAAAAATAAAATCTTTAATCTGTTTCTTTTCTCCCATACTATGTATTTTGGTGACTCTGTTCCCTTCTGGTCAAAATTGTATACCAATGTCTAACATACTTTTCAGAACTTGAGATGGGCATAGTGTTTCATTTCATTTTGTTTCATTTCATTCTTCATTTTGTTTCGTTTCATTCTTCATTTCATTTAATTTCATTCTTCATTTCATTTAATTTCATTAACAACGGATTTTTAAAAAGATTTTCAGCTTTTAAAACGACGAAGAATTATATCCACAGTTCTCAATGTGATCATCAATGATATTCCAGTGCTTTGACTTGTTTGTGTGCATGGATTTCATCACCTGTGTCAAGATGGACATTTTGTTACCGGTGAAAAATAATGCAAACCTCATAGGAAGGACTCTCCACATACTTCTAGATATGTTTTAAAATGCTTGCCCTGTGTCTCAATATCTTGCTTTTCAATTGATTTCATTTAGGCAAATTCATGACAGAATCATTTTCAGAAAGGACCACAAATCCTTAATTGGGGATGGTGTTGGCTTCATTGCCAGTTGCCCAGACTGAGAACATGGCACTTCATTTGTTTTGAAGATCAGAGTGGTGAATATCCATGAATGACATCTTCACAGGAGCCAAGGGTCTCTAAGCTGCATGTCACAGATGCTGCAAATTATTTTACAAGTATTCTTGAGAAAGAGAATGATTACAGTTCAAGCTGTTAAATGGAAGGAATTTTTAATCCCTATCAGTCACAATAGAGCTATGCCTTAACAAGGCGTCCTAGACCTTAATAACACTAAATTATTGGCTGACAATGGGCACTTCAAACCCACATATCGGTGGTAGTAAGACCATTTGAACCTGGTTCAGTCATGTTTGAAGCTTGTTAGTACTGACAGGTGATTGTTTCTTCTAAGAACTAATTTTCAGTTTCTACGCAATCCTTGTGCAAAGACGAGGTGATGTTGCCATCTAGGCCACTGCAAGAGTTATGTGACAGTTTGTACAGCACTTTTGAGGGCAGTGTTACTCAATTCATACTAAACTAGATCCCATCTGTTGCTGGTCCTGTGGAACTGTTCAGAGCATGCCTGGTTCATGGACTGGTGGGTTAATTTCAGTAGTTGCAGCATGATGGTGAGGACAGGACACACCTGGAAGTTAGGCTGACCTTATCCCTTTTTGATTCTTTGCATTTGTTGGATGGTGAAATCTGTAAAAGATGGGTTGACTGGGGGAGAGGTCCATCAAGAGGTAATGTCAATTGCTTTACAAGAGCCAACAGAGGCCGTTACTTCATGAACCGCTCGCTTCGCAGCAAGCCCTCATTTCTGTGCGAATCGATCGTTTCAGTCCGCACGCTCCTCCTTTTTGGCTGCGATGCCACCCCGACCACGCCCCCTTTACCGTGCTCCAAGCGGGGTGAGTGGTTCCCCTGCCAGCTGCCGGGAATCTTTTCGCTTCGCATCTCGCTTCGCTCCCAACGTGATGTGTGGTCTCGGTTTTTGGCTTTTATTTCAAGTTTTTTTAAAAAAATATTCAAACAGGGATATTGATGCATTGCTATATCGTTTCATCGCTTTGTGCTGTTACTTCCTCGCTCGAGTAGCGGCGGCGGGAGCAGGAGGAGCCGCTGCTGCCTCGCCCGGCCAGAGCAGGGCACCCGGGGCAGGCAGCGTGCAAGCGGCGGAGGGCGGGCGGCTGTGCCATGCGGGGCTCCCCCCGAGTAGCGGCGGCAGGGGGGGGGCTGCCAATGATGCCAGGAAACAGTTGAAATCAGTAGAGCCATTACAACTGACAGTCCAGCATCAGTGCATCGATACGCCATCGGTAGGTATTTTTTTAAAGGACGGATGGGAAATAAGGAACATTGAAAAGTGGCATGTGAATGCGAAGGGAGCACGTGAGGTTGTGCTCGAATCGGTCCTAAAACTTCAGCTCGTGAGTACTGAGAAACAGGGGTGGGAGCGAAGCGAGAACACGTGACCGCCACGTGACTGCCTCCGAATTCACAGCGAAGGCAAGGTCGGTTCGAAGCCAGGCACTTCGTGAAGTAACGGCCAGAGTGTTCTCTTTTGAAGGTGATCCCCTTGTCCTGATGGCCTGCCATCATTACCATTCAATTGTACATACAGTATTTTGTTATCGATCAAGATGTTGGTTTGCTGTCCAGCTTCTAGGTCCCTGGAGGAAGCAGATAACTGGGCTTCCTTTCTGTCTTTACTCAGACATAAATGTGGCACAAATACAGCCTTTTCTCTCCCTGGTTGACTAACCCTTAGGAGAGACGGCTACTCTGGTTTGATTCTCCGTGTTTCACCCAAATTCAGAGGGAACACTTTTCAAATACAGAAGCTGTCCCTTGAAGGTTCTTCAATATATAGAGAGAGATATATTCAAATTATTGTTTGAATGCAAAACGTTCTTCCCTACACCATAACAATCAAAGGCCTAAACGGAATTGTGCTTTATGCTGGTGTAACACGATAATCAGAAATTCTCAGTGATAAATTGCTCCAAGTTAAGACGTTGATATATGCACTAGCTGCTGTGTGCGAAGTCATATGACTCAGGGCACAGCTACATTATGAAAGCAAATTGGGAGATGAATTGAAGTTTTTGAAATCTGGTTAAAGTCATGTAGTGGTCACATGGTATTTGCGTTGGGTCAAAACTTTTAATCTAGTCTTAAGCAGTGTTGTAAATCGGTTGAGGAGGCTACATAATCTTTTAAAAACATTGTGGCTGAGGAGTTTTCCTGTGCTTTAAAATATATTAAAGCTGAAAAGTTTTTTTCCTTGTGTAACTACACTCTCAGCTTGTAATAACAATTGCAGAAGTTAAATGCTAATTTCTTAACTCATTTGCCACTGAGATCCACTTTTAGAGTGTTGAACTGGTAGGTATAACAAAATGCTGATCTTGGTCAGCATTTTAGATGCAATTGCATAAGTGTTATTCATTAGAAGAACCACTTAAATATTATTATGTTAAAATACCGTTATTGTGCCCTTAGTGCCCTCAAAAGTAACATTTGAAAAGTGATGCTATTACATTGAGTTTCATCTGAGTTCTGCCTTAAACAGTATCTGGCCTCTTAAAGAATATGAAGCATACTTGAGTTTATCATCCTTAGGCAGCTGCAGGTTTTAAATGCACTTCTGGGCACTTTGGCCTAGATTCCTTCCCTGGGACACCTTTCTAGTCAGTTAGGTGTGTAAGCCACCCTCTGAGCTTCCTCACAATGTTACTAAAGGAATCTTTGGGGGAAATTTAAAATGGTGTCTCACCTTGGTGTGATTGCCTCCTGAGGCAATTGAAGTGGGGAGTCCATTAGAAATCATCCTTCCAAGCCCTCCTTCATATGTGGATCTGGCCCTGATGTTACAGAAGAGGTAACTGAGCATCCTTCCAATATTTTGGACCACATGTCGCACAATTCCTAGGCATCGAGACCAATGTGTCAGGGATGATGGTAGCTATAGTCCAGAATTCTTGCAGAGGTCCATCTTGTCTATTCCATCATTCTCAGCTTTTCTAGAGTTCTGTTTCCCAGCTGAAAGAATTCATGTAAACTGTGGCAACCATCAAGTATTTTCTGGATAATAAGATTCTACAACAGAGTGAACTATCAGGAGGAATTACGAGTGCCTGCTTCTTAATGGGATATGAAAAAGGCCAAAGCTGAATATACCTGACTTGAAAAGCAAAACTCAAGAGATGAATCTTTTAGCATAATAGAGTTCAAGCACCATCTATTTTCCTGTTAGAAATGCAAATGTTACATTTTGTACTTCCCAGTAAATAGTTTTCCAATGCAGTGTAAACAGACTTGACAGTTCAAATCTGACACGTTGCGGAGATTATAATTATGTAAATGCCAAAACACATTGAAAGAAGCTGCTTCTTTAATATTCATGGAAGACTACTTATTTTAATTATGATAGCTGATGCACTAACATCAGAGATAGATAAACTGCAAAATGCCAATGATGGCCTTGTTCAGCAAGATAGAAACTAAAGACAAACCTCTCTTTGAATATAACCTGCTTTTTTCTTTATTCTGATCCAGGAATAGAAAGATTTCAGGACTTGCTTAGTTTCCCATTAGACTGCCAAGTTCAACCAAGTGGATCCTGATGCAAAGGTCATACATGTAGAATCAATAAAGAATCTTAAGGCAATTCAGTAAGTTTTAGTTGGCATAAGTGCACATGGAGTATAGCCTGTTTAATCACTTGCGTTTGACACAGTCCACATTTGTGCCAAATAAAACTTGTCAGTTTTTAACAAGTCCTCTTCTCTTTTCACCATTCTGTTGTCAGATTTCAGAAGCTGTTAAACTATGTGATTATGCACTGCCCCCCTCATGTAAATGCTGGATGTCCAAGCACGAACAAAGGTAGCTGCCATAAATTCAGTTCACTTGTATGTTGGAGAACAGGCCTGGACTGAAAAAACAAGGAACGGGACAAGCAACCTATAGGCTTCATGTCTCACTGTCACACAATTAGAGAACAACCCCCCCCCCCCGGAAGAGTTTTGACTGCTACAAGGTGCAACCTGGGGGAAATGTGCATCCTGGGGAAAATGTGGGTTAGGAGTTGTGCAGGGAGAAGTGCTCTCTGGTGGGTCACCTGGAGGCCAGCTGCATGGCTGCCCAGGAGCATCCAGAGCTTAGCCACTAGTCGCCGGAAATGTGGGACATTTCAGGGAATAATAATTTTTCGGGGAGACAGTGGGAAAGGGTCAATAACCTGTGAACATCCTGACCAAAATTTATTTATTTATTTATTTATTTATTTATTTATTTATTTATTTATTGCATTTATATACTGCCACATCTTCCTATAGGAACTCGGGGCGGTGAACAGAAAAACAAACAGGGAAGACAAGCATAAAAATAAGCAGGGAGCAATAAAAGTAGGGAGGAACCATACCCCCCCCCCCACAAGAGATGGCATTGGCGGCGAGGAAAATAAAATAAAATAAAATAAAATAAAATAAAATAAAATAAAATAAAAAAGTAAATAAATGAAAATTAAAAATTAACTGAAAATGTGACACTTGACAGGTCTGGGGTAAGTGCAGGAGGCCCTAAGCAGGCCCACACAGCTTGCCCAGGAGCCTTTGCCTTCATATACTGCAGCCTTGCGATATACCAGGACTGCAGTATATGAACTGCAATATAGCAGGGCATGTCTGTGGCTGGCATGACTGAATGCATTTCTGTGCATGGAACACTGTTAGCTTCCCACTTTTTATGTTGGCACCTATTTGTCTACTTACATTTACATGCTCTCAAACTGCTAGGTTGGCAGGAGCTGGGGTTAACAGCGGGAGCTCACTCCATTGCATGGCACCGGGATTTGAACCATCAAGCTGCCGACTTTGCAGCTGACAGTTTTAGCACTCTATGCCACTGAGCCATCACGTCCCTCTTATGCCTTTTAATGGTTGTGCTATTTAAATAAAGAACTTATTTTTATGTTTCAGTTTTAAACCCATTTGGGTGCAATATTTTGGTCTTTAGACAACCCCAAGAAAAGGAAAGGACAGATTAAAGGTGATTAGCCTGACTGGTCTGGTCACGGATGGGCACAAAGGGTAGCTGACCTCTGTAGACCAGGTGGGACATTCATTTATGGACTGGATTTAGCACACTTATGCCTAGAGAAAGGAATGCCACATCCATTTGCAACTGCGATAGGGAGTGTGTGTTGCCTTTCAGGCTACACGTTCCATTGGCCCACCAGTTATGGATAGGTGTCATTGGTTCACATGTTGGTAAGTTCCTGCTTGAAACTATTGCAAAGGGTCTGCCCTTGAAGTGCGATATCCAGCTCCTGGTCAATTAGCAGGAACTCCTTTTGGAACCCATGTGACACTAATTCTGAAAGAGGTGCTCTGGCTGCCAGTACACTTCTGGCTTAATTTCAGGGTGTTGACCATGACTTTTAAATCCCTAATAGGCTTGGGACCTAGATACTTGAGACACTCCCTGTTCCCATATAAACCTGCCTGTTCATTAAGATCTACTGGACAGCCCTCCTCCAGAGGCCACCACTGAGAATGGCATGTCATGCAGAGAGGGGAAGTCTCAGTTGTAGTGCCCTAGTTACAGAACGTCCTTCCCTTGAAAGCCTGACTGGCACTAACACTGGCTTTAAATTGGAGCCAAGTTAATCCTGGCTGTCAACCCAACATTTGGTAATGAGAGAGATTATGAGTCGGTGTGCAATTTTGAATGTGTTTCAATCTTGTTTTAATTGCTCAACTGTGTTAAAGTTTTCTAACATGTCTCAATTGTCTCATACAGTATTTAAATGTTATGAATTTCTTTTTGTAGGACTGATTGTACCTTGCTCTGGAGCACTGTAATCTGGCTTTGAACCTGCACTTCAAAGATTAATGCTAGGGATGGGCAATTCGTTTCGAATCCGCATGAAGCCTCTGACAAATGCAGCCAATGTGTTACCTTTCTCTGGGCTTGTGCGGGGTGAAACTCCAACCAGGAATCAGGCTGCAATGTCATCTGTGCTGCTCCATGGTGCTAGCCAATTAGGAGCTGTGCAAGAGCAGGCATTATCCCGCCTCCCTGTCTGATTAGCCAGCACCACAGAGCAGCAAAGATGACATCGCAGCCTGATTCCTCGTTGGAGCTCAGCTCCATGCCAGTGCAGAGAAAGGTAAGACAATTGGCTGCTTTGGAACACCACCTGGGCTCGCGTGGGTCATTTCGGAACCAAGTTCTGAAACTAATTGCCCATCCCTAATTAGCACCCTAACTGCTATGCCACCTTTCATATAAACAACATTTCTGATGAACCTAAAGTTCACATAAGGAACAGTTCTGCATGACTAAACTCATTTGACTGTGAAGCAGAAGAACTGAGGGTTCAAACCAGAGATCTTATTAGGGAAGAATGCAAAAAGACAATTCCCATAGTAAAAAGAAAAGAAAAACCTAGATGGATGATATAATAAACACTTCAAATTATAAAGGAGAGTTGAGAAGCTGACAGAAATAGAGACAGAAACCTGATTGCAGTTTTACAGCAACTGTCACAGGTAGACATCAAAAACTTTTACAATAACTAGTGCAAGGATGTAGAAGAGAACAGCAAAAGATAAAAAGCAAGGGACTCTTCCAGAAGATGCAAGACATTAACTCATTTATTTAAACAGTATGAACCCCACCCTTCTTAAAAGAATCCAGAGTGGCTTATGTCATTAAAAGGGCAACATTTGAAAGCTAAGAATAGTAAATACAGAAATAATAAAAAGAATTAAACAAGTATCACTTTAAAATGTTAAATACAACTAATATAATAATAAAAACAGATTTTAAAGCAACAGAGGTCAGATTTTAAAGCAAAAGAGGACAACAGATGATAAGATAATTTAAAAAACCCTCTCAGAAATGAAAGGGAAATTTAAGTCTAGATAAAAAAAAATGCTGACTGACCAACAGGGAAGCACACTAGCAGAGGAGGAAAAAGTAAGTGAAGGTAGAAATGATAAATTGAAGAGCAATACAAAAAGAGATAAAAGGATGATATACTCTTTTAAAGAAGAATCCTACAATGGAGTCCTAGTTGGGCGGGCAATGTGTAGCCTGCACACTGTAATTAAAATTGTAAACCGCCCAGAGATGACTTGTAGTGGTATGGGGTGGTATATAAGCAGAACACTTTAGAAAATGAAGTGAAAGCCTCTCTGGAAGCACTCAGAAGAAATAAATAGCCATCGTAGCTGGGATATTAGTAAAACTATTTCAAGATGCAGAGAATGAATCTGTCAAAATCATACCAAGAATATGCCACAACAAATATGGAAAACAGAACAATGCCCTGCAGAATGACAATATTCAATATACATTCCAATTTGAAGAAAGGAGATGCTAAAGAAAGCAGTAACTATAAGAACATTGCTTTAATTTCTCATGCAAGGAAAGTGATGTTCAATGTATTGCAGTAAAGATTTTTACCTTGTATGGAACAGGAAGTGCATGGAAGAATTTCAGAAGTAAATAAGTCTATGCTCCATAGGGTACTGCAAGGCCTTTGACTATATGGGTCATGTGAAACTATATGTTGTTCTGAAAGAAATGGGTGTGTCTCAGCACTTGATTGCTCTGATGCGTAACCTGCATTGTGGACAAGAACCTACTTTTAGGACAGAATATGGAGAGACATAGTTTCCTACAGGAAAAGAGTTGGACAAGAGTGCATTTTCCCTTTACAGCCAAGCAAGATTCATATGAAGGAAGAGTAAGAAGTGGTCAAAGAATCATCAACATCTGTCTGTCACAAAGCGGCAATGGAAATTACTCTTAATGAAAGTGAAAGAAGAAAGTGCCAAAGCAGGACTACAGTTGAACTTTAAGATCAAAATCATAGCTACAGAAGAACTACACAACTTTAATGTCTCCAATGAAGAAATTATGTACTGTATTTATCTGTCTTATTTATAGGCTGCTTTTCTCCTGATAAGTGGGCTGTGGTGGCTCAATGGACTAAGGCTTCTGAAAACTGTCGGCTGCAAAGTCGGCAGCTTGGCGGTTCAAATCCCGGGTGCCACACAGCGGAGCGAGCTCCCACTGATATCCCCAGCTCCTGCCAACTACTTGCATGTCAATGCAAGTAGATAAATAGGTACCGCCCTAAAAACCGGGAAGGTAAAACAGTGTTTCCTTGCAGCCATGCCGGCCACGTGGCCATGGACTTGCACAACACTGGCTCTTCAGCTTGAATATGGAGATGAGCACCACCCCTAGAGTCGGACATGACTAGCAAACATGTGTGTGTGGGGGGGGAACCTTTACCTTTACCTTTTCTCCTGATAAATTGAAACTTTTAAACATTTTGCATATTTTGGTTCAATTATCAATCCAAAGAGAGACTGCAACCAAACAGTCCAGATGACTGAGACTCAGAAGTGAGGCAATCAAGGAACTGGAAAAGATTATTGGGCAAAATCGTATCCAAAATGATTTAGTAAAAACACACTCATTTTGAAGTCTCTGTGTCTCAATTGGAGTAGAATCAGTGGGGATTTGATGACATAACTGCTCCATAAATTCTGTTTATGCAATGGGCCTTCACCAGTTGCTATTTATTACTAGATTTCATTCAGAGCAAGTGAGGAGAGAACTGGGGGGGAAAGGAAAGGGAGAAATGAGAAGAGAAAGAAATGAACAGTAGTTAATGAATAAAAATGTTTGAGAATATGGGAATGGATGATGTATGGGGTGTGTATGAGAAAGAAAGAATAGATAGTCAAATGATAGAGGAAAATGGAAAAAGAGAACCAGAGAGAAGTTTTGTACTTTCTCCTGGGGGCACCCCTGTTTTCCACTTTCTTAACCGCAGGGATGTGGCCAAAGAACATATTCCTTTGAGACAATACAATTCTTAACCTTAGGAAGTACAGTAGGACCCCTGTATCTGGAGGTGAATGGTTCCAGGACCCCCTGCAGATACCGATACCTGCAGATAAGAGCAAACACTCTTATCTGAGGGTGATGGCGGCAACAGCGCTGAAACATCAGCGTGGGGGACAGGGCGGTGCAAAGGCACATTGCTGCATCATCTGGTTTGCCGAACTGCCCAGCAGGGATGGTGGGGTGCCAGGGGCAAAAGAGCTGGGCTGCACGGTGCTGCTTTTTGCTCCCAGCACCCCACCACTTGTGCAGGGCAATTCAGTGGACTGGGCAACGCAAGAGCGTGCCTTTGCATCACATGGTCCGCTGCACTGCTGCACCATCGTGTGGCTCAGCCCTTCATGATGCCCAATGGGGGCAAAAGCAGTGGCACTGTGCCACCAGGTCCATTGCATTGCCTGGTCCTCTGCCTGGGCAGTGTGAAGTGCCAGGCCACATGGCACATGTTTCAAACCCAGCACCCCACTACCCCTTGATTGCCAACCGCGGATAACTAAATCTGCGTATGGTGAATTAGCAGATATGGGGGTGCTAATGTAGCTCTCCCTGTGTCATACAAGCATGCTATTTTACTAGCTGCATATTAATGAGGGCTGCCCTCTTATTTGAAAACGTTGAGCAATGCAAACGACCACACTGTGGCCGGAATTAGAAAACATTACTGAATTACTTTTTTTGAGCAAAAGAAGAAAGTCTTGTGACCCACTGAAGTTAAATTGCCTCAATAAAAGATGGGGACTCCTTCTCAAGTCAACTGTGTTTGTGTGTGTGTTGTGTCGTTACAGTCGTGACTGACTCTTTGTGACCCCATGTCCATGGAGTTTTCTTGGCAGGAATACTGGAGTGGTTTGCCAGTTCCTACTCCAGGTGCTTACAGCACCTGGTATTCCCTGGTGGTCTCCCATCCAAGTACTGACCAGTAGAGATGGGCACGGAATAAACATTTTTTTTGTTTCCGTTACACCGTTTGTTGTTTCTGTTGTTTCTGTGGTTGTTACGTTTTGTTTCTGTTAATGGCGACGTGCAATGAAATGAGCTGTTTTAAATGTTAAAAAACGCCCTGGACACCCATAAAAATGCAGCGATAATTATTTATATTGTCTGATAATACCTACCAGGGGGGTTGGGGTCCTTAAAACGTTTGTTTTTGTCTTCTCCCATCATGATGTATTTTTCTTTTCCCTTTAAAATGGATGTCGCCACCAGCCACAAAATGGAGGCAAGCCATGTGATGGGATCATGTTCAACCAATAGCATGCCCAGGATGCAGACTGGGTGGGCAGGTCTGGCAGCCACAGAGGGCATAAAAAGCTCTGTCAGCCCCCGTCCTCCTTGCCGTCTCTGGTGGGAGTTAAGGTGGGATTGCTGTCTCTGCTGTGACTCTAGCTTCAGTCCTGCAGCCTCCCTGTGTGCGTGAGTGCTGCATACCTCTCAGTGAGTACCCTCCCCTGCCCCACAGTGCAGTCACTCTGCGGCTGCCTTGCACCCTGGGCAACACCCGCCGCTGCCTTTGCAGCCTCCCTGCATACCTAGTCTATACTGTGTCTCTGCCAGCATCCATTTTTTTAGTGTTTTCCTTCTGGTCTGGGGCGTTGGGGGATGCCTGCGCACGGAAATGCTTTAAAAATCGCGCAAAAAGCGGGTAGAAACGACAAACAAAAAACAAAAAATGGTAATGAAATTTTTCAAAAATTTCACGACAAACAGAAATGAACCGAAACAGACCTCTCAACGACAAACGAAAAACCGAAACACCATTTTTCTGTTTCGTGCCCATCTCTACTGACCAGGGCCGACCCTGCTTAGCTTCCGAAATCAGGTGAGATCGGATATGCTTAGGGCATCTAGGCAGCTAAGTCAGCTGTAGAGTAAAACAATTCAGCATTCCTGCTGGCTCTCCATTCATCACTATAGCAACATAGTCTTATGGCTATAATTTGGGAGGCTGTTTAGCAGCAGTCATCCTATTCCTGAGGTCATGGGGACACCAACCATGAGCTGGCTATATTTAGCTGCAGCAAAAGCCAACTTGCTCAGACATGGCACACAAAATTCATGAAGGCCTGATGTGAACATAATCCCTACTGTTCTGTAAGACAAGATTCTTGTCTAACATTCCAGTGGCACAATCCTTTGCTCTGTTCAGAAAACTAGGAGGAGGAGGAGGAAGAAGAAGAAGAAGAGGAGGAGGAAGAGGAGGAAGGGGGAAAAGAGATAGGTGTGCACAAAAAGGCCATCTATTATTCCCACCAGCCCTACCTAATCCATGGACTCTACACCCAGTGGTTCAAACAAAGGATTGTTTATTGAAACAGAACAGATATTTCAACTAGCCTCTGGAAACCACAGATTCCAGTGGTAACCCCATTGGTAGTTATCTTCACATTGGCTTCAAATCCCCTGTAAATTGCACTATTTATTTATTTATTAGATTTATACCCCACCCATCTGGTCATTCTAGGTGGCTCACAAAACTGTACAAAGTACAGTTAAATATAAATAAGACCAAATTAATACAGTAAAACCACAACAATAATAAATTTGTAAACAATTTGTTATTTGTAAACAATGTATAAACAATTTGAGAAACTCAGCACAGTTAATAACTGCGATAATAAATAATAAATGAAATGAAATGAAATGAAATGAAATGAGTAAAAAAATTAAATAAGTCTTTACATAAGATTAAAATGCAATAAGCTAATTTAACAGTTGAAGAAATGAAACCAAAAAGAGTAAAAACTGAGTAAAAATTGAAATGGCAAGACCGTGACTAAGAGCTTGGGAAAGCCTGTCGAAAGAGGCAGGTTTTCAAGTCTCTTTTAAATGAAGCCAGGGAAGATCAGACAATTGTTCAACAAAGTGGGAGCGATAACCGAAAAGGCACGAGATCTTGTTTTTCCCTTATGTGCCTCTTTAGGGGTGACAGATCTTTAGTAGGGATGGGCACAAATTAAAAAAATTATGTTTTATTTTGTTTCCTTTCGCCATCCCTCCCACATTTTTTGTTTTGTTTCATATGAAATTTTTCAAAAAAAAATTGTACAAAATGAACCACTAACAAAATGATTCATATATGTGTGTGTGTGTGTGGGGGGGGTTCTGGAAAGGAGGGAAAAAGTTTTAAAAGAAAAGCCCTGGGCTTTAAAAAAACCCCTTTTCCCTCACCCAAGATTTTCCTCACCCTAGTGCAATCAGCTGGCTCGTGGGGCTTGGAAGAGGGAGCTTTTTACAAAACTTTTCCCCCTCCCCCAAGTGGCTTACAGATGGAACAAAATGGTTCATTTCAACAAAAACAACCATTTTGTTTCTTATGTAATGAAATGCTGCTTCCTTGTTTCATTTCACTTCATTTCATTATGTAATGACACGACGAAACAGCATTTCATTTTTCGTTTTGTGCCAATCCCTAATCTTTAGGCACCCAGACTGAGAAGATTAGGGCATCATGGGTAGTTCTTGCTGGAAGCAGGCATTCTGAGAGGTAACAAGGTCCCTAACCATTAAGGGCTTTATAGGTGAGAGTTATCACCTTGAACTTGGTGTGGAAACGTACAGGAAAACAATACAGTGCAGCCAGAGTAGGGGAGAGATATATGGCCATTACGTCTCAACCTGGTTAAAAGTCTGGCTGCTGCATTTTGTGCCTGTTGAAGTCTCCTCACCAGCCTGATGGGTAGCCCCATGTAGAGCCATTACAATAGTCGAGCGAGGCTACAGCATGAGATTCTTTAGTTCAGCTTAGGGTGGGTGCTACAAAGTGCTGAAGGTGGTAGCCTGAAGAAGTAAAGGCCAGAATGCCTGCAATGACGTCAGAGAATATGGAGTGCTTGAAGCCCCAACAGGTTGAGCATCTGGGATGGTGGCGGCTGCTGCTGCTGCTGCTGCTTCTTCTTGCTTCTTCTTCTTCTTCTTCTTCTTCTTCTTCTTCTTCTTCTTCTTCTTCTTCTTCTTCTTCTTCTTCTTCTTCTTCTTCTTCTTCTTCTTCTTCTTCTTCTTCTTCTTCTTCGGGACATCTTCTTCTGGTCTTCGGGACATCAGTCTGAAGAAATGTCCTTCCTTGTACCCTTTCTGACTCCCTCCTCTAGGGTCTCCTTTATACTCCTCTCCTAAACTACATTCCACTTCCTCCCCATTTTCCCCCAGGGGTCTCTCCTTGTATCCTCTGCCACCCACACTAGCTGGTGGTTCTTCTTTGAATTTCCCTGGCAAAGCCTCATTTTGGGTGTGGCTTTCCCTGGCCTTGTTATTCACAGCCTCTGGCTCCACTGGGATTTCTGTACCACACTTCCGGAGGCTTGAACTGTGGCTAGATGCACAACCAAGAGCACCCTGGCTGTCCCCTCACATCACCTGATCTGATCTGTAAAATATTTCAGAACCTAGGATCTATTTCATTCTGGAATGATTTTTAATTTCAATCAGTGCCCTAGGTTAAAGTCAACTTGTAAGTCAATTTGACTTGCATTGGAAAAACTAAAATGTCTATAACTTTTTTTACATTGATATATATACCAAGACATTATATGGAGCAATGCCCTAGACGGAGTATACTTACTAAATCCAGATAACTAGCTTCAGGGCCATTCATACCAGGGACCTTTAAAGTGAATAGAGATGGGCACGACTTGAAAAAAAATTTTTTTTTGAGTTGTCGTTAGTCGGGCCGGTTCCATTTCGGTTCATTTCCGTTTTTCGCAAAAATTCGCAAAAATTAGTCAGTTCATTTTTTTGTTTTTTTGTTTTCATTAGTACTGTTTTTTTGGGGGGGGTAGCGGGCTCCTGGCGGCACCTCTGTGGGGTGGGTGCCTCCTCTGGCCCGTTATAAAGGGAAAGTGGGCTCCTGGAGGCACCCACTAGGAAGGGGAAGCAGGCTCCAAGAGACCCCTCAACATGGGGGTCTCCTCTCCTCACCTGCTGCTGCAAAATGCATGCATAGCCATATGGATATGCATACCAGTTGCAGACAGTGAGACTAGTGATGGCAGTGAACCCAGAGCCATAGGGTGCTGCCTAAGGCTCTCGCACCACCATGTCTCACAAAGAAGGGAATTTTACTTGCGTGTAGTGCAATGCAAGTAGATCTGGCTTAGGGTTAAGGTGGGTTAGTGCAAGGGCTAGGGTTAGGCTAGTGACGGGTAAGGTTACGGTGGGCTAGTGGGTTGCACCTCTGGGTGCCTCTCTGACCCACTAAGAAGACAGTCTGTGACATATGGGTAAGGACTGGAGTCAAGGATTAGGGTTAGGGTTAGGGGGGCTAGGGCAGGTTTTAGGGGGCTTTTGGCACATCCCAGAAGTCTCCATGGCCAAGTGGCCATGCGATTGGTGGGATGGCTCCAAAAATTTGCATGGTCGTCCACTCCCACATGGCTGGCCACTCGGCCAGCCCATCATTGTGCAGGTGTAAATAAAATAAAATAAAATAAAATAAATGGAGGACAGAGGAGGAGGAGAGAGACATTTTGTTGCAAGAAAAAACCCACTGCTACTGTGAAAAATCTGGCAGTTTATAAATTTTTGCGTGTGTTTCTGCTTGGTGTGTTTTTGGACCACGATTTCAAAAACAATATTGTGTTCGCCGCCCCATTTTGGATCCCCGCCCGCACCGCATGGCATGGCGAGTCCGGCTGCCCAGGACGGGGGGGAGGCGGGACCCCCCCTCCAGAAACCACCCCTCCGGTAGGTACCCTGCGCCCTTAGTCAAGCAGGCATTTTTCCGCCTACTTTTTCGGCCCGGGAATGGGTGGGGGGAGAGTTTAAAAGTTTTTTCCTGTGCCGTCCGTGCCGCTTGCTTGCGCTCGGGCGGCGGCAGCCTGCGGAAGTCCCACCAGAGCAGCCCAGGACGGGGGATGGGGGGGAGGCCGGGGACCTCCAGAAACAACCCCTCAGGTAGGTGCCCTGAGGCACGGCAGGCATTTTTTCACCTGCTTTTTGGCCAGGAACCGGGTTTTTTTAACTTTTAAAAACTTTTTTCTGTGCCGCGTGGCATTGCGCGATCGTGCAATGCAAGGAACGAGCACGACAAATCAGACCAAAATTGTTCATTCGTCGGTTCGAGCTCGAAGTCTGGCGGAGTAATTCCTGTTACCGTTTCCGTAGAGTAACGGAACCGAGTAACGGAAACGGGAATAACGCTAAGTCGTGCCCATCTCTAAAAGTGAACATTTAAAAAAGAAAGAAGAAAGAAACCAGTTTTAAATTTGCAAATACACTTTGCTTTGCCCCAGAACAATATTGATTGGGTCAGGATGGAATTTGTGATTTGTCAGAACCTGGTGCATGTCCCTAGAAAGAAGTAAAACAGTTTTAAAGGCCTAACATTGTTTTGTTTTATGATGCAAATGCTCTTCCTAGCATAACAGGGAATCTGTTTCTGGAATTCTTTTCTTTGCCAAGAACAGCATTTTCAGCTACACAGCAATATATCAAATTGTTAGGTCAAAACATAGAAAAACCTAGCTCCAGATATCCAACCCAGAGGGCACCCATAAAGCGACACTCATCAGAGGAAGATCATGGGTTAGGATGGAGGCCCTCACTCCAACATTTCAAGGGGCCTCCTGTCCTGGACACAAGATGTCACAGGCTCATCAGACTTGTACGTGAGAAGATGGCATACATTGCTCCCTGCTCATTGTTAGTTGGTATTCTGCCTGGATATTTCACACTGATATTCTTGATTGCTGCTAATGACTCAGAGTTTCAGAAGACATGTGAAGCACTGTGCTTTCACTATTGTTATCTTTAGGCAGCTCAGCATTTACTACTGAAGCTCTTTTGTAGCTCAGATTCTAAACAAACAGAGAGATGGAAATGGTGGGAGCACAATTATAATCAGTTGCTTTATACTTTTTTGCCTGCTCATAGCAGTCTGTGTTCTTCCAAGAAATAGAACTGCCATTCTGTACCTCGAGGGGATGGAGGATGATCCACCTCAAAGGGCCAGGTCTCATGATCTGCAATAACTAGAGCTACAGGCAGCAGACACTTCATCACATTGCCTTTGGAAGATTGGAGTTCTTTTCTGAGGAAAGAAGGGAACCATTTCTTACTGCAAGTGGAAACAAGAAAAATATAGATAAGCTTTGAGGGAGAGTGGTTTTTTTTAAAAAAGTGAGATACCCTGACAGCAGAGGTTTGGGGGGGGGCTGTGACCCTTCACGTGCCATTGGTA
This sequence comes from Phrynocephalus forsythii, assembly GCA_029282475.1. Taxonomy (NCBI): domain Eukaryota; kingdom Metazoa; phylum Chordata; class Lepidosauria; order Squamata; family Agamidae; genus Phrynocephalus; species Phrynocephalus forsythii. The sequence continues at coordinate 66,525,860 of JAPFRF010000007.1, read as the reverse complement.
TACAGTTCCCATCATTATTTCCCCTCTCTGGGTACCAATTGAGTTGCTGAGGTTCCCTACCACCAATTGCAAATTTTCACCTATCTCTTACTGTGTGGATTAGTTGTTCTCTATTCAACTCAAGCCTGTTTCTGATGTTACTCATCCATCAACTCCACCTTTCACCTCTTTACTTTTACCCTCGATCTTCCCTGCAATTATGTGTTGCAGTATATTGTATTTATCATGGCAAATAACTACTACAGATACAATAGCTTGCATTCCTTAATGACTTGATTTATTTTTGTTTTCCTATTTGATGAAGTATCATTTCCTTTGTTTTTTAAATCAGTCTGTGGGATGTGAAGGGTTCTTCGGTATGCTCACAATTCCAAAGCATTTATTTTTTTCAGGCATCTCCTTCTTCTTATTTTTTTTTTTTGCTAAGAATGAATGAATATCCTACAGTAAATCCAAGAATGGTTAAAAAAAATCCCTCTGGAGCCTCTAAAGCAGTGGTGACTCATGGATTAAGATGGAAGGGTGTCTCACCCTTAAATTTTGAGAGGCACTCCCCTTCCTTGATCTTAGAATGTCTTCCCTCTAAATTTTCTGGCTTATTTTACCATGTGAACTAATGATGTGGTCAAGCTTGCCACCTGTTTTCACAAGAACCCACCCCTCTTTGCAAAAAGAAGGACTGTTGGAGGGGAGCTGTATTCTACCTGTACATCAGAGAAAGAGGTGATAGTGCATGAGGTAGCCTCTCCTTTTTGAGCCATTACTGCTGCCACCCAGTGGACATGTTTGTTTTTTAGCTGCAGCCACTGAAAGTCCCTTCAACTTATTAACATTACTGCTGAACTGAACTGGGGAGTGTAGTCAGTCAGGGGCTAATAAACTGAGCATCAAACAAAGTTAAATCAAAAGCATCTGAATTTCTAAAGCCTTTCTAATAGAAATATTCTTAAGGAGACAAAAAATAAACCCCAAACCACAGACAATTGTTGTGGAACATCAAACACAAAAGCCAACAACAAAAGAACCGTCTCATCTTTGGCCCTATTCACTTGTGCTTTAAAGAACATAGAACCCATATAAGTTATAGGGAGCATCCTAGTGCCACACTCCTCCATCATCTCTTTAATCATGGAAGCACAGTTGGCTGAAGAAGAGGAAGGCTGCTGTACCCTCATAGGTTCTCCATGTGAGCCAAACTCCTCCCATCAGAATTCTGGTGTCTCTGAAGAGGATGCCTGAACAACTTCACCTGCTTCTGACAGTTGTGTTTGTGTGACAAAGGAAATGACTGAGGGGTTGCAACTAATACACTCCACATCATTCAAGTGAATAGGGCTGCATTGTAGACACTATCCATACATGAGCCAATACCTAGCAATGAGAAAGTTTCACCACATCATTAACAGGGCATCCTCCAGTTAGTACTTTCCCTCCATCTTATGTCCCTCTCTGAGTCTGCATTTCTCTTTGTCATAGTTTCCCATTTTCAGTTCTTTCTATACCAACACCATTCCAACTCTCTTATGCTCCAAAAAGCTCAACTTGTCTAGCTTAACATAGTTACACTACTTAATCCACTCCTCCAATTTTCAATGAATAAATAATTTTAATTATATTTCAATTAATTAGTTTCTATAAATTAATCAAGCCAAACCTGATTTACGCCAACCCTTTCCTAGGTGAAGAGTAGAGATGGGCACGACTTAGCGGTATTCCCATTTCCGTTTCTGTTACTCGGTTCCGTTACTCTACAGAAACGATAATGGGAATTACTCCGCCAGACTTCGAGCTCGAACCGATGAACGAACAATTTTGGTCTGATTTGTCATGCTCGTTCCTTGCATTGCGCGATCGCGCGATGCCACGCGGAACAGAAAAAAAGTTTTTAAAAGTTTAAAAAACCCGGTTCCCAGCCAAAAAGCAGGTGGAAAAATGCCTGCCGTGCCTCAGGGCACCTACCAGAGGGGTTGTTTCTGGAGGTCCCCAGCCTCCCCCATCCCCGTCCTGGGCTGCTCTGGTGGGACTCGCCGCAGGCTCGCAGCCAGCAAAAGCCCAGTCTCGCTGCCGGCCACCGCAATTAAAGCGCAAGCAAGCGGCACGGACGGCACAGGAAAAAACGTTTAAACTCTCCCCCCACCCATTCCCAGGCCAAAAAAGCAGGCAGAAAAATGCCTGCTTGACGAAGGGCGCAGGGCACCTACCGGAGGGGTGGTTTTAGGAGGGGGGGTCCCGCCTTCCCCCCGTCCTGGGCAGCCGGACTCGCCATGCCATGCAGTGCGGGCGGGGGATCCAAAATGGGGCGGCGAACGCAATACTGTTTTTGAAATCATGGTCCAAAAACACACAAGCACAACAGAAACACGCAAAAATTTATAAACTGCCAGATTTTTCACAGTAGCAGTGGGTTTTTTCTTGCAACAAAATGTCTCTCCTCTCCTCCTCTGTCCTCCATTGATTTTATTTTATTTTTTTTACACCTGCGCAATGATGGGCTGGCCAAGTGGCCAGCCATGTGGGAGTGCACGACCATGCAAATTTTTGGAGCCATCCCACCAATCGCATGGTCACTTGGCCATGGAGACTTCTGGGATGTGCCAAAAAAACCCTAAAAACTGCCCTAGCCCCCTAACCCTAACCCTAACCCTTGACTCCTTACCCATACGTCACAGACTGTCTTCTTAGTGGGTCAGAAAGGCACCCAGAGGTGCAACCCACTAGCCCACCGTAACCTTACCCGTCACTAGCCTAACCCTAGCCCTTGCACTAACCCACCTTAACCCTAAGCCAGATCTACTTGCATTGCACTACACGCAAGTACGATTCCCTTCTTTGTGAGACATGGTGGTGCGAGAGCCTTAGGCATCACCCTATGGCTCTGGGTTCACTCACTGGTCTCACTGTCTGCAACTGGTATGCATATCCATATGGCTATGCATGCCATTTTGCAGCAGCAGGTGAGGAGGGGAGACCCCCATGTTGAGGGGTCTCTTGGAGCCTGCTTCCCCTTCCTAGTGGGTGAGGACAGGAGGCACCCACGGGTGCCTCCAGGAGCCCGCTTTCCCTTTATAGTGGGCCAGAGGAGGCACCCACCCCACAGAGGTGCCTCCAGGAGCCCGCTACCCCCAAAAAAACCAGTACTAACGAAAACAAAAAAATGAAAAACAAACCGACTAATTTTTGCGATTTTTCACGAAAAACGGAAACGACCTGAAACGGAACCGGCCCGACTAACGACAACTCGAAAAAAAAATTTTTTCAAGTCGTGCCCATCTCTAGTGAAGAGTACTCAGACGTACACTGCCTTCCTCTGGGGTGCTCTGGGACCATTGAGCTTATCAAAGGCTAAACAGAATGGCTCATCTCCCAGACAACAACAGAAAGGAACCAAAGTCTGAACCCCAGGCTGGGCAGTGATAAAATATTCTTGAATAATCAGAAAAGCCATCGGATTTCATTTCTGTTTTCTTGCATTCTGGTAGGTAAGTCCCAAAGCCATGAATTCAAAATACAAGATTTGAAAATTAGCATTAGAAGGAGAGTAAGAGCTTTTCAACAGGGAATGTCCTGAGAGTAAGAGCTGTTCAACAGTGGAATGAATAACCACAGAAGATGATGGATTGACCTTCCTGAGCATTTTTAAAAACACAAGCTGGTTATTAGAAATGTTTCAGCTGTGGATATCTGTCTTCATTAGGGGACTGGAGAAGGATGGCAGTTTCCTTTCTTTCTTTCTCCTGTATGTGGCAACGGGCATAATTAAACATTGTCCACAATATGTGCACACTCATTCCACTTAAAAAAATGTTTCTAGACAAACACGTTTTTTTAAAAAAACGAATTGACCCACACTTTCAAAGGGTGACAATTGGGAAAAAAACACTATATTCCAGAAATGCCACTTTTAAATCATTTTCCATGCCATAGTTGCCTTTGGTAGATAAATTTTGCTGAAACTTATGATTCAGTAATCTAAGCAATTGATGAAACTTATGATTCAGTAATCTAAGCTATTGATGAAACCTTGGACTGTTTTTCTCCTTTATTTCCTCCTCAAAACATTTTTAGTACAGGGCAATCTCTTTTGGACCATTCAGTTCTGGGTAGCTCCTCAGCAATTCTTTCCAGTTATCTTATCAGTTGATCTATTAGACAAGGAATGTGCTTCAGACTTTATAGAGACCAATAAAACTCAGCCTCATCATCAGAATTTATATATCCTTCTTTGTGTTCCAGATGAAGTCTTCCATAACCTTGATGGCATTTGTTTTTAACACAAACTTTAGTTCTGCTTCAAGTTCATTTACCCCTGACAGCAAGTCTACTGATGAAACCTATCACTGTATCAAGGGAAGTGACAGTCCCACTCTATTCTGCTCTGGTCAGACCCCACCTGGAGTACTGTGTCTAGTTCTGTGCGCCTCAATTTAAAAAGGATGTTGACAACCTCGAGCGGGTGCAGAGGAGGGCGATCAAGATGGTTGAGGGTCTGGAAGAAATGTCTTATGAGGAACGGCTTAGGGAGCAGAGAATGTTTAGCCTTTCAAAAAGAAGGCTGAGGGGGGATGTTTAAATATTTGAAATGATGTCATATTGAAGAGGAAACAGGTTTGTTTTCCATGGCTTCAGAGATTAGGACTCGAGGCAATGGTTTCAAACTATAGGAAAAGAGATTCCATTTGAACATTAGGAAGAATTTCATGACAGTTAGAGCTGTTCGGCAGTGGAATATTCTGCCACAAAGGGTGGTGGTGTCTCCTTCTTTGGAGGTTGGATGGCCATCTGTTGGGAGTACTGTGATGGGGGTTCCTGCGTGGCAGGGGGTTGGACTAGATGGCCCTTGAGGTCTCCCCCAACTCTATGGTTCTATGATTCTATGGTTCCATGTACTCAGGCTCATTTCTAAATACCTGGGAAACTCTGGCTGAGAATCTGAATGCTAATGGCTGCTGAGTAATAAGAAGGGAGTAAGACCTGCAGCTTAAATACTTGTGAGAAAGGCTTTCAAGGCCAAGTTGGCTTTTTCCCTGATAGTGTACTAATTAGAAGATTATTTCAGCTGTGTGAAGGGAGGCAGAACATGCTGTTTTCACTGTGAACATTAGAGGGAAATTGAAGCCTGATTGACAGACCATCTGGAAGGGTTTGGAATGGGATACTTAATGTATAAAATGAGATTCAGAAATCACTTTATTTGGCTTAGCTCACCTCTTAGGAGATGCAATGCTCAGTTGCTGTCCTGCTATGCCTGGAAGAATTCAGGATTCAGAACTATGCTGATAATGTGAGTATTAGATAGATCAGTCTGGCTTTGTTATTTTCTGGTGTGTTCTCTTCATTGTCTTTTGTCTCAAATGACTATTGACATTAACATAAGCACATGTCCACTTTCAGCACTCAAATGCAACCAAACCCAGGGAAATCCACTGTGTAACAATGCAGATGGAAGGAGGTCTGTCTGCTGTGACGTGAATGAAGCAGTAGCAGCTTCAACCAACTGAGAAATTGGTGATTAATTGTTTGTTTGTTTTTACTTAGATGATGATGATGATGATGACGATGACAACAACAACAACGCCTTTGGGTAACACACTGGGAATTCAGTGTTATGCCTCAAACAGAATCCAATTTGCCAGATGGGGTGGTAGCCTTATTTTAGCAAACAGATGCATTCTTCATACATCCTGCCTCCCATTGGGATCCCTGCCATGGCCATTTTCCACTGGGTGTTTTGGCTCCAAATTGTGCCAGCGTCTCACTTCTGATGCACAACAGTCCAAACTGTAAAGCTTACATTGTGCTTCAGACAGCCACTATACCAGCTTTATCCAGGGGTGGAGAGGGAATGTGGTGTATACCAGGAAAGGGTTTACACTGAAATGAGGATAATTATACACCCATATGTGTGAGTGACCTTAGGACATTCAACAGGTGTATAATTCTGTTTTTCCGCTCCAGTATTTATGGTATCAGATTAAAATGATGTACAATGTTCATGGAAGAACTATGATACCTAGTTATAAAAGCAATAGATAAGGCATCAATAGCAAATGGCAGCTTCATGGTTTTTGGCAGAGTTCCTAAATATAAGGATAAACCATGACCCTGGTGGGCCAGTCACTCTGTTATCTTGATCTACCTCACAAGGTTATTGTAGGGATAAATGGGGGGTTATAGGTGGTGAAATGAGAAAAATGGAGACCAGAGTGATTATAGCTGAAAACTTGGAGCAGTTATATATAGTGATGTCTTTCGCTTTCAGTAACACCATATTCCATTTTTCCCTCTACATTTCCAGAAAATATGGAGGTAATCAGGTGTGGAGTTTTTACATCTCTTTTAATGTTTAATATGATGTATTTAATTATTTTATAATATTATACTTTATGGCATTTCAGTTATGCCTATAATGTTTAAATTGAATCTCTTTTCCTGTAGTTTGAGATCATTGCCCTACATCTTAATCTCTGAAGGCATGGAAAACAAACCAGTCCCTTCTTCAATGTGGCATCCTTTCAAATATTTAAACAAAGCTATCATATCCCCTCTCAGCCTTCTTTATGTAAGGCTAAACATTCCCAGCTCCCAGAGCTGCTCCTCATAAGACATTTCTTCCAGACCTTCACCCCTCCTGGTCGCCCTCCTCTGGATCTGTTCAAAGTTGTCAACATCCTTTTTAAATTGAGGTGTGCAGAACTGGACACAGTGCTCCAGGTGGGGTCTGACCAGGGCAGAATACAGTGGTACTATCACTGCCCTTGATCTAGACACTATGCTTCTGTTGATGCAACCATGAATTGTGTTGGCTTTCTCAGCCACCGCGTCACACTGCTGACTCATGTTCAATTTGTGGTCTACCCAGACTCCCAGATCCCTTTCACAATTACTATTTTCCAGTCAGGTGTCTCCCATCCTATATACGTGCAATCCATTATTTTTACCTAGATGCAGCACCTTACATTTCTGTTGAATTTCTCTGTTTTTAAAATGGATTTCCTTTTCACCCAATTTCTCAGTTTCTTCACAAATATCACCCTGGGAGACTTTAGATATTAGGCTCAGAAACTGCTTTAGTTCCACACTGGTTGCCCTGTTAATCTGTGTTATAAAGGACTGGTGCCAATCCAGATTTGAAGGACCATAGGCAAGCATTGCTTTCCCTTTCTCTCTTTTCTCCTGAGCTTGGAAGAGGAGTCCGGGAGTTAGTCATGGCAACTGGAGGATGGACCAGCTTAGAAGGGGTCACAACTCACAACCAGAATCAGTGGAATATCTTCATTTGAGGCACAAAGGACACTCATTTAAAGATGGGGATGTACACATATAAGACAGAGAAGATAGGTGGTACAGGAAAGGAGTCAGGGATTCATGTGTGTATTGAAAATCCCTCTCTCAACAAGGGTGGGGGACTTAGGCACAATCTGTCTACCACCTGTCATGCCACCCATTCATCAATCCCCAGGCAAATCAGAAGCACTTCACACCTCCACCAGGAAGGACACAGATAATGACCCATACTTAATGGATGTTGGGAAGGGTTGCATAGGTGTGGCTTTCACACACCCCAGGCCATTGTCCACCTAATGAGTCTATTTAGACCATGGTGGTATGAAACAAAGGTGAACTATAATATAGAAGCCTGCACAAGTTTCCTCAGACTGATGAAGCTGTCATGACTCCACTTCCAGATAACCTCACCTGGGTGATTGAGAATCTTCACAGACTTGGAAAAAGAGCACTGTCCAAAATGGAGGCAGCATTTTGGTCTCTCCTGGCCTCATACAGGACCACAATGATATTCTGGGGAAACTGATGTGGAAAATTTGCCTTACTCTGCATTATAGTTCAAAGCATTTGGGTCTCACAATGTCTTGTTTCAGTCTGCTGTCTGTTAAGAGGAAGGAATCCTTTAGAAAACAAAAAGAAGGTGGGTTGGTTTGGACCAGACTCAATTGTTGTGGTTCTGGTTCTGGAACTCCAGTGGGGGGGATCTGAATCCTGTGGTTCTTCTTAGACAATATTATGGCATTGGGTCTTCATGGACCAAAACTCATTTCATCAAATTCATGAAGTGTAGGGCTAATCCCCTTCAATGGATCACTGCCTTGTAGTGGTGAAGGGGCTTGAACAACTCAGAGAAGCTATGAGCAATCCCATAGTGGAGAGTTTGACTAAATGTTGTCCACCTGTGGTAGGAACTGGCAAGCCACCCCAGTATCCCTGCCAAGAAAGCCCCATGAACAGAAACAAAAGGCTAAAAGATATGATGCTGGAAGATGAGCCCCTCAGGTTGGAAGACATCCAACATGCTACTGAGGAAGAGTGGAGGAAAAGTACAAATAGCTCCAGAGCTAATGAAGTGGCTGGCTCAAAGCCGAAAGGATACCCAGCTGCAGACGTGCCTGGAAGAGAATGGAAAGTCCAATGCTGCAGAGAAATATACTGCACAGGAACCTGGAATGTGAGATCTATGAACCAGGTTAAGCTGGATGTGGTCAAACATAAGATGGCAAGAATAAAGATTGGCATCTTGGGCATCAGTGAACTTAAAAGGACGGGAATGGGTGAATTCCGTTCAGACGACTATCACATCTACTACTGTGGGCAAGAATCCCATGGAAGAAATGGAGTAGCCCTCATAGTCAATAAAAGAGTGGAAAAGCTGTGCTGAGATACAACCTCAAAAATGATAGCATGATTTTGGTACGATTCCAAGGCAGCCCTTTCAACATCACAGTAATCCAAGTTTATGCACCAACTACTGTTGCTGAAGAGTCAGAGATTGGCCAATTCTATGAAGACTTACAACTCCTTTTGAGATGTTCTTCTCATTATAGGGGATTGGAATGCTAAAGTAGGGAGTCGAGTGATAAAAGGAATAACTGGCAAGTTTGGCCTTGGAGTTCCAAATGAAGCAGGGCAAAGGCTAATAGAGTTTTATCAAGAGAACAAGTTGGTCATTGCAAACAATCTTCTCCAACAACACAAAAGGTGACTCTACACATGGACATCACCAGATGGACAATACAGGAATCAGATTGATTATGTTCTCTGCAGCCAAAGATGGAGCAGTTCTATGCAGTCAGCAAAATGAGATCTGGTTCTGACTGTGGCTCAGATCATCAGCTTCTTATAGGAAAATTCAAACTTAAACTGAAGAAAGTAGGGAAGACCACTGGGCCAGTCAGGTACTGTCTACGTCAAATCCTTTATGAATACACAGTGGAGGTGAACAATAGATTTAAGGAACTAGATTTGGTGGACAGAGCACCCAAAGAACTATGGATGGAGGCTTGTAACTAGAGATGGGCACGAAATGAACAATTTTTAGTTTCTGTTATTGGTTTGTCGTTCCATTACATAACAAAATGACAAATGAAAATTGTGATGAAAATGAAATGAAATGAACAGAACCACGAAAATTGTGTTCCTTACGTTTCGTTTTCGTTACTGGCGGCGTGCAATGAAATGAGCTGTTTTAAATGTTAAAAAAATGCCCTGGACATCCATAAAAATGCAGTGATAATGCAATAATTATTTGAAATTATTACCTACCAGGGGGTTGGGGTCCTTAAAACATTTGTTTTTGTCTTCTCCCATCGCGATGTATTTTTCTTTTCCCTTTAAGGATGACAAAATGGATGTCACCACTCCAGCCACAACATGGAGGCAAGCCATGTGATAGGATCATGTAAATTCTTCGACAGCTTCAACCAATAGCATGCCCAGGTGGCAGACTGGGCAGGTCTGGCAGCCACAGAGGGCATAAAAAGCTCTGGCAGCCCCCGTCCTCCTTGCAGTCTCCAGTGGGAGTTAGGGTGGGATTGCTGTCTCTGCGACTCTAGCTTCAGTCCTGCAGCCTCCCTGTGTGCGTGTGTGCGTACCTCTCGGTGAGCACCCTCCCCTGCCCCGCAGTGCAGTCACTCTGCGGCTACCTTGCACCCTGGGCAACGCCCGCCACTGCCTTTGCAGCCTCCCTGCGAACCTCGTCAATACTGTGTCTCTGCCAGCATCATTTTTTTTAGTGTTTTCCCTCTGGTCTGGGGCGTTGGGGGACACACACACACGGAAATGCTTTAAAAAATCGCGCAAAAGCGGTTAGAAACAAAAAATGAAAAACGGAAATGAAATATTTCCAAAAAATTCACAAAAAATGGAAACAAACCGAAACGGACCTCTCAACGACAAACGACAAACGAAACACCATTTTTTGATTCATGCCCATCTCTACTTGTAACATTGTATAGGAGGCAGCAACAAAAACCATCCCAAAGAAAAGAAAATGTAAGAAAGCACAATGGCTGTCCAACGAGGCCCTACAAATAGCGGAGGAGAGAAAGGACGCAAAATGCAAGGGAGAAAGGGAAAGATACAGAAAATTAAATGCAGACTTCCAAAGAATAGCGATGAGAGACAGGACGGCCTTCTTGAACGAACAGTGCAAAGAAATAGAGGAAAACAATCGAAAAGGAAAAACCAGAGATCTAGTCAAGAAAACTGGAGATATTAAAGGGGCCTTTCATGCAAAGATGGATATGATAAAGGACAAAAATGATAGGGACTTAACAGAAGCAGAAGATATCAAGAAGAAATGGCAAGAATATACAGAAGAATTATATCAGAAAGATCTGGATGTCTCTGATAACCAAGATAGTGTAGTTGCTGACCTCAAGCCAGATATTCTGCAAAGTGAAGTCAAGTGGGCCTTAGAAAGCATTGGAAACAACAGTGGAGGTGATGGCATTTCAGTTGAACTATTTAAAATCTTAAAGGGGATGCTGTAAAGGTGCTAAACACAGTATGCCAGCAAATTTGGAAAACCCAGCAGTGGCCAGAGGACTGGAAAAGATCGGTCTACATCCCAATCCCAAGGAAGGGCAACACCAAAGAATGCTCCAACTATCGCACAAGTACACTCATTTCACACACTAGCAATTTTACACTCAAAATTCTACAATGGAGGCTTCAGCAGTATGTGGACAGAGAACTCCCAGAAGTGCAAGCTGGATTTCGAAGGGGCAGAGGAACTAGAGATCAAATTGCCAACATGCGCTGGATTATGGAGAATGCCAGAGAGTTCCAGAAAAACATCTACTTCTGCTTCATCGACTACGCCAAAGCCTTTGACTATGTGGACCACAACAAACTATGGCAAGTCCTTAAAGAAATGGGAGTGCCTGACCACCTTATCTGTCTCTAAGAAATCTATATGTGGGACAAGCAGCAACAGTCAGAACTGGATATGGAACAACTGACTGGTTTGAAATTGGGAAAGGAGTACAACAAGGCTGTATACTGTCACCTTGCCTATTTAACTTATATGCAGAGTACATCATGCAAAAGGCAGGACTGGATGAATAAGAAGCCGGAATTAAGATTGCCAGAAGACATATAAACAACCTCAGATACGCAAATGATACTCTGATAGCAGAAATTGAGGAGGAACTAAAGAACCTCTTAATGATGGTGAAAGTTGAGAGTGAAAAAAATGGGCTGAAGCTCAACATAAAAAAACCCCTAAGATCATTCCCACCGGTCCATCACTTCCTGGCAAATAGAAGGGGAAGAAATGGAGGCAATGACAGAGTTTATTTTCTTGGGCTTCTTCATCACTGCAGATGGTGACTGCAGCAATGAAATTAAAAGACGCCTGCTTTTTGGGAAGAAAGCGATGACAAACCTAGGCAGCATCTTAAAGAGCAGAAGCATCACTTTGCCGACAAAGGTCCGAATGGTCAAAGTTATGGTTTTCCCAATAGTGATGTATGGGAAGTGAGAGCTGGACTATAAAGAAGGCTGATCACCGCAGAATTGACGCTTTAGAGGTGTGGTGCTGGAGGAGAGTCTTGAGAGTCCCCTGGACTGCAAGGAGATCAAACTTATTCATCCTGAAAGAAATCAACCCTGGATGTTCATTAAACAGACAGATTTTGAAGCTGAGGCTTTGGCCACCTCATGAGGAAAGAGGAGTCCTTTGAAAAGTCCCTGATGTTGGGAAATATTGAAGGCAAAAATAAAATGGGAGAGCAGAGAATGAGATGGTTGGATGGTGTTATTGATGCAACCAACATGAATTTGACCAAACTCCAGGAGGCAGTGGAAGACAGAAGGGCCTGGTGTGCTCTGATCCATGGGGCCATGAAAAGTCAGACATGACTGAACGAGTGAACAACAACAAGAGCTAATCTATGTGTGTTGACAGTGGTGACAGTGAGATGCTATACAAGAGGTTGTTGCCTCACTTCATCTGTTTTCTTCTTATGCCACCATGACCTGCATTTTAATGCAGCTCAGCAAACTCACTATTTAAGTAATGACAGGGCCTGATCCCCCACCAGAGAGAGAGAGAGAGAGAGAGAGAGAGAGAGAGAGAGAGAGAGAGAGAGAGAGATCTGTACACTAGCACAGCCTAAAACAGACAGATTGCAAATGCTGCTTATATTGCTTAAACCTTTCAGGTGATTTGTTTTCTTCTACTTGGTTTGCCATTTCCATCTCTCAGACTCCCAGTACCTGCATAGCTTGACTTGTATCTGTTATAACTGATAAAATATTGGCAGTCAGCAGAAAGTCTGTGAAACTCAGTAGATTAACAAGACTAGGAACAGGACAAAATGGTATTAAAAGATTAGAAAGGCTTAACTTTCCTAAAACATGTGGAGCAAGTCACAGAAACTTAGACAAGTGTCTTAATAATTTTCACCTCATAAACGTACTCCTCGTGAATTCCACTTGCTTGCATAAAAAGCATCTCCAGAAAATGCCTCTTTAGGCACTGCTCCAGGTGCTGTGATTGTTATGTATTAAGGAAATCTTTGTGAGACCAGATGGCATAAGTGAAATAAGCTGGTAGAAAGTTTTGCCAGATTCCTTTAAAACGTGCAATTGAAATCTGGTTCTGAACAAGAAACATATCCCAAGGAGGTTTGGTTAGTTTAGGTGGCTGTCAAGATTCAGCAGAATTAATTTGCCTTAATTGAGTCATGGGTTTTAGACAGAGATGGAAAACAGGGCCTGCTGTTTCAGGAAAAGTTAACTAATTCAGTTCTCTTAGGTTTTAGCAGGAGATTTAAACTAGTGATTCAGGCTTCCACTGAGATCAATAAGACTCAAAAGTACTTTATTTTGATTGAATCAGAATTTATGTGTTATAAGACTCTGCATTTTCCCCCTCTTCTTGATTCACCTCTCTAGTTTATATAACTTCCCCGAAAACACTTTAAAAAAGGCGATGAAAGTTATAGAGCTAACATAGATGTGCTGAATTTATGCATAAACAATGCAAACTACAGTTTAGGGACATAGATTAATTTACAAACAAAGCCATTAAAACCTAAATTCTGAGTTATACTTAATTTTGGGAACAATGTGTATTAGAGATGGGCACAAATAAAAAAAAAAGGTGTTTGTCGTTTGTCGTTGAGAGGTCCGTTTTGTTTCGTTTCTATTTTTTGCGATTTTTTGGAAAATTTTCGTTTTTGTTTTTTCGTTTTTCATTTCTACCTGCTTTTTGCGAGATTTTTAAAGCATTTCCATGCGTGGGCGTCCCCCAATGCCCCAGACCAGAGGGAAAACACTAAAAAAAATTGATGCTGGCAGAGACACAGTATAGACTAGGTTCGCAGGGAGGCTGCAAAGGCAGCGGCGGGCGTTGCCCAGGGTGCAAGGCAGCTGCAGAGTGACTGCACTGTGGGGCAGGGGAGGGTACTCACCGAGAGGTACGCACACACGCACACAGGGAGGCTGCAGGACTGAAGCTAGAGTCACAGAGACAGCAATCCCATCCTAACTCCCACTGGAGACTGCAAGGAGGACGGGGGCTGCCAGAGCTTTTTATGTCCTCTGTGGCTGCCAGACCTGCCCAGTCTGCCACCTGGACATGCTATTGGTTGACGTCCAAGAATTTACATGATCCCATCACATGGCTTGCCTCCATGTTGTGGCTGGAGTGGCGACATCCATTTTGTCATCCTTAAAGGGAAAAGAAAAATACATCACTATGGAAGAAGACAAAAACAAATGTTTTAAGGACCCCAACCCCCTGGTAGGTAATAATTTCAAAAAATTATCACATTATTGCTGCATTTTTATTGATGTCCGGGGTGTTTTAATACCCAGGAAATCAATATTAGGCATCTGGGAGCCATTTTGGGTCGATGTCCCCTAACTCCCCTTAAAGGAAAAAAAAATACAGCAATCTGAGAAAAGACATAAATGCACGTTTTAAGGACCCCACCCCCCGGTAGGTATTATCAGACAGTATAAATAATTATTGCTGTGTTTTTATGGATGTCCAGGGCGTTTTTTTTAACATTTAAAACAGCTCATTTCATTGCATGCCGCCAGTAACGAAAACGAAACGTAATGAACACAATTTTCGTGGTTCTCTTTGTTTCGTTTCATTTTCATCACAATTTTCGTTAGTCGTTTTGTTACGTAATGGAATGAATAACGAATAACGGAAATGAAAAAATGTTCGTTTCGTGCTCATCTCTAATGTGTATTTTTCATAATGTTATGTGGCCTCTTCAGCTTGGCTAGGGTAGATGACTCAGGGGACAAAATCCTGCTGCTTAGCATAGGAAATCACATTAAACTGATGATTGTGGGTCCTGAGGTCAATTTTAGTGTTGTGTTTTAATGTATTGTATTTATTGTACTTATATGTTTTTATTATTCTAATTTTATTTTAATTTTGGTGTTTTGATTGTGAACCACCCAGAGACCTTTGGGTAGTGGGCGGCGTACAAGCTAAATAAATAAATAAATAAATAAATAAATAAATAAATAAATAAATAAATAAATAAATAAATACGCCAACTGAATCAATGGGGTCAGTGAACTTCTCTGTAAGCTCTATTGGGTAAACTGGGACTACTTTAACTGTGACTTACTTCTGGCAGTTATCTATTTAAAATAATTGAACTTACAGAATCATCATTGATTCAATGGACCTACGCTGCTGAGTCCAGAAAATTATATGACCAGATAAGATGTGAAACCACATACAAAAAGATAATTAAGCAAAATGCTTGGAGCTAAAAAGCAAATAAATATAACACTTTAATATTAACAGAAACAACAGATGTTTATAAAGTTGCACATTTTGAATATAAACAAAGATAATAACATTACACGACTGGTATCTGACACATGGAAAAATTGACAGGTCTACAAAGTGTAGTGGTCAATGTCATGGAACAAATGTCATAGAACAAAATGTACACAAAATGTACATGGAATAGCAAGAATAGATATAGGACAGGCATCGAGCTCAGGCTAAGTTAGATTATGTCTTTATCGTCCTGCTTGTGCTTTCGTTTAAAGGAGAACTAGGTGAATGCATGAACTGGTGTAGCTCAGTAGTTTGGAGTGTCTGGCTGTGGAGCCAGGAGCCAGGGGTTGGAAGCCTTCTAGGAGAAAGGTGCCAACCCAAATCACCTGGACTGTTTGTGACTGTATGGGGTGCTGGGTAAGTAATGCAGCTGCTGCAACACCACATGCATGTAAGCCCCTCAGTTACAAATACCATAATCATCCCACCAGATGGAGGCACTGGCAAATGACATCAGAATTTTTTATACCTAGAAAGCTCTGGGATAATATTCGTTAGGTAGAATTGATTCTGCTTTATAGTATTACTGTTTTTAGACAAAAGCATGGAGGATAAAGTTATTGAGGGATACTAGTTGTAACAACTATATTGCACTTTCTGCACAATCAGTGGTAATACACTTCTTAATGTAGTTTGTTGCTAAGGAACAATAGCCAGACACACAGGTGTAGCTAGGGCTTCCAGAGCCAGAGGCAAAATTCAGTTTTTGTGCCCTCCCAGGTCAACACAGGTCATTCTTCTGAGTGAGCCCCCCATCCACCCCTGCCACCACATCCCCTCAGCCTGCTCGAGCCTCCTGGAGGGTGTCCCCTCCTCTCACGGTGTCAGCCCCCCCCCACCTCAAACAGAGCAGGGCAAGGTGGTGGTGCCACCAACTGGCAAGCAGGTCACCAGGCTCGGCCAGGCCACCCTGTCAAGCCCCCCCCTCCAGGCAGCTCCAAGCCTCCAGCAGCAGCAGCAGATGGTGCACCCCCTGCTCCCCCTTCATGGCTCAGCACAACAACAGCAGCAGCGGCGGCGGTGGCCGTGGCACCCTCAGGACCATTCACATGCCGCTGGGAAGATGGGGCACCAAGCCAGACTACCCCGTGGCCAAGGTGGTGGCAAGGTTTGGGGAGGCGAGGCCAAACATGGCAAGGAGTGGCCCAACCATGCCAGGCATGTTCGCGCCTTTACTCAGGAGTAATTGGAGATGGGGTGGGGGCGGGGATAGGCATTTTGCACCCCCTAATTGCTGTGCCTGGGGTGTCCCGGCCCCTTGCCTTCCCCATGCCATGCCCCTGGCCAGACAGACTGCTACTCTCATGGCTTGCTTATAGGTTTCCCAGAGGTCTTATAATGGTACTACTGTGCAAATGACTTTAATTACATGCATCCAACCCCACGTCCTTATGCTTCCAAAACTTGCAGTTCTAAGAAGATGTCATTTAACAAGCTAAAATTCAAAATTCTTCATAAACAAGCAATATTACATCCTAGGCAATCAGCAGAACTATCACTTGACTGCATTAAAAACTGAACTGAAGGGACTAGTTTTTTTTTTCTGCAGGAAATATGGAGCTGTGAGAACTATTTTCTATTGCCATTCTTTAAACAATGTTAGCTTTCAGGAAAATCAATTCTACGTTTCTTCTTCATTTTTAACAGATATTACCTTTTCTTGCAGTGACTTTTAAGGTAAGTCAAATGATCAAGTGGTCAAGGCATTGACCAGATGTCCCTGAAGGTGGCAGATTTGAACGCCTTTCAGCTCAGAGCAAATTGATTTTCTTCATTCCAAGCTATTGACTTATTAACATTTTTGTCCATGGGGAAATTAAAGTGGGCAGGTGTGTTGCTCTTTCTTTAATATTCTTTAATATAATCAAATGGGCCAGATGGATTTCAACATCTATTGGAATACTTCAAGGAATCTCAACAGCGGAGATGGCCAGCACACACGCACAACTGAGTCCACAAGTATTGAATACTGACAGAACTTAAAAGTAACTTGTTACCAATGTGGGTTGGTGAAGGGCAGATCAGCAGAGACACCTCTTTCCTCAACACTGGGGGTACCCCTGGGCTGCCAAAACAAGCCACCTGTGATTACAGATAAAAGGCTACTTCTAAATAATAATTCATTTT
Organism: Phrynocephalus forsythii; assembly: GCA_029282475.1. Lineage (NCBI taxonomy): Eukaryota > Metazoa > Chordata > Lepidosauria > Squamata > Agamidae > Phrynocephalus > Phrynocephalus forsythii. Next base: position 66,508,621 of record JAPFRF010000007.1, on the reverse strand, counting down.
TGCATAATTAAAACACAATCAATTTATATTATGATCCTGGGTGGCTTGTGACCAAAATAGTGGAGTGCTCCCATCCCAAAATGTTTTTTTGTGGGGGTTAGGCACCCTCTCCTAGGTCCATGAGTGAACCTTGATTATAAAAGTATCACCTCTGCTTTAGTTACTGTAATTACAGGACTCTTGAGTCTCAATACTGTTATGTTTTGTATGTGAGGTCAGCATAGACAGATTCTGTAAAAGCCCAGCAGTTTGATGTAGTGTATCAGAGCTGTTTCTAAGTTCATGTTCATTTTCAGCCCAGCCCAGCCCAGCCCAGCCCAGCCCAGCCCTCTCTCTCTCTCTCTCTCTCTCTCTCTCTCTCTCTCTCCCTTCTTCATCCCAGCAGAGGTGATCTAGCACTAAACTAACATGTATTGTTGTTGTTGTTCATTTGTTAAGTCATGTCCGACTCTTCATGACCCTATGGACCAGAGCTCGCTAGGCCTTCTTGTCTTCCACTGCCTCCTGGAGTATGGTCAAATCCATATTGGTTGCTTCAATGACTCTGTACAACCAAACTAACATGTATAGTTTTTTAAAAACTAACAGCTGATTGACATTGGCCTTTGTATGGTACGATCAGTTTTGAAAACGTTGAATTCATCACTTCACTTTCTTCACAAAGCATCACACTGTTTGCCAGTGTGGTTGCAGCCCACAGAAATGAAGAGTTACTTTAAAAGTGGTAACTGTAAGTGCAACCAGTCATTTTGGAAAGCTTTGAACTGCTAACTATTAATTTTGAAAGATAGTTCAGTGGAACAAGAGGATGGAAGTTCAGGGGCTGAGGTGGATGATCCAGAGGCCAGCCCTGCAGTTCTAAGATGATTGGTAATCCTAATATTCCAAGTTCTGAAAATTCATCCGCTAAGTATTAAACTATGGAAGGGGAAAATACATCAACAACTGAATTCAGGAACTGCCTTACTGAAGTTGGACCAAAACAATCAGCTGTCCTTCCCACAAGTCAGGTTGCAGTCACACTGACAACCTGAATCAATTTCTATCCAGACTTTTAAAAATAAGGTTGAGGTCCCATGATATTTAAACCAGTGGGCATGTTCTCATGCACTAAATGGGAATCGATTTATTTCAGATGATTTAAACCAGTTTTGGTGTTTCCACGGCTGAAAATGACTTGCTTCTGTTTTAGGAGCATGCTCTTCTCAAAGATTTTTAATTATTTTATCTAAGTAAGTGGTACATTGATAAATCAAGTGCCTAGGAGGTTCCACCTGGTGTCACTATAGACACTAGAAACTATGGGAGAAACACCAGAGAGGTGACTCCAGCTGATTAAAGGTGGTGGTGGTGGGGGGGAAGAAGATGGAGGAAGGTTTCTGCTCCTGGAACGCGGACTGCCCTGTGGGTCCAGGTGTCTGCTCTATGCCTGCTCTGCACCTGTTGGCTCCTTCATCAGCCAAATGGAGAGAATGAGGTAGGTGGATATAATGTCAAATGCATTGAAGAAATGATTCGGTGATAAACATTTGAAGAAATACAGTGGACCCTCACATAACAAATGGTTTGTATAACATAAAATCTGTACAACATACAAAATTCTGGAGATAGGGGAAATTTGCTTAACATAATCGCCCATGGGGAGAATCCGTACAACATAAAAATGGTTGTGATTAGGTATTTCTCCATTTTCAATGCATTCCTATTGGAAATTTGTATAAAGGAAATTTTTAACATAATTTCATTTGGAATGAATTAATTCCTTTATACAAGCTATCAGTGTAATTTTAAAATAATATTTAAAAAAAAACCCACAGGAGTGCCTCTGACATCCAAAATCTTCATAGGCATAAATAAAAATGACAGCAACGGTCACATCCACAAAACTGCACTGAACTGAATTGGTTTTAGAAGGCAGGTACAGTGGTACCTTGTATAAAGAAATTAATTCATTCCAAATGAAATGATGTTAAGCAATTTTTCCTTTATACAAATTTCCCATAGGAATGCATTGAAAACAGAGTACTCCCTAATCGCAAGTGCTACCATTTTTATGTTGTATGGGTTCACCCCATAGACTATTCTGTTAAACAAATTTTTCCCATCTCTGGAAATTTTTTTATGTTGTACAGATTTTATGTTATACAAACCATTTGTTATACGAGGATCTACTGTATTTAAAAAAAGCTCTGCTGGCCAGTTGAAAATAAAAACTTGATTTGCCTCCAGTATAAAGTGGTTTCACCATTGGATCATTTGAACAATAACATCAAAATCAATTTAAATGACTCTTGAAGGTGGTTCTTACTGACAGTGTGACTGCAGAGTCAGTCTGTGGCAGGATCTGGTTTTATAAAGCTTCTTAGTCCATACTCAGCTGTTGGTGATCCTTCCTCAGTCCATTATCTGGAAACACTGGGCATCAAATATTTACTTGTCCTGCTTCCCACCGTTTGGGCTTCATCCTCTCCTTCATTTGAATTGCAAGAAATCTTGGGAATATTTTACTAATGAACTGGCAGGCAGGCTTCATTTAAATCTGATGACGTGAAAGCATAATAAACAGTAATGAGAAGAGATATAATGGCAGCAGTCATGACCTAAATTTTGAAATGTATATTGGGGAGGCCAGAGGCAGACATGCTTCTGAAAATGGAAAATGGTTACAACATATAGGAAATCAGAAAGGTGATTACCCCACAGAGCACTGTATGTGCCAGCTGATACAGTGGAAAGATTAAATGTGATAGAAAATAGGCCTGACTGCAGAGAAGGACCATCATGAAGAAATCAGCATCCATACTATATACGGGTGAACCTATGGCACCGGTATTCAGGTTAAATTGCTGTATTGGCACTTTGTGAATATGGTAATTAGTGGGTTTGAATAGCATTTTGGGCACTCGGTCTCTAAAAGGTTAGCCATCACTGCTATATACAGTACTTTCTATATACAATATCTTCTATAGGAAGCAGCTGGACCAGGAAGTGATATAGGAAATATAAAAGACTAGAGAGGACAAGAAAAATGCTAGGATGATGTTCAGAATTCAGGATGTTTAATCCAAGCAAGTAAACATTTATGATCTTTTGGAATATAAACATGAGCTTCTCAGCTATAATTCATTTTTCTGGGCAGTTTAATGAATGTGATTGGAACAATACTCTTCATTGCAGTTAAGCTGAGAGTCAAAAATAGTTACACAAAACTTCTCTGGTTTTGCAATTTTCCATCCTGAAGTTCTCATGTTTTTTTGTGTTACTCATTTGCTTAGTCTGACTTGGCTCATTACAATATTTCCAAATCATGGGCCTTTCCCTTGTTGCAAAACAAATGCCATTTCTTCACTAGTTGGAATAAACTTTAAAAACAACATCAGAGCATCCTTGATTCCACGTCTCCCAAATTTCTATGAGATGATATTGGAACAAGACCTCCGTGCTTTGCCAAGTTGATGACTAAATGTGACATGTTCATGAACCAGGCCTTCCAATGTCGGGTGCTGCTAATAAGGTAACAAGTTGGTATGTGGTGCAGCCTGCTCCAGGCTTTGCTAAAGGATTAACTGTGGTTGATGGCTGGTGTAGGTAATCCATGGGAAACCATGGCATTTGCTCTTGCTGGACAATAGCTTAGGCCGGTGATGGTGAACTTTTTAGACACTGAGTGTCCAAATGGAGATTCAAAACCCACTAATTTTTAGCAAAGTGCCAACACATCAATTTAACCTGAATACAATTGGCTGTGAAGGAGCGATGTTGGGTGCCCATAGAAAGGGCTCCAAGATCCATCTCTGGCGGTTTGTGAAGTAACAGCCTGAGTGTCCAAACGGAGATTCAAAACCCACTAACTTTTCAAAGTGCCCACATCACTGGCTTAGTCTGAACGTATTTGGTGCCCAGGGGCAAAGAAAATTCACCCACACTGGCTTAGTCTAACATACAAAAAAGGTGATTGCAAAAGGTGAAAAATCAACACCTGCAATGGAACAGTGTTTTCCAGAAATGAAGTACAGTAGGACCCCCTTAACCATGGGATCAGGATCCTGATTAATTTATCAGTGGGCTGAAAATATTAAAAAATATTTAAAAATCCAGAAAAAATATTTTCATAAGTATTACCAGATGTGGCCACTAAAGGGAGGAAGAGACTGTGATAGGTTAGTGAAGAATAGAGAGCATGATCTCTGGGTCCCTCTAGTGGCCAGTTCTAATAATGTACATGAAAAATATTTTTTCTGTCCACCCCCTTTTTACCATACTCTCTCTCTCTCTCTCTCTCTCTCTCTCTCTCTCTCTCTCTCTCTCTCTCACACACACACACACACACACACACACACACACACACACACACACACACACACACACACACATTCACTATTATCCATGGATTTCAATATTGAGTGAAGATGGGGCTGGAACCAGTGGATATGGGTGTCCTACTGTACATTCATACTTTAGTATTGATATTTATATCTTTCTTTTTTGCTTTCAGTAATAAGGGCTGAATGTGCCAGAGAGTCAGTTTAAACAGTCAGTTTAAAAACATTACATTTAGATGCACCATAAATAATCTGATTGATCAGTCAGCAGACAGATAAATAGCAGCACACTATTTCGGAGACACAGACATGCTACACTCAGATAATCTAATTGCCATAACTCAAGTACTGCTATGCGAAGATGAAAAAAGACAGCCAAAACAAATGTGAGAACTGTGGGTCCTCCATTTATTTCATTTTTGCCAAAAAGAAAAAAGAAAGAGAAAAAGAAGAAAGAAAAGAAAAGAAAAAAGAAAAAAGAAAAAAACAGAGGTGCTCAATACAGTTGATAATATCAAACTGGAGCAGAGAAACAGCCTGTTCTCTTATTGCACTGACCTCTCCAACTGCCACAAGGACACAGGAAAAGATTTATTTATTTATTTATTTATTTATTAACAAGTAAATAAGTAGGACAATAATGGATGGTGATGGTGGCAGCAATGATGGCCCTAGGCTGTGCTTTGCTGTGAACTGGATCACAATTCAAAACAGCTGCCCCCTAACTCTTCTTTCTCCATCTCCTTTCTTTTGTAAATGTCTCTGCAGAGTGTGTATGTGTGTAGGGGTCATTGGACTATGGCAGTGATGGCGAATCTTTTAGAGAACGAGTGCCCAAACTGCCATTCCAAACCCACTAATTTTTTGCAAAGTGCCAATACAGCAATTCAACCTGAATACAGGTCACTGTGAAGGGGTGATATTGGGTGCCCACAGAAAAGCCTTCGAGTGCCACCTTTGGCACCCATGCCATAGGTTCGCCAACACTGGACTATGGGGGCTCTCAGGGAGGGAGCAGCAGTGGCGTGGGCTTAGGCAGTGGGAGACCTTTCACCAGCAGTAGTGCTCTTTCCTACTGGATTATGGAAACTGGTGAATTAATATGGAGAAATTGTTTCTCTCATGATGCAGTGGTTAAAACTGCTGGACTGCAGCTATACCTGTACTCATCACCTGGGGTTCAATCCCAGGTAGCCGGCTCATGGTTGACTCAGCCTTCTGTCCTTCCAAGGTTGGTAAAATGAGTACCCAGCTCAGTAGGGTGGCAATGTGTAGCCTGTATAAATAAATTGTAAACTGCCCAAAGAGTGCTTTAAGCACTATGGGGTGGTATATTGCTTTGCTTTTTCAGGTAAGTGTTAGTTAATCTACAGAGCAGCCTTTGCCTGTTCATATCTACATGCTGATATTTAAAGGTCTTAATGCCATAGGCATGCTGCTAGAGAGCGGTGGAACACAATTTGTATTTCTTATTTGTTTTGGGGGGGAATGGAAGTGTATAAATGGTTTGTTTCCAATTTAAAAAAAATCTCTCAATACTGAAATTATTTTCTATAACCCATTGCATAAACACATCCCAGAGGTGTGTGAAGAAATTGGAAGGAAGGTAGAAGGTGGTGAGATTTTGCTGATTTTTTTAAAAAAAAATGCAGCCTGAATACATCTGATATAGTGTGATCAACTTTTTTGGATATGAAAACCATTTGTGCTCATTTTAAATTTAGCATATTATTAACTCCAAAATCTCATTGGTTTACATGATTGTGCAACTGCATAATGATTTCCCAGTCTCTGGCAGCCTCTTCTTTATGTGTCTGGTCTCACCACCAGTCATGTAAACCAGTGGTCTCCAACCTGTTGGGTCCCCAGATGTTCTCTGAGCTAGCCGGGATTCCTGGGAGCTGTCACTCAAGAACATTTGGAAACCCAAGGGTGGGAATCACCAATGTAAAGGATCTTGCCATTGGATGTGAGGATTACTGTGTAATCGCTCTTACATGCATGAAAAGTATTAGTGGGATTTTGTCTTAAAATTTTGTGTTTCTTTTAAATTACAAATTTATTTATTTATTTATTTATTTATTTATTTATTTATTTATTTATTTATTTATTTATTTATTTATTCACTTTCTTCTCAAAAGGACCCAAAATGGCTGACATCAATTTAAAAAGATACTTTAAAAGCTATATAAACTGAATGTATGCAGATATTTAAAAAGAATTTAAAAACAGCAAATAAAACACATATTAAAATACATTTAACACAACAGAGCGCAACAATCCATTTAAATCACCTCTCAGACCACCAGCCACTAAGGAAAAGACCACCGGAAGAAAAAATTCTTTGTCTCCTTGCAGAAAGATAGGAAAGATGGGGCCAGCCAAACTTCCAGTGGGAAGGAGTTCCAGAGTCCGGAAAAAAAGAAGGTTGGGTAAAGGAGAGGCAGGGAGGCCTGATGATTTCTTACAAGGGGGCATGGGTATGAAAAGTTTGGAAACCCCTGCTGGTATTCTTGTAGAGTCTCTAAAAGCAACCAAATTTTGATTAGGTGAGTATAGTGCCAACTTCTAGGCATAATCATAGGAAAGTGCACTTGTATTTTCTTTTACTTGCAATAAAACAAATGTCCCAAGACATTTGGCTGCCCAAGGCAAGGGTCAATTTCCATATAAAGAAACAAAGGAAAGGCATTCACATTTCATTTAAGCCCTGACCAGTATCTTGCGCTACTTAGGACAAGAGCAAGCAAGTCCAAAAACTAATGCCTTGGGGGAGTGCTGCCGCCTACCCGTTATATGCCACCTGAGGCTGCTGCCTCACGCTGCCTTACGGTAGAGCCAATCTTGCGGGCAGTCCCCACTAAACTCCGCAGGGTTTTCTTGCGAGGGAATATGTGTCGCAAGAGACTGCAAGAAGGCTAGTGCAGGACACTCAGGAAAACGAGCGCTCTTTGTCTTGGCTGTTGCAACAGGCCAAATGCCGGGGACACATTTGCGACCCTCTCCTCCCTCCCAACGTCCCTTTTATCTGCTTGCGTTTTGCGCAAGCAAAAACAGAACTGCGGGTAGAAGTTGCTGCTTCCTTTCCCTCGCTCGCTGCCTGCCTGGTCGGTCTGGAAGTTGGAACGGACTTTCGGAAGGCTCCGTCTGGCTCCGTGAGCGCTCCAAGAGCTCCAATGTTGACCGCCTGCGCCATGCACACAAAAGATGCCTTTCGGGGCCCGAGGCTCGTTTCGGAGCCCCCACGGAATAATGGAGCGCAGAAGAGAATAAAACGGAGGACCCGTCGCAAAGCGCACGGCGAGGTGAAACCCCGACCGAAAGAGACGTGCGCTTTGTGAGCTGGGGAGGGGAAGAGGAGCGGTGGAAAACCACCTCTAGAACATGGACGCTTCCTTACACAGAATCCTGGGGTGGGGAGTGGGTTGGGGGGGGAGGGGTTCCAAGAAAATCCTCACTCAAGACTCCAGAAGGGAAAACCACTGGTACTAGTGACAAAGGTTGAGGTTTCTCGAGCAGTTACACCGCTCTGTCTACGATGTGTTTTGTAGAAACTGCTGACGCGAAAGCCCTGGCATTGGATCATCCCTGACTGCTGATTAACACAGCCCTGTTTTATATTTAACTCTGACCAGAGCAGGAGGAGTTGGGGAGGGGGGTGGGGTTGAACGGCTTATAAACTCCCTGAAGCAGCAGCTCCAATGTACTTTTAGGTTCATTTCCTGTGTCTCCACTCCTTGGCTGAATTTTTTCATACGGGTCATTTTTCTTTGGAGAAACCCAGTGTCATTTTTACAGTCACTGAGTATCTATCTGGTAGGGAGGTGGCTGAAAAGTTGGGGGGGCGACAGAGAGTGTGTGAGGGAAGAAGAAGAAGAAGAAGAAGAAGAAGAAGAAGAAGAAGAAGAAGAAGAAGAAGAAGAAGAAGAAGAAAGAGGATGTTGAATATAAACAGAGCTTGCTAAAGAGAAAGAAAGAAAGAAAGAAAGAAAGAAAGAAAGAAAGAAAGAAAGAAAGAAAGAAAGAAAGAAAGAAAAAGAAGAAGCTACTTCACAGTTGCTTCATTAGCATTTGTTGGGTTTCATATTCATCTCTGGTAGCCAAGGCTGATGAAAAGCATGGATTTTGAAGATGATTTTGGAGGTTCCTCCAAAAAATATTGCATGAAAGGCAAACATGTGGCTATCATCTGTGGTGTGATTGCTGCTGTAGGACTGATTTTGGGGTTGAGTCTTGGGCTGGGATTAAAACCACAGGCCTGCAATGTTCCAGAAGACAATGGTCAGGTGCCTACCCAGCCACCCACCAGCCCTACACCTGAAGACATGAGCCCTTGCCCAGTCCGAAATGATGAAACAAGTGGGGGCTGGATGAACTTCAAACTGCCTGCCCATTTTTCTCCAAATCATTATGACTTGGAGTTGATGCCAGTGATGGCTGAGGATTGGTATAACGGAACAGTTACTGTCTCCATCACAACCAACCAGACTACCCAGCACATCTGGCTTCACATCAGAGAGACGAAGATCACAGCAATGCCCATGCTGAAGACCTCCTCTGGCCAGTCAGTTCCTCTTACACGTTGCTTTGAGTACGAACCACAGGAATACGTGGTGGTTGAAGCCCAAGTATTGCTACCTCCAGACACCTATTTCCTGACTATGAGGTTTCAAGGCCAATTAAATGGTTCCCTGGTTGGATTTTACAGAACTACCTATGTGGAAGATGGAATAACCAAGTAAATATCTCCCTTTCCCCTTTCCCAAACATATTTGCATTTTATCTATCTATCTATCTATCTATCTATCTATCTATCTATCTATCTATCTATCTATCTATCTATCTATCTATCTATCTATCTATCTATCTATCTATCTATCTATCTATCTATCATCTAATCTTATACAATGGTACGTTGTAAAAAGGAATTAATTCATTCCAAATGAAATTCTGTTAAGCAAATTTTCCTTTGTACAAATTTCCCATAGGAATGCATTGAAAACTGATTAATCCCTAATTGTGAACGTTTTGTTGTGCGGATTGGCCCATGGACAATTCTGTTAAGCGATTTTCCACTATCTCTGGAATTTATTTTCTTTAAGTGGATTTTCTGTTAAACAAACCACTTGTTATATTAGGGTCCCCTGTATTATATTAGATAGATAGATAGATAGATAGATAGATAGATAGATAGATAGATAGATAGATAGATAGATAGATAGATAGATAGATAGATAGATAGATAGATAGATATTGGTTCAAAAATTTTAGTTCTGCTTCTCTGTCTCTCTCTGCCTCTCATCTTCTCTTGCCTTCCTGTTTTTCATCTGCCACAGAACCAGAGCTTGGAAAAATTAACTTTTCTGAACTTACATCTCCCAAACTTCTTTAGCCAGTTTGTAAATTATATAGCAAAGAAGTAACGTCCAAGCTCTATATAGAACTAGTTGTTTCCTAAGCAGATGATGGCTCTTAAGAAAGATGACAACTGATAGTGGGCAGCAGAGTGGCAATGGCACTGTGATTTTGGGAGATGTATTTTCTCATGCTTGCTGATTTAATCTATGTTTACAGAAATTACATTTAAAAAACACCTGTACATTTTGTGTTAGTGATTGGAAAGGGGGAGGGCTACATTTTGTCTTGAAAATATTCCTTTTCTATGCTTGCCAGTAGTGAGAATGTGCATCAAAATGAGCCAACGCAATGAATTCTCTAAAATCACAGGTCAGAGTCTCACCCTGATCCTGTTGCTCTAGTTTACAACTGCTTGGAAGGAGTATGTGGGCACACTTTATTTTGCCATCACTGGTGGGTTGTGGTCTGAGTCAGGGTGCCTTACCCACCCATTTTGGTGTTGGTGTTGCCTTGCTGAAATTCACAAAACCACCTAGATATACAATGTAGGCCTGCTTTCTCTTTCCTGGGAAATATGCCAGAAAGTTTTCTAAAAGTGCAGCAGCCCTCTTTTCTTGAAAATACCTGCAGGACACCACCTTTTGCATGCCTGCATCCAGACTAATTGCCTACTGCTATAAAATACAGTAGTGTGTGGAAGTATAATCAAAAGGCAGGATAGATAGAAATTTACATATTGATTCCCATTCTTCTGCTTGTAGAATCAGCGGCTGTGGCAGGTACAGGAATTGGAAGTGTTACGTTTTACACTACATCTTCTGGTACAGTGGACCCTTGTATAACAAACAGCTTGTATAACATAAAATTTGTACAACATAAAGGAAAATTTGCTTAACATAATTTCATTTGGAACAAATTAATTCCTTTATACAAGGTACCATTGTACTTCCTTGTCAGCATGGCTGACTTCCTCACCTTATGGCAAGGATGGTGGCCTGGCTTCAGCTGTGATGGACTCCTTCCTTTGCATGCATAAAATCCTCATACCCCTACATGAGAAGGGCTTTTTGTAGCCCTATAGAGCGGGATTGGAACTACTAGACAGAAGTGGTGAAATAGCAGGTTTCAGCTAAATCTTAGGGAGACCCTTGTAGAGAGAAAAAATAGGTTTGACAGGTGGCTTCTTCACTGGGGAAATCATGGCTGACATGTCACTGTTTAGTATAATAAGCTACAAAGCAGCAAAAGCAAAGTGTGCTGCTTATGTACCATCCCATAGTGCTTAAAGCACTCTCTGGGCAGTTTACTGGGCACTTATTTTACTAATCTCAGAATGATAGAAGGCTGAGTCAACGTTGAGCCAGCTATCTGGGATTGAGCTCTAGGTAGTAAGCATGGTTTTGGCTTCAGTATAGCAGTTTTACCATTGTGCCATGAACCCTGTAACAGGAGCCAACTATAGGAGGCCCATTGAATCAATGGGGCAGCCTGCTCTTCTATCAGTCTCATTAATTCACTAGGCATCCTGTAGCTGTGGCTTACAATGCTAAGCAGTTCAGCCTCTGTGTTACAGTCGGCACATCAATAGAAGTTGGAAGCATCATTAGTTTCCCAGAGATGCAGTCCCCTGAGAGTTTCCTGTTTTAGTGACCATGTTTGGAGATGAAACTGATGCTTCACATCTTGAAGACCAGTCACAAAACAAGAAAACCTAATTTGAAAACCAAGGGGAGTGTGAACAGCTTGTGCTGAACTCTTTTGGCACTTTAGGAGTTCTTGCTTCTAACCAAGTGACATCAATAAAATATCATTTGATCCTGACAGGGAAGGCTCTTCTTTCTTGGTGGGCTTGAAAGACTGGATGGGATCCCAAGGTAAATTTTGCACCCTTATCCAGTCCCCATGCCTGTGAATTTCAATGGCAAACCATGAGACTAGCATTTTCCATTGGGTTGAAAGGAGATGTTGTATGGTGGTTTTGGGGGGGGAGTTGCCTCCCTATTCACAAAAGTGGCTTTCCTTGCAAAGCAAATGACCCTGAAGGTATACCTGTGAAGATTCTCAGTCATCCAGGTGAGTTTATCTGGCAGTTGAGTCATGGTAACTGGACTTCTTTTCTTGAGAGATCGATCAGTTGCCAGGACTCAACTTCCAGAGACCCTGAAGGTACCTTCTCAAATTTGAATGTTCTATAATGCTATGACTTCTATGTGTTCTGTCAGTGGAACTGGCATATTGCAGTATCTGGTTCATTGACTATTGCAATGCCCTCTACGTGGGGTTGCCCTTGACCCTTGTCCGGAGGCTACAGCGGGTGCAGAATGCGGCAGCCAGGCTGGTGATGGGTGCTCGTAGATTCGAGCACATCACCCCAGTTCTGGCTCGCCTGCATTGTCTTCCCGTTGTCTTCCGGATAAGGTTCAAGGTCCAGGTTTTGACTTTCAAAGCCCTCCACAGATTGGGGCCAGAGTACCTGTTGGAGCGTATCTCCCAGAGATCAACTGGGTCCAGGGCCATGAGAATGGCACAGGCGCGCTCACTGAGGGTGGCCACACCCAGAGAGGTGCGGAAATCGCATACGCGTGACTGCGTCTTTTCCATGGTGGGGCCCATGCTGTGGAACCATCTTCCCAGTGAGCTGCGCCTTGCAGAGTCCCTGCCCACCTTTAAAAAGGATTTGAAAACTCACCTTTTTAAGGAGGTGTCTGGCGACCTTTCTACTGAAGTCCCCCCGCCACTTGCGTTACCCTGCTGGAGGGTTGCCTCCCCTCCTTTTTTATTGCAATCTGTGGATTGGCCGTTTATTGTTCTGTTTTATTGTTAGCCGCCCAGAGTTCCGATTAGGAAGATGGGCGGGATACAAGTGTTCTAAATAAATAAATAAATAAATAAATAAATAAATAAATAAATAAATATTTTAGTTCATCCTTTCCCCAGTGATCTCGGCACAGTTGTTCATTGAAGTGGGCGTTCATCTCCACAGCTGTTTTCAGCACTCCCCATTTTGCATTCTGGTGCCCTTCCAAGATACTGCATTACAGTATAAGGTAGGAACTGTGAACTGGAAAATATCATCTGAGAAAGCCAGCTTGCTCTTTTGCGACTCTTTCACTAGAGCATCTACAGAAATGTTGGGGAACTCTTGGCTCCTCTCCAGATGTTTAGGAAAACAGCTCTCACAACTACTTACTGGTACCCTGCTTTTCTACATTCATTTTTATTCTATATAGTTGATTGAACCAGTTGATGCCACACAAAACATTAGGACTTGCATGATTTAAAAACACAGACCTCTATCATAAAATGCATCCAATTATTGGTGCAAATCCACAACAGCAGAAAGACCCCACCACTTCAATAAATCTAATACTTCATTCTTGTTTGGTTGGAAGTATGTCCATCACTGTGAGGAACATTTGTTTCTGAAAAATTGCAACTGAAACCCTGAACCCACTCCTACCCTAGATGCAATCTAAATGCAGTTTTCAATGAGATTTAACTTAGTAAATGGTTAAAGGATTGCCCTCTAAATCAAAGTAACATCAGGGATAGGTTTGCTTGGTAATGCTTCATTGATGTATCTCTGTGACCTTTCTATTTTTCTCTCTCTCTCCCAGCTGCTTTAAATTATAGGTAGGCAACTCTGAAAAGCAGAGGATGAGTGTGATATGATATATTTTTGCCAAAAGAGCATGGGCTGGGAACAAATCCAAGGTGATTCTCCATGCCTTTATTTAGCAGTGTAAAAGATGTATACAAAGTTTTGATTGATCTTCCTTGCACCCAAATTGTAACAGATGCTTCAAAATGATAAACTTTCTTTTAAGAACCTCGGGCCTTTTAAGGCATTTTGTTCATTCTGGCCCATTTTCGCAACCTGTTTAAGTCAGTGTTTCCCAATCAGTTTCCCAGTTTTATTGGAGGGGGGCATAAAAGTGTTTTCTGGATCTAAGGGCACCTTATATGTATCGTAGCCCTTGTTTAATAATTTTTTCCTTAAACTTTCAGAGTGGAATGTTCAAGTTATTGTGTATTTAATAGGCCAGTGGTGGCGAACCTTCAGCACTCCAGATGTTTTGGACCACAACTCCCAGAATTATGAGCCTAGATTGCCAATGATGAAGGACTGAGGGAGTTGTGGTCCAAAATATCTGGAGTGTTGAAGGTTTGCCACCCCATAATAGGCCCTGGGGTGGGAAGCTTCTGCTTTCTGAGAAAGGATGAGTTTCCCTCATTAAAAATGCCTTTTAATGCAAATATGACAGTGGGGAATTACCAGTTACTTGAGGCTCAGGACTTGAAAAAAATTGAGAACCACTGCTTTAAGTCATCTTGACTCATGATTCTATATTTTGGAACATTAGCTATGCCTCCCAGTTTGGGGACAGTTTCAAATTTGATGCCTTCATCCAAGTAATTAATAAAAATGATCGATAATACTGGGCCAAGGATAGAATTCTGTGGTACCCCATTTGCACTTTTGCCTGAGATGTCAAGCAAATATTGGTGAGCACGCTTGGGGTTCAGACAAAAGGGTAACAAGCAACAGATCCACCCAACAGGAGCATTGTTTTGTATGCTTTTTACCAGCTTGCCCCCTGTGATATAATAGGACAGTGTTGGCAAACCTTTAACTCCAGATGTTTTGGACCACAGTTCCCAGAATTCCAAGCCTGTATTGCCAATGACAAAGGACTGTGGGAGTTGTGGTCCAAAACATCTGGAGTGCCAAAGGTTCACCACTACTGTAATAGGACGTTTTCAAAAATCAAGTTGCATTACACAGAATTCTTCTAATCTGCTAAGCTTGTGATTCTGTTGGAAAAGAGATGAGCTTAATCTGGCATCAGTTGTTTTTAAGGAAACCACTCTAGGCTTGTAGAAACTGCAGTATTATTTTCTAAGTCCTGACAGATAGACTACTGAAAGATCATTGTCATCTTGGAATGTCAGAGCTGGAAGGGACACTATGGATCATCAGGTCCAACCCCTGTCAGGGAGGCACCGTGGAGAACACAACTCCTAAGCTACTGTAAGTCTTCATATCCAGATACCTAAGTCACTGAACTATTTCTGCCTAGATGCTCTAAGGACATCTGATCTCGCCTGATTTTGGAAGCTAAGCAGGGTTGGCCCTGGTTAGTACTTGGATGGGAGACCACCAGGGAATACCAGCAGCTGTAGGGACCTGGAGTAGGAACTGGCAAACTACTCCAGTATTCCTGCCAAGAAAACTCCATGGACATGGGGTGAAGAGTCGGTCACGACAGTAACAACACACACACACACACACACACACACACACACACACACACACACACACACACACACACACACACACACACACACACACACACACACACACACAAGTCACTGAACTATTTGTCATGGAACCTTTCCCAGTGTTGGTGTCAGGCTAAGTGGTCAATAGTTACCTTGGTCTTCTTTATCTCTCTTTTATTTTTGAAGGTGAGACAACATAGGCTGAACTCACATCTTCAGTAACTTCATTTGTTCTGCAGAAATTCTCAAAAATCAGACACAGGTGTGGAGATTACCTTCTCAAGTCCCTTTAAAACTCAGAAATGAGTTCATCTTGCCCAGGAGCTGAACTCACTTAAAGGCACTAGCTTTGGTTGTATCACCTTTCCCTTTTATCTTGGGCATGGCTGCCTCTTTTCCTTCTTGATTCTACCTGTGCTGGGTTCAACACTGTTTTTTTCTTTTGGGAGTAGAGTGAGGCAAAGAAACTGTCCCACAACTCTATCTTCCCTTTTTTTCTGTTTCTCATTTCTATTCACCCCCAATTCCCTCCTTAAAGAAAACCTGTCATTTCCTCATCATTTTCTGCCCCAAGCCCGCACTACAGCTGATCATTGCTTGGGGTGGCAAAAAGACACAATGCCAATCAGATGCATTGGGGGAAAACTGTGGGGTTTTCCCAAAGGAATGCTTTGCTTCAATACAAACTTGCTGTGAACATAGATGAACTGCTGTTGTTTTTAACCTCTCTTGCAAACTTGAGCTTATCTTTTGCCTTAGTTTTCCCTCTAAAATTGTTGGCCAGTTGGCCACTGATTTGTACTCTTGTTTATACTCTTCCTTGGTCATTTGCCTCTTCTGTTTCTTATGCCATTTTAGAAAGTTGGAATCATAAAAGCCTGCTCAACAATCAATGGGTTTCTGATACAAGGTGGTGCTGTTTAAGGGTTGGATATGTTACTTTTTGAACTACCACTCCCAGCAATTAGGTAGTATCCAGAAAGTGAACTGTTGCATGGCCTGAATGAGGCTGTACTTGACGGTGTGGTTAAAATGATGATCCCCAGAACACTTCAGAGAGAACAATATTTGGTAGGAATAGTAGAAACTAGATCTTAGCTGCAGTGAGAATCACAGTGAGCCTGACAAGTCATCAGTTCTGGTGTTATCCTGGTAATGTTACTCTTTCAATTTCAGCAACAAGGGAAAAACACTTAGGGCGTTTATACACAACCCCTAAACTCCGGGGCAAATGGCTCCCAGCTCTGGAGATTAAAAAATGTTTACCCACCAGCTCCGGAGTTAACAGGAAATTAAGTGCGACCCCGCCCACTTTAGCGTGTCCCAGCGCAGCTTTCAGGTACCTGCTTTTTGGATGTGAAAAATATTTGATCCGGTGTAAGGATAGTGAGTGCGGGGCTCTCCTGGCTTCTGTTTGTTGTTTTTCTGCCCCCCGCCCCTTTAAGAGATCTGAATGCTGCCAGGAACAGAATGGAGGTAAGCCGGCATTCTTTTCTTTCTTTTTTCTCCCTCCCTCACGCAGCCAGCAACCAGGAAGTGCAGAGGGGGTGGGGACAGAGGAAGAGCGACGAACCCCTAAGATCCCTGGTCCGAATTTAAGTGCCCAGCGGATCTTAGGGGTCATGTAAAAAGGCCCATAGTGAGGGAATTACAAGTAGAACAGGGCTTGAAAAAAGTTATGTGTCAGACTACAACTCTCAGCGTCCTCCAGCTAGTGTGCCAGCCTAGATTAGAAAGCAAATTTTGATTCAGAATCAGAAACACAGCAAGAATATGGACATGTTACAGAGAAGGATGAGTGAACATGCTTGTAGTTGTTCCATAATTGTACACATACACACATATACAAATTTTGGAGAATGTAGCCATGTTAGTTTGTACAAGAATTCCAGGCAAAAACTGAAGAAAAATAAAATAAAACAAAACAAAAGACAAAAAAGTGGCACCTTAAAGACTAACTTTCATATTCTAATGTAATGTTCCATGGACATGTCCACTTCTTCAGACAAAAAGCAGCAGAATGAAGTGTACAGCAGAATATGTAATGGAACATACCTTTGATACCAAATATTCATTGGCTGTTGTATGTAGGTATATTCACATGCAAACTCTGTCCTAATAATTCCTAAAGAGACCGAAAACAGGCACCAGATCTGGGTGAGGGTAGGTAGGGGAGGTGGGTAGAGGAAGAGGAAGAAGGGGGGTTCATTTGAGGTTGAGGGAATGGGAAAGTTTAAGAGATGATGGGAGGAAATGGAGTTGCAGGCAGTTGTTGCCTAGGGTCTTGTGGTAGAAGCTGGGTTTGTTGGTTAATGGAGAAAAGAAAGGGACAAAGGGAAAAATGGTAGTATAGAAGTGTTACATTGAATGGGCTCTTGGATGTAGGTACATTTGCAAACAGTGATATGGATGGTGTAGTTTTAGGGCTCTGTAAGAGCAAAGTGTTCTGCTTGTGTACCGCCCCATACCACTTCAAGTAGTCTCTGGGCAGTTTGCAGTTTTTTTATTACAGTCTGCAAGCTACACATTGCCCCCCCAGCAAGCTGGGTACTCATTTTACCGACCTCAGAAGGATGGAAGGCTGAGTCAACCATCAGCCGGCTACCCCAGGTGGTGAGCACAGTTTTACCTGCAGTATAGGATTAGGCATTTAACCACTGGGCTATGAATAAAAATTCCTCAAGAGACTGAAAACAGATACCAGATCTGGGGGAGGGAGGTGGAGGAGAGGTGGGAAGGTGAGATGGGCTCTTGACTAACGCACTTGTGAGATCCACCCCCACCACCACCTGTGCCTTCAGTTCATGATGCTGAGCTTAGATATTGTTCAGAAATACAGAGTATCAAAGATCGCTGCATTTAAAGCAGCTTTTTTTTACTCTTTGGTTTCAGTTTACAGTATTTCAAATGATTTATTTATTTATTTATTTATTTATTTATTTATTTATTTATTTATTTATACAACTTATATGCCGCCCACTACCCAAAGGTCTCTGGGCTCCCAATGATGTGCTACCCTATTCAAGTGAGAATGAGACCAGAACCAGACATTATGTATAGTAATTATTGCTGCACGACATTCTGAGGAGAGGTGATTGTAGATGTATTTCAGGCATAAATCACACTGTAATGGAACATTGCGCTTAAATCTTGAAGAGCAGAACTAATAAGTTGTGAGAGGGTCCTGCCATGACACCCTGACACTTTTCTTAGTTAAGGATCTTCCTTTGGGCCTTCATGGACTCCCTGTTTTTTCTATTTCTGGTTTTATATGAATAGATTAGGAAGCAGCAAAACATCCTGTCCCCCCCACCCCCCAAAGAGAAATCTGTTGAGGATGTGCCAAATATCTGTGCTGATGATGCGGGTTTAAAAACAAGCTAACCATGAATTAATGTTAACATCCTTCAGAAATAACTTCAAGTGTACACTCAAGGTCATTTTGTGCAAATGTTGAAGCACAATTCTGTGTTTCCTCTCAAAAGAACATGTGCATTTTAATATGTCCCAATGGGTACTGTGGGATGTATATTTATAGTGACATACCATATACAGAGCTAAACTGTCCCCAGTATCGTTAGCATGTCCGTAAAAGAGGAGATCTCTTAAGAGTTAAAAAAGGCATCTCGCTATCTTAGCATGAGCTACAATTGCACTAATTTCACATGCTAGCAAGGTTATGCTCAAAATTCTACAAGGGAGGCTGCAGCAGTATGTGGACAGAAAACTCCCAGAAGTGCAAGTTGGATTTTGAAGGGGCAGAGGAACTAGAGATCAAATTGCCAACATGTGCTGGATTATGGAGAAAGCTAGAGAGTTCGAGAAAAACATCTACTTCTGCTACATTGACTGTGCCAAAAGCCTTTGACTGTGTGGACCACAACAAACTATGGCAAGTTCTTGAAGGAATGGCAGTGCTTGACCACCTTATCTGTCTCCTAAGAAATCTATATGTGGGACAAGCAGCAACAGTCAGAACTGGTTATGGAACAACTGACTGGTTTAAAATTGGGAAAGGAGTGTGACAAGGCTATATACTGTCACCTTGCCTTTTTAACTTATTTGCAGAGTACATCATGCAAAAGGCAGGACTGGATAAATCAGAAGCTGAATTAAGTTTCCTGGAAGAAATACCAACAATCTCAGATATGCAGATGATACTACTCTGATAGCAGAAAGTGAGGAGGAATTAAAACCTCTTAATGAGGGTGAAAGAGGAGAGTGAAAAAAGTCGGCTGAAGCTCAACATTAAAAAAAAACTAAGATCATGCCCACCGGTCCCATCACCTTCTGGCAAATATAAGGGCTAAGAGATGGAGGCATTGACAGAGTTTATTTTCTTGGACTCTTTGAGCACTGCAGATGGTGACTGCAACAATGAAATTAGAAGACACCTGCTTCTTGGGAGGGAAGTGATGGCAAACCTAAGCAGCATCTTAGGGCCTTTTCACATGACCCTAAGATCCGCTGGCCACTTAAATTCGGACCAGAGATCTTGGGGGTTCGTTGCTCTTCCTGCGTCCCCACCCCTCCGCACTTCCTTGGTCCTGTCTGTGTGAGGGAGAAAAAAGGGGACAAAAGAATGCAGGCTCACCTCCGTTTGCTGGTCCAAGCCTCCCCGTCGTCCTGATTCCTTCTCTTAAAGGGACGGGAGGCAAAAACAACAACAAACAGAAGCAAGGAGAGCCGGGCACTCACTCCTTTACATCCGGATCTGGGATTTTTCACCCTCTAAGAGCAAGTACCTGAAAAGTGCGCTGGTACGTGCTTAGGTGGGCGTGGCCGCACTTAATTTTCTGTAAACTCCAGAGCTGGTGGGAAAAAATTTTAAGCTCCGGAGCTGGGAGCCATTTGCAGCGGACTTTAGGGGTCGTGTACAAATTTTATTAAAGAGCAGAAACATCACTTTGTTGCAAATGTCTGGATAGTCAAAGCTATGGTTTTTCCAGAAGTTATGCATGAAAGTGAGAGCTGGACTATAAAGAAGGCTGATTGCTGCAGAATCAACATTTTTGAGCTGTGGTGCTAGATGAGAGTTTTGAGAGTCCCCTGGATTGCAAGGAGATCAAACCTATTGATCCTGGAAGAAATCAACCCTGAATGTTCACTGGAAGGACAGATTTTGAAGCTGAGGCTCCAGTACTTTGGCCACCTCATAAGGAGAGAGGAGTCCTTGGAAAAGTCCCTGATGTTGGGAAAAAATGATGGCAAAAGGAAAAGGGGATGGCAGAGAATAAGATGGTTGGATGGTGTCATTGATGTAACCAACATGGATTTGACCAATCTCCGGGAGGCAGAGGGAGATAGGAGGGCCTGACTTGCTCTGGTCCATGGGGTCACAAAGAGTCAGACATTACTTAATGACTAATGAATGCCAACAAAACTTTCATCATTCCTGTAGACAACTGAATCCAACAACATCTGGAGAGTCATATACAGTATTTCTGTCTATGGTTTACGGTCTAGTTTAGGCCACTAGGGGGTAGACACAGTGGGTCTGGAGATAGCTCCTTTTCCATATCCTACCCACTCTAAGCCATGACGGTCTGAACATCTGGTTTTGTAATCAATGGAAAAAATAGAAAGGCATTCATGAATTAAGCAAAACATAGGATATATGCCATATTTTAGTTAGATTTGTGCCCTTGAGATATGAAAATCTGATTTTCTCAAAGGTTTAGGATATCCTTTCTTTTGTACTGGGGACTGCAAGAGTGGCACCATTCCTGGATATTGAAATACAAGCTATGGAATGAAGGCATGCAAGCTTTGGTAAAAGGACTGCACTTGGTTGTACTTATCTATATATTTTGAAAGATGTCCAATATTTCTTTTTTACTCAGCACAAAGGATAGAGACAATTTTCATTCCTTGGGAAAAAAAAGTCTGCCCTTAGATGGAGCACAGGGAAGATTCCACTGAAGTCATAGCAGGGTTTAATCTGCTGGGAAACTGGATTGCATTCATTGAAAAAACCCAGCTGGAAATTTGCATTTGCATTTTTAATATGCCAAAAAGTTCCAGTCGTGCTGGTGGTGGAACAGCAAGGACAGGAAAACATCAGCTAACAGAGAATACTACCTTAAAAAGCAACTGCTGTAAAATATTGCACTGTGGATAGCTGCTCGCGTAATTTTGAATATTTTGCAATCTTAAATAGAAAAGCTGGAAAAAAACATAAATGAAACTAGACTACAACAAAGCTTATTTTAATTAATTGAAACAGAGTGGAGATTCACACCACTACTTATAGCACTTGCTTAAGAACTTAAGATAGCAACATTCTTGAGTTAGTGAATTAATGTATGTTACGAAGAGATTATTGAGCACACACAAAGTTTAAGCCAGTTAGAGTAAATGTTATGATCCTAATTATATATATATAGTATGGTATATTTGTTGTGGATGAAGGCTGCTACAGAAGTTAATGAATGCAAATCAGCATTCTTAAAATAAATGTTCTTCCTATCTGCCTTGTTTAGTGTACTTGCCCACAGTTGTTTCAACACAGTGCTAATGCACTATGGTGGGCAGTATACAACATGGAAATAACAGCTTGTTCCACTCATTTTATTGACCTCAGAAGGATGGAAGACTGAGTCCACCTTGAGCCATCTCCTGAATCCATTGGGATTGAACTCTTTTCATGAGCAGAACTTGACTGTAGTGTTGTACTTTAACCACGGCACTACAGTTGCACATTCTCATGCTCTTAGAACTATGCCAGTTATTGTTCCTCTTCTTGTATTTGTGCCATAGTCACCATATAAATGAGTAAGGACATTTGCAGATGAAACATTGGTTCCAATATCTCTTTCTGCTGCTTGGTACTAAGAAAGCATACAGTTTATGTCATTCTGGTTTTGTTTAAGAAACCTTTAAGTAGTCACTTCTTCAATGGACTGAAGTGCTGAACCTCACAAATAGTTAAAAGTTTTATTAAGAGTAAAATCCCTGGCTGGATAGTTCAGTGAATTAGATATATGGCTGTAGAGTTCAGTTCTCCACCATGTATCCCAAAAAAAAAGAATGGGAAACCTTGAAAGGGGTTGCTATCATGGGGCATTTGTTGTTGCTGCTGCTGCTGCTGTTGTTGGAGGAGGAAGAGGAGGAGGAAGAAGAGTGGAAAGTCACAAAAAAGCAGAATACAAAGTGAGAAAGTCCTGTTGGTGGTAGTGAGGATGTCTTATGACAGGGACAGGAGGGGCAAAGATCCTACCCTATCCCATGTCCCTTTAAATGCAGATTAAATTTGTAGATAAACCATGTCCAAAAATGCCGTCCCCACGGCCACAGGGCTTTTTGAAAAAAGAACAAAGAAAACCCGGTAATGCCCCCTTAAGTGAGGTTTCCAAGACTTACCAGAGAGGTAGGGAATTTTTTGCCTCACTTAAAAAATCCACCTTTAAATAGGCAGACATCATGGGACCCCGTATATGATCCGGTTTTCTTTCTTCTGTTTTTCTCATAGTGCCAACCGGCTGTTCCTGGGGCCAATCGGCACTGTTTTTTTTATTTTTTATTTTTATTTTCCCCCACCCTCCTAGCGACAGTAAGCTGGAAATGGTGCTGTTTGTTTTAACTTCTGCAAGCCCTAGCACCAGCCAGCTGGTCCTTTTTTAAATCCTAGCACCACCTGCTGGCCATGGAGCTGCACTGCCCTTAAAAAAACACCTTTGTACGTGGGAACTGCTATCCCACATCTTAAGTCAAGTGACGGAAGGAAGAGGAAAAGCTGGACCTTCAGAAGATCAGGATCTTCCCCGGGTGAGATAGCAGATAGTCAGGCCTAGATTGTAGAGACAAACATACAGTATAACACTAGTATAGAGTTTTAAGCTTTAAAGAGATCAGATGGTCCATCTGGAAAGCCTCTAACCTGTCCCTTTTCAGTGGAGCATATTTTTGTGTAGAAATAGTAAACATTTCCTCCATCAAACTAGGATAGTAGGTGGTGCATTACTGGACAGAGAATAAGTCAACTCAGAAACAGTAAAGGAAGCCATGTTAATAGGACAAATCTATTATTTAATTAATTAATTTGAGCCGTTCTGGATCAGGCCAAAAGCCCATCTAGTCCAGCTTCCTGTATCTCACAGTGGCCCCACCAGATGTGTCTGGGAGGGCATGATGCTGGTATCCACTTGAGGTACCCCGGTTTGAGTTGAGCCTCTTTGTTGTAGCTCCTCCAGGAATCTGTCCAACCTCCTTTTGAATGGGCACGGTGACATGGCCTGACCAGTAACCCTAAACTGGCCTGTAACCCTAAACTGGCCTGCTTCTCTCAGGTTGTGTTAAATGTTATCCTATCACGAGTACTGAGTCTGAAAGTATAAATGTTATTTTTGGGATTATAACTACCAATGCAAAATGTGCATTTTGGGAGCTGTAGTTTCAAAAAATAATGTGACCTCAAGTATTAGTCTGGTCAGATTTCATACTGTATGTGGAATGAGAAAATATGATTTGTGGTGCAGTGGTTAAATGCCTATACTGCAGATAAAACAGTGCTCACCACCTAGGGTTCAATTCCAGGTAGCAGGCTCATAGTTGACTCAGCCTTCCATCCTTCCAAGGTCGGTAAAATGAGTGCCCAGCTTGCTTAGGGGAGGGGGCAATGTGTAGCCTGCATACTGTAATTAAAACTGTAAACCACCCAGAGACTACTTGAAGTGGTATGGGGAGGTATATAAGCAGACCACTTTTACTTTGTTTTTTATCTGATGCAACAACATTTCTTAGGCCTGTCCTACCTGAACTTGTGTTTGACGTCCAGTTGTTATTAAGATGAGTCTTCATGAATCAATAACAAAGCATCAAATGCTTGACCTTGCTATGATGCCCTCCTCTTATTGCACCCAAGGGAAAAACCTTGATGAGCATCAGAAGTTTCCCTTCTGGATAGGAACTAATAGCATCTTTAGATACTGTTTCTCAGTGGAACTGCTGCAAACAATATATTCTTGACACCATATTAATACAATGTAGACTTAATTCTGATCACTCCCATAGCTGTTCTTGAGGAGAAAAACACCAGATATGTTAGTTGCAGTTGGGCATTTAACTTAATGTCTGTAATGGCCGGGGGGGGGGGGGTTGAAGTTAAATGGGACAAAAGAACCTGAACTTTAGAGGGTGTATTCCTAATTTAGGAACACTCCCCTTGTTAGTTTTGCCTGGACATTGTGGATTTCACCTTCTTGATCCTGCTTGTATGGTGGATTGTTTTCTTGATTATTTCTTCAAAATGACTGATTTTGATTCAATTGATTCTGCTTTATTAGAACATGATTGAAAAAGTAGTGGCATGAGAAGCCATTGAACTGATCATAATAAATCATTAATTATGCTACCACATAGGCATACTAATTACAGCCAGGGTCATTTCAGTGAAGCTAATGGATAAAAGGAAGCATTTATTCAAATAGCACATAGCATTATATTTATTATCTCGAGATGTTCTGAGTGATGACCACCGTCTTAGAGGGCATTAACGGGGAATTAGATACTGCAAATATCAGTGGCCATATTTATGGTGGTTAAATAGTGCTTCCAGTAGGACAGGCAGCATGTGCCTGAAGACCAGTTGTGTTTAATGTATTCTTGAAGGGTTTCACAGCCGGGATCTTTCTGGTTGTTTTAGTTTGCTGTCTCTTTCATGTTCTTTGATTCTAGTCTGGACTGAGCAATGAGTTGAACATAACATAAAAACATAAATATTCTCCTGCATAGGACAAGTTTCCTCTTACAACTTTAAAAAAACCCACAGTCTCTCTCACTCACTCTATACCCCAAAGCACAGAGATAACTCCTAGTTCCCTGTACTCCTTGCCCTCTGAAGATGCCAGCCACAGAGTCTTCCAGAAACTTCCAGAACACAGCTAAACAGCCCAAAAAACTCACAATAACTATCATATCCTGGCCATAAAAGCCTTCGAGAATATATTGAATGCCTCTACTGGGAGGAAACAGTAACAGACCCAGAGACTTCCTCAAGACAAAACGGACCTTTGTCTCCCCACAAGCTACCCGTATCTATGACTGCCTGGAACATGCCCTTCTACGGGAAAGAATTCATATAACCCACAAAAAACAGAGAGCTACTATTCCTACACATTACTATCAGCCAAAAAATGAGAAGCCAGGATTGGGACAAAACTGATACCCTCTCCTACAGGAAAATGGAAAAAGAAATGGAAGCCCATACAGCCAGACAAAAACAGGAATTTGACAAATGCCATACAAATCAACCAAAACCCACACTAGACACTTCACAAATTATCATCAACCTAACTGAAAGGCAACTCTCCCAGAGTTACACATCTGCAAGACAGAAACTCTTTCACCAAGATTATATGGACTCCCAAAAACCCACAAAGACTCAACCCCACTCAGGCCCATTGTTAGCACCATTGGCTCCCCATAAATGAATGAGCAAAACACCTAGCCACCCTCCTACAGACCCACATTGGACAGACCTATCACATATGAAAGACTCAGGACATTTCATAGACAAGATTAACACACTAAAACTCAACCCCAGGGACAGACTGATCAGATTTGATGTAGTATCCCCTTTCACCAAGGTACCAATAAAGGACACTTTAGTGCTCATCCAGCATATTTTCCCAGAAGACATTAAGGATTGCCTAATGTCCAGATACTTCCAGTGAGAGAATGATTTCTATGAACATACAGATGGAGTTGCCATGGGAAGCCCACTCAGCCCAGTAATAGCAAACTTTTTACATGGAACACTTTGAAAAACAAGCTCTGGATGCAGCACCCTTTGCACCCACAGTTTGGTTCCTATACGTGGATGACACTTTCATAACTTGGAGCCACAGTGAAGATAAACTGGAAGAATTTTTAAACTACCTCAACAATATCCACCCAAATAAATATACAATTCACCAAATAGACAACTCCCATTCTTAGATGTATATTGTCATACACAAACCTCCAATTATGACACAAGGTTTACAGAAAACCCACCCACACAGATCAGTACCTACATAAAAATTCCAACCACTACACATGACAAAAAAGGCATATTCAAAACACTTGTAGACCACGGAAACTGAAACTGTGAAGCTGAATTCCTCAACACTGAACTCAGTCACCTGAATTGGGCCCTACAGGCAAATGTCTATTTCAAGAGTGAAATCAAAAGAGCCATCAAACTGAAAAACAACACCAAACTAAAGAAGAAAAACAGCCTCCAACAAACAAAAGTATTTCTGCCATACATAAAAGGAGTCAAGGATCACATGGACAAAGTGTTGAAAAAGCACAACCGACAAACAGTATTTAGACCCACCACAAAAATACAACAGATGCTATGGTCAGCAAATGGCAAAAGGAACCCACTCACCACTGCAGGAGTATACAAGACACCTTATAGTTGTATTCATGTATATAATGGGACCAGAAAGTGCAGCATCCAGACTAGAATTAAAGAACATGAAATACACTGCAGACTAAAACAACCAGAAAAATCAGCAGTAGCTGAACACACCCTGAAACAAACTAGACATGAAATCCTCTTCCAGGTCACAGAGATACTGGATCACACCACCAATCACTATGTCAGATGAGAAGAAAAAAGTCTAAAAATCAACAAAGCCTGGCTTCCAGTCTACAAAAGGTCAAGGGTCAATGATTCCCACCTAGCCAGAAGCAACAATGATCAGTTCAAAAATAGAGCAGCTAACAACACCCATCAACCACAGACAAGGATTGCTGCCACCCCTAACTGCAGTGAAACTTCGTAATCCCTTCATCACTATACAATGACTAACACCTATTCTCTGCATAGGACAAGTTTCTTCTTTCCCACAGCTTTACAAAAAACTGCAGCCTTACTCACTCTATACCCAGCACAGAGAGAACTCCTAGTTCCCTGAGCAACTTGCCGTCTGAAGATGCCAGCCACAGAGTCTGGTGAAACATCAAGAAGAAAAACTTCCAGAATGATGGCCAAACAGCCTGAAAAACTCACAATAACTATAACATTTGTGTTTGTGTATGTGTTATTAATTGTTGGGGGTTTAGTTAGAGGCTTTAAATTAGAAAGTTGACCATTTCTTTTATTTGCAGAGCACAATGCAGAAGGAAACTCCATAGAAATGTAGAGAGATTAGCCTAATTTCAGCTCCATCCCTGATGGTACCAAACCAAAACAAAAACAAAAACAAAAACCTAGCCCTTTCTGTAGTGAAAAGTCACTCTGAGCACAGCTTTAAGCAGAAAAGGGTAATTTTACTGACACTTATCATCCATAGTTTCTGTCAGAGGAAAAAAAGAATATAATAGAATCTTCTGACATGGAGAAAACCTCCGTGCTTGCTTCTGTACTAGAGGTAGGTCAGCGAGGAAGAGGGAAGAGGGAATAAAAGAACAATACAGTCCACATAAACAGGAAGAAGGGGCTGACCTCAGTGTGGGAGGTGGGGAAGAAAGTGACCAATCAAATGAATGGCAAAGAACAATAACTGCAGGCCGCCACTGATTTCCCAGTGTTAGTGCATGCAAGATTGTATTTTTTCCAACTCAGATGCCTTTATGTACTGCTTGCTGACAAAGAGGATGCTAAACAAGATAGGCTGTGGCCCCATAGCTATGTTTCTGTTTTTATGTTATGTTCAACTCATTTCTCAGTCCAATGCTGGCCAACATTTGGTTTCTTTAGGATGGAGATCACTGGATATTTATTATTATTTTGTGCTATTTACATTTATTTCCAGATCTGCAGCTTGAGATTTGGTTTAGGCAATACCCAATGTGCACCAAATTAGTCACTGCCATATGTGCTGTTCACACAGCAGGACTTTAGAAGTTCTATAGAAACGCTTCCCTTTGTTCAACTTTTCAATGTTTTCCATACAGAATATCTTTAAAGAAATGGAAGGGGGAGCCAAGACCATTATCTCTGCTTCCTCTATCACATCCCTGGCATTAGCACCATTGCCTTCTACGTCTAAATGAATTCTGTGTGGGGAGTCTTCTCTAAGACACTCTCCATCCAGTTTAGACCACTGGAAGGTTGAGTTTGACCACTATTGTTTTCTGATTGTATGATCAATCCTCAGACATGTACATGTTCCTTGGCTGCCCATCCCTTTTCTTTGGCTCTTTGCTTCAGCTGGTTCTTCTAGGTTCCACGGTGGGCTCCTCTTTGTCAAGATGGGTCAGCTACTGCCCATCGGTATACCCCTCATTCCAGGTTCATCCTCTCTATGTGATTGGCATTTTGCTCAAGAACCCTTTCTTCTAAAAGGTGCTTTCAAGTTACCACTCCAAGTTCTTTGTGACCAGCTAAGCATTTAAGACACTGCCGGAAGAGTGCCAAGGACACTGGAACATTGACAAATCGGACTGTCAAGATAACTTATAGAGCTTTAGGGATGTTACAAACAATGATCCCTGCTCTTAATGTTTTTAGTGTGTTTTCCCCCTTTTAAACAGAAAATGAAAATGACTTTAGCACACTTTAGCTCAGAGTATTTGCAGGCATGTTGTTGGACAACCACCAGCTTTTAAAATAAATTGAAGAGACAACTTGGTTGTGTTCTCCCATCAGTCATGTCCCATCAGTGAACACTAGTTTGATAAGAAGAATGTAATTCCCTTAGGATGTCAATACTTTATGCAAACCTTGGCAACAAATTTAATGACCCTTTTCCTAAGTCTTTTATATTCTGCACCGGTAAGATGGTCTCGTACAACTTGTTAAGGTAAACATCACTCGTCCAATTTACATCAAGGGTGCTCCATACCAATTTATTTTCATGTAGCCTATCATTATTCAAAAGTTTCATTATGCTCTGTTCCTGGAACAATGAAAGACAGATGTGCAAGGTTACCTAAGGGGGTTCAATGGCCCCTGATGAATGTGTTGTTTCCAAGGAACATTTCAGAAGCTTCTTAAAAGCATCTATCTTGTGTAAAAGTCATATAGCGTATGGGACTGATGGGGGTGGTGGTGGAAGACTGTATTCTTTCTTCCTAGAAAAGTTGCCTGGTTTTGCACACTGCCCAACATAGACCCAAGTAGTAGAGATTCATACTACATGGAGATCATAATCCACAAGATAAAATAGGCATGATGTAAATTCATGTTGAATAGGAATCTTTGACTGCTGAAGCACTTAGATGATTGGCTCAAGATATGATTAACATTTAGTTCAAATTACATTTTCCCACGATCACTATAAAGCTTCTGAAAGCATTATGAACCTGGCCAGTAAATGCAGGAGAAAAGGAAAATTTGGAAAAAAATAAAGTAGTTTATAATTCCCGGCAGTCCCTACCAAGTATGGTCCTCGGCCGTGTTGACTGAAAGATTCAGTCAACATGGCCAAGAATGTAATTTTTCCATCTTCTGAAAATTGACCTCTGCCAAGGTAACTGCATAATTGCTTCAAGTGATGCACAAGGAGTTCTTTATGGAGACTCATGCACATTTGATCACATTACACTTATCATGAATGGCCTTTAAAGAATTGACCTACTATCCATGCAAATATATGGCAAACTGAACTTGCTGGCCTATAAAAAGTATCACAAGACTCTTTGTAGGCTTTGTTTATTCTCTTTATTTGTTGAACATTCAGTCAAGGCATCTCTCAAGATCATGTCATCAGTATTTTATATTGGCTTAACTTATGTATCATGCCAAAAGCAGATAATTAGCTTTCATCTGTTTTCTGGTTACCTGGGACAGAAAAAGCAAGGTATTGACAAGCATCAGAAAAGTTTGGAAAATGTGCAGTTTTCTTTCTTTCTTTCTTTCTTTCTTTCTTTCTTTCTTTCTTTCTTTCTTTCTTTCTTTCTTTCTTTCTTTCTTTCTTTCTTTCTTTCTTTCTTTCTTTCTTTCTTTCTTTCTGTTTGAGGTCAGCAGTTAACAAACTGACTTTATCTCTTATTTGTCTTTAAAACCTTATTCTTTAAGGCCTAACAATGTGCATTTTGATGAATACTGTTCCCATGTGTGAATCAGGGATCTGTGTTCCTTTTATTTGTTTCAAACAAATGATTTATTTTACCTTCAATCTTTATTTAAACTAGCCTTATTATCTGCTGACGAATAATGGTTTAATGCCAGTACTTTAATTTGTTTCTAAAGGAGCATTGCAGCCACTGATCACGAACCAACCGATGCCCGCAAATCATTCCCCTGTTTTGATGAACCTAATAAAAAGGCAACTTATAAAATATCTATTATCCATGAAGACTCATACAATGCTCTGTCAAACATGCCAGTGGAGGTATGTATTCTCCTGTCTTAAAATCTTTATCTCTTTGTACATGATATATGCAGTGTGAAGGCTTTTATAAACTAATTGTATAATATCCTAGAGCATGCACAGGCAATGTTGGTGTTTGTGCGTGGGACAATTTTCTTTTCTTCCAGTAGCTGTGACCAGGGCCGGTGCTTCCATTAAGGTGAACTAGGCAGTTGCCTAGGGTGCCAAAATGGAGAGGGGGCACGGGCCAGCCTACCGTCCCCCTGCTGCTGGCCACTGCCATCCATCCCCCCGCCCGCCAGCCGCCCGCCGCCGTCCACCCATCGCTGCTGGTTGCTGTCCACCCGCCGCCCCACGCCCATCGCTGCCCCCCTCGTGCCCGTCGCCGTCTACCCGTCATGCCCGTCGCCATCCCCTGCCAAATGTAGAGGCTGCAGAAAGATCCAGGGCGGTGTTTTGCTCAGCCATGCCCTAAAGCAGCCATTCTCAATAGGGGCATGGAGTGGGCGGTGGGGGCCTAGCACATGTTAAGAGGAGCACAGACTGAAAACAATTCTTCACAGACCACCTTATAAGGTTGTTACGTGACTTATACAATCCTCATTTGGCCTATATTTCTTTCTTATTGTTTTCATGGCTGTGTGGTTTTTTTTTTTAAAAGGTTGAGAATGGCTGGCAAAGAGCTGTGGTTCCCAACCTTGAAATGCAAATCTTAGAAGCTTTCCTGACTCGCTGTTGTGCCTGAGGTTTCTGGGAATTTTAGAGCCTCTCATTGTTCATGATGGGAAACACCAGATGCTGCCTTATACTAGTCAGATCATTGGTTCATCCGACCCAACATCATTACCTCTGACTAAGAGTGGATTCATTCCTCAGTTGAACTGGAGACACAGAAATTCCCTCGTGGTCTCCCATCTAAGTACTAACCAAGTCTGACCCTATTTAGCATCCCAGATAAGAAAATATTGGTATGTTCATAGTGGTTTGGTGGTAGAAAGCTGAAATGTGAGGTAAGTGGGTTGAGGTGAGGACTATTATCTTCTTACGTGTGTGTGTGTGTGTGTGTGTGTGTGTGTGTGTGTGTGTGTGTGTGTGTGTGTGTGTGTGTGTGTGTGTGTGTGTGTGTGTGTGTGTGTGTGTGTGAGAGAGAGAGAGAGAGAGAGAGAGAGAGAGAGAGAGATGCAATATGTTAATCAGAATTTTTCAGGAAAGGCGGAAAATGATTGTATTCTTTCCCCCTTGTCCCACTGGTATTCCACTGGTATTCTATATTTTTCTTGGTGTCAAAGTACCTTTCATTTCAGGTTTCATGCCTTAGCATTTTTCCAACAGTACTTTGTAGTGATGAACTGTAGCCTGTTAGAGAGACTTATCTCAAAGTTACTGGCATTATGTGTGGTATTATGGAACATGTTGCCTGTTTATGGAATTACACATGTAGTTGTTTACCAAAATTTATTCTGAAACCAGGTTCACAACTGATTATTTTGAGCTATCTTGGCTCAGCTTCCCAAGTGTTCCATAGAAATCAATGGCATACATTCTCTGTTTCTAGGAGTGACCATGGAAAACACTTTTGTGGCTCAGCGCCAATAGAATTTCAAGTGACTGGCTTAATTGAAAAGCAAATACAACACATAGCTTGGAATGAATCATTTCCAAATTTCCAAATTAAAAACACAATTAAAATGCAAATACTAATTGAACTAATTTAAGGCTAAAGAGGTTCCCCAAGCTATTTCACATAAAAATCAGTTTCAGTTCAATGGCCTAGAACCTTAGTACAGTATTACCATTAAAAAGGAAAAAGAAGGAAATTGCAAAACATATCACCTTAGTGGTTATTTAGATTGCTGCTATGCCTACAGTGCAAGATGTTAGATATGCCAGAACAAAATGGGCAAAATCCATAATATATTTCAATATGATTGTAAGATACATATTTCAGTGAGACCTACATGAACCATAAGAGGCATGGAGAATGGCCAACAACAAGTTATTACAAAGAGCAAAGTGCTCCCACCAAATACAGCTCTGTTTTCATTGCAAGGAATAAATGCTGGTTTGAGCTTTGTTTTGAGAGTACTGTATAAGCATGGTTCTTATATTATGAACTGGCTAGATTTTTAATGCAAAAGGTGCAACAGAGGTAACATCACTGGTATTACTAGATGGATAACAGAATACCACCCAAGAATCTCTTTGCTGTATAAGAAGTATGATTTGCAAACACTGTGGCATTCAACTGCAGAGCATGTGCTTTAAATACAGAATGCCCCTAGTCAATTGCTGACATTTCTAGGTAGGGCTAAAAATAAATCATACCTGAGACACAACGCTGAAGATCTTGTGCCAGAAAATGGAGTAATGGCCTGACTCCATTTGAGTAAACACCATGCATTTCTGTTCCGTTGACAAAGCTACCACAATATCAGCATCAGCGGGGCTATTTGGAGCCATCCGGGTCACATATAAAATGCTGTTATCTTTAGTTTGATCTGTTTTATCTCACACCTGAGTGATCTTTCCATTCACACTGGAAGCATTCATTCTCCTATGAGAAGTATCCAGTCAGCACTTCATATTGTTGTTGTTTAGTTTAGTAAGTGGCTTAGGACCTAGGTACCTGAAGGACCGTCTCCTTCCATGTGAACCTATCCGGCAATTAAGATCTAGCCAGGGAGCCCTCCTGAGAGAGCCATCCCTGAAGGAGGTGAAAGGGGTGGCTTGTAGGTCTAGGGCCTTCTCGGCAGCTGCCCCCAGGTTATGGAACGCCCTCCCAAGGGACACCCACCTGGCACCAACACTGATGGCATTTCGGCACCAGGTAAAAACCTTCCTGTTTCTGAATTTTTTAATTGACATAACATAGGTTATGGGTCCTGATGGCAATTTTAGTGTTTTGTGTTTAAATGTTTTTATTGTTTTACTTGTCCATTGCCTTTTTAACATTTTAACTGTTTTAACTGTTCATTTTAATTGTAAGCCGCCCAGAAACCTTTGTGTAGTGGGCGGCATATAAGTTGTATGTATGTATGTATGTATGTATGTATGTATGTATGTATGTATGTATGTATGTATGTATGTATGTATGTATGTATAAATAAATAAATAAATAAATAAATAAATAAATAAATAAATAAATAAATAAATAAATAAATAAATAAATAAATAAATAAATAAATAAAAAGTGGCATAGTACTACAGCAATGCATCACCCTATACCCCCATACATCTGAATTAGCATGAAGTCACTTAGAATATACTGTATATATATTTTAAATGTGGGAAATGACAATAGAGGAGACCATTTCTCTGCAGTCCTTTCTACTGTCATAGCCACTGCCCATGCTACAGGGTTTTTTTTTTAACCAAAGAGACTACTGCTCACAGCTCTATTTGACAATAAATTAAGCAACCACACAGAATGCTGAATGGGATAACCAGGCACACTTCCAACCACACTAAATAAACTGCAGCCCTAGTGCTGTGTCAGAAAGGAGAGGAACCACTCCCCAAAGGGCAGGATGCATTTCACTTGGAACACATGCGTGAAACAAAATTGCACTGATTGAACCAAATAGTGACCTTATAGGCTTGTCTGTTCACCCACTCAGGTAAGATAAGGAGTGTCTGTGCAAATCAATAGCTGATATCACTTAGCGGTAATAGGTGCAATCATATGGGTTTTTGTGATTTAGACTGGAAAAAAATACTCCAAAAATAAAATAAAATAAAATAAATAGCAACACAAAGAGCATACCAGGAATAATAAAGGATGCTAGTACTGTATTCATTTTAAAACAGTGTTATACTTGTAAGCACATGCATATAATTATTCATCCTATGCTTTTTTTTCCCCTTCCAGGAAACAATTGCATTGGGTAATGGCTGGAATCGGACAACATTCCAGACATCTGTCCCCATGAGCACTTACCTGGTGTGCTGGGCTGTACACCAGTTTGATTTTATACCAAGGTTTTCCTCTCGAGGAATTCCTGTAAGTCCTGTTTTCATTCTTAGCACACTTCTGCACTCCTTTTTCAGTAGGCTTAGCTTCCCACAATGAAAACAAAGCAACTGATTCAGTTAGATGTGTAGTTGTGGTTTGTTTTTGCTGCTGGTATTATACAGAAGAATACAAACCCTATTTTCTAATGTCTCTTCTTTTTCTTTTTCTGTTTTAATCTTGAGCCTGGGTTGAATTGCAGTGTCCTTGAATGCAATGCCCTACAGATAACAGTACCAATGACACTTCATTAAATGCAGTGGGATTCAATGTAGTCAGAACTCATTTACTTCATAAGTTTTACAAAGCAACATGTGTTTATG
The DNA here is from genome assembly GCA_029282475.1 of Phrynocephalus forsythii. Classification (NCBI taxonomy): domain Eukaryota; kingdom Metazoa; phylum Chordata; class Lepidosauria; order Squamata; family Agamidae; genus Phrynocephalus; species Phrynocephalus forsythii. The sequence goes on along the minus strand of JAPFRF010000007.1, from coordinate 66,474,078 downwards.
TAAAATTAGGCAGGTGTTCACAGGATGGCAGGCTAAAACCCTGCCAAGACATTCTCCTCCACCTATTGAATGATAAGAGAAACTTGGCTCATTAATATTGCATGTGGGAAAGATTTTGGAATCATTGCAGTCAATCAGAAATTGATTATGAGCCAACAGTGCAATGTGTCTGCAAAAAATAAAAAATAAAAAATAAAAATAAAAATTATATTTAGGCTGCATTAGCAGATGTATACGGGTGTGGTGGCTCAGTGAACTAAGGCTCCGAAAACTGTTGGCTGCAAAGTCAGCAGCTCGGTGGTTCGAATCCTAGGTGCCATGCAGCGGAGCGAGATCCCGCTTATAACCCTAGTTCCTGCCAATCTAACAGTTCGAAAGCATGTAAATGCAATTAGATAAATAGGTAATGTCGTAAAAAGCAGGAAGGTAAAAAACAGTGTTTCCTTGCAGCCATGCCAGCCACATGGCCATGGACTTGCACAACATTGGCTCTTTGGCTTGAATATGGAGATGAGCACTGGCCCTAGAGTTGGACACGACTAGCATGCATGTGCAGGGGGAACCTTTACCTTTACCTTATCAAATGTATGGTCTCCAAATCCTGTGAAGTTACTAGTCCCCTCTCTTTGGCTGTACCTTATCTTGGGCACTGTTCAGTTCTGCACACTGTAGTCTAAGAAGGAAGCGGAGAAGCTGGAACAACTTCAGAAGAGGGCAACAAGGATTATCAAGGGACTGGACGTCAAGGAAAAATGAACTTAAAGGGCATGTTTAGCCTTGGGAAAAGAAGGTGGATGGGAGATATGAGATATGACAGCACTTTTCAAATACATAAAAGACTGTCATAAGGAGGGGGCAGGATCTGCTCTTAATCATCCACAGTAGATTGGGGAAACCATTGTGGATATGGGGATCCTACAGTATAATTTTATGTGCCACCTCTCATTCATCTGGAAGGGCTCTCAAATTTCCCTGTGTATGAATAAAAACAAAATAAATCATTCCCTGTACTTAGACTTAAAAAAGGTCTTTAAAAAGGTATGGGATCAAAAGAAATTGGGGTGGAGAGGAGACCAAGCAGACATTCATAACGCTAGGAGGTTGGCTATAACCACCTGATTTAATGCAGCTGAAGTGCGGTAATCAAGTGGACACAGTTTGCCTTCTTATCAGAACCATCTAGAATAAAACCAGTGGAAGGGCCAGAGGCAGTCAAAATTTCTGCCTGGTCAGTGGAACTGATTTGGTGGTCCATTCTTGCTGCTTCTTCTTCTGCAGCTTAGTGGAATGACTGCTAGCCAATATATGCCTTATCCCCTTTTCTGTCCAAAGCCATAGGGGATAAATATGCCTTTCCCTAAGTATGGTTGGCAGAACTAGTCCCTTGGTGGAAATAGTTTTTGAGAAGCTGCTTACTGCAACACTGTGCCCTCCCTTAATCAGGGCAGCAAGGTCAAACCTATTAGCATTGTGAATTGCCCAGAGGTAACCTGCTGCTTAAAAATATATCACATTTTCTCTGTTTTTGTTTGTTTGTTTTACAGCTTCGTATTTATGCCCAGCCGAAACAAATCCACACTGCTGAGTATGCAGCAAATGTAACTAAAAAGATATTTGATTTCTTTGAAGTGTACTTCAACATGAACTATTCTCTTCCCAAACTGGGTAATTATTTATAGTTCGATTCCTGATTTGTTAATTGACGGGTCATTTTTGTTTCCAGTCTGTGAGTCATCTAAAAACTGTATGCAAGGGTGATGGTGATGGCATTTAGCTGTGTCCTTGTTCTTAAAGAAGCATTTGAATGCTTCGATAAACATACAAATCTACCTCACATTGAAAATCCCTGAGTGGTCATCTTAGATTGCAAGGAGCTTTCCAGAATTATTTTCTTTTTACAACCTAGGTTTCCTGTATCCTTTTTAACATAAAGGATAACTGCTAGGGTGAAGACTGAGCCCAGGTTAGTGATAAGGTTTTTACCCAATAGCAGTAACCATGCTAAATTCTGTTAAAAAATAAGTTGACAGGTAATATTAGTGTTGAATGTGTTACATATATATTGTATGGGGGATTGTGTATGGCTGTTGTTTTTTTAATTGTAGTTTTTATGGATTGGGTATGAATGCTGTCAGGTGAAAGAGTGTAGGGCTATGTGTGTATGTTTGGTTTTTATGTCAGTTTTAAATGAGTGTAAGTGATGTTCGGCGTGTGAATGTTGGAGTATGTGTATGGATGGTTTGTTCTTAAATGGTAGATTTTACGTCTTGGATTTTTATGCTGGGGTGTGTGAATGACTGACTGGATGGCACTTTTAATCTCATTGTATTTATACAATGACAATAAATTCCATTCCATTCCATTCCAGGTTGAGCCCACACTCTTTAGTTACTGAGCTATACCACTTACTGCTCAGCTGTGGGCAGTTTGAGTAGAAATAGCACTCCATATGCTGTTGCTACTGCACTTTAGATTTGAAACACCTTTTCCTTAAAGGCAAATCGCCTTTAAAATCACTGTCCGCTTTTCAAATCCCTGTTTCTGAAGACACCCCCCCCCTTGGCCATGCCCATTTTTGACTGCTGTGTCAGTTTTTCTTGCGACCACCACTGGGGTGTGTGTGTGTTTTTAAAATCAGTTCCTGCACCCCCTTTTAAAGCGATTTGGTTGTATTTGCGGGCATACTACGCCGCCTTTGGGTTTAAAGCCTCTAGGTTTAAAGCGGTTCAGCTAAGTGTGAACGGGGAAGCCGGTTGCTAAGCAACCGCTGAAGGGCGAACTGCCGAACCGCTGTAGCCACCACGTGACCGTGGGAGGAGATAAGACCATGCAAAATAAAAAGCGGCTGCTCACGGAAGTGCGGTAGTGGCCCTAGTCTGGAGCCAAGGGCAGCTGAATAACTCAGTGAGTTAGGTATCTGGCTGCAGGGACAGAGGCTGCGAGTTCAATTTCTCACTGTGCATCCCATGAGCAAAGCCAACCAGCAAGGCCTTGGGCGTGCTGCACAGTTCCAGTGTGACTCCAGAAGAAGGAGTCCCTAACTGCAACATCCTGAAAAGGGTCAGCACAGATCCAAATTGACTTGATGGCACAAGATTATTATTAATATAACGTTAAACTAGTCATTAAAGAGAAGATATACTTCCTATGACTGTTATAGAATAGGATTTCCATAGACACATGGACTTGGGCAGTTTCCCCTATTTACTTGATATGGTAGGTGTATGGCAAAAATTATAATGTTTCAACACCTCATTTCAAAACATTCTAAGTGCATAATAATCTAGTTTGGCCCTTCTACATGTTGATGATGAAATACCCATTTTATGAGAGTGATGTCAGAGATTAGTATGGTCTGATACCTGCTTGAAGCCTGACCCAGCTGCTGGCTCTCTTTGCCTTTAAATTCTGGGAAACCATGGCAACATAACAAATGAAAGAATATGGAGTAAGCACATCCAGACATATAATGATACAAAGAACAGATTAGAAATCATTAGTTACAAACAACTAACTACTTTTAATGAATTTCTTTTCCTATAACAATCTAATTGCATTAAAGTACAACTGGAAAATATTTTATATTGGATGGTATAATTCTGTGCAGTATCAAGTTCCACTGGAAAAAAGAATGATATGTCTAATTCTGGGTTTCTCAGCACAGTCTGGATGGAGCAGAATGGATCAGGCTAAATAGGATCAGTAGGAATTCATGTATGTCATTTGGTGTGATTTTTTCCATCCAAATTTCATACAGACTTCAAGCAACACCATTTGGCTGGCAGCCTTCCTTGGAGTTGCCAACAACTGTGAAGCAGCTTAATAAGACCGCCACTTCAAGCATAACTTGAAGTCCAAATGTAAAGGGGTTTAATTGGACAGCCACTTCTGGGCGTGAGCAAATGAATCACTCCCTGTGCTCTGTGGAGCAGCTGAGGAAGTGAATATAATCTAAGACTATTATTTTTTTAAAAAAATAAGTGCCTATTATATAGTAAATATTCGCTGCATTGCTTTTTAAAATGGAAAGAAAAATGGAAGCTTCCTTTACTTTTCTTGCAAATTTTTTGGTTGAGAGTTTGCCCAGCTTGGTTGTCTGTGTGCCTCTGTATATGTGTGGCTGGCTTGGCATGGCATTTTAAAATGGGCAAGATGAGCTGTGGCAGCAGAAGGATTTTTGCTTTGCCCTGGACTTTAAAGGGAAAAGTAAACAGAAATCCCTCTTGCAGCCCCCTCCTGTCTCTGCCATCCACTGCTGCTCCACTTTTCCCTGTAAAAAGCTAATGCAAGTGAATCCCCCGCACTACCTTGAAAGGCACAGAGACAGCTGGATTATGAATTAGGACTTTCTTGGTATTTCAGATTTTAAGAGTATGGCTTGTGGGAGGTCTTTGGACCACAGGCAGCCCCTCTGCTCTCAGGTGAAGAACTTTCCAAGCCCTGAAACACTAGGCATATTTTAATGTCTTGTTTTGTATATTACCCTTGAGAAGTACCAGAAGATCTATTTTCCAGCTGTAGCCATTTTATATTTCATTTTTGTTGGGTATTCTCTCTCTCGTCTGTTTTTCATTTTGTTTTATTACATGGTTGTGTCCTCTACCAGGACACAGCATTGTTCTTTTTATTGCCTCCAATTTATAGTTATGTGGATAGTTTTGTGCCATTTTTGTGAAATAGTTGAGGAGACAGATGGTTCAGATTTTTTTAATGCATACATAAATGTATGACTGTTTAAAGGCCATGAGAGGATGAAATAAGATTTCTTAGATGTTTTAGTAAATATATTGTGCAAACAAAAATCAGGTGACTACTAGGAGATCCAGATTGACCACATTTATAGAAATTCTAGAGTTTGTCTTGGGAAAACAATGGACCACCTTAGATATGCCCATTTTTAAATCAATTTGAATTTTATGCTGGGCCAAGTAGTGGTGCTGTTAGGTCTCCCTGGAGAACCTAGAGTCCATAATTCTCATTTAAACTGGTATTGACTGCCAGACATGAAGTCATGACCTTATGTGAGTAGAGGCAGATGTTGTTCATTACCTGGAGATTTAGTTTACTTAATTTACCAATAAATATTTCTTAGACCCATTTACAAAATCCTTTTGCAGCCTAATCACAGGAAGACATTGTAGATATTAGTTTACACATTGCCAATAAGGCAGTAGGAAGGGTATCTAATGAAATGGAGGGGATGGATACTCCACCTATGCAGAAAGTGATATCTGTATGTGCTAGAGGCCATGTTTCTCTGTAGAACAGAGCTTTGGTTCTGTATATGTTGTTGGGCTTCACTTCTCACCAGCCTCAGACAGCTTGACCACTGGTAAAGGATGGTGTGAGCAGTAAGAGAGGCTGATGTGCAGTGGAGGTACAGTTTCTACAGTTAGTCTTTGAACACCTTGTTGCCACTGCATATTCATCAGCATTTTTGCCTGAGGTGGTTGCCTTACTCTGCCCATTAATAGAGCCAGCCCAAACCTGCACACATATTCAGAATCAAAGTACAGTGGTACCTGGGATGATGAATTTAATTTGTTCTCCGAGGCAATTCATTATCCGAAAAAAATCATTATCCGAAACACGGTTTCCCATAGGAATGAATGGAAAACCAATTAATCTGTTCCAGAGCCTAGGAAAATGACACAGACACCTGTTTTTTTTTGCTCAAAACTCTTTATAAAGTGCACTTTAAAGGTACAGATGCACCGCCACCCAGGATAAATCTTTTTTACCAATGCATGCTGGAAATTCATTAACCGAGGCAGTCCATAGGGAAAATTTATTATCCAAGACAGCCCATAGGAAAATTCGTTATCCGAGGCAGCACACAGAGAAAATTCGCTATCTGAGGCAGCCCTTTACCTGGAAATTGCAATTCGTTGTCTGAAAAACTCATTATCGGGGCGTTCATTATCCGAGGTATTACTGTACTTGTAACATGTATTACTGAATTGGTACTGCTGAAGAGTAAACTCATATTTCATCTTTCTGTCTAGTTGCTTATTACTTGATGTTAGTGGTAATTGTGACACTCTTTCTTCTACTCTGTCTCTGTCCACTGGGCCCAATCCACTTAACTATATCTTGCCTACTTCTCAGGTTCTGGCTAACAAGATGGCATATAGGCAGACTTACATTGAGTCTATTCTAAAAGTCTTCCATGGGCTATTACCCCAGCCTTCCATGCCATCAATTCTAAAATCTGCACCAAGACTGCCTTTGTAAGAAAATGCAGTGGGCTGAGAATCAGTTTACCAACTCCATCACCCTGGTATTTCAGAAGTTCAGAAATCGATATCAGAATGATGCAGAATGTCATGAAAGGGCAACAATAGTTATTATTATTAGTTTATTGTAGTTTTTCTGCCAGGGAGGTGGAAAGTAATATCAGGATTTTCTGCCTTTTGTGCCTAAATAGCTTGTATGCTCCCTTGGGTCTCTTGAGTTGGATGGGTATAAAGAAGAGGCAGTTGTTGCTTTATCTTATAAAACAACATGTCTTGGACCACCCCTGAAATGTTCTGTGATTAGGGTGAGATGCAACTGTTTTAGCACCTTTGCTTCTCTCTCTCACGCACACACACTGTCTCTCTTTTTTCATGTAGACAAAATTGCCATTCCAGATTTTGGCACTGGCGCCATGGAGAACTGGGGCCTGATCACTTACAGAGAAACTAATCTCCTTTATGATCCACAAGAATCTGCTGCTTCTAACAAGCAAAGGGTAGCAGCTGTAGTTGCCCATGAGCTTGTTCATCAGGTACAGATCATGAGTTTATTTTTTTTTGCCAGCTGAGACTAAAAGATAATATTGTGCAGAAGGAGAAGAAATAATCCACTCATCCCACATATATAATCAGATTCTTCTCAATATGTTTATTCCTCAGTGGTAAAATAAGTGGATTATTTGTAAAGCTTTAAAGTACTGACATTTATTTCAGATAATGCTATGATTGCATATACATACTGCATCATATTCACTTCAGGAATATTTGCTGTCGGTGGTTTCTGCAGCGTGACATTGCACCAGAATTGCAGCCAAAATAAGATGTTCGGGGGGCATTTAAAATTTGATTCCCAAAGTTGTAAGCATCAAAACCAACTTGTCATCAGTCTTAAGGGTGGTTTGTTGAAACAAGTCAGTTCATAAATAGAGGTGGGCATGAAAAAGAAAACCGATGGTTCGGTTCGTTCTGTTTCGGGCCCATCCTTGATTCGATTCAGTTCGGGTTTGTATGAATTTTTTAAAAAATCATACGAACCTGAACTGTGCTGAACTGGTTTGAGTCCGACTTACCGGCGGTGGCTGCCGTGGTGATCCTGGTGGCTTTTTGGCCCCAAGCCAGTGCCTCTTTTTTTTTTAAGAGCACCAACCACACGGCTCCTGGGGCCAGGTCGCCACTCATTTAAGGTTTTGAATTTTTTTGGTGGTGGGGGGTTTAGAGTGCCAGCCGCGCAGCTCCTGGGGCTGGGTTGGTGCTTGTTTTATTTTTATTATTTTTATTATTTTTTTATTTTTATTTTATTTTATTTTGGATTTTAGAGTGCTGACCACACAGCCCCTGGGTCTGGGTTAGTGCTCAGGGTTTTTTTTAATTAATTGTTTTGAGCGCCGACCACGCAGTTCGTGGGGCTGGGTCAGTGCTCATTTTTTAACCACGCAGCCCCTGGGGCCAGGTTGGCTCTCCTTTTTTAAAAATTATTTTATTTTAAAAAGTCCCCAGCCAGTGGCTTTTTGAGGCACTGGCATGGGGCCAGCGCCTCTACAGGCAGCAGCTTCCCAGAGTTCCAGGACCAGGAGGACTTTCCAGCAGCAGCGGTGACAAGGTAGGGGGTAACGAAAAATGAAGCGAACAAACCAGAAATTTCTGTTTCATTTCATTTCATTTCATTTCATTTTTCTTTGATGGGTTGGTTTGTTATTTGTTTTGTTAGCTAACAAAATGAATAATGAATAAAACAAATTAAAAGTTCATTTCGTGCCCATCTCTATGCATAAGCCATTATTTGAAGTTAAGTTCTACACTCATCTTAATGTTACAATTAACCCTAGTTGATCATGTTTAGACAGCACAACAACCTGTGTTTTGAAGTAAAAGACCACAGATCTTCCTCAGAATATTACCAGAGTAAGGTATGAAGACTGAAGAAGGCTATTTTCATTGTCATTATGATAAACCTCTGTTGGCGAGTCTATGGCACAGGTGCCAAAGGTGGCACTTGGAGCCCTTTCTGTGGGTACCCAACATCGCCCCTTCACAGCCACCTGTGTTCAGGTTAAATTGCTGTATTGGCACTTTGTGAAACATTTATTATTGTTGTTGTTGTGTCATTACAGTCCTGACAGACTCTTCATGACCCCATGTCCATGGAGCTTTCTTGGCAGGAATACTGAAGTGGCTTGCCAGTTCCTACTCCAGGCGCCTACAGCACCTGGTATTCCCTGGTGGTCTCCTATCCAAGTACTAGCCAGGCCTGACCCTGCTTAGCTTCTGAGATCAGGCAAGATTGGATGTGTTCGGGGCATCTAGGCAGCTTTGCAAAAAATTAGTGGGTTTTGAATTGCAGTTTGGGCACTCGGTCTCTTAAAGATTCACCGTCACTGTGATAAACCATCACAATTTTAAAGCAATTACTGATGTACAAAACAGCAGCAATTATCAGATCTCCGAACAACTAAAACATGAACAATTAAAAAAACTACATTTTATGCCTGATAAGAGATGTTACTAGGGGAATACCTAGGTGAGTATACAGAAGATATGAGATGACTATCAATATGTTCTAGTACTCCAACATCACAACATGATCTCCAAAAACAGATTGCCTGGAAAAATACTCCAGAAGTAATGTGCCTGACAAAACCCAAACCAAGTTAAAAGAAAGAAAGAAAGAAAGAAAGAAAGAAAGAAAGAAAGAAAGAAAGAAAGAAAGAAAGAAAGAAGATAAAAATGTGGTGGCACCTTAAAGACTAACGGCTATATTTTAATGTGAGCCTCCACGATACTGTAACTACAGAAATACACTCTGGTTGCTAACACACTGTCCTGAGGTTATCCTAAGGGCCTGATAGCATGGCTGGGATAGGATAAAGAGGTTCTTGATGTACCACTGCTCTTGGAGATAAATTCTCTAACATCTTGGTCAGGATCCTGTCAACAACTGGGAGTCTAACTGCTCCATGAGAAGAGTGCTCACTTTTTTTCTCTTGTAAGGTCTGCTTTGCTTGTGGAAGAGGTTCTTGGATTCCTCCCCCCATGCAAAATCTTTTGGGTGGGGGGAGAGATAACCACTCAATGTGCAGTTTCATTGGGGAGAATCTAAAGTATTAAGGACAATCTCCAAAGAGAGAGAGAGAGAGAGAGAGAGAGAGAGAGAGAGAGAGAGAGAGTATTAATTTTAACCCAGTAGGATGCTTTCAAAAGAATATGTTTCTTTGCTGAACAGGCCTGTTAAACAGAAATTTGCTGAGCTAACTCTGATGGGCTGCCCATATAGATGGCACTCTGGAGATTTTGGGTTTTTTGCTTCTGCTTTCTGTTGCAGTGGTTTGGAAACATTGTGACCATGGACTGGTGGGATGACCTGTGGCTCAATGAAGGATTTGCCAGTTTCTTTGAGTTTCTTGGTGTCAATGCCACAGAAGGGGATTGGCAAATGGTAAATATTTAGACTTTTATGTTGTTTGATATTTTGGAATGTATTATTTGAAGGAGATCCTTTGCTCATGTGCGTAACCCCTTTAGACCATGATAAGCAGGTATTAAATAAGTAAGTATATTTGTGAAACACCTATTTAATCGGTAAGCAGATAGTACTGAGCCTTCAGACTGTTTCTTCCTAGCGTTCAAGCAAGGATTTGACCCCAAAACAGATTCAATGGCTGCCGGAGAAGCCTAGCAGGTTTCCATGCAAAAATTGTAATGATTGTTCATTACTTCATTTCCGTATGACTTTGGGAAACTTTTTGTGTTTCAGGTGATTAAAAAACAATTGAAAATAAACATATTACTCATATGTGACTGCTAAGAAACAAATTATTTTTCTAAAAACAATTCCAGTCTATTAGCTTTGGTAATAACATGGGGATAGACACCCACTAAATGAAAATTCCAAGTGATGACTAATGATAACATTTCTCCAACAAATTACGGAAATGTTTGCACTACTGAAATGAATTGGGATCTGGATCGGGGGACTTTGAAATTAGCTTTAAGTCATGTGGTATTCAGGTTGGTGTGTCCTTCCTCTCGGGATCTCTTGTAAGCTAAATGTAAAATGCCTGGTATATTGGTTGAGGGGCTACACAGGATTTTAAAATCATTTAAAAATTGCTACTGTGTGGTTCCATCTTCCCTTGTTTCACTCTCCTGAAGCTATACATTTTTGGAATAAAATAAAATAACTAAACTTACTTACTTAGGGCGCTTCTACACGACCCCTAAAATCTGAGGCAAAGGGCTCCCAGATCCGGAGCTTAACATTGTTTTCCCACCAGCTCCGGATTTTTAAAAAAATTAAGTACGACCACGCCCACCTAAGCACATCCCAACGCATTTTCCAAGTACCTGGTCTCCGAAGGTGAAAAATTTCTGATGAGGATGTAAAGCAGTGAGTGCCGGGCTCTCCTCGCCTTTTGTTTGTTCATTTTTTGCCCCCCATCCCTTTAAGAGATGAAGAGACTGGAATGCTTCCCGGGGCAGCTTCCGATGCATAGCGTAGGTGAGCCTGCATTCTTTTCTCCCCTTTTCCTCACGCAGACAGGAGCAAGGGAGTGCAGAGGGATGGGGACACAGGAAGAGTGACAAACCCCCAAGATCTCTGGTGCGAATTTAAGTTGGCAGCGGATCTTAGGGGTCATGTAAAAGCGCCCATACTTACTTACTTACTTACTTACTTACTTACTTATGGAATTTGCTGGACTCAGTGAACCATCAAAATGGTTTACAGAGAAAAATATGACAAAATTATGACAACAATACAGTATGAATAAATCGCTTGAATTCATTTAAACCATCCTCTATAGGAACAACAAACAATGGCAATCTAAATAACAATGGTGCCGACTGGACTATTTTTAAAGGGGTCCAGCAGATGGCAGGTTGGCAGGAGACATCTGAAAATGGTCGGGACACTAGCAGGAGAGCTCCATACTGGCGTCCTGACCATTTTCATACGTCTCCTGCCAACCTGCCATCGGCTGGACCCCTTTAAAATTGGCCCAGTCAGCACCAGGAAACATGTAAATTTGGAATATTCTAAGCACCTGGGCTGAAACATTGGGAAAATATTTGTATTTGAACTATGCATCATGGCAACACACAAGCATTGTAGTTGTCTTAACTTGTTATGTTCAGAAAATTCAATAAAATATTTTTTTAAAAATCAAGGTCATACTTGAATTAAAATAAACTAACACCTAGTGAGTGTTTTTTTAAATCGTCCCCAACAAAAAAAGTTTCACAGGAAAAAAATGTCCACTTAACTGTATGTCATGTAAATGGACCTTTTGAAATTGATTTCAAGTGTGCTAAACCCATCTCATATGCAGGAATATTTTGCTGTGTAACTGCACACTGAGACTGCAACACTAGATATTTCTATTTCAAACCAGACCCTTTTAAATTCAGTGGGAGACCCATGTAATAGGATAACACCCTTCATGTTCTGTAATAAATGGATTTGCTTCCCCCTCTCTATTTCCTCCACAGCTGGACCAAATTTTAGTGGAAGAACTGTTCCCTGTGATGAAGGAAGACTCCTTGGTCTCTTCCCACCCTATTGTAGTGAATGTGTCTACCCCTGATGAGATCACCTCTGTGTTTGACAGTGTATCCTACAGCAAGGTAAGGAAGAGCATGTGTTGCAAACACCTCACCTTCAAGCAGGAGGGAAGACAAAAGTTTGCAGCATTCAAATGGATTTGTAGTTCAGAGGGACAGGCAAGGAAGTTGAAGGGAGTTAGTTGGTTCTATTGCTTGGAGAATGTCTGGTCTCTGTGATGCTTAGCTTTACTGCAGTAGAGACTGAAGACAGGGAGCAGACATGGTTTCCTCTAGCAGCAGGATGATATGGTATAGACAGTACTGAAGCCACAGTTGGAACAGTCCTGGCATCTTGAAGGTTGATCCTACTCTTCCCTGCATGCCAGAGTAAATCTCTATTTCAGCTGCTAACTGTATTTTAGGTACAGTGGTGCGTAAACAGTGTTAATACAGTACCTGCATTCTAGAACATTGACATTAATGTCCACCTTTTGCATTTGAGTTGGGAGTCCTTCAAATGCAAATGCATATAGAGTAAATCAGCTGTGAACATTGCCCCTGATATTTAAATGGCCACTTCAGTCCGCAGTAATCTTACCGTCCAATATCACTGCTTCCTCATATAATTCTGGGAATGTCCTTGAAATGTCAAGTCACCATACATAATAGAGATTTTGCATTCTTATGTTAAAAGAATGAAAGCTAGGATCTTCCACAAGCTGGAGTTTCTCTGGAGCATCAGAGGAGTCTCAAAAGGGCACAGAATTAAAGCAAAATAAAATAAATTAGGTATGACTTCATGGAATATCCACTGAAACACAGCAAAGCCTTTGGGAGAGCTATTTCTGGCTGACAGGGTGGAGTTGTTTAACTGCGGTTGCCAAACCATCTGTAAAATAGGCAGCGTTTGAGGCAACACTGCCACAAACCACACGGCATTCTGGAGGGCTGGAGCTAGTCTGCTGTCTCTTTCAGCTCAGTGGCTGACAGCTTATTCTGAGTGATACTGATTCTCACGCTTCTGTGAGGAAGTTTGTGAGTGAAGGAATACTCTTCATCTAAAGATAAGGACCTGAGAACATGGATGTGGTGGCCTAGAAATAAGGAAGTTGAACTTCACCAGTGTACTTTACTCAGGCAGGCAAAGACCTGCAGAATGGAACACATCTGTTTGACTGAAACTACAGTAGTACCAAGTAGAGATGGGCACGGAACAAACATTTTTTTTATTCCGTTACCGTTTGTCGTTTCCGTTACGTAACGAAACAACAAACGAAAATTGTGATGAAAATGAAACGAAACGAACAGAACCACGAAAATTGTGGTCGTTACGTTTCGTTTCCGTTAATGGCGACGCGCAATGAAATGAGCTGTTTTAAATGTTAAAAAATGTCATGGACATCCGTAAAAACGCAGCAATAATTATTTATATTGTCTGATAATACCTACCAGAGGGGTTGGGGTCCTTAAAATGTTTGTTTTTGTCTTCTCCCATCGCGATGTATTTTTCTTTTCCCTTTAAAATGGATGTCGCCACCAGCCACAAAATGGAGGCAAGCCATGTGATGTGGGATCATGTTCAACCAATAGCATGCCCAGGTTGCAGACTGGGCAAGCAGGACTGGCAGCCACAGAGGGCATAAAAAGCTCTGTCAGCCCCCGTCCTCCTTGCCGTCTCTGGTGCGAGTTAGGGTAGGATTGCTGTCTCTGCGACTCTAGCTTCAGTCCTGCAGCCTCCCTGTGTGCGTGCATGCTGCATACCTCTCGGTAAGTACCCTCCCTTGCCCCACAGTGCAGTCACTCTGCAGCTGCCTTGCACCCTGGGCAACGCCCGCCACTGCCTTTGCAGCCTCCCTTCATACCTAGTCTAGCCTGTGTCTCTGCCAGCATCCGTTTTTTTTTTTTTAGTATTTTCCCTCTGGTCTGGGGCGTTGGGGGATGCCTGCGCATGGAAATGCTTTAAATCGCGCAAAAAGCAGGTAGAAACAACAAACAAAAAATGAAAAACGGTAACAAAATTTTTCAAAAAGTTCCCGACAAACGGAAATGAACCGAAACAGACCTCTCAACGACAAACGAAAAACCAAAACACCATTTTTCTGTTTCGTGCCCATCTCTAGTACCAAGGCTTAATCTTTCTTTTCCTAAACTCTCTTTGCTTAGGGAGCCTCAATCCTCCGAATGCTTGAAGACTGGATCTCGCCAGAAAAATTCAAAGCTGGATGTCAGGTGAGTAATCTATTGAGATATAAGGAGAAAAGTGGAGTGTGTATTCATGCTGCTTTATTGGATGGGCACCTCACCACCCCTGCCGAATCACTGGAGAATCAAGATGGAAAGTTACAATTTGGCTTACCATAAAAACTGGATTTCAGCCACTATCGTTGAGCCCATGGTGAAGCCACAACAGTCACATTAGAGCTCTGGCCACTGTGACACATTCCCTAGTGACCTTCCCAGCTGGACTGCTGTAATGCTCTCTACGTGGGGCTACCGATGGAAAGTCTCAGAATGCAACAGCCAGATGGCTGACGGGGGATGGGGTTGGGGGTGGGGTGGGGTGGGGTGGGAATTACAGAGATCACATTACACCCATACTAAAGCAGCTCCTCTGTCTGCCAATCACCCACCTGGCACAATTCAAGGTGCTGACCTTAAGCTACAAAGTACAATATGGTCTGGGTCTAAGCTACCTCAAAGATCAAATCTCGCAGTATGAACCAGCTCAGGTGCTGAGATCATCAGGAGAGGCCTTTTTCTCCATCCCATCACTTTCACAGGTGTGCCTCAAAAGAGCACATGAAAGGGCCTTCTCTGTTGCTGCTCCCAAACTTTGAAACTCCCTCCCTCCCTCCAGAAACAGGCAAAGACCTTCCTCTTCAGGCAAGCTTTCAGTGAATGAGGGACTTCCTAACTTTGATTGATTTCATAAGAACACCAGTGTTTTCCATGTTCCTTCCCACCCCTCTTAATAGATTTTGCTTTTCTTTTTGTGTGCTCCTTGTATTGTTACCTTTTAATGTTCTAAGATGCCTCTTTTAATTCCATGTTCTTAACTTGAATATGTCTTAAATATTCCTGGCTGTATATTGCCCCTCATGATTGTAAGCCACCTTGGGTCCTTTTCTAAGGAATAAGGTGGGGTAAAAATAAATAAATAAATAAATAAATGAATAAATAAATAAATAAATAAATAAATAAATAAATAAATGGTTTCACACCATCTTTGGGGTGACCCTCTGTGATTGGTAGGGAGCATTTTGCTCCTTACATAAGGCTTGTATATTCTTACAGGCTTGTAGAAAGGTGTTATGTGAATTTGGAAGGGTTTGGAGTTTTTGCTTTTGTTTTGTTTCACTTCTGGAAAATTATTCAGTGCAATCACCTCCGGCAAAGGTAAAAAAAAATTGCACAGTTTATTTATTTAAAAATGCTGTTCAGTACCAACAGGTGAGATGGACTGGTGAAAGTCCAGAAAATGGAGGTTTAAGAAATGAAGAAGAGAGGAAAGATCAGAATGTGATGATTGGGTGAGGGGGAAGCAGAGGTGCTAAACTGATAGAAACACCACCATCCATGCACCACCCTGGAAGATAGAGACTTGCCAATAGAACAGAAACAAAGCTGTGATAACAAAAATAACTGATGTTAAATAAAGTATAGCACATATCACCTTAAATGGGACTTTGTGGTGATACAGACTTGTGGTGGAGTTAATAGCCATAGCAGTGGCATGAAACCTTATCTGTGGAAGCTGCATCTCCTTTATCTTTCATGGAGGGAGAGGAGATGCAGTTGTGTCCATATGGTTGACACTTTCAGGAGGAGTTCTCAGTTATTGTCATTGTGGGTCCTTTCCCTGTAAGGAGATCATTTGCCATCTCTGTAAATGCCATCAAGGCAGCATCCAGTATTGCTTCTGTCCCCATCACGGTGCTAGGTGCTTCAGTCCAAGCCCTCGTTGCGCACGAGTCTAATGTGCTTCCTGGCTGCCCTTAAAAGAGATACTAGCTGCTGTATGGTTTAAACAAAAATAATTTCCCACATCATGATGGGGCCCTCCCTGATATCACTGATGCATCTAGGGCCGAGTGCCAGAATTGAGATCAAATTGATAAAGATAATCTGATTCCACAATCCAACCACTGTCCTTCCAACCACTGTCCTCTTGGTTATTGTGAGAGAGGCTAATTGAATGTATTTCCTTCTACATCTGCTTCCCCATTCATCATCCAGCTCCAAGGTCATCTGGCCACTGATCTACATATCACAGCTGTAGCTGGCTGGCTATAAAAAGCCTCTTTATAAAATAATGTGGGTGAGAGGGAGACAGAGCCTCTACTGCAGGCAAGAACATCTGGGAATTGCCAGGATGAAAATTTTAATGCCATGGGTGAGAGGGAGACAGACAGTGCCATCGATGTGGAATTTTGGGAGCCGTAGTCCAAAAATAAAATAAAATAAAATAAAATAAAACAAGCAGTGTTCCCATTTTTGTAAGTAAAGATTTTGTAACTGCTGTAACCTTTCAGGTCATCTCAGTAATTGTGCATCATCCTCAATTACAAAATCATTACTTACAAAAATGGGAACACTGCTTGTTTTATTGGCAATGCTGGGTAAAGTAAAATGCTAGCTTCTATGCTATCAGGTACACCCATCCGTGTGTGTGTGTGTGTGTGTGTGTGTGTGTGTGTGTGTGTGTGTGTGTGTGTGTGTGTGTGTGTGTGTGTGTGTGTGTGTGTGTGTGTGTGTGTGTGTGTGTGTGTGTGTGTGTGTGTGTGTACCTGATAGCATAGAAGCTAACATTTTAGTTTACTATAGGCAGGTGGTTTCAAAGGGATCCGAACCCTCTTTATACCTTTGGAAAACTATACAAGGGAGTGCTATAGCTCTGTTATCTCTCTCCCTGCCCCCTTTCTCTCTCTCACACACACACACACACAAGCACACATGCACAGTTGCTGTTACTATCACTCCTGCCTCCATGCCACTCTCAGGAATGAATTATACAAATGTCCTCCTTAAGGGTATTTCCCTTGCAAGAAAGCTGGCATTGTAGAAGGAAGCTTTTATCCACATTCCTTAGAGGGATGTCAAAGCAACCTCTGGTGTAAAGACAACCATACCGCTTTAGGAACGAGGAGAGTGGCACGGGACATGTTAATGTATACTGCTCCCTCTCCCTGCAATGTTCTAGCAAACTGAGCGTTTAATTATACTAATAGGGAATATGTATCATCCAGTAAAGTAGCTTTCACATGTCCTGCTTATCAAAGCTGACCTCAGGTATAAGTTTGACAGGAGAGCAAAAATTATGTCTTAATTAAAACAAAAAAAATGCAGCAAGAGGCAAATGGTGAGATTAAAAGACAGTTCAGCAAAAACACAGCTGTTCCCTGACAACACAATCTATAGTGAATAATATGCTTTCCTCCATCGTTCAGTCTTGCATGCCTGCAGGATCCATCCTAAAAGGAAGTTTCAACACTTTTTGAAATTACACATTCTATTCTTTGCCCAGCAGTGACATTGAGAGGCAGCATTTTCCACCCTGACACATTTATTAGGCAACACATTAGAGGAGTTGAGAGCCCAGAGAGTGAGTTCCCTGGCCGTGTTCTTTTTCATTTTGTTTTGTTTACTGAAGCCTACGTGGTGTACCTGGATCATAAATTCCTGTCTTGTTAAATGTATGGGAGTTATTTTAAGAAGTGTTCTTGAAGAATGGTGGATCCAATTATGAGAACAATCCACTCTCTAACATAAATACCTTTAAATTGAGAGGATGATTTAAGGTCAGTGAACGTTACATTTGAAATTATGTTTTGAACCATATAGAGGCACTCCTTTTCTTCTCTTTCTTTTTTTCTTTTAAAAAAATAAATAAATTGAGATATCCCTTACTCATGCAGTTGCCTGGATAGCTCAGTGGTGTGGTGTCCCCAGAAGAAGGAAGTGGTGAACCACTTTTGAGTAATTTCTACCTGGAAAATCTTGGAGAGGGTTTCCATAAGTCAGAAGTGACTTGACAGCACATCATCATCATCATCATCACCACCACCACCACCACCACCATTCCTGTTGCAATGCTTTTCTATCAAAAATGTTTTGTTTCATTTTATTTACAGTATGAGATAGAATTTTCTGCATGTTCAGCATTTTATAAACTGTTCTTCCTGGAACGGGAGCGTTTCAAACATTTGGCATCAGGTTGGGCAGTTTGTGAATGCTTCAGATCCGGTCGGTGTACAACCCCCACCAATCCTAGTCAGCACAACCAGTGGTGAGGAATGATGATAGGTGAAGCCTAGCAACATCTCCATGGCCACACATTGCCCAATGCTGCTACATATATTTATTTCACAAATAGAACTTTTTTCAGGAGAATTTTTGCCCAAAGCACCCTGGATTGTAACCAGAAAGAAACATTACAAGGGGAGTCAGAATGTGCAATTGAGACTTGTTTATTCACATGCTAAAGAAAGTGTCCACTACTTCCTGAAGAATTTCTATCACAAGAACCTGTGGACTGTTGTGATGAGTGTTGATGCTCTATCTGGACTCTTTCTGTTTTCTCCCGCAGAAATACCTGGAAAGCCACAAGTTCAAAAATGCAAAAACTGATCATTTCTGGAAAGCAATGGAAGAGGTATGTAAGTTTTTTTATGTGAAACATTTGTGCTTTTATGGTGACCTCCTAAGGCAGGCCCGTCCAAAGTCAGGCCCAGGGGCCAAATGTGGCCCATTTTCAAATTTTGGGCGGCCCGCAACCTCTTCTCCCCACCAGCTCAGCCTGTCCCACATCCCCACCAGCTGGCCCCACCCCATACTAGAGACGTCAGCTTGCAGTTTTGTGGTTCGCCTACCCTCCCTGCCTCTGTCCATCCCCCTAGCCACCTGCCTGGCTTCCCCTCCCCTGCCACTGTTGCTGCAGCATCCTCCCCACCTCCTTCCATGTCCTAGAAGCTTGTCCAAAGTCCGGGCTGGGGGTCAAATGGGCTGAATGGACGGCCCCCACACATTTTCACCTCATCAAATCTGGCCCTCCTTGCAAAAAGTTTGGACACCCCTGTCCTAAGGGTTATGCACTTCCCCCCTTTTTTTTCTATCTGATTTGTAACACAATGACATGGACAATATCTGCATCCAAAAAAAGCAAAAGCAAAGTGTTCTGCTTATATACCGCCCCATGCTACGTCAAGTAGTCTCTGGGCGGTTTCCAGTTTTTAATTACAGTATGCAGGCAACACATCCCCCAGCAAACTGATTACTCATTTTACCAACGTCGGAAGGATGGAAGGCTGAGTCCAACATGAGCCTGCTACCTGGAATTGAACCCCAGGTCGTGAGCACAGTTTTACCTGCAGCACAGGCATTTAAGCACTGTGCCACAAGGCTCCTATGTAACTTTTCTGGATCACATAAAACTCAACTATGAGCTGCTATATGTTTCTATTAGAATAATGCTCAAGTTTGGATGTTAAGGAGGGAAAGGAGGATAGAAACAAATCACAGAAGAATCATGCCTGATTCTACACACATGTAGAACTTATCCCTACTACAACAACAAACCCAGGATGTTTCAGGGCTTTATCTATGAGTCTCCCTCTGATGCACATTTCAGAGATGTTGGCAAATCCTTGCGTCCAAGGCCTAAATCCACATCTTTGGTATCAAGTCCCGAGTTCCAAGCCTCCAGTCTGAGTCCCTATTAAAAACAACCTTTTTCTGCCCAAGAAAAGGGGAGAGAGGGTGGGTTCTGAGTCAATGAAAACAACAGCAACCTTGACTCAAGACCAAGTCAAGTCCTGTTGCTACTGAAGTCCAACTTGATGGCGAGTCTTGTAACCTGAGTCCTCATCCCTGCCGCATGGACATCATTCTCATTTTTGATAACAGAGTTCAAACTTGTGTACAACTAGGACCACGACTAAGTTGTCTGGACCAGATGAGGAATCTTTGATTCTGTTTTCTCCCCTCCAGCTTAGGAGGGCAGGTGAAATAATTCAAAGTACAAATGCTGTTTATTCTGTAGCAATAGTACTAATATTATTTTGTCATTTTGGCACACACACACACACACACACACACACACACACACACACACACACACACACACACACACACACACACACACACACACACACACACTGAGGTACCCAGGGTATGTGCAGTGCTTGCCCCCCTCCCCTTTTACAGCCCTGCTGAAGAAAACAAGGAGAAACTGGGATAGGGTGGCAAAACAGATAGGATGCTTTGCATCTGACGAACTCCTCCTTTGTAACACGTGGGCTTTCTGGGATTAGGTGTAGACACAGACACCGCTTTTGGCAGCCAAAATCCCCTTATGCCAGCAGAGTTCTTTCTATTTGGCTCTGTCCTGTGATTGTTTAGCCAAGGGATCTGCCAGCCGAACAGCATTATCTGCTCAACTCTGTCAGCACAAGAGCCTCAAAAAAAGCTGGGCTGAGAAGTGGTGAAATAAAGAAGGTGATGAATTGGGCCAGATGCAAGCCACTTCCAGCTCAGGGCATGACCAGTGTGAAGCACAAAATAGAGTAAGGTGTGTTAAACAACAGTTTTATAACTGTTCATAATATTGATAATAACTGCTTTATAAAGCAACAGTTTTAAGTGTTTTCCAAAGGCAGGCAAAGAGTTGGCTTCCACTCAGCTTCCATTGGCTCAGCATCATCGTAGCTGACCCTGTGCCATCTTAGTTAGGTAAAAATGGAGTCTTGAGCATTAAAAGGATATCTGACCAGTGACTTTGCAAATTGTTTGGCATAAGTCATTAAGAGGAAGCCCTCTTTGCATGTTGATTCTACAAAGATTAGCTTTCTAAATGACTCTGCTAACATGGCCGACTAGTTTATCGCCATCTAGTTCCTCCTCAGTGCCTCAAAAAAAGACAGTGCAGGGCATGACTTCAGCCTCACTTTGAAAACCATGAGGAGGGCCCCCTGAAAAATAAGTTGCAAGCCCTTTACTCCAGTAGAGTAAGAGGTGGACCATCTCCAGAGGTCTGCGTCTTGCTCGCCTCTGGACCTTGGAAAGTTTTCTGCTTCTGCTTATATACCACCCCATAACACTTCAAGTAGTCTCTGGGCAGTTTACAGTTCAATTATGCAGACTGCAATTGTTCCCACAACCTCTGCATCAAAAAAAAAAAATTTCTTAAAGAAATGTGTGGTGTTTCCCTCTATGGTTAAAAATGGTTTTTAAAAGGAAAAAATGGGGCCCTCTAGTGGTCAAAATGAGCTGCTCAGGAGTGGGCAGAATGACCAGGAGTGACCAGGACTCTCAAGAAATAGGAAAATTGCCCACACCATAATGGACAAATATTGGAACCCAGTTGTTTCCAATTTTTAAAAGCAGTATGAGCAGGGCAGGGAGGCTGAGAGTGTTTGAAGGCTGTGTCTGGGCTTTGAGCAAGGGGGGGGGAATGGTAAAGGTTCCCCCACATGCGTGATAGTCGTGTCTAATTCTAGGGGCAGTGCTAGTCTCTATATTCAAGCCGAAGAGCCAGTGTTGTGCAAGTCCATGGCCATGTGGCTGGCATGACTTCAAAGTAACACTGTTTTACCTTCCCACTTTTACGGCAGTATCTATTTATCTACTTGCATTTACATGCATTTGAAGTGCTAGGTTGGCAGGAGCTGGGGTGAACAGCGGGAGCTCACTCCACTATGTGGCACCCGGGGTACATGCCACTTAATGTTAGATGTTGCCCTCTCTCACTCTAGACAAGGTTTAGAATTTAGCAGTACCCAGGTGCAGAATGCATATATGAGAAATCACACAGCCCTTCAGGAATCATCTCTTTGTGCCTTGGTTGCAAAGTTAGGAAGAAAAATCAAGTATAAATCAGGGGTGGAAAATCTCCAGAAATCGGAGAGCCACCCTACACATATACCAAATTTGGAGGACCACACCCACTTTTGCACTACTACCCTGGAAATATTTTTCATTCACGGTTGTTTTTTTAAACACGAAAGCCTCTCACACCCTCTAGTGGCCATTCCCCCACACACACATAAAAGAAAATTCTAAAATCTCACTTACCATCACTAGAAGGTGGTTGTCTCAATGATGTTTACTTCATTTGCTTTGCAGTAGCTTAAACATCTGCCACTCTAAAATCTGCAAAAGGTAGCCATTCTTTTTATGGAAGCCATTTGCTTTGCCTTGTTCATTGGCTTAATTGCAGTATCTACAGTTATTGGGACCAATTATTTCCACGTGATTCCTAAAGTCAAAATTTATGAGAGAAAATTGATCTCTATAGGTTCTGTCTCCTGAGCAGAAGATTTATACCCTTCTTCCATGTGCTTGAGCTTTCTCAACATGATCATCCACTATTATTCTTAGGTGAGTGGGAAGCCAGTCAAAGAAGTGATGGACACCTGGACAAGACAGATGGGATACCCTGTGCTGAATGTACATTCGAACTTAACAATCACACAAAGGCGTTTTCTCCGAGATCCCAATGCAGACCTTTCTCAACCAACTTCTGATTTCAGGTATGTTTCCTTCAGCATCTGAATATGTTTTTGCTGTGTTGGGTAGAGGGCAGACTAAGCCATTTTGCTTCCTTGAGTGACTCCACTGCATAAATTGTACTGAGAACATAGACTCTATGGAACCCACAAGTGTATAAAATGTGACCCTCTGGACTTCAACTCCCATTTGTGTTACTCAGCCGAGTCAGCAGTCAGGAATGCTGAGAGTTGTGATACAATAACTTCTGTAGATTTCCAGTTTCTCCAACTTGCTACAGATGGATAATTTCTTTCAGTACTTAAACCAGAGATGAGCACCTATGGACCTCCAGATGTGGTTGCATTGCAGTTCCCATCTGCTGGAACTAACATCACCAGGAGTCAGGAATGTAGGAGCTATAATCTCAAAATGTAGGGAGAGTACAGGTTTTTCATGTTATATGCTGTTATATGCTGTCATGTCGCTTCTGAACTATGGGAAACGTAAGAGGGTTTTCAAATTATGTCCAGTGTTCAAGTTTTCATGACCAGGCAGGAACTCAGGTGTTCTGATTCCTACTGTGGCACTCTGTTAAATCACACTGGCTTATCTCATCCTTACCTTAGGCAAAATATATGCAGCTTCACTCAAACTAACCTTGTGACATTTACGTATTTGGCGTCCTCTGTTAAATGCTTTCAGCTCAGCAACCTCTTTGAAATAGGTTAAAGCAAAGCAAAAAAGCAAAGTGTTCTGCTTATATACGGCCCCGTACCACTTCAACCACTTCTGGGTGGTTTACAGTTTTTAATTACAGTATGCAGGCTACACATTGGCCTCCCCTCAGCAAGCTGGGTACTCATTTTACCGATCTCGGAAGGATGGAACTGACCTTGGAAGGTTGAGTCAACCATGAGCCTGCTACCTGGGATTGAACCCCAGGTCGTGAGCACAGTTTTACCTGCAGTACAGGCATTTAACCACTGCACCACGGGGCTCCTGATTATTACCAGATTATTTTGTGGTAAATATTTATAAGAATTAATATATGCATTATGTAGTCATCCTGTGTGCCCTAGTGGAGCTAGTTCTGTGTTTTTTTCCTTAGATAAGGTAAGCCTGGGACATTTTGATGTCTGAGACAAAGGCACCCCTTCTCAAGATGGACTGCTTGTTGCCTCTTCTTGACACAAAACTGGCAATGGGGTAGATTTCCTGCAACCTAGCTGAGGACATCCAGTTCTGGGATAATCAGGACAAGCCAAATTCTCTCTTTCTAACTGAAAAGGCTGGTTGATCTTTTTTTTTTTTTTTTTTAATGTAGGACAGCATTAAAAAGAAAGCATTTTTCTTCAGTTCCAAAGACATGGATAATCATGTACATGCATAAAACATCATACATATTTTAACTAGATTTTTAAAAAAATCTTTGCTTTCTAAATTTTCAGTTACCGATGGACTATTCCAGTGAAATGGAATTGGGGTGATACGACTCATACAGAACTCTACAATAGATCAGAACCTGGAGGTAACTAATTGGAAGTCATTGGTTGCCTGTGAAATATGTTTTTGAAGAAGAAAGAACAAGATTGAATTAAATATTAGCAATGGGGGGGCTGTCTTATTGACCGTTTTATACAATGCAGTGCCTTCATGAGTAGGTATCAGCCATTTTAAGCTGAAAGATGGGGTTTAAAATATAAAATATTAAAATAAAAAAATTAAATCAATCTAGCTGACAATGCTACTGTTTGTCTGGCAGAGATCCTTTGATTTCTATTCCTGCATGGAGCAGGGGGTTGGACCTGATGGCCATATAAGCCCCTTCCAAAAGCACTCTTCTATGATTCTATGATTCTGTTTCCAAATAATTAAACAGAAGATGTAAGGATTTAGATGAACTGCCTTATTAAGATGTTATTGAATTCATAAGCTTGAACATGCTTAGAGGCAGCATGTAGCTGTGCTTCTCAGAGTAAAATATGCATGAGACAAATTAAAAGAAAAAAATATATATATATTGAAGACCATAAAGTGGAAAAACATACAGATGACAAATGAATCTAGAACGGAACTCAGGCTAATAAAAGCCATGGAATTACATAGATCAGGCCTTCCCAAAGTCCGGCCCGGGGTCCAAATCTGGCCCGTCAGGCCATTCTGAGTGGCCCACGGCTGGCTGGCCCGCCCCTCCCTCCCTCTCCTTCACCCATTTTTTTTTAAAATCTTCCATCAACACTGACACCACCGGGAAGCTTGTGGGGCTGGGCGGGCAGGCCAGCCAGCCATTGCGTGGGCTGCTGCCACCGGCACCGCCGGCAACCATGTGAGGCTGGGAGTGCACGGGGGTGGCGCGCGGGTGGGCTGCTGCCACCGGCACTGATGGGAACCTTGGGAAGTTTGGGAACACTGGCACCGCTGGAAAGCTTGGGCAGATGGGCGGTCTGCTGCCACCAGCACCACAGCGGAATGTGTGGGGTGGGCAGGCCAGCAGGCCTCTGCCACCACCAAGGAGCTTGTGGGTGGGGTGGCGGGCGAGCTGTCACCACCACTGGGGAGCTTGGGGGCATGCAAGGTCACACAGATCGCTTCTTCCAAGGGGCAACCTGTGGCCACGGCTCCCTGTGCATCCTTTGGTCCCCACCTTCCTTCTTTCCTCCCTCCCTTGGTCCCCACCTCCCTCTCTCTCTCCCTCCCTTCCTTGTTCCCCACTTTCCTTCCTTCCTCTCTTGGGTTCCACCTCACTCCCTCTCTCCCTTGGTTCCCGCCTTCCTTCCTGCGGGTGGGGTTGCAAGGGGTCAGTGGGTGGGGCTTGCAGTGGGGTGGCAGGGTTGGGGAGCAACCGGCCCTGACACATTTTCAGCCACCAAATCTGGCCCTCCTTACAAAAAGTTTGGGCACCCCTGACACAGATGTTTATTTGAGCAAGGAAATGCTCTTATAGTTAACTTGCCCTCATTTGCTTCCAATCATTATAAAGTCTTTTTTTTTCCTGAGAAAAGCAACCTAGCTATCACAGTAAGATAAAGTTTGTCGCAGCCTCAGTTGAGATGGGCTTCCTTATGGTAACTGGAAGTTCAGCTCCTTTGGGATTAATATTTAGCCTTGTTGAACACATCTGAGGTGTCTGAAGCACCTTCTTCCTGTAATCTTTTCAGGTCCCCAAAGACATCCTGGGTCGGGAACTGGAACTGATTATTGTTTGTTCCCCAGCCCAAAGTTAGTCTTATATGAAAATCACACTAGATCAGTGTTGGAGAACCTATGGCATGGGTGCCAAAGGTGGCACTCGCAGCCCTTTCTGTGGGGACCCAACATCGCCCCTTCACAGCCACCTATATTCAGGTTAAATTGCTGTATTGGCACTTTCCAAAAAATAGTGGGTTTTGAATTGCAATTTGGGCACTCAGTCACTATCACTGCACTAGATAGATTCCATGCTAATTTGGTTTTGCAAAAATTAAAGGAAGCTTGGGGAAAGTTTCCAGAAATGTTAAACAAACAAAAAAGAAACTCCCTGTGTTTACTTTGAACTAATCATTGGAAGTAGTGGTAAGTCAATATCACCCCTCCACACCAAAAAAAGAAAAGAAAAACAAAAACAAAACAAAAAAAAAAAACAACAACCAAAAAACCCACCATATGGTGCTTGCAGTCTATCTGGCCTGGCAGATTTAGAAGTTCAGGCATTACCACGATCTCTTTTCCTCTGCAGGCATTACAGTTACGCAGCCCAACAACCCTGCTCCCAATTCTTTCTTGAAAGTGAACCAGAATCATGTTGGATTTTATAGTGTCAACTACGAAGCGCAAGTCTGGGATGACGTGGCCCGTAGGATGATGACCAATTCCCAGGTCAGTCTGCTGAAATTATTCTAGCTGTTGGTTTATCTGGGATGTGTGTTATTGCTTGCTCCCTGCATCTTGGTTTAAACCCCCTGAATGTCCACTGTGTCTTCTTTCTTTTTATCTCTCCTAGGATTTTAGTCAGGCTGACCGTGCTGGCTTCATTGAGGATGCTTTCTCCTTGGCCAGGTAGGTGTCTAGCTGAAACAAATAAGTGCATGCACATTGGCAGAAATCCTCTGGTATAAAATGATGCTGTGTAAATGGGATTACATCATCTCCTGGCAAAGAGAATATTTAATTTAAATTAATTGAAAGCTTTGTAATCTCCCCTTTCAAGTTGGGTGGATCCCTAGGGCTCCTTTTGACCCTGGGAAAGCTTTTGGGAGCATTGGGATTTGGTGGAGTGGGGAGTCTTAGCAAATAATCACCCATGGGTTACAGCCAGCAGTGATTTACCAACAGTAAAGCTTTCAATTAGTTTAAATTAAATAACCTTTTTTGCTAGATGATGGTGTAACGTGACACTAGGGGATTTCGGCCATTATGTTTTCACTTATAAGGTTTCCATAGTGTTGCTATGACATTTGATGAGAAAATATTTTCAAAAATGCATATTTAGATACAGATGTTTCACTCGATCCTAGACGAGGGATGGGCAGCAAATGAAAAAAGAAACGCTGATTTGTCAGTTCGTTACGTAACAAAACTAAACAAAATGAACCAAACTGAAGCAGCAGCCTTTTGTTTCAAATGAAATGAAAGGGCAGGTTTTTTCGTTTAAAATGAACCGTTTCGTTCTGCTGTAAAACGGCTCTCTTACCTGCTAGGCTCGCAAGCCAGCCCAGCCAGATAGCCTCCTCCACTCCTACCGCCAACGAGACCCGCTGCTGAAGAGCCACTGCTGCCGCCGCCCAGCCAGCCTGGCCAGAGAGGGTGACCGGGCCCAGTGGAAGGCCCTGTCACCTCTGCCACCATCGCCGCCTAAGAGGCCCACTGCTGAAGAGGCACCGCCGCTGCCACCTCCCAGCTGGGATGCGGTGGGGAATCTCACAGCAGGGGGCTGAGAGGGGAGTGTTGATGCCAGTGGGCAGAGAAGAGTGTCCAAGGAGGACTCAAACACCACTGTGCTTGTCTCCAGAGCCTCGTGGAGGCAGACAATGGAGCTAAGCTAGGAGTCCTCCTCTAACACTCTTCTCCGTTACCACCGGCACTGCCACTCTTCACCACCACCACTGACAGGCTCCAGCCTAGTTGTTAGAGGCTGGAGCTTGTTTAAAATGGCAGTGGTGGCGAAGAAGAGTATCAGAGGAGGGCTCACTTCCTGGCTTAGTTCCTTTGCCTACCTCCGTGAGGCTCCGCAGCAATGGAGGTGGGCACAGCAGTGGCAAGTCCTCCTCAGACACTACTCTCTGTCACCGCCACCACTGCTTGGAGACAGTGGGGAGGCCCACGGCAGGGGGTTGAGAAGGGAGTGCTGATATTAGTGCCGGGGGATTCCCTTACCTCCTTTCCTTTCCTTTCCTTTCCTTTCCTTTCCTTTCATAAGTAACAAAATTCTTTTGAAAATTTTTGTTACTTATGATACAAAACAAAACACGGGAGGGATGAAATGGAATGAAATGAAACACAATTTTTTCCAGTTCGTGCCCATCCCTATTCTAGACAATTGATACTGGCTCACTGATGATATGAAACTTATTATATTTATGTCTGAACATATTCAAAACTGATATGGACTAGAAACAGACTGAAGATCTCAAAAAAAACTGGAAAAGGTGCAGAAGAGAGTGACTAAAATGATTACTGGGCTGGGGGACCTCCCTCAGGAGGCAAGGCTAAAACATATGGGGTTCTTTAGTCTGGAAAAAGATGCCTGAGGGGGGGGATATGATTGAGACATACAAAATTATACAGGGCATGAATAAAGTGGATAGAGTTACTCTTTTCCCCCACTCACAAAATACCAGAACTAGGGTACATTGACTCAAACTGAAGGTTGGGAGAGTGAGAACAGACAAAAGAATTTTTCCCCCAAGCATGTTGTTAGTCTGTGGAACTCCTTGCCACAGGTTGTGGTGATGGCATTTAGCCTGGATTCCTTCAAAGGGTGATTGGACAGATTCCTGGAGGAAAAATCCATCACAGGTTACAAACCATGATTGGAGATGTGTAATCTCCAGTCTTAAAACCAGGGTACTTCAAGGACCAGATGCAGGAGAGTGGTATGAAGAGACAGATATCTAGTCTCATGCACTCCCGGACACATTTGGTGGGGCCACTGTGAGATACAGGAAGTTGGACTAGATGGGCCTTTGGCCTGGTCCAGCATGGCACTTCTTGTGTTCTTATGTACTTATGTTCTTATGTAAGATCAGGGGGCAATTTATAATGCAACGTGGATCACTTTTGGATCAGTCAAATTCAATCTGTTTTCTTGAGATGACACAATGTGGAAGGCATCACGAACCAGCCTGGCCCTGTTCCGTGGCCATCTGCACTTTTTTGGATCACTGGCAGAGGCTGTTGTTCTCTAGAGTGGATACAGTCTCTGTGTTTTTGTTCAGTTTCTGGCATGTGTAATTCTGGCAATGTGGGTGTTTCCCTTAACAATGTGTTCATTCCATAATCTCACTCCTCCACTTTCTAATTCCATTTCCTAGTACTTTGGTTGTGCAGTAATTTCTTCATCAATTGAATTCAGTTAAACAATTCCAAGTCTAAGGCCTATCTTACTACAATTGGGTGCAAATGCAGCATTTGGTTGTCTTTACTGTTGCTTAGCCTAATTGATCATTTCCGTATTGTTTCAATCTGGCAATAGATCATCAGAACACTAAAATTAGATTTCTCATTTAGGTCACTAAACATAGATTTGCCATTTATTATATGGAAAGAACTCTAGGACTACAATTTGATGCTTGTTCCGTCCTTACCACAAGTGAGAAAGAGAACTATTTATTTATTTATTTATTTATTAAATTTATATACCGCTCCATCTAGCTACACGACTACTCTGGGCGGTTTACAAAACTGAACAGAAATCAGACCCACAAATAATACAATAGAATAGAATAGATAAGCAACAAATTACTAAAAACATAATAACTTAATAAACAATATATATCAAAACATTAAACAGGAGCATGATGGGCTACCAAAAAAAAAAACCCCGTAATAGTGATTCTTCCCCACCCCTTCCCTTCTGCAGCTAGGATTCCCCGATCAAAAATCACCTCATCTGCAAGGAGGTCTCCTCCACGGAAGCACTGCCCTTCCCTTTTGTAGCCAGGATTCTCCCGCCATGAAACCTTAGACTAAACTTTTTTCTTGTTTTCCTCCTCTAAAAACTAGGCATGTCTTATGGTTAGGTACACCTTATAGAATGAAAAATAAGGTATTAAATCTGTTAAGTTTGGAACTAGAGCAATAAAATAAAGTCACAGTGTGACTTGATTTTGCATTGCTTATGGCTATTAAGATTGTATTTTTTCCAAGAAGAAAAAAAGATATTGATACATTTCTTACAGAAAATCTCTTGTTGTAAGATTCCTCATTTGTGTTTCAAGAGGTTGGAATGACAGGGGAGGAATCTGGACAGAACAAATATATCACCTTAATTCCCACTGGGTCTCAAGTGATCTAATAGTTAAAGCCAAAAGTGTCAGTTTGGAGGAAAACAGATTTTAAGGAGAGCTCTGAAAGAAGAAAAAGAGCTACCACTTCATAAATCTTCTGGAAGAAATTCCAAGAATAAGGGAAGACTTGGTGAAAGGATAATGACATTCAGTTGGCTAAGAGAGAGAAATGTAGCATTCTGTGTCCAATCCAGTCCATGTTGCCTTTTTGTTTTTTTTGGCTTCTAAATTCTGCTCTCTTTCCCTTTTAAGCTAGGTAGGAAGGCTATGTTTCTGTGCCCGTGAAGCTTAAATGTGCCTTTTCCTCTCAATATTTAAGATATATGTTGATACACTTTAAGACTGCATTGCAAATTGGAGGAAGATACCATCTGACAGCCAGTTGAACTCTGATTCAACTGGCTGTCAGATGGCTGAACACCTATTCAGCTGAGAAAGTGGACCAATTCTTCAAGCATCCTCATCTCAAAGTTGGAGGCACAGCTATCAGGGATAGGAAATAGAGATGGGCACAAAATTAAAAATTAGTGTGTCATTTTGTTTTATTTTGTTACTCATCGTGTTTTGTTTTGTTTCATTAATAAACAACTTTTTAATAAAAGCTTTTAAATGAATTGCAATGAGTAATTCAGAAGCTGCCACAACCCATGTGGGTTTTTTGACAGACAGGGACAGTCCAACCTGTCAAAAAAAAACCCCACCTGGGTGGTGGCAGCTTCCGAATTGTTTCCCCACCTCTTGGCCTGTCAAAAGAACAGCTGTTTATTTAACTTCCTGCAAATTGCTCCGTTCTTCCTCGTAACCCTACCTTCCAGCTGGTGCTGTTTGTCAGGTTGGGGTATTGGGGTGACCCCATCTCCATACCCCGACATGTTAAAAAGCCCCAGCAGGGAGGCGGGGGAGAGATGACACAGCAAAAGGGAGCGACCTGTTGCTGTGCTGTCTAAACCATGCTCGAGCTGTCAAAATCAGCTGGGTGGTGGTGGCCAGAACTGAGCAGGGAAACAGCTGCAGGATTTTGCTGCAGCCCCTTGCCTGAAGCAAGATCCACCAACAGCTCCCCCATTTAGTTCTTCTGAACTGAAAACATCATTTTGTTTCAGTTCTTAACGACACTGTCTGTAGAGATGGGCACGACCAGGAAAAATTACCTTTCGAGTTGTCGTGTGTCAGAGCCAGCCTGTTTCAGCTTGTTTCCATTTTTCGTGAAATTTTCCAAAAATTTGTCGTTTTGTTTGTCGGTTTTTCATCTGTCGTTAGTACTGGGTTTGGGGGGGCTCCTGGAGGCACCTCTCTGGGGTGGGTGCCTCCTCTGGCCTGCCATGAAGGGAAAGCGGGCTCCTGGAGGCACCTCTCTGGGGTGGGTGCCTCCTCTGGCCCGCTACAAAATGGCATGCATAGCCAATTGGATATGCATACCATTAGGTTGCAGTTGCAGTAGCAGGCAGAGGCACCTCTCTTTCGGGTGCCTCTGTGACTCACTGCCTGCGGTGCACTTGGGCTGGGGAACGAAGTGAGAGAGGACCCCTACGAGCGCCCTGTGACTCACTAAGAAGGGAAGTGTACTTGCTGTAGTGCAATGCGAGTACACATCTTGCTTACTGGTTAGGGGTTAGCGCAAGGGCTAGGCTTAGGGTTATGGGTAAGGTTAGGGTGAGTTACTGGGGTGCACCTCTGGGTGCCTCTCTGACCCACTAAGAAGGACAGTGTACTGGCGTATGGGTTAGGGTTAGGGTTAGGGTTCGGGTTCGGGTTCGGGTTAGGGTTAGTTGCTTTTTATGCCCGACTGGCACATCCCAGAAGTCTCGGTCAAAACCTGGCCAAGTGGCCATGCAATTGGTGGAATGGCTCCAAAAATTTGCATGGTCCACTCCCATGGCCAGCCCATCATTGCGCAGGTGTAAAAAAATAAAAATAAAAATAAAAATAAAAATAAAATCAATGGAGACGTTTTGTTGCAAGAAAAACCCACTGCTGCTACTGTAAAAATTCAGGCAGTTTTAAAATAGCTATTTTCGCATGTTTCTGTGGTGCTTTGGTGTGTTTTTGGACCACACGATTTCAAAATAAATATTGCGGTCGCCCCATTTTGGATCCCCCGCCCGCACCACATGGCATGGCGCCTCGGTGAGACGACAAGGATGCCCCCCACCAGAGCAGCCCAGGACAGGAGAGGGGGGGAGGCCGGGGACCCCCCCCCCAGAAACCACCCCTCTGGTAGGTGCCCTCACTCAGGCAGGCATATTTTCACCTGCTTTTTTGGCCGGGAATCGTTTTTTTTTATTTTTGAAACTTTTTTTCTGTGCCGCGCTGCTTGGCAAGTTGGCGTGGCGACTCGACGAGGATGCGCACTTTGTGCAGCTCAGGAGAGGGGGGGAGGCTGGGGACACCCCTCCCAGAAACCACCCCTCTGGTAGGTGCCCTCACTGAGGCAGGCATATTTTCACCTGCTTTTTTGGCCGGGAATTGGGTTTTTTTTAATTTTTAAAACTTTTTTCCTGTGCCGCTTGGCATAATGCGATCGCTGCGATGCCAGGAACGACAACGACAAATCAGACCCAATTTTTCTTTAGTCGCTTCGAGTTCGAGTTCTGGCAGAGTAATTGTCGTTCTTCATTCCGTTACGTAACGGAAACGAGAAACGGAAACGGAAACGAGAATTTCGCAAAGCCGTGCCCATGTCTAACTCTCTGCTTTTTCGTTTCATTTTGAAACTTTTTGAAACTTTTCAAAACAATGAAACAGCATGCTGTTTTTCATATGGTGCCCATTCCTAATAAGAAAGCAAGAGCCTTAACTTTCTAAGGTGTAATGTATAGCGTTCTACATCAGCCCATTCTTGTTAAATTGTCATCGTCATTGGGATGCATTCCAGATCTTGTGGACTACAGCCTCCATCATTGCTAGACAACACAGTAATGAGTCGGAGATGAAGGGAAGGTCCTCGAACACATGTGGAGGGCACCAAGTTGCCAAAGATTGTATCCAATAAATGCATTTATTTTCAGAATAGAAAGAATCGGGACTAGAGATGGGCACGATTCAGCGAAATTTTCGTTTCCGTTTTCGTTTTTCGTTTCGTTTTGCAACGAAAACGAAAATGAAAATTTTTCAAAAACCAAAACGGAAATGGAAACGAAACGACCAATTTTGCTGTGTTTTTCGTTTTCGTTGCAGCAAATCCATTGAACTGAAAAGAATGCTAACGAAACAGCAATTTTTCATTTTTGGTTTCGTTTTTTCGTTTCGTTACGAACCGAAAACGAAACAAAATTTTTTTCAAAAAGAATACGAAAAACAAAAACGAACTGAAACGGATCTCGAAACGACCAAACGAAAAACAAAACAATTTTTTTGAGTCGTGCCCATCTCTAATCGGGACATTGAATTTGGTCCAGGAGTTTCATGGGTGGCCTGCAGGACATTCCTTGCCTAACTCTATTTTAGGGAAGAATACAGATTGGATGCTGCTAGTGTACCAGACAGATTTATTTACCACTTCTAGCATTCTTGTTAGCAAAATGACAAATTCTGAAAATGATGCAGACAAATATGCCCTTTTTAAACATCATTGCTGTTACAAGAGATGAACTCATCAAAAAATGCTTCTGCTGAAATGCTCCACATTCTGAAATGATACTGATGCAAGCACCTATGAAAGTTGGCAGTAGCAATGGCT
This sequence comes from Phrynocephalus forsythii, assembly GCA_029282475.1. Classification (NCBI taxonomy): domain Eukaryota; kingdom Metazoa; phylum Chordata; class Lepidosauria; order Squamata; family Agamidae; genus Phrynocephalus; species Phrynocephalus forsythii. Next base: position 66,440,656 of record JAPFRF010000007.1, on the reverse strand, counting down.
GAGGGTTTTTGTTTTGTTTTGCTTTGCTTTGTTTTTAATTTCTGGAAGAGATGGAAGATATGGAATATGAATTGTAGTTCCTCACTCATAATATATTGTATGCAGGATGATTCTTCTTTTCTGTCTCCAGAAAAGCTGCTCTGATCTTCACAGAAACTGGGCCTGTTTCAAAAATAAAAATAAAAATAAAGCTTTGAGGGCAATCCTTTAATTATTACAAGTTCTTTAACAGGCATGAGATTAATCTGTGTTTTTTAAAGGGCCTTGACTTAATCTTGCAGCCAGACCATATGAACCAATTCTCACAAATGGTTCCAAGCTAAATGAATGCAGAATTAAGACAGTTGCAGGCTGCCTGGCTTCCTTTTTTTGGTGGCATTGAAGGAATGGGAAGATTTTGAGTTGTTGTCTATAAAATGACAACATATGCCTCAGTTATGCCTGGGTGTTGACATAGATGATTAGTCTCCAAGAATAATGCTCTTACCACGATTCTAAAGCCCTGTGTTTTATTTGGAAAACACAGATGCCCTGGATCTCTTTAAATACTTGTTTTTCCACTTTTTCTAAAAAGTCAAGTTGCTTTTCAGCCACAGTGTTCTTTCCATAAACATGTCCTCCAACCTCTTCAGATCTCAGGCTTCCTTGCCCAAGACAGACCAAAATAACGAAGGGGAAGAGGACTGTAGGAGAAAGCTGATGGCATGCCATGAAGCAAGTGTGTTTGATTTGTATAGTAATTTGGAAAGGGGCTGAGGAACTGCTATCATTTGGTTGTCCTTGGCTGCAGGAAGAAGCAGAGTGGCCATACTTTTTGTTTGTTTGTGTTTTTGTTAGAGAGGATAGACCTTTATTTAAAAGACTGACGGGGGGGAATCCTGATTTTTGTAAGTGTCTTCTAGGACTGTCCAGACCAAGTCTGATGTAAAGATAGAGAACCACAAAGAGTTAGTACTTGGATCTTGAAGTTTCTTGTAATAATAATAATAATAATAATAATAATAATAATAATAATAATAATAATAATAATAATAATAATAATAAATAAATAAATAAATAAATAAATAAATAAATAAATAAATAAATAATCATTGTGGAGAAGAAAAAAGTGTGGATCATTGATGTTGCTATACCAGGTGATAGTAGAGTCACTGAGAAACAACTTGAAAAAATTACCTGATATCAGGATCTGAAAATTGAACTTCAGAGACTCTGGCATAAACCGGTACACGTGGTCCCAGTGGTAATTGGTACGCTGGGTGCGGTACCTAAAGAGCTAAGCAAGGATTTAGAAGAAATTGGAGTTAACAAAGTCACCATCAGTCAGATGCAGAAAGCCACCTTACTGGGATCTGCTCGCATAATTCGCCAATACATCACTGAGTCTTAAATGCTTGGGAAGCTTTCGACTAGTGATTGGTAATACAAAATCCAGCATAGATAGCTGTGTGGTTTATAATAATAATAATAATAATAATAATAATAATAATAATAATAATAATAATAATAATAATAATAATAATAATAATAATAATAATAATAATAATAATAATAATAATAATAATAAATGTGCTATCATGTCAATACTGACTTCACTGCAACCTTTCCCAGGCTTTTCTAGGTACAGAATAGTCAGAAGTGTCTTCATATTCTTTTTTTCTGAGCATGCTCTGAGACTGCCTGGGTTTCTTGACTCTGCATAGGGTGGCTCTTCTCCTACAAGGGACAGTGGGGAATTGAACTCCTAAGTACTCCAATTCAGTTTGTAATCTAGCTCACAAAGCCATAGGCTGTCTGCTGTATTAACTACTTGAACATTTTGAAGTAGGGAAAGGTGGGGAAAGAATATAGTTGCTCATGTAGCCAGTTCTAAACCAGATGATTATTGGCTAGAGTTCTAAAGACTGCTCTTGAAAAATGGGCTGGGATTCAAAAAAGTATTGGTTTTTAATTCCTCAGGGCCAGACTTCTGCGATATTCTTATGCCTTGAACCTAACAAGATATCTTCAAAATGAGGAGGAATATATACCATGGCAAAGAGCTGTAGCAGCAGTATCTTATATTGGGGATATGCTTCAGGATGATAATGTGCTCTATCCAAAATTTCAGGTAAGACTGTCAGTTTTCTAAAGCCAAAATAAAATAAATGCCAGTATAAAAACTAAGGATTTTTAGGATTACACCAGAAGACTGGGTTAATATTTACTGATTTGATTTGATGTATTACATTTATGTCTTTCCTTTCCTTCATTGAATTCAAGGCGGCATAAATGGCTCTTGTCCACTTCACTTTCTCCTCAAACCAGGAGAACTAAATCAGGCTGAAAGAGAGAGACTCACTCATGGTCACCCAGAGGGTTTCATGATCAAGCTGGGATTTGAACCCATGTCTTTTGAATCCTAATCTAAAACACTGACCTGGTGAACATCATTGCACCTTATGGTCCACATGAAATTCAACTGCTGGAAAACAAGTGTGCTTGTTTTAATTTTAAAATTACTTTTGCAAACTAGAACCAAGCATGTTCTCCAAAATATAACTTTTCAACCCTTGATTATGCATATACAGTGGTACCTTGAGTTACAAACACCCTGAGTTATGAAAAATTTGAGTTACAAATAGAAAACCACCAGTATAGGAAGTTTTTGAGTTACAAAAACAATATCCTATTTTTTCGAGTTATGAAAGGAAAACAAAGATTACTTTGTTTGCAAAAGCAATACTGCCATCTTGTGGCCGCCCAGCTACAGTGCTGCAGTTGGGAAGAAGAAGGAGCCATTTTGAAAAGGGAAGCTGAGAACCAGGGCTTCTGTTTTTCAATGACTTGCAAAAAGTGTCCCATTTTGGAAATATTTGACACTCTTTTGGGGACTTTTGGAGTCCTTTGGTGGATTTCTCAAGTGGTTATAAGGGAGGTTGCTCATCTTCTTCCATTTGCTTACCTGTTAATTAGGATTTTTGCTTTCGGGGTGATTTCCCACTTGGAACAAATTAATCAATTTCCAATGCATTCCTATGGGAAACCACATATTGAGTTAAAATATTTTGAGTTAAGGAAATGCATTTGGAACTGATTAATTTTGTAACTCAAGGTAACATTGCATAACATATCTTTAGCATAAATAATAATTCTGGCACATTTAATCAGATTTCAAGAGTGGGGAAATGTGTTATCCATTAATTTTTAGAACTGTCCTCTTTTAGTGGTCCTTTCCCTCCAAATAGTGCTCTCAATGTGGCATATTGCAGGATCAATAAAGGCAATGAAAAGCAAAATTTTCAAACTATAATAAAATCTTGAGCAACACACAATCACACACACACACAAACAGAGAGAGAGAGAGAGAGAGAGAGATGTAAAATAAGGTAGACATTTGGGCACACATGGAATTTTAGCTAAGCACCACTGGAATGAATGTAACAACATGCTGAAACCATCTGTAACTCAGCAGTAGTGGGATGATACCCAGGATCTCAGAGTGTCATCTTATCGTATCACTGCTCTGTTACTGATATTTGGCATGTCTTTATAATTACTCTTTTTAAAGCTCTCCTGAAAACATGCACACCGATGTAAAGTTTTGTGGTGCCAGTGCCCGGAGGTTTAACAGCAACCTTATCCTCTGATATAACTGAAGAGATGTTGTACCATGAGATGGGATAGGTACAGCATATAACAATTTGTCAGTCTTTCTTAGCACTGATGCAAGAGAGAATTATTGCTTGTAATCCTCAAGGATAGGATAACATGGTGATAATATTTCACTGGGACAAGTGCTGTTGACACAACACAATGCAGACTTTTTTGACAATAGTGAGTGAAATTGTAAAGTATATGGTGGGAAGACTCGTTGACCAAACACAGTGACATTCGGGTGTGGAGTAACCTGTTTATTTTGCTGAAGTCTCGCCCACACTTATCTGAGTGAAACTCCACCTGCCGTCAATGATCTCCTAAAAGCAATGCTTCCAGCCACATTTGCTAACATTAGCTCACAGTAGACGACCACACTTCTCTCCATGGATAGTCTCATCTTGATTTTACAAACTACAGAAGATAGTAAGCAACTTAGCTCTGCTTTGCACGGCATACTCAGATTGCATCATCAGGCTACAACAGAGCTACTGTACAGAGCCAGCAATGCTATTCCTTTCATCTCTTAGCAAACCATGCACTGAAACTGTGATTATCCCTGTGCTGTTATTGTTTCCATTTTTAAAAAAGCTGAATAATAAATAACTGGAGCCCTCCTTGTTGGAAGCTTCAGAGTGATTATTGCTGCTGCTCTGTAAATTGCTTTGCAAACATCTGTCTTCCAGGAATATTTTCGTAGCCTGGTCAAACCCATTGCTCAGAAGTTGGGATGGAAGAACGATGGAGACCATCTCAATAGGTGAAATATTTATGTGGATCAAGTCAAGGGGAATGTGAATTTGCTATCTCCCAGTGACCAGTCACAAAACAAAAGCAAACTGCCATTTAACCTGTTGAGTAAGGCAAGCTATACCAGGCTGAACAGACTTTTATCAGCTCTGCTTCTAATTACACACTAACTCCGTCCTCTAGTTTGGTTTCTCTCTCTCTCTCTCTCTCTCTCTCTCTCTCTCTCTCTCTCTCTCTCTCTCTCTCTCTCTCTGTGTGTGTGTGTGTGTGTGTGTGTGTGTGTGTATGTTTCATAGAATACAATAAATGGGTTTCATAGAATACAATAAATAGGTTGGTCAGTCACAGTTCTGCACCAGTATGGCTGTACTGAGCCAGTAAATCCCAATTAATCCTAATCCATATAAAATTGCTCTAGAGGCAATGGGGATTGGGGGTGGGGAAGATTTTTAGACTCTCAGTACATAGCAGGAGTGGGTAATTTATGTGGATCATGCAGCTTTTCCCCAAAATTCACTGGAGACCTCACTATCATTACCATCCAAATTCACTGAAATTACTGAGTTGAGTAATTGCAGCCACTCTCTGTCGTGATGCAGGGTGTCACAATGCTTTCCTGGAGTATAGAGTACCAATCGGCCAGAGCATCTTCTTCCCTTTTCAAAGGGGATGGAAAGACATGGATGCTGGTCGCCCCCCCCCCCCGAAAAACCACTGACACTTATTTTGGGCAGTTTCTTGGCTGTGGCACTGTATGCCAGCTGCATGTTGCCTACTTCTCCTATAACTGCTGAGTTCATCGAGTTTCCACATGCTGCCTGTTATGACAGAAGCCGTCTCTGTCCCAAAGTGCCTGCCTAATTCTGTGAATCATGTACATCAGGTATCTTGGAGCAGAAGGTTAGTATGCCACTCTGTTGCAGCCTATGTAAAAGGTCTTGTAGCATCCTAAAGACTAATGCATTTGTCTGGCATAAGCTTTCATGGGCTGCAGCCTATTTCATTGGCTACATGGATATAATAGATAGTCATCACTACATATATTGACATGTATATAGGCCACAATTTTGGGACCTTCTTCAAGTCCATGCGAAAACATCTGTTCAGGATTTATGGTCTCCTCACCCCTTTTAATGGTAGGTTTTTATACCATACCACCTAACTGCTTTTCAGAATCCCTTCACTATTAGAAGGGGTTTCTTACATGGTATGCAGAGCTGTTGTTTGAGAAACACAAGTCCTGGGATGTGCAAAATTAGTTATTTAATTATTTCATTATTTAATATGCAACAGATGCAAAGCTAAAGCAGACTTCTCCTCTTCTTTCCTTCCAGTCTCCTTCGTACAACAGTTCTGGAATTTGCATGTGACATGAATGACCCAGAGGCTTTAGATAATGCATCTCTTTTATTCAATAATTGGGTCAACGGAGCAAGGTGAATATTTGTCTGTTTTTATAGGTTTCCTACATGGTTTGCATGCAAAAAGTCAAGTGATCTTCTCCTATCATGATGTGTTTATTTTTCTTCCCCAATGGTAGTCTAGATGTAAATCTCCGCCTTTTGGTGTATCGCTATGGGATGCAGAACTCTGGAAACGAGGAATCATGGAACTATATGTTTGAGAAGTACACAAGTACACCCTTAGCTCAAGAAAAGGAGAAGTTGTTATATGGCTTGGCATCAGTGAAAAATATCACCCTATTGGACAGGTTTGTTTAAAAATTATTAATGGCTTTTAAAAAAATAAATGCAATTATTTAGACTTGGTTTTCAAAGCAATGTCTAGTAGAAAAACAATATACAGTGGTACCTCAGCTTATCCGTTCTGAATGCATGCTCTTAAGTTGAACTACTCTTAAGTCGAGGTACCTATCTAAAAATTAAAAAAAAAGAATACAAAATAAACAAATAAAAACATTTGTAAGTCAAGCAGACTGTATCTAAAATTTGTAAGGCGGCAGTTAAAACGCCAATGGTTTTCCACTCTTAAGTTGAATTGCTCTTAAGTAGAGGTACCACTGTAGATGTATATTGATTAAGAAAATATCATCATATTACAATGGTAACCTAGTGTTGGGATATTTTTGTCCCTGGATATTTGTTTTGGTTCTGCTTTTTAAAAAAGCACTTGTCTGAAATTTGGAGCAGAATGCCTATCTTGTAAATTTAGTTGTCTATGGATTCTGTCACAGATGGGCTTGTCCACACTGGCATATAGATATGATACATGGATTGCTGGTGGCACAGTTTGCATCAGGAAACAATCTTTGTCCTCAAGTGTTTCTACTCAGAATGATCCACCTTACCTCTTTAAGAATTCTCACACACCTTTCTGGCTCAGCAGTAGAGCATACATTCTTGTTTAGCCTGGAGGGAAGTTGGGAGGGATGGAGGGAGCAGATGGAGCAGCACTGACTGAGGGAAGAAAGGAAAATAATAATTTCATTTCCCCTGACCCTCTGAAAATAACCAGGGGAAGTGCTGTATTGACAGCTGATTGGACTGCAAGGGGTTGTTTGCTGTTTGGATGGAAAGAAGGTCACAAATGGCACATCCTTCCTCCACTCCTCCAACCTCAACAGATTCTTTGTAGCCTGATCCATGGCACACCTGTAACAGACAATATAAACATTCCCCAAATGTGACTGGAGACTTGAAATGTTCCATTTTGGTGCATGGGGGTTAAAATAAGCTGAAGAGTAATTTCTGTGCTGATATATTCTACTTCCCTGCCCTTCCTACTGTGTCCTCAGGCTACTGTTTCATGCAAACTGGTTAGGCAGTGAAGTTGCTTTCAGTTTGTGCCCCAGTGCCAAGGAAGCTGATCAAATGCTACTCAACTAGATTGTTAGTGGCAAGTTTCCATGTGGCCGTACAGTTTGCCCTGGGCTACCTATTTGGAGCATACAGCATATATCAAAAGAATGTTGGGGTACGGGGTTTTATTTGGACTGCAAAGAGTGCGGCTTCCTTCCTGTACTCTTTATTTCTTGCAGATCAGTTGTGTCAAAGACTAATTTTCAGATGCCATTCACAGTTCTGTTTTCAAATAGCTCTGTTGAGACTCCTGTCTGCTTCCTCCTAGGTTTATAAAGTGTGTCTACAATGCAAGTCTCATTAGGTCTCAAGATGTGTTCACTGTCTTGAGGTATATCTCTTACAACCCCTATGGCAAAACAATGGTTTGGGACTGGGTACGACTCAACTGGGAATATTTAGTTAACAGGTAAGTGCTTGTGGGTTCTCAGTGGAGCTGGCCCTTCTTTAAAAGCCATGTTGTAAGATATGATGCCATTTTCATTTAGCCATATCCACTAGAAATAATGGTGAATTTAAAAATGGTTGATTACGATACATGAGTCATCATGATTCGCGATTCATTGGGGCTGACAAATCGACAAATTGACAAATGTCCAGCAATGGACTGATGAATTGACAAATCAATTCATCCCCCTTCAAAATTCTATAAAAGACACTCTCCTGGCATCTAGAGCAGTGGTATCCAAACTTCATCCCTCCAGATCTTTTGGACCACAAGTCCCACATTCGTTGTCATTGGCAGTATAGGCTTGGAATTCTGGGAGTTGTGGTCCAAAACATCTGGAGGGCTGAAGTTTGGGCACCCCTGATCTAGAGACTCCACATTTTCAGTGATGCTTCCTCTGACTCTCCTTTGCAGTGCCTGAAAGTTTGGTATGGATTGGGGTCAAACATCTATGCAACCTCCCCCACACACACAGAGAAACTGCCCCCAGGGTCAGAGACACCAAATTTGCAGATAGACTTCACCAAGCTCTCCTCTACAACCCCTTCATGTTTGGTAAAGATTGGGTTTCAAGCATCTGAGTTATACACCCATAAATTGGGGACCCATAGAAAAGTGCCCTTTAGCAACTAGGTTAGGGAAACCCAATCTTCATCAGACTTGCAGATATTGTAGTCAGAGGAAGCTGCTGTGCATATTTGGAGTTTTGAAATGCTTGGGGAGAACTTTAAATGGGAGCCCATTTGGGGGGTGCATAACACAGACACCAAAACTGCAACCTCTGCCAAACCTGGGGGGTTATAGAGGAACATCAAAGGATGCTCTCCTCCATATGTGGTGTCTCTGGATGCCTTGGGGGATATTTTGTAGACTGACAAATTCACAGATCAAAAGTTGCTAAAAAATTTCCTCAATTTGTATTCATTGAGGGACTCCATTTAGAATGAAAACAAATCAACCCATTTTGGTGAATTGGCAAGGTTCTTCAGAAAATGTGATTCATTTGTTAGTTTAACCCCATTTCTAATATCGACATGTTCCCCTAAGCTGCAACACATCATTGCTCCATTTTGTTCCCTCTTCTTTGTGAAAACAAATATATCCTAGGAATGTTGTTTACATAATAAATCTAAAAAGTAGCATTGATATAGAAACTTCCGAAGACATGTTTTGTCTGTTCAAGAAGTTGATCAGTTGATCAGTTGTCCCCATTCCCAAATACTTGTAATGTCACTTGTATTCCATCTTGAAATAAAATATATGTTTAGGGATGCTTCCTGCTACATCAGTCTAATAATAATATTTGATGATGATGATGATGATGATGATGATGATGATGATGATGATGATGATGATGATGATGATGTGGCATCAAGTCAATTCTGACTTTTCAAGTTTATCTGGGTAGAGTGAGTACCAGAATTGATTTACCATTCCATTTTTCTGGGGGTTTCCCCTCGACTGTGTAGCTGGCCTAAAGAGACATGGGGTGGCTCTTTCTCCAGGAGACATAGTGGGAAATTGATCCCTAAACCTCTGATTCTGCAGTCAAGGACCCTCAAAATGTTATGTATATACATCAGAATTTCTAGGGCCTGATGTAAGCCAAGGACTTCCTGCCAAAGTAGCTTTAAGATGGTTACATCTCAATGGTTCCTGTGCTGTTTGCCCAGATTCTATTTATTGATTCACTTGTTGGTTATATTTATTAAAGAATAGGTTACAGGATGATACCTTTATAGGCCACTAATAAAAATTAAAAAAGAGCATTGATTAAAGACACACTTTGCCTTGCAAGGCACCCAGGATGATGTACAATAGAAACACCAAAACTTCACAATGAGCAGAGGACGCCAGGAGCAAAATTTAAGCAAAATCTGCTTCCAACACTCTATCATGCAATGAAACTGGAGAGCCACAGTGAAATTAAAGAGCAACAATATATTCATTATTCAGCAATAAAACCCCAGGAAGATAAAATTTTGCTTACTGTTTATTAAGAAACAGGCCATAACTGTCAGAATCCGACTACATGATTATGTCTGTAAAAGGAACATTTTCTCACTAGCAGTTAATGAGACCTTGCTTGGATGTTCAGACCTATGTGTTTGAAACCTATTAGATTGGTATGGACCTGAGCACTCAATCAGGAACTTGTTCCTTAGCAGCAGGAATATATTGTATGGGTATAACTATACAGCAGAATTTGGAATGTTAAGAACTGCCTTAAAATTTAAGGAAATACTATGCATAATGCCCACTAAAGGTTCCACCATTCTTAGTTGATGGCCTTATCTGGCACCAGAAACTCAGCAATCAGCATGTATTTATTTATTTATTTGATTTTTATACCGCACCATCTGACCAATAGTCAGTCTGGGCAGTTTACAAAAGTTAAGACACGGACAATACAATGAATAAATGCAATTAAACGGTATACAATGTATAGATGAAAATAAAACCTACCTACGAAAACATAATTAAATCTGATAACAAAGCAAAAATAATAAATCAAATACATACAAAACCAGACGGAGGTGAATTAAAATATAAAACCAAATCAGCGAGATGGGCGAGATGACAAGCCAGGTTTTAAGCTGTTTTTTAAAAACTTGTAATGTTGGGCCAAACCAGTCTCAGGGGGCAGCTGGTTCCACAGATGAAGTGTGGCCACAGAGAAAGTGTGGCTCCTGGTTGTGGTCTTCCGAGCTTCCTTCGGGGCCAGCATCTTCAAGTGGCCCACCTGAGAGGCGTGAGTGTTACGGGCAGTACTCTGTGGCAGTGAGCAACCATTGGGGACACCAATTTCCTTTCTTCCAATGTCCAGGACTGGTGCTATGGCAGGACCATTTATGTGGAATTTATATGGCAGTTCTCTGCATGGTATGGATCAGAAGCCTAGGAGAGGAGTGACTGTTTGGCACCACACAGTTGTGGTGCCAAACAGGGGTCGGCTCTCAGGGATATTTAGCTTGGAAGACTCTTGTAGGCCACAGATCTTTGAAAGTACTGACTTGGTTCCATAAGTGTTAGGATTATCTGGTTTGTAATCTGCAGAGTGCTGTCATCTAGTACACCACTTGTGGTTGCTGAGAAAAAGCAACCATTCTAGCATAAATGAAAAAGGGACACTTTTTATGTGTTGCTTTAGGAACTTCATGTAGGGATAATACATGAGGACAAGGAATCCTAAACTCATATAGAAAAACACTTAGAGCTGGCTTTTATGCACGGAAATCCATAGAGATTGACATGAATTAAAACATAAGTTGCAATAATTCGTTCAAAAATCACCAATTAATCAATCCATATTCATATGAATTGATACCCACCCACAAGAATATGAAATAATGAATTTTTAGTGATTTTTATTCATTGATCATTGGATAAAAATCAGTGTACTTGGATCAGTGCACTGATCCCAGTGCACTGAGAGACACCAGAATTGCAGGAAAGCTTCTCCTGACTCTTCTCTACAAACCCTACAAGTTTGGTAAAGATTTGGAGTTATCCACCCCCAAAGAGCCTTCCCCAAAGGTACCTAGAGAGACCAAAGTTGCAGAGATGCTTTTTCTGACTTTCCTCTACAATCTCTCCAAATTTGGTGACTCATAGAATCATAGAGTTGGAAGAGACCTAGAAGGCTGTCCAGTCCAAGCCCCTGCCATGCAGGAAGTTGCTAAAGGACAAATTCCTTGGGGCCTCCATTTTGCAGGTGTATAACTCAGATGTATGAAGCCCAATCTTCATCCAACCTGGAGGAATTGGAGAGGAGGGTCAGGGGATGCTTCTCAGAAAAATTTGGTGTTTCTAGGAATCTGGGGTTGTGGTGTTTCAGTTATGTGATATATGCATTGGTGCATTATTCTAACCTAGAAAAGAAGCTTTTTATCTTTGGAACAATTTTATCCTCACAACAATTCTGTGATAAGAAAGCATGACCAGCTTCACACCTGGATGGATATTTGTTTCCAGGTGTCTCAATCCTACTCTGGCATTTAGATCATAGAATCTGACATTGTTTCACTGACTTACTTTATTGTTTCAGATTTACTCTTAACAATAGAAATCTTGGGCGCCTCGTGGCAAGGATAACAGAAACATTCCACACAGAGCTCCAGCTTTGGCAGGTAAAGTTTGTCTAGGATCTTAATGCTCCCAGTATTCTCTTTAGGAAGGAAACATACAAATCTAGGCAAACCGTTCACGCAGTATTATTTATATAGCTTGTTTATATAGTTTATTAAGCATAGGGTCTGGCCTGAGACAAAGGACAAGATGGCGCTCCTCCATTCCATGAGTAGAAACAAACTGGGCTAGCTAGCTGGACTCCCAACACAGGCAATGGCCTACAAATCTCCTTCCCATCATTGACAGCAATGCTTCGATGCTCTGGTCAATGACCACACAGCCAGTAACATAACAAACAAGATGGCTGCATGTCCCTATGCTGCTGATTCAAAACTGGTGGAGAAACCATGGCAAGGGGAAAATCCTTGAGAAGATAAACTGTGGATAATCATCTGACCAGCAAGCTCTCTTATTGATTACTGCAATGTGCTTTATGTGGGGCTGCCTTTGAAGATGGTTTGGCAATTGCAACTGGTTCAGAATCGTGCGGCGAGGCTGGTAAGCGGTGGGGCCTCCAGGGATCACATCACACCAATTCTACATAACCTACATTGGTTACCAGCTGCTGCCCAAGCCCAATTAAAAGTGCTTGTTTTGACATATAAAGCCCTAAATGGCTTAGGACCTAGATACCTGAAGGACCGCCTCCTTCCATATGAACCTACCCAGCAATTAAGAACAAGACAGGGGGCCATCTTGAAAGAACCATCTCTCAAGGAGGTGAGAGGTATGGCTTGTAGACAAAGGGCCTTCTCAGCAACTGCCCCCAAACTATGTAATGCCCTCCCAAGTGAGATCCGCCTGGCGCCAACATTGATAACATTTCAGCGCCAGGTGAAAACCTTCCTGTTCCAGAAGTTTTTCAACTGATACAACATAGACTGTGGGTCCTCTGATGGCAATTTTAGTGTAATGATTTTAGTGTAAGGTTTTTTATTATTGTTTTAATTATTTATTGATATTTGATGTTTTAACTGTTTTAATTCTTTGATTGCAAGCCACCCAGAGACCTTTGGATAGTGGGTGGCATATAAGTTGTAAAAATAAAAATAAATACATAAATAAATAAATAAATAATTCTAATGAATGCCTCCTCCTCCTCCTCCTTCTTTTAAGATGGAAGATTTCTTTGCCAAGTATCCTGATGCTGGGGCTGGAGCAGTGTCTCGGAAGCAGGCTCATGAAACTCTGCTGAGCAATATTGAGTGGCTGAAGCAACACAGAGAGGAAATAGCAGCATGGCTCGGGAGTCAAGATTGATCACGCCTTGCATAATTGTATGGACTTATCGTTCTTCCATACCAACTCCTAGGACTTTCTTTTCAAACTACAACAAAATGGGGATTTGTCGAAATCTTACTTTCAAATCCTGACAACGCTGTCGATATCGGGATACATTAATTTATTGAAATGTGTGTTCGGGCTTCCCAGCTGTCAACTCGAAATCCTGTCTTCTCTCCTAACACATGCGTTCTCATTTAAAGCAGGACTGCTGAAAACATACAGAATTCTTATTACACAGTCAATTACAGGATCTTAATCTTTTTGCTCCACTGGTGTGTATCTGTTCATCACATACAGCTTATGCCTTCGAAAGTAAGTCATGTGTTTTTGAAAAGTTGCATTATCCTGTGTACTCAGAATCTCTTTCCAAACATATATCATTTCCATCCATTCCAAAGCAAGAATGTTGTCCGACTCCAGGATAGAAAATCAAACTGAAAACACTTTCTCAAAAGAGGTTTAAAAAAAAGGGGGTGGGGGAGAAGCTAACATGTAAAACAGTCTTTGTGCATATAGTTTCCTCCATTGTATACAAAGAATTCTAATGACTTCCAGTGTTTTGTTAAGCTCTCATGCTGCTGAAAAGATGCTGCAAAGCATGGCAGAGTGTCTTCAGTTAGCATGAGCTCATCTGAAGAGTACATGCTTTGCATATAGAGTGTTCCATGCCGACAAATCTCAGGGTCAGACTACAGATACCCTTACTGCATTTTCGGCAAACGTGTTCCCCCAAGTAGTAAAAGCCATCTGTTTGTCATCCTGCCTGGTTTTCTTTGCCTGCTTATCTTGCATTTTGTGTTCTGTGTTTTGGGATTGGCCTTTGAGAAGCAAATGTGGTCTTGATTTACAGATGTGATTGCACTAACTTTGAAAGGGAAAACACATTCTTCTTGACAGTGTATTCTAAATCTCAGTCATTATTTTTTAATGTGATAGCAAGGCTTGGCAGTTGCTTTGTCTGGGGAGGCCTTTGCAAGAAAGACTACTAACAGACTGAATGTTATTGAAGTAAACAGAGCAGAAGTGTAGCTTAGTATAGGGCAGAGTTGTAGCTTTGACTGTTGGTCAGATGGGACGGTAAAAAAAAATCAAATCAAATAAATAAATAAATAAATAAATAAAAAATAGCTTCATCTATAGCATGCATGTTCAAACTTCAGCCCTCCTGATGTTTTGGACCACAACTCCCAGAATTCTAAGCTTAGATTGCAATTGACAAAGGACTGTGGGAGTTGTGGTCCAAACACCTGCAGAGCTGAAGTTTGGACATGCCTGATCTATAGGGAAGGAAACATAATTGGGGGAACCAGTAGATGTGGTAGGGAAATCTACATAGCTCTCAAGATACAGTACTTTGGCAGTGCCTCATCTCAACCCAGTCCAGCATGGCCAGGTGATAACATATTGTTGGAGATAAAGCCCAAGGTACCTGGAAAGGGCCAGAGGTTCCCCACCTTGGGGATGATAGGTGAGATGGGTATGATAGGCAAATGTGCAAATATGTATGGATGTCAGGTGCAGATACATGGCTTTTCCCCAACTTCAATGATTCTGAACACTTACTTTGAAGTAATGGGTGCTCCAGTCTTATTAGTCACCATCAGCATGCCATCCACCCCCAAAGCAGCCTTTCTAATGCACGCGGTGTTCCTTTTGCTAGTTCTGACAAACCATCTTGGCAGTTTGGTCCTCTTAAAGGAGAAAAGTGGCATAAAGTGGAAGTACAGTAAGTAAAATATCTGGAGGATCAAAAGTCAACAACCACCACTCTAAATCAGGAATGGGAAAACTATTATCAACTGTGACTGGACTACAGTTCCCCTCAGCCTTAGATAGCCACATTAATTTTGAACAATCAGAACCTGAAAGAAATGACCTTCTTGGACCACATCATCCAGGTGAGGAGAAGGTTAGAGCGCAGCTGGAGAAAAACCCGGACGGCAAGTAGCAAGGCTGCTATTGTTTTCCAGACTAGTCACTATTCCAACGCGATCACGGAAGCCAAGTCATTGTTTTTCTCCGTGAGAATTGGTGAGGCCTCTAACCGCCAGGCGGAGCTTTTCCGGGTGCTTCGGGACCTCACCAATCCTAGTCTGGCTAGGCCTCCTCCTACTGATTTCAGTAGTGAGAATTTCGCAGCCTTCTTTAGATAAAAGATTGAGGCCATCCGTGCCGGCTTTGACTCCGGTTGCGGTAGCACTGCCTCGGCATCCCCGGTTGCTGGTCCGCCTTCGTTGCCTCGGTTGGAGGGGCTTGGGCCTGTTTCTGCTGTCGAGGCCTCTAGGGCTATGGCGCATTGCTGGCCGGCGTCCACTCCTTTCGACCCTTGCCCATCCTGGCTTATTAAAGCTGCCAATGGGACTATGGCCGAATGGGCTTCTGCCATCACCACCGCCTCCTTCGGCGAGGGGGGTTTTCCCTCCCGCCTGAAGGAGACGGTGGTTAAGCCCATTCTTAAGAAGCCGGGCCTTGCGGCGGACGATTTGGGAAACTATCGTCCGATCACTAATGTCCCGTTTATGGGCAAGGTCATCGAGAGGGTGGCGGCGGTCCGGCTGCAGTCATACCTTGAGGATCGGCAGTGCCTCGATCCATGCCAGTCAGGGTTCAGGCCCTGTCGGGGGACCGAAACAGCTTTGGTCGCCCTGCAAGATGACCTGCTCCAGGCGGCTGACAGGGGTTGCTCTACCCTGTTGGTCCTCCTGGATCTGTCAGCGGCCTTCGATACCGTCGACCACGGTATCCTACTGGATCGGCTCTCTGAGGTTGGAATCGGGGGCACTGCTCACAGTTGGCTCCGATCCTTCCTGGAGGGCCGTCCCCAGTGTGTTCAGCATGGGGGGGGGAGTTGTCGGCCCCATGGGTTCTCCCTTGTGGGGTCCCGCAGGGGTCGTCGCTCTCGCCGTTGCTGTTTAACATCTATGTAAGGCCGTTGGCTGGGGTCATTAGGAGTTTTGGAGTGTGCAGTCATCAGTACGCTGATGACACGCAGCTCTATCTCTCCTTTTCCACCTCTGCAGTGGAAGCTGTGAGGATCCTTGATGGGTGCCTGGATGTCGTGCTGGCCTGGACCGGGGCGAACAGGCTTAGGCTTAACCCCGAGAAGACGGAGGTTATGTTCTTTGGGGGTTCGCCATCTGGGTACGGTGGCCCGTTTCCCTCTCTGGGGGGAGTCTCCCTCCGGCCTGTGGAGAGGGCGCAGAATCTGGGCGTGGTCCTGGACCCGGCGCTGTCCATGGAGGCCCAGGTGGCGTCGGTTACCAGGGCCGCATATTATCATCTTCGCCAAATCGCCCAGATCCACCCGTACCTGGATGGTGACTCTCTGAGAGCAATTGTCCAGGCGCTGGTGATCTCGAGGCTGGACTACTGCAACGCCCTCTACATGGGGTTGCCCTTGACTCTTCTCTGGCGTCTGCAGCGGGTTCAGAATGCGGCGGCCAGGCTGGTGGCTGGTGTGCGTCATTATGATCACATCACCCCAGTCCTGGCCCGCTTGCACTGGCTGCCCGTTGCGGCCCGGATTAGATTCAAGGTCTTGGTTTTAGTTTATAAAACCCTCCATGGCTTGGGACCGGACTACCTGGCAGAGCGTATCGCTCAGCGATCCATCTTGGCCCGATCAGTTCGGCAGGCGCGAGCGCACTCGCTGCGGGTTGCCACCCCACGAGAAGCCCGAAAGTCGGTCACCCGGAACCGGGCTTTCTCGGTGGCAGCCCCGTCCTTATGGAACTCCATCCCTAGCGAAGTGCGCTCTGCAGAGTCCCTGCTGGCCTTTCGAAAAGCTGTAAAATCTTATTTATTTCGAGAGGCCTTTGGCGAACCCTGATATATATAGATATTTTTTTGGAGGTCCCGCCATCTTTAATGTCCAAGCGGCTATGTTTATGTGTACTACGTTTGTGTGCGCTTGGCTCATAGTTATTGTACTGTGGTTTTTTGGATGCAACGGGTTTTATTGTTTAATTACTTTGCTGTGTTATATATTATTGTTCTGTGTTTATTGGCGCTCGCCCGCCCATGTAAGCCGCTTAGAGTTTCGAACGAAAGATAAGCGGGGTATAAATATAAAAATAAATAAAATAAATCCAAGAACTGTGATCCAAGAACATCTGGAGGGCCATGTTTTTCCTTTCCTAGGTTTAAACTTTCCACCAAAACATGGAGACAGCTCCTCTCTTTTATTACCGTAATGCACAGGGTGGAGAGTTGGGGGGTTCTAATCTGTAGACAGGATTGGAGTGACTGATCCTGTTAACGGAGGCACTGCTTGAGTGGAAGATGTGTATTTAGCAGCTCCTATGTTTGCAATCAGGATGCTGAAATTTATTGTCGATGCTGTTTTAATAATGTGTGGAGAGATAAAGGTTGGTTTTAACCACTGGGTTAAAATGATGATAAAGTCTTTCCAGTTTTAAACACTGGGTTGCCCATTCATTTCAAGTATCCTTCCATTATATTCAATAGTAGACTCAAATAAGCAGAAGCATAATGTGGAATGGCTTGCAATTGCCTGTCATTTCAACTATTTTAAAATGAAGATTGCCTGTGAAGATCATTCAGAAGTTTCAGCTGGTGAAAGGAACCAGTTTTTAATTGAGGTTCTTCAAGCAGGACTTGGAACTACAGTGGACCCTTGTATAACAAACAGCTTCTATAACATAAAATCTGTACAGCATAAAAAATTCCAGAGATAGGGGAAATTTGCTTAACATAATTGCCTATGGGGAAAATCCGTACAACATAAAAATGGGATCACTCCATTTTCAATGCATTCCTATGGGAATTTGTATAAAGGAAAATTTGCTTAACATAATTTCATTTGGAACGAATTAATTCCTTTATACAAGGTACCACTGTAATTGGTTCTTAACGGGATGCTGTGTGCTGTGTGCAGCCGTATCCATTTCAAAGAATGGGCTGTTAGCTGTATCTCAGGGATGGGAAATTTGTTGCCATTCTGATGTTCCTGAGATACAGGACCCATCATTCCTCACCAGCGGCTATGATACATTTCAATAAGGAAAATATAAGAAGCCAACTGTTTGGTGGCGGCAGCAGCTGGATTCTATTGCCTTCCCAGGAGAGTGAGAAGATAATGCCCATTCCAAAGGGAACCAGAGTCCTGGAAGCAACATCATCCACCCACTTGTTCACTCACTCCATATTTTACCTCCGGAATCACACCCTGGCTGTCTTGGAAAAGTCATTTGTTGAATTCTTCTGTCCAGCTGGTCTCAGTGATTTTCAAATTGCTCCTGTCCAAACACAGTGCTGTGAATGCAGAACTGATTTTTAAAAGGATCAAAAATGGAAATAGTAGTTAGCATCAGGACAAAAGCAAGAATTAGCCTAGACACAAAAATCTGCATCCTTTCCCATCATGAGTTGTATTAAGAGCAGCCTCTAGTGGTAAGGCGAAGTCACAGCACCCAATTGAAATATTAAAATGACATTTATCAAAGCCTCTTCATGTGCTTCTCAATACTGTAGTATTCATCCTGGATCTATACTTTCTTCCTGGTCAGCATTTCAGACTATTATGACTTTAAACATATCCATCTCAAGTCCTTTTTTAGGTTTGTATGTGTGTCTAGTATGTGTGTCTATTTAGACACTAAATAGATTTTCCTTTAATGGCAATTTATCAACTCCCACCCTGATGATTAATCCTTTTGATTTTACTAGTGCTCAGAGACACAACAACTAGAAGAAGCACACTGACATAAGCCAGATTTCCCCAGCAATTCAGAAACCCCCCCAAAACAACATACTGTATTTTAAGGTTGGGTAGTAATAAGACAGCTAACTATATTTTTCTGGTCTCATCCATTTCTGTCAGCACACTGAACTATCATGCTGGTGTAGTGGTTAGAGCAATGAATTGTAACTTGGGAGATCTTGCTTCTAGCCCTTCTTCTGACAATAAAAAATTAAATTGATAGTCTTATATCTCTTCTCCCCATTCCCTTTCTTACTTTTCTAGATCTTAAATCACAGAACTGATATGAGAAAGACAGCCATGTAGGCTGGCTCAAGTTCACTGGAGCCAAGGCAGAATAGGAACATAACTAAAAATAAGTACTAAGTAATAGTGGCTCCAGTCATATCATAGGGCAGTGGTGGCAAACCTTCAGCACTCCAGATGTTTTGGACCACAACTCCCAAAATTCCAAGCCTGTATTGCCAATGACAAAGGACTGTGGGAGTTGTGGTCTAAAACATCCGGATGGTCAAAGGTTCACCAACACCAGGCATGCCCAAACTTCAGCCCTCCAGATGTTTTGGACCACAACTCCCACAGTCCTTTTTCATTGGCAATCTAAGCTTAGAATTCTGGGAGTTGTGGTCCAAAACATCAGGAGGGCCAAAGTTTGGGCATGCCTGGCCAACACTGTCATAGGGCATGAGAACAAAATGGGTCTTAAGGTTTAAGGCTGAGAGAATGCATTGCACTGTGTGCGGGGGGGTTATATACATTGGAATAACACATACATACTGTAAATAGATGAACAGTCTCCTGACCTTCAGAAGCAAACAATGGATTTTCCTTTGGTTTGAAATATGCACAATCTTGTGTGATTTGTTTTGATTGATTGATTGATTTTGATTGATTGATTGATTGATTGATTGATTGATTGATTGATTGATTGATTGATTGCAGTGGTTAAATGCCTGTACTGCAGCTAAAACTGTGCTCACAACCTGGGGTTCAATCCCAGGTAGCAGGCTCATGGCTGACTCAGCCTTCCATCCTTCCGAGGTTGGTAAAATGAGTCCCCAGCTTGCTGGGTGGGGCATTGTGTAGCCTGCATTACTGTAATTAAAAACTGTAAACCGCCCAGAGACTACTTGAAGTGGTATGGGGTGGTATATAAGCAGAACACTTTGCATTGCTTTGCTTCCCCCCCCGGCAGTAGGCCTAAGATAGGTCATGAATCCTTGAAAGGGACAAGAAGTCAAATGACATTCAAAATGAATTTAAAATGACCAATCACATGAAAACCACCATATAAAAATAAATTAAAAATACAGTGGTACCTTGTATAAAGGGATTAATTTGTTCCAAATGGAAGTCTGTTAAGCAAATTTTCCTTTGGATAAATTTCCCTATAGGAATGCATCGTAAATGGATTAATCCCTGCTCACGACAATTTTTCTATTGTACGGATTCACCCCATAGGCGATTCTGTTAAGCGATTTCCCCCTATCTTCCTTTAAGTGGATTTTCTGTTAAACAACCCGCTTGTTATATGAGGGTCCACCGTACAAAAGCATTTAAAGACACATTGAAAAGGACAGATTGGCAGCCAGGGCGGGGCCACTAGCTGTGTTAAAATTTGATACAAAATATTCTCATGTCTGCCAAGAAGAATGAAGCGCTGAATCTTGCCACACCCCTCAATCTAGTCTACATGTTGGCTAAGCTGAGTAGTGTGTGTTTTATGTTTCATCAAGTCACATCCAACTTCAAGTGACCCCAGAAAGGACTTTAAAATAAGTGAGCTATTTAAAGAGGGTTTTGCCTCTATTGCCACCCCCTCTAGTGAATTTCTGTAGCTAAGCAAGGACTTGGACCCAGGTAATCTGAGTCCTAGTGCATCCTTCTGTCCACTATCCCAAACCAGGCTAAAACAAAGTATGGTGCCTTTGTTTTTGAGTGCAACTTATCTCCAGGGTCTCCAGTCAGAAGTGTGCTCATTTTACAACACCCAAAGCACACAAACAGAGTGAACTCATTAACCAATACCTTCATAAACCCTTGAATGAGTGATCCTATCCAGGCAGATCTTTGGACTTTGCAGTTTTGTCTGTTTCCACCCCCACTGCCCAAATCCCCAGCCCACATTTTTAAATGTCTGGCCTGATTAAGTCTTCTGGAGGCTTCAAAAGCTGGCCTATTAAATCATACTTTACTGGTCTAATAAAGATCTTGCCCAATTTTTATTTTACCCATGGACCACCTGACTAAGATTCTGTGCACAGAGAATATTTTGAATAGTAGAGATGGGCACGAATCGAAAAAAATGACATTTCGGTTTTTCATTTATCGTTGCAGGTCTGTTTCAGCTCATTTTCATTTTTCGTGAATTTTTCATTCATTCATTTTTTGTTTTTTGTTTTTACCCACTTTTTGCGTGACTTAAAGCATTTCCACGCATGGATATCCCCCAACACCCCAGACCAGAGGGAAAACACTAAAAAAAATGATGTTGGCAGAGACACAGTATAGACTAAGTACGCAGGGAGGCTGCAAAGGCAGCGGCGGGCGTTGCCCAGGGCGTAAGGCAGCTGCAGAGTGACTGCACTGCGGGGCAGGGGAGGGTACTCACTGAGAGGTACGTATGCATACAGGGAGACTGCAAGAGAAATCTCTTCTTTCTCTCCCCTAAGAGCCAGGATGCAGCCAACAGGAACACAGAGATACACATCTGCCTGGCTGGCCTAAAGTAACAAGTCGCAGAGACAGCAATCCCACCCTAACTCCCACCGCAGACTGAAAGGAGGACGGGGGCTCCCAAAGCTTTTTATGCTCTCTGTTGCTGCCACACCTACCCAGTCTGCAACCTGGGCATGCTATTGGTTGAAATTGTCCAAGAATTTACATGATCCCATCACATGGCTTGCATCCATCTTGTGGCTGGAATCCATTTTGTATCATCAAAGAGAAAAGAAAAAATACATCGCGATGGGACAAAGACAAAAACAAATGTTTTAAGGACCCCAACCCCCTGGTAGGTAATAATTTCAAATAATTATCACTGTGTTTTTATGGATGTCCAGGGCATTTTAATATCCAAGAAATCAATATTAGGCATCTGGGAGCCATTTTGGGTCGATGTCCCCTAACTCCCCTTAAAAGAAAAAAAAATACAGCGATCTGAGTAAAGACTTAAATGCACATTTTAAGGACCCCACCCCCCGGTAGGTATTATCAGGCAGAATAAATAATTATCGCTGGGTTTTTACAGATATTCAGGATGTTTTTTAACATTTAAAAACAGCTCATTTCATTGTGCATTGCCATTAACGAAAATGAAACGTAACAAACCTAATTTTTGTGGTTCTGTTCGGTTCGCTCCAATTTCATCACAATTTTCATTTAGCTTGTGTGTGTGTGTGTGTGTGTGTGTGTGTGTGTGTGTGTGTGTGTGTGTGTGTGTGTGTGTGTGTGTGTGTGTGTGTGTGCGCGTGTGACCCCACCCCCCGGTAGGTATTATCAGGCAGAATAAATAATTATCGCTGGGTTTTTACAGATATTCAGGATGTTTTTTAACATTTAAAAACAGCTCATTTCATTGTGCATTGCCATTAACGAAAATGAAACGTAACAAACCTAATTTTTGTGGTTCTGTGTGCTCCAATTTCATCACAATTTTCATTTAGCTTGTGTGTGTGTGTGTGTGTGTGTGTGTGTGTGTGTGTGTGTGTGTGTGTGTGTGTGTGTGTGTGTGTGTGTGCGTGTGCGCGTGTGCGTGTGCGTGTGATTACAGTCGTGACTGATTCTTCATGACCTCATGTCCATGGAGTTTTCCTGGCAGAAATACTGGAGTGGTTTGCCAGTTCCTACTCCAGGCGCCTACAGCACCTGGTATTCCCTGGTGGTCTCCCATCCAAGTACTAACGAGGGCTGACCCTGCTTAGCTTCTGAAATCAGGCGAGATTGGATTTGCTTAGGCCAGGCATCTAGGCAGCTATGATTTAGCTTAGATACCCCCCACCCTGCACATGCGTGCAAGTCATGTCCGACTCTAGGGGCAGTGCTCATCTCCGTATTCAAGCCGAAAGAGCCAGTGTTGTGGAAGTCCATGGCAACATGGCTGGCATGGCTGCAAGGAAACACTGTTTTACCTTCCCACTTTTTACAGCAGTACCTATTTATCTACTTGCATTTACATGCTTTCGAACTGCTAGGTTGGCAGGAGGTGAGGTTATCAGCGGGAACTTACTCCGCTGCATAGCACTACTTTGCAGCTGACTGTTTCGGTGCCTTAGTCCACTGAACCACCAAGCCCCTTTAGAGAGAAGCTTATTTGATTTCCTCTCATCCTGCTGTTTTCATCTCCTCCCATCATTAAAGTCTTCCTGCACATCAGGTTTTCCCCCTTTGAGCAATGGAAATGGAGAAAGATAATTAATCACTCATCTCAATAGGGATACCTTACACTCTATGTTACTCTTGAATTCTGCAGTTTTCATCTTCAAAATTTGGTTTAACTTCTGACACTATAAGACACTTTTGTATTTTTGATTTAATTTTCTGCACTCCCTTCAACCTGAATTTTCAAATGACGTGTTGGGAAAATGTGCACTGACACATTTCTTATGCTCCTACATTTTGCAGGCAGTTATTTTGTACAACAGCTTTTCAAAATATTATCTGGAGGTCAGATTAGAGCTAACTATGAAAAAGCCAATACAAGGTCTTTTAGGATACTCAGAAAATAAAGATATATAATAAATTGCCTTTCCCAACACCCAGAAATGTGCTGACATGAAATTGTTGTTTAATTTATGTCTGTTCATTTTTGTATTTTTAATTTCTTTTCTTTTTCTTTTTCTTTTTTGTGTACTTTGTATTTATTTACTGTTCACAACCCAGAGTTCCCATTGGAAAAGTTGGTGTGGTTAATAAGTATAAAAATAAAATAAATGAATAAATGAACTGGGCAAAGTTAGTTCAGCATGTCAGACTTCAAAGACCTGAAGAGAAGGTGAGGGCCAAAAATGCCACCAAACAGCCTACAACTATCAGCTCCAGGGATTTCTTTCTTCTGCCACAGAGATTTTCTCCCCACACTTTATCTCAGAAACAATAAATCAGCTTTAGTTGTTACTTTCAGCAGCAGCAGGTCTTCTGTAAAGCTAATGGGTCTTAAGTGTCCATCCAAGGCACAGTTGCCACCATTATCCAATATTTACATTAAACAGGGATGTCTCAAGATGTATTGTTGCTGAGGAAACCCTTCTTTACATCATTTTCTGTAAGAATTGCAATTAAGGGCGTTTATACATTACCCCTAAGCTGCGCTGCAAATGGCTCCAACTCCGGAGCTTAGAAATGTTTTCCCACCAGCTCCGGAGTTTGGAGACAATTAAGTGCGACCCTGCCCACTTTAGCGTGACCCAGCACATTTTTCATGTACCTGCTCTCTGCAGGTGAAAAAAATTTGATGCGGATAAGAGTGCCGGGCTCTCCTGGCTTGTCTGTTGTTGTTTTTGCCTCCCGCCCATTTAAGAGCTCCTTGAGCCGGAACCAGGAAGTAAGGAGGCTCGTGGCAAGTTCGACCTTCACCGGCAGGTTAGTAAAGGCTTCTTTTGTCCTTTTTTCCCCTCCCCCCCTCACGCCGACAGGAGCAGGAAGTGCTGAGGGGTGGGGACGGAGGAACAGAAACAAACCCCCAAGATCTCTGGTCTGAATTTAAGGGACCAGCGGATCTTAGGGGTCGTGTGAAAAGGCCCTAAGTTTAGAGGAAAGAGGGGCTGTATACAGTTTTGGAATACATTTCCCAGAGTTCCCTAGTCCATGCTACCTAGAGAATTCTGGGGGTTGCAGTAAAAAAAGTGATCTGTCACAAGCCTTTCCCCCTCCCCTTAGGGGAGTGGCACATTAAATCAGCAGCACCCCTGATAATTTTTTGGAAAATGGCCTGGGGCTTTGGGCTCCCTGCAAGCCATAGCTCAGCTGCAACACTGCATAGGAGAGATGCTTTCCAGAAGAAAAAGATCCAAGAAGGCCAATGGAAACTCACTGCAAGCATGGAACTTGTAAAACCACTCCTTAACTATCTCACTCAACCTGAAAGCCCTATGAGGATTGCTATAAGTCAGTTCTGACTTGACGGCACATCAGAACAAACTACCAGGAGCATTGGGCGTAATTCTTCTTGAGGAAAACAGTACGCTTCACCCGTCTCATAAAACAAAACACAATCCCCGGGCACAGTCACGTTCAAAAGACATCAGTTCTGTTGTGACCTCACTAGAGGGAGCAATTTATTTTCACAATATTAGTAAATATTAGCTCAGTGCTTAGCCAAAGTTCTTGTGAGTCAAAACACAGAAGACGTCTTTGAAACACAGTTTCCAGAAGGGGGAAAGAAAGCCTCCAGCCTCTTTTGTTTTTAAACTCCAAAAGCAGCTCAAATGTTTTGGACATTGCTCTTCCTAATGTTTTTTTTCCTTGTGAGTTCCTGGCTTTAAGAAAATAATTTCAGCTGAAAGTCCACTTGAAGCTTAATTGTTAGAGGTCAGCTTTCTGTGTAACTGCAGTCAGGGGAGAAAATAAATAAATGCGACTCTGGCTGAGAAATCGGAATAAATTCCAAAATACTTAAAAAGAAAAGAAAAAGATCTGACAATGGGACTCAAGAGTGTGTCAACATTTACTTTATAACCTCTATTCAAATGTTCAGCATTTATGACTACTGTAAACATTCATTTAGGACTGCCTCTTAAAAGGCAAGGCCACAGCTGAGGTAATATGTTGGTTTTATCCTAAATGACTGCTTGTTTTCAGACAACATTTTCAAGGCTTCTGGTCTGATTCACAAACGTGGAGCAGGTGAAGTTTTGAGATTTGAGGCCATTAACACTAACCAAGCCTAAATGTTTTGAAACCAGATTATTCAGGTCACCGGGATTAGGCGTGTTATGTATAATCTGTTGTTCAAAGGTTCTGAAATGAGCTAGCCTTTTAATTAAGGTGTACATGTGTTCCAGGCTGTCAGAAAGACAAGTAAGTGGGTTCTTAACCAAATCAAAACTGAACTTTCCCTAGAAGCAACAATAGCTAATCTGAGACTACTGTACTTTGGGCACATCATGCCATCTAGACTTTTTGAAAAGACCGATGGTGCTGGGAAAAACTAAAGGCAACAGAAAAAGAGGACGAGCAAATAAAAGACAGATTGACTTGATAAAAGAAGCCCTGGCTATGAGTTTGCTTGACCTCAACAAGACTGTTGATGAAGGGACTCGGACGCAACTTGATGGCACATAACAGCAAAATTAACAACAGCTAGTTTTCTTTTCTTTCACCTTGCCCATTCGTCCTACTGATTCTGAATATATTTATGGAGGGAACATTCCAAGATCTATGCAGTCAAGCTGTTGAGGGTCTGCAGCATAAATAATTCAATTTATCTCCCTTTCCTACCTAAAACCAGTGATATAGTGGAGGTAGGTTTTGCAGCACTGAAGTTCCAGGACTTTCTGAATAACAGAAACCATGACATCACCTAACCACCACTATCTGTTCCCTCTGACTTCAGCTGCCAGCTTCACAAATGGATTTTCCAAAGAACAGTGTAGTGCTGCAAGATACTCCTAATGTAATGCAAAACATTTGAGAATGGTTTGGCCTTGAATGGTGAACTAAAAGCCAAGAAAGGGCACATTGTAAGTGGTTAGAGGGATTCAGGAGGTGGTTCAAATCTCTACTCAGCTGTGAAGCTCACTGGGTGACTTTGGTCGGTGTTCCCTCATAGTATTGTTGAAAGGACAATGTGGGCGATATGTAAATGTAAGCAAGGTATAATAATGGTAGGGACAGCTCTGCTCTCCATATGTATATTTGCTGCCAGTAAGGTGTCTGTGAAGATTCTCAGCCATCCAGGTGAATTCACCTGGATGTTGAGTCATGGCAACTGGACTTCTTTTCTTGAGAGATCGATCTCTCAAGAAAAGAAGTCCAATTGCCATGACTCAACCTCCAGTTGCCAGGGATTTTCATTGAATATCATGAAGGTGAGAAAGTCCATCATCTTGTTATGTGCTGTCAAGTATCTGTGCTGACAGAGCTCCTTATAGGGCCTTCAGTTCCACACCCTCAATCTTTCTATGGATGAACAGGGCTTTGAAACCAGGACTTCTTGGTCTCGGTCCCGCACTTTAGGCATTAGACCACAGTAGGAGAGACAGAAACAGAAGATATAGATGAAGGAGGAACTCAAAACTCAGTGTGTGGTGGGATGAGTGAAGAGGTCCATGTATATATAAGTAATTGTTTCAGATTCTTGGCAACCACACAATCTTCTGGCCCTGGCAGGAATGCTAGGTGGGAAAGGAGAGTGAAAGGGGGTTGCCAGACAGAAGGAGATGAGAGGTGATCCATTTGGCATTAGCAGCTGGCCCTAAATGAGAGCCCACAAAATAATGTACTGCTTTAGAGGAAGATATGTTCTCTGTCTTTGTTCAACAGGGTGTTGGGCTACAACCCATGAAAACCTATTAAATAAAACTCACTAGCCTATAAGATGTCACAAAGATTTTTGTTGTTTTTGCTTTAAGAAGCCACCACATGCTATCATGAATCAGATGTTTCCTGCCCCAATTAAGTGCCTGAATCACAAACTAAAGCCCAGTTGAGACAAACAAGGGATATTCAATGTAGTGGCCTACGTTGGTGGCCTAGATGGAGAAGTGGATTTGCCTGTGCCCTTGCCTTGGTACTGTTTCTGCTAGAGCTTCAGAAAACCTGAACAGTCAAACTGGGAAATTCAACACACGGCTCCCTTGTATTCATTGATGTCATTAGGACAAAATGGCATTTTGTGCGGGTGGAATGCATACTGTAAATCCCTTCTCCCAGACTCTCATAAGCAACAAGAAATAGTTGAGCATTGATATACATACCGAAGGAAACAAAGATTCCTGTCAGTTAGATGAAAGTCAAACGGTGTTCAAGGTGCTTTCAAATGTTCAAATGAAAACACCTACACTGCAAAGGGTTAAGCTGGAGACCTGAATTTCTGTGCAGACATCTTGGATTACATGTGAAATCTTTTAAACACTGAGGCTTACCCATGAGGCCTAGGGAAGCTCAAGATCTCTGGCCTGGGGAGGAATTTCACAATGGGCCACCCACGGAGAACACTGAAGTTGGCACCTATGCCACCGCAGTCCATTCTTAAGAAGCCCTTCCAAGGCTGGGCTGGGCTTCCCGGTGGAAACAAAAACATTAAGGAAAGTGACTGCAGCTTTGGTTGATGTGGAAAAGGGCTAAGGCATGAATTATCTCTGGCACTACGTTTTTCAAAACATTGCAGTTAAGCCTCCTAACTGGCCTATGTGCATCTACTCCTGAAGTAATGCAGTCACCGTTAACTGGCTCAGAGGTTCAGACAAATATATCTGTCTCCCCCTGAGAAGTGCATTTCCCACCCAACCTAGTCCATGCCCAAATAAAAATACACAGATAGCTGCCAGACAACATTGTGCCTTGTGTGTGGAAACATATTGATCCAAAATGAAATTTAGATAGATAGATAGACATAGATAGATAGATAGATAGATAGATAGATAGATAGATAGATAGATAGATAGATAGATAGATAGATAGACTAATTAAGGATGGTTTAGTTCTGGATTACTACCTTAGTAATGAGCAATAAAGCAATACATGTATGAGTATGTGTGAAATGTACCAAACAGTTTACGGGGTGTAGGTGGTCAGCCTCAAGAGGGAAGGCTGTCTCATAGACTCTCCCCACTAAATGTAAAAGGTCAGTCCCCAGGTGGGGAACTCAGCTTGACAAGGGGGCC
Organism: Phrynocephalus forsythii; assembly: GCA_029282475.1. NCBI lineage: Eukaryota > Metazoa > Chordata > Lepidosauria > Squamata > Agamidae > Phrynocephalus > Phrynocephalus forsythii. The sequence goes on along the minus strand of JAPFRF010000007.1, from coordinate 66,412,042 downwards.
ATATCTCTGCAGCAGTGAATGGATTGTGTGAGTAACATGACTCACAGAGCCATGGACAAATGCTCTGTCTCTCATTGTAGGTCATATCTGCAGTGAGAGCAAGCACAAAAATCTGTCTCAGTCTTAACGCTGACCACTTGCATGGTGTAGCTCAGTACATAGGGACTGGAACTTTTTCTTTATTACATTGTATGTTCTCAAACTGCAGAGCTGCAGGGGGACACTATGAATCACTGAATCCAGCCCTTGACAAAGAGGCACAATGGGGGACTGAACTCACAGCCTCTGGCTCTGCAGCCAGATACCTAAACCACTGAGCTATCTTCAGCAATTCCAGAAAGGTGTCATTATGGAAAAATTGTTAGTATCCATATTTATCAAAATAGAAACCAAATGGTTAATAGATTTATTTGACTGGCATCATTAAATCCTTTAAACAGTCTTCAAATAGAAGGAACCCCAAACAAGATGGCTGGATTTTCCAGTGGCATGACCCAGCACTTTATGAACTCTTCCACTATCTTTTGCTGTATCATTTCCACCCCACCCCCCTTTGGTCAAGGTTTTCTGAATCTCCTCCCAAGTAGCAGCATCTGGATGTTACAGAATGTTCAGATGTCTATCTGTCCCACTGAAAAAAATCCCTTGTGTTTGTGTCACAAGACGGATGGCATAGCTGTTTATCTCCTTTGGAAATAAATCTCTCTACTGAAAGAAGCAAAGAAAAGCAATGTCATCAGTTCAGCCTTGGACCCCGGAAAGAACACAAAACAAGAGGACTGAAATGGAGGTTGAGACAGATCCCGGGGAAACCCGCACAGGAGGAAGGCTATTCCCAAGCTATAGCCAATCATAGGCTATGGGTCTGAGCTAAGATGCCTAACTGGCAACACTAGACATTGGCAGTTGTGGGGAAATGGCAGATTGGTAAACCTGCAAGCATGTTAGCATTTGTATTCCTGTATGGAGTGAAATGCTTCCTTGGTGCTACAAAGTGATATGTGACATTTAGAGATGGGCACGGAACGAACATTTTTTCGTTTCTGTTACCGTTTGTCGTTTCTGTTACGTAACGAAACGACAAATGAAAATTGTGATGAAAATGAAACGAAACGAACGGAACCACGAAAATTGTGGTCGTTACGTTTCGTTTCCATGAATGGCGACGCACAATGAAATGAGCTGTTTTAAATGTTAAAAAACGCCCTGGACATCCGTAAAAACGCAGCGATAATTATTTATATTGTCTGATAATACCTACCAGGGGGGTTGGGGTCCTTAAAACGTTTGTTTTTGTCTTCTCCCATTGTGATGTATTTTTCTTTCCCCTTTAAAATGGATGTCGCCACCAGCCACAAAATGGAGGCAAGCCATGTGATGTGGGATCATGTTCAACCAAAAGCATGCCCAGGTTGCAGACTGGGCGGGCAGGTCTGGCAGCCACAGAGGGCATAAAAAGCTCTGGCAGCCCCCGTCCTCCTTGCAGTCTCTGGTGGGAGTTAGGGTGGGATTGCTGTCTCTGCGACTCTAGCTTCATTCCTGCAGCCTCCCTGTGTGTGTGCGTGCTGCGTACCTCTCGGTGAGTACCCTCCCCTGCCCCACAGTACAGTCACTCTGCGGCTGCCTTGCACCCTGGGCAATGCCCACCGCTGCCTTTGCAGCCTCCCTGCGTACCTAGTCTATACTGTGTCTCTGCCAGCATCCATTTCTTTTAGTGTTTTCCCTCTGGTCTGGGGCGTTGGGGGATACCTGCGCATGGAAATGCTTTAAAAATCACGCAAAAATCGGGTGGAAACGACAAACGAAAAACGGTAATGAAATTTTTCCAAAAATTCGCGACAAACAGAAACAAACCGAAACAGACCTCTCAACGACAAACAAAAAACCAAAACACCATTTTTTTGTTTCGTGCCCATCTCTAGTGACATTACTCATTAATAACATGCTACTTTTAAATTCTTTTTTTCAAACAAAAAAACAATTTAAAACATGGAAACACCCCAACATTTAGCTTCAGCAAGTTACCAAAATGTTCTTCCCTACAGCAAAATGTCTTTCTTGTGTTTACTTCTCAGTGACCCATCAGTGCTGAAACAAAAGCATGTTAGGAGCAGCATGTAAGGAATGTCTTTGCAAAAACTCACAAGAAGACACTGCTCATGAGTTTCCCATTTTTCCACCCCTACAACCTCAAATCCCTTTGACTCTAAATGTTTACACCTTCTGAACTCATCCATTGGATTTCACTTGAAAACTACAGAAGGAGTAATTAATTGCACCTGCAGATGATGGAAGGACTCCTTTGGAACGCATGTCCACCCAACTCTCTTTGGCTGGTGTCCCAAACCTCAGGTGAAAGCCTGAGACACACGCTGCACTGGTTCAATGGATTGGTAGCCGATAAAGCTAGCTTCTTCTCCATAGAAACATTGCAGTGAACAGTTCAATCTCATCCCCATTTCTTTAAGTGCTATGCTGTGGTCCCTGTCCTACCTTCTGTATTTATTGGCACAGGTTCTACAGAGGCAAGGATGCAAACTGTGGGCAAAAATGTGAGGTCTGATCCTTAATAAGTACCATCTGCTATTTTATCTCTCCTAAGACTAAAAGCACATGCTAACGGGGGTATAAATGCCACACTTTGTTACATTATAGAAGACTTTTGGTATTCAAAGGGTATAGCATCAAACAGGTTTCTTATGTAACCAGGTGGTTGAAAGGAGTCATCAAAACATATGCTGTTCATCTGATCATATCACATGTCACTTAACATTTTTATGTATACAAGATTTGTTTTTAAAGAAAATACATGAGCATATTCACATTGTGAATGGTACTGAAAATATAGAATATTTCACTCAAGCTGTTTGGCTGAAATCAGCAGACCTCTAAATGATTGAATTTGGATTAGACTGCTTTATTTGTATGGCTCTAAAAAATTGGTCCCACATTCACTTTTATAAATCATTTAGAAAAAGTACTATATAAAAGTTGACAAATTGCAATTAAATGAAATTAATAAGCTGCATGACCAGTGACGTATAGGAAACACGTTTAAATCACCCATTAAAATCCTGCAAACAAGAGGAACTGGCCCTTTTGAAATTCGAGGCAGAGATTGTCCAGCCAAGATAACAAGTTCAAACTCAGAACAAAGGCTGTGCTGATGGGACAGGTAGAAAAGTCACAGTTTCTATAAGCATTCCTGAAATTTGTAGGAGGAAGATGAGGTTACTTATCTTACCAACCCTCCCTGTCCTAGGAAAAACACAGCTTCTGGTCTCAGAAAGCTATGAGGTGGCTTTTATTTTGCTAAACCAGGAAGAATGAAGGGTGGGATTTCTGGATTGAGTTAAACCCTTATCACATTTTTGCCACAGTTTGAGTTAGGCTTCCCAATGCAAACCAGAGTTCTCAACATGGCAAGGAATCTGGTGTGTGTGTGTGTGTCTGTGTGTCTCTGTGTGCCTCTCTGTGTGTAATGTATGTATGCAGGAATTCAGTTTTATTACGTGCTGTCAAGTTGGAACCAATTTATATTAGTGACCCTAACAGGCCTTAGATATTTAAGAGTGGTTTTACCAGTTCCATTAAGAACATAAGAAGAGCCATGCTGGATCAGGCCAAAGACCCATCTAGTCCAGCTTCCTGGATCTCACAGTGGCAACACCAAATGCCTCTGGGAGCATACAAGACTAGATATCTGTCTCATGATACCACTCCCCTGCATCTGTTCCTTCAAGTTTTAAGCCTGGAGATTACACATCTGCATCATGGTTTGTAACCTGTGATGCACTTTTCCTCCAGGAATCTGTACAATCCCCTTTTGAAGGCATCCAGGCCAGATACCATCACCACATCTTGTGGCAAGGAGTTCCTCAGACTAACAACATGTTGGGTAAAAAAAAATTCTTTTGTCTGTTCTCACTCTCGCATCTGGTAGTTTGTGAGAGGGAGAAGAGCGTCCCTCTATCCACTTTACTCATGCCCTGCATTATTTTGCATTCCTCCAGTGGGTGTCCATGTCTAACAGAGATCTGACTCGTGGTTTTCAGAGTCTTGGACCATCACTAGATTCACTATACCACACTGGGCATCCCATAATTCAGCTTACAAACATATATATTAACCTTCTTAGGATTCCAGAGAAAATCTTCAAGATGAGATTACTGATACTATGATCAGTATATTATTACTGATATTATGACTGGTGAAATAGGCGGCAATTTTTTAACTTTTGTAATTGCAAGGAGTAAATGTTCTAGAGGATACCAATTGAAATGAGTGGGGTTTAGGTTAGATATGATCAATGTGCCTTCCCTTCTCCCTATGGGCATAACACTATATTTTTATTTTATTTTATTTTATTTTTCCTGCTTTGGGGTCCTGGAAAAAATGGAAACTAGTTCATTAACAATTATCCTGAGATACACATAGTATGTTCAAAGAAAGAAATCCACGTTTAATCAATACTGTAAAAAGAAATACATGTTGTTGTTGTTCACTGGCACTGTTTGCCTAGAATGGGAGTGGGGCAGATCACAATATTTATTTATTTATTTATTTATTTATTTATTTATTTAGAATATTTTTACCCCACCTTTCTCCTCGGAAAAGGACCCAAGGTGGCTTACAATAATGAGGGATAATATACAGCCCAGAACATTTAAAACATATTCAAGTTAAGAACAGGGAATTAGAAGAGGCATCTTAGAACATTAAAAGGTAACATTAAAGCTACAAAGAGCATACAAAAAATCCATGATGGGGGTAGAAACTAATATGGAAAACACTGGTGTTCTTATGAAATCAGTCAGTGTAATTATGCGTGGTAGTCCATATAAATGTGATCATGCATGGTAGTCCATGGTAGTCACATAGTAGATAGTCCCTCATTCAGGGAAAGCTTGCCTGAAGAGGAAGGTCTTTGCCTGCTTCTGGAAAGACAGCAGAGATGGGACAGTCCTGGCCTCCAGCGGGAGGGAGTTCCAAAGTCTAGGAGCAGCAACAGAGAAGGCCCTTTCATGTGTTCTTCTGAGACACACCTATGAAGGTGGTGGGATGGAGAGAAAGGCTCTCCTGGTGACCTTAGCACCTGATCTGGGTCATACTGTGAGATTCTATCTTTGAGGGAGCTTAGACCAGGCCATTTAGTGCTTTGTAGGTTAAGGTCAGCACTTTGAATTGTGCCTGATAGCTTATTGTCTATCAAACCCTTGCACAGAAAAAAAATTGCACATTGCTGTTTTTTGCTGTTATGAGTGTTCAGGAAGCCAATGGGGACATATTGGTACTCCCAGAGAGGGGAAATGGCCGGTGGTGAATTTTACATCTGTACCACAGTGACAGCCCATGGGAACTACCAAGGACATCCACGTGCATTTAGCAACCAGCACCAGCACCAGACCCTTTGATGGACCTCTAATCAAATCTCTGGCACGGAGACAGGCCTCACATATCACAATCCTCAATATCAAACAGAAAATCTTCTTTCAGATCTTGTGTCTGTCGTGAGCTCACTAGGTGGCCTCTATGGTGGTACTATAAACTCCACTATCACTCAGTCTCCTGTCTGCAAATGAGGATAATAAACTTATCTACCACACAGTCCTGAGATAATGGAGATAGGATGACTGCACTATGGTTTCTCTGACATGGTATAAACCAGGTTCAATATGTTATTGACTGGGAACGAACCACATCCTCTATTTCTTTAGTCTTTGGTGGAGAACAAATGAAAAAATGGTGCCAAGAAATGTGCAAGGTATTGAAATGATTTGTCTTCAAGAAGAAGGTGTTTTGAAATTAAATAAAGAGGAAGGGGAGGCTTGATCGTAAATACTTTTAGTCTGCATATTGTCTAGGGATAGAACAGAGAAGGCAGTGACAGACAGTAAAATGAGGCTCATCAGATGATACAGTGGTATAGAATAGCCCCACTCACCTACTGAGAGCTGGAAAGGTAGACTTTTTCTCCATCCTGGACAAGTCCTTATAGGATACTCATGACTGTTTCCATCCCATCTCGGCCCACAGGTTCCATCATGTCGAGAAAACGGACAGTGGGCACCAGGCAATTTTCCCAAGACTTCCAAAAACTCCCTTTTCTCCTGACTTCCAAACCAGGATGCTGTCATTTAAAGATTTCATCTGAACAAACATAGAGAACCAGGGGCCGATTCTACTTCACAGTTATACTCAAAATGACAAAAACACATCTATCTTGTCTCACTAGAGAGTTACAACTCAGGAGGAGAACCTTGATGACAAAGGCTCAAAGCTTCAGGGTTATTGCTCTCCACATCTACTGTGGCATGGAAGCAAGGATAGATGGGGATGGGACTATTCCCTTCTTGGTCCTCACCTGTTGAATAACCACCTTTTCATTGCATTTGAAGAGTGCTCTTAAGGTACATTTGGATGTCCTGGGAAACTGGTGTTTAAGAAATATAAAGCATGCTGCGAAAGGGGAGGAAAATATTGTGGGTAAATGCCTTTTTATGGGCAGGGAAGCTTGTAAACTGTGCTTTATTCAACCATGATGGTTACAACTATGCAGAGCACTGTATATTGAATGGTTTTAACACCATGAAGTGCAATGCAAATGTTATTGTACTGTGATGAAAAGAGGCAAAGCAAGGGTGTGTTTTAGCTCCAATACTGTTTTTTATATGTGAATGATATTGTTGAGCATTTATCATCCCCAACACTCCATGCTCCTAGATTAGCAACTAAACCCATTTCAGTCCTTCTATATGCAGATGATGCAGTACTTCTATCTCAAACTAAAGTGGGTCTGAAAAGACAACTAAGGGCATTCTCCAACTACTGTCAGAAGGAACATTTAGAGGTGAATTACAGTAAGACAAAAATAATGGTATTCTCAAAACACTTCAGACTTGCTAAGTGGTCCCTGGACAGGCAACCAATTGAACAGGTCAGAGTCTTTAAATACCTAGGCATAGTTTTTCAGTCATCAGGAACCTGGACAGCTCAGCAAGAACATGTGGTAGAAAAAGCCTCACAAACTATAAAAATCTTGAAACAGTTTTTTTTTATACCAAACGTCACAATTTCATACCAGCAGCACTGGAAGTGTACAGAGCCAAGCCGCTAGCGCAGATGCTGTATGATGGGATCTCAATATGGGCCAATAGAAATCTAAAATCATTAGAAATTGTACAGTCTAAATTTCTTAGACAAATATTTGCTGTACCTAGCTGTGTCCTCACTAAGGTTGGAAAGTGGCCTCCCCTCCGTGCATACACAGGCTTGGCTCAGGACACTAAATTAATGGTTAAGACTGAACCTAGCTCCCTCTGGTTTGCTTCCTTTTGTCATGAAGGATTCTCATGAGAGTAGATGGATGAAAGATATCAAATCCAAAGTACACTCTTTGGGACTATCGCCCGATCTTCTATTGACCACTGGGTACTGTGATGAACCACAGGCTTGGGTGCAGATGGCCCAGCTGCATGCTAGTCTTTTTGCCTAATTCATCAACAATATTTTCTATAAACTAAAAGAGAACAGTATTCATAAAGTAGTGATTTAGGGTCAAGAGACTCACTCAGTGCTCTGTGATTTATGAGAGGAGGAGGAGGAGGAGAAATGGAATACAAGTTTGATATTTTTGTTAGATAGATATCAATTATTATTAAGATTCAGTATTAATAATTATGGACAGATATCTGACAACATAAGTTAAAGGGAAACTCATACGCCATTCATGAAAACACAGTGAAAACACAGACCTCATACTTCCTGAATATTGCACCTCTCCTTATTTCAAAATGCATTGTGCTTTGTAATAAAAACACATAAATTGATCCACTAGTATCAAAGAGTTCAATCTCTTTGGAAAAACAGTTCAGGAATGCTGGCACAGGAAACCCATTTCATTCCTTCCTAATCTAAATTACTGCTTTCCCTCTTGGCTGGACTGCTACTTTTTTCACCGGGGAACTTTATGCCAAAAATAGAAAGGATAGGGAGAAAAGAATCAGCTGACTAGGTCTTTGGTCCAGCAAACACAATCTGGGAAACAATTTCTAAGGGTTCCAAGAATGCAGAAAGGATTATTTGTAGACAAAGAGCAGTGACATGGACCCAATGCCTAATGTTAGGAGTGAGAGAGAAGTGGAGAAAGAGGATGACAGAGAACTTCCACCATCCACTGTTGCTGGAGCCAGTTTTAAAAAAATGCACCAAAGACCTTAGCAACCCCCAAGAGCCAATGAGTTGTGGCAGATGGAATGCTTAACTAGGAATCAGCAGATTTGGTTTCACATTCCTTCTTGGCCATGCAATTCAGCAAGTGATTTGGAGTCAGTCACAGGCTTTCTGGCTGGTCTACCTCTCAAGGTTGTTGTAATGAGAAAGTAGGGAGACAAAAAGAGCTAAATACATGATTTTGACCTCCCTAAAAGAAAGTCATAGAGCAGGCATGTCCAAACTTCAGCCCTCCTGATGTTTTGGACCAAAGCTCCCAGAATTCTAAGCTTAGATTGCCAATGGCAAAGGACTGTGGGAGTTGCAGTCCAAAACATCTGGAGGGCCAAAGTTTGGACATGCCTGTCATAGAGTCATAGAGCCTTGTGACACAGTGGTTAAATGCCTTTACTGCAGGTAAAACCATGCTCATGACCTGGGGTTCAATCCCAGGTAGCCGACTCATGGTTGACTCAGCCTTCCATCCTTCCGAGGTCAGTAAAATGAGTACCCAGCTTGCTGGGGGTGGGGGGGGGGGAGAATGTGGGGTGCATAATTAAACTTCAAACCACCCAGAGACTACTTGAAGTGGTATGGGGCAGTATAAGCAGAGCACTTTGCTTAGATTTGCTTTGCTTTACATAATTGGTACATAAGCAACTCATATTGGAAACGAAGACTGTTCCTTCATGAGTGCATTTGAAGTTCCATACCCATCACCTCTGTTTTAACATGTTATTGCCATTTTTGTAATTCTTTTTACTATTATCAACATTTCAAATGGAATTTATTTCATAGCTAATTTATATCTGTTCATACAATGAGCTCAAACTAACATACAGGTATTTCTTTTGTTCTTGGTCTGTACCGTCTAGTCAGAGCCAACTTACAGTGACCCTTGCTTTCAGGGCAGGGAGATGTTTAAGGAGGAGGCTTTACAGTTCTACTTCCCCACTGAGTTTCCACAGCCAAGTAGGGATTCAAATGCTCACCCCCAGAGTCCCAGACCATCTGTCTATCTACTACACCCCACTGGGTATCTCAAGTCTTTCTTGACCTCTCCATTTATTTTCATAACAGGTAGTCCAGTCTAAGCAGGAATGACAGATCTAAGACTCCACACTAAGCTGAATAGTTCAGTGGGGATATGAACCTGGCTGTTCCCAAGCCAGCACTCTAGCTACAACCAGGAAATAAAAATGTTAAGCAGAAAGGAAGGACCTGATTCTCAAATAAATACATATTACCCAGTTAGCACCATTGTTACCTCAAGTTATAATTGTTAATAGAAAGCAGTGGGATGATGGAGCTTTTCACTTCAGGTGGCTTCTACCCAGCTGAGTTTAAGATAAAGCCCGGCTTTTCCTCAAGTGGTCATTAGTCAACTGTACTTATAAAAACAACTCATCTTTTTCTTTTAATGCTCTGGCTACATAACTTCTAAAGTTTGTTTGCTTTGCAGAGAGTATGCCAGTAGCATTGCTTGTTTAAATTCCAGCCCCCTTTCAGCATTGTATACTGTAGCAACAAAGATTAACAATATTGAAGGGGACTTCTGTGCACTGAGTGGGCTTGCAGGGTGGTGTGTGTGTGTGTGTGTGTGGAGAGAGAGAGAGAGAGAGAGAGAGAGAATAAGTACTACTCACTTTTAGACGGTCCATGTTAGGCAGTGGCTTGAAGAGTGAAGTGTGCCCCCTGCAGGGTTAATCAACCCATATTAAGACCAGGAGTAAAGATACTTAATATGGATTAAAAGAGCCTGTTTGGTACTAAGCCAGCTTTTACTTTGTTTGAATAAGAGTTAAATGTAATGTGTCCGTGGCACTTTTGATCAGTGCTAAAATTGCCTGCAAAGTCTTAAAGTGGGTTAGCTAACCTATATTACCCAACTTGGATTAATTACTCAAAAGGGGAGAATCCCTCTCTATTGATAAATTAGTATCTAATTAGTGTACTATATATGCATTACTTAAACTACGTACCAGAGGTAATTAACCTACTCAGCTCAAGAAGTTAAGCTCCTAGCCTTTGCTGCAATCCTACCAGAGTAAAGTTGTAACTCTTATGAGGCAGGGCAAATATCAAGTCCCTTCTTCTGACTCCTTTGGGAGCAGGGGGAGGCCTATGGTTTGTTTGGGATGGAAGTGAGACCCTCCATTCCGTTGGAGGCTGATGATCCATGAGGACAAACTGGGTGCTGCCCTCCCATAAGCTCAGATGGTTCCTACCTATCCTGCTCCTCCTTTTCTTCTTGTCACCTGTGTTCCCCCAAAACAGACACACAACCTGTGGGTGCATGCATGTTTATAAGTATCAGAGGGGCAGAGAAGAAAGAGGAAATAGAGAGTAAGGAGAGAGTAGAAGGGAGCACTTTCGCAGGAAAACATTGCAGAGTTCTTCTTTTTCCTAGAGAGATTTTCAAAAGCTCTAAGACAGGTGGAGATGCAACAGGTAGAGTTCCCCGCCTCCATCTTTTTCATTGTATTTGCCTGCTGGAAATTGCAAATCTTAAGATAGCATGAACCAAGCCAGGAAGGGAGAAAAAATTCTCCTCTGTAGAATGTAAATAATCACAAACAATGCTCTTTTCATTACCATTATGATTTCTAACTGCTGGATAGCTCAGTGGCTTTGTCTCTGGCTGCAGAGGCTGGGAGTTCAATTTGTGCCTCTTTGAGAGGGGGTCGACTCCGTGATCCAGGGGGTCCCTTCCAAATCTGCTGTTCAAAGATTATTATAATAGCTCTTGGGGGTGATCTAGATTAAATCCCTGGTGCAAGACGAAGCATCCGAGGGCTTTAACATACACGGATAAATTCATCTTGCAAGGAATTTTAAAAAAATGTTGTTTTGTGATATATATATAGCATTCCTCCTCTTTCCTTATGACGGGTGGAATTTGGTCAAGCCGGCAGGATGCTACGCGCAGAAAAGGGGGCCTGTGTCGGCTTGCAGGTGGGTCCTGAAAAGGCGAGGTCACCGGCGACATCAGGGCAGCGCCCGTCCATTATCAAAGGAAGAGCCGTTTCCCGGAGAGGAGCCTTCCACGTGGGTGGTCCCTTGCCTTGTCCGAGGAAGAACCGGGGCCCCACGGGGAAAGATTGACTGGACGAGAAAGAACCCATCCTTCCTAATCCAAGCGGCTTTCGGAGCGAGTCCGTCTGCCCGAAGAGCCTCGGGCCAGGAAAGGCCTGTTTCCTGGCTTCTTTCCCTGACACTGCTTGGAAGCGGGTCTCTCCGCGCGTCTCTCGCTTGTCTCCCCCGGGCTGGGCTGGGTGGCGAGCGAAAGATCGCACGACGCCTGGCAGGGAAAGAAGAACTCTTCTCCTCCTCCGAGTGCAACAATTGCTTTCCCACGTTCTCACTTGATGCGTGTTTGGCCTTCCTGCAGCGTCCCATAGGCGCGCAGCCCCCAAGACCTCCTCCATGTTGCCGCTGGCCTGCTGAGGACTCGTACGTTACGCTCGCCTTTGAAAGCTTCTCCTTCAAAAGGGTATCCGGACCTTGGTTTATTATTATTATCAAGCACACAAAGCCCAGGGCGATTTTTTTGCGCAACGAAAAATAATATTCGGAACCTATGGTGGGTTTGTCGTTGGATGCTAAGGGAGACGTCCTCTGGTCGTGAATGTTGGAATTTATCTTATTGGAGATTTGTTTTTCTGACACTTGTCGAACGGAAGTAGAGGGGTGAGGACATTTGCCACTGAATGATGTGCGCGCATCCAACGGAGTTCAAAGGGGGTAGGGGGACATTTGCCACTGAACGATGCATGGCCCGGGTTTTTTTTTAATTTTGTTTCGGAAAAAGTCCGGCTTCGTCCAAATAAATGTGCATAGGATCGCTGCTCTAGGCGCAAGAAGATGACATGATATGATACAAACTGTATTTTAATCCACATCCCTAAGGACGGGATACCCCCCCTCTTGCGCTTAGGATAGCGTGTGTGTGTGTGTGTGTGTGTGTGTGTGTGTGTGTGTGTGTGTGTGTGTGTGTGTGTGTGTGTGTGTGTGTGTGTGTGTGTGTGTGTGTGTGTGTGTGTGTCTACATGATCTGGATGGCAGTTAAGGAAAAAAATCCCCTTAGAACTTGAGCCCTGGATCGCTTTTCACTTTCCGACTTCACGGAAAGCGCTCCGAAATATGACCAAGGTGAGGATTCCACCAGCACACACACACCAACTCGTCAACCGGACCCCAGTCCTCTTTCTCTGTTCCTGTTTGTGTGGGGAGTAGAGCGATCCTCAAGAGCGCTTGGGATTCAGCCCGCAGAATCCCGGGCAGTTCTTCCGCGTGGGCGCAGCGCCATCCTACACCGTTGACTCGGAAGCAAGTTCCCCTGAATTGGGTGGAGCGCTTCTCCCTGGTAATCGTGGAAGCTTAGCCATACTTACCTGAGAGTAAGCTACATTGACTACCTACCGCCAGGGTCCCTTCTCCGTAAAGGTTGGCAGAACATCTCTCCGCGCTAGGAAGGTGGTACAGTATTTAATGTAACCAAGAAGGAACAGAAAAAAAAGGAATGTACGCTGACCTCCAATGGGACGGATAGCTTAACACTGAAGGGCACATCGCAGAATAGTCTGGAAAACAAGGCATTTCGATTACACGAGAAGAAAAAAATAGCACTTGAAAGGTAAGGAAACTTTCCCGGAGATGAGGGGGCCGTCCAGTTTGCCTACGCCAGTTTGCCTACCTGGGGATCCTCGAGCCGGAACATTGATCGAGTGATTGCAATGCCCTTCTGTCACGTTTTCTTCTATTTCAGTCTCTCCGCGTTTATTTGTATTTTTTTCTACTCTTATTCAGGCTCTATTAAGAACTCACCTCTTGTTTCAGTCCATTTTAAATGGTGTGTGGTTGTGTCCGTCGGCTTCCTAAGGAGTTGCGGTGTGGGGGATGGGCGGGGGAAGGAGAAAGAGCCTCCAGACAGTCATTTAATAGCAGCGGGAACAGAAGGTTTCTTATGGGGCTTTTTTGGTGGTATTTTTTTTCGGATGCAAATATTTAGTGGTAACGTAAGAAGTCAAGTCTAAAGGATTAAGTGCATACCACGATTTATGGAGCCACTTTTACGAGGCCTTTTACAAGAATCCGAGAGATGATTCATTTTTATATGTAACATTTTACACCGCAACGCAGCTCCCAGGCTGTTAATGTTCAACCAGGTTTGGGGGCACAAGAACCTCCCCCCTCTCCGCCCCTCCACCCTTTCTTCTTTTTGTCCGGACAACCTTTTTATTTTTGCCCTAGAAATGTTTTGACTTCAGAAAGAAGTAGGAGTTAATAAGAGTGTACTGTATTCGCCTTTCCTTTGGTGGGCAGTTGGCCTGCACCATCCAAGATAGGAAAGGAGGAGGAGGAGGAGGAGGAGGAGGAGGAGGAGGAGGAGGAGGAGGAGGAGAAGAAGAAGAAGAAGAAGAAGAAGAAGAAGAAGAAGAAGAAGAAGAAGAAGAAGAAGAAGAAGAAGAAGAAGAAGAAGAAGAAGAAGAAGAAGAAGAATTGGATTTGAGTCATGGCTGCTAGACTTTTTTTCTTGAGAAGTCCAGTAGCCATCACTCACCTTCCAGATAAACTCACCTGGATGACTGAGAATCTTCACAGAAAGAAGAAGAAGAAGAAGAAGAAAAAGAAGAAGAAGAAGAACAAGAAGAAGAAGAAGAAGAAGAACAAGAAGAACAAGAACAAGAACAAGAACAAGAAGAAGAAGAAGAAGAACAAGAACAAGAACAAGAACAAGAACAAGAAGAAATACTTTCTTATGTGTAAAGCCTGTCCCTGGTGCAAAGGATCTGCTGGCTTGTACACACGGGATTACATGCCATTATATTCAGTGGGATTTGTTGTGGTTATTATGTGCGGCTGAGTTGCCCCCCCCCCATGAATGAGGGATCTCCAAAATATCCTGCCTTCTGTAGCCTTGCTTAGCTGTTGCAGACTCAAGCCTGTGGCATTCTTGAGAGAGTCAAGCCATCCTCCTTTTGGGACTTCCTTTTTTCCTGCTTCCTCTGAACTTTCCCAGCACAATAATCTTTTCCAGAGAAACCTGCCTTCTCATGATGTGCTCAAAGTATAAAAAAATCAGTTTTGTCAATTTTTTTTTTTTTTGGTCTGCAGAGATATTTCAGGCTTGGTCTGTTCTAGGTGTCACTTGTTGGTCTTTCTGGTCTTCTCAGGTCTCCAAAGCTTTGGTCGAGCAGGATATTGCAAGCCAATCTTTTTTCTCTGTCAGTGTTCTTTTCCTGTCCAGTTTACATGGTGTTTGGAAATATGATGTGACCTTGATCATTGTCTCCAGTGACATCCTTACACCTGATGATCTTTTCTACTTCCTTCACTGCAGTCCTTTCATGTCCTAGTCTTCTTCTGATTTCTTGGCTGCTGTCTCCATTTGATTTGAGAATTGAAACAAGGTATATAAAATCTCTCAGTGGGTCTTACTTTAGAGTAAATAGCAAATATGGCAGTGGAGCCAATTACTTCAAGAGATGGTGAGTGCTCCATCACTGGAGGCATTCAAGAGATATCTGGACACTCACCTGGCATCATCGGGGAACACACCCAGGCTCCACAGGTTACAAACCATGATGGAGATGTGTAATCTCCAGGCTTAAAACCAAGGTACTTCAAGGGCCAGATGCAGGGGCGTGGTATCAGGAGACAGATATCTAGTCTTGTGAGCTCCTAGAGGCATTTGGTGGGGCCACTGTGAGATACAAGAAGCTGGACTGATGGGCCTTTGGCCTAATCCAAGCATGGCTATTCTTATGTTCTTATATCCTTTGATTTGTAGTCCATTCATGAAACAGGGGGTTGGACTTGATGGCCTTATGGGCCCCTCCCAACTTCACTATTCTATTATTCTATGAAATTGATGCTGTCACACCACATCACTGAACTCAAAAGAAGTCTTACATTTTGATTCCATGCATACTTATTTGAAAGCAAATCACCCTACAGTATGTTTAATGGGATTTAAAACAAGAGCCTATGGCGCAGGAATGTCCAAACTTTGGCCCTCCTGATTTTTTGGACCACAAGTCCCAGAATTCTAAGCTTAGATTGCCAGTGGCAAAGGATGGTGGGAGTTGTGGTCCAAAACATCTGGAGGGCTGAAGTTTGGACATGCCTGCTGGGTAGAATGATGGACTAGGACACCAGAGATCTGGGTTCAAATCCCCACTTTGCCATGGAAACAGAAGACAGCGGGGAGTGCTGGAGCCTTGGACATCTCCCTTGACTTGAAAACCCTGTTTGGGTCACTGCAATTCAGATGCAAGTAGAGGACAAATAGCAAGGCTAAGATGCACTAGACTGAAACCTGGGCCAATTGAATTGAAGATATTGGGTTCAGGATCATAGTCTAAAAGGCTGGAGGAAAGACCTTGGTCTGACCCCCTTCGGGTGTTTTCCCCTAACAATTTTGCATCCCATAAAGAAAACGTTGCAGGGTTTTCTCTTAATTTGCTCTGGCAGTGGTGCAGCTTTTCAGACACCGATGTTAAGGAGCTTAATGATAGCTGCTGTTTATTGTTTTAGTCACTGCAACAAGGGGCAGGCTAGGTCTCTTTTATTTTTTCGCCAAGTGAGCCCCCCACCCGCCCAGCTGCTTCTTGTTGCCGAATTTCGCCTGGAAGGCATCGCTATTTCGCAAAGCCTGGAAGCCAGCACTGTGCCTGGGACCCTATCGGCTTTGTTATTATTATTATTAACAATCACATTATTGAGTACCAAGTCAAGTTCCGCTCAGTTCCGTGGGACTGACTCCATACCGCTTCAAGTAGTCTCTGGGCAGTTTACAGTTTTAATTACAGTATGCAGGCTACATACTGCGGGACGGCTTTATACATTTTTTGGCCACGGCCCTTTTAGGAAATCTTCTCAGGTTCTAGATTCCGCTGTTATCTACTAATACACCAACAGATATCTTTCAGAAACGGCTCACATTTTTCAATCTGTGGCCGCCTCCCTTCCTTTGTGCCTGCTCCCTCTCCCCTCCGGATCATGTGCCCTCTTCCCCGATAAATGTCTGCCTTAGTGTGCCCCATTTTTGAAAAAGAGGTGGATCCGATACTGAACCAAGGCAGGGTTGATTTCTATTTCCGGAAGATAGATTTCTATTGTCTTGAAAAATAAATGGAGTGCTGTACTTGAATTAACTTGGCAGGACTTGGCGCAGACGGACTTGGTGGTAGATCTTGGAGATGTCATTCATTGGTCGGAGTGCATGTCCCATTAGCCCGCGTAGGGAGTCACTGACCGTGATGCAGGGGGTTCTGAAACTTGTAATACAAAGGGAAATTGGTTCCGCACCTCCGCTGTGGTCAATGGCGCTTATTTTCGGGTCACTGCGCAAAGGATCCGCTCTGACTCCTAGTACATTCCTGAGGGTCGCGAGGTCCGGTGGAATCCCTCGCAAAGATATTTGCCCCGTATTCCCCAACGCTTATTCCAAAAGCAAGAACCGGTGAAGTCAATTCTGTTTCCGGGCAAACGTGATGAGAGTGTCAAGGAGCTGCAAGGCTTTCTCCCGCGATCCTGGAACATGGGGAGGGGAAATCCCAATGGATTTCCTAGATCTTCTGAGAAGGTCCTTACTGTACCCAGTCTCTGGGTTGCTAGTTTAAAGCATGCCATGTTGGAGATAAATCCCCTTGAAATCTACCACCGAGCAGATTGGATTATGCTTGTGCCAAAAACGATTACTTGAAATTAACCTCCAGACAAGGGCACTTGAGAAAGGTTGAAGTTCTTACCCAGGTGACTTTCTGTGGAAGGGCAAGTGCCTTTAAAATCTTCTCCAGTGCCTGGTAAACGTGTTTAGGATGGAGGGTGTGGCACTCTGGTTCTGATACAAGCGGGTCCTGCATAGGTCAGCTGGAAGTATAAAGGTTGTTGTTGTTGTTGTTGTTGTTGTTGTTGTTGTTGTTGTTGTTGTTGTTGTTGATGTTGTTCATGACCCCATGTCCATGGAGTTTTCTTGGCAGGAATACTGAAGTGGCTTGACAGTTCCTACTCTAGGTGCCTACAGCACCTGGTATTCCCTGTTGGTGTCCCATCCAAGTACTAGCCAGGCCCAACCCTGCTTAGCTTCCGAGATCAGGCAAGATGGGATGTGCTTTACCCCTGAGTAAATGTGCATTGGACTGTAGCCTGAGTATGTGCATTTAGGCATAGGTAAGACCTACTTTCCTACGAAACCATCCTACTATATCTGCCCATTGGAAGTAAATTTCACAGAATTATCTTGGACCAAAGTCTAAGGGAGTGTAGATAGTTTTGCAGCGTTATGGAATATATGATGACATATGACTCCTTGGGCTCAGTGAGACTTTGTTTTCGGTAAATACAGTCAGGACTGTGGCTTTAGGTTTCCAAAATCAAATCAGTAATTGAGATCCCACTATTGGTCCCGTCAAATTCTCTCTCTCTCTCTCTCTCTCTCTCTCTCTCTCTCTCTCTCTCTCTCTCTCTCACACACACACACACACACACACACACACACACACACACACACACACACACACACACACACACACACACACACACACACACACACACACACTCATACTGTACAGGTAAGTTTTGGAGCATAAGATCTCAACATTGTCACCATGGCCTTATCTCCAAAGGCCACCAGCTGTATTTAGCCTATCAACATTGTGGCTGTCAGAATTTTTCCATCTCTGCCTGGGAGCAGGTCCTTGGTAAAGCTAAGAGGCCTTGATTTGTCATTCAAAACCAAGTTTGCTTTGCCACAAGAAAAGCTGGCCACCAGCTTGCTGTTTGGAAATTTAGTGCCCAACCCTTGTAGGAACTGCAACCCAACTCAGAGAGGGAAAAGAAAGCCTGTTGTGTAATTCTAAACGATGTCATGTTTCCTGCCTATCAAAAAATCTGGTCCTGTGAGCCCTTTCTTCCATCTCGGCACTTCTCCCAGCAATGAGACGGGAAAGATTTATTGCCAGTAAAGAGAGATAATAATCCAGCTGAAAATTTCAAGTATCCAGGTGTTCTCAGGAAGGGAAAGGAGGAGGAGGGGTGAAGTACAGCAGCATTAGACTCCTGTTAACGACTCTTAGAAAACATAAGGCATGGCTTTTGTAGAACTGCATTGTACCCTTGTCGTCCAATTCTAAAGTAATGTTACAGTCCGCTGTTAGAATTTTCCAGCAGCTACAGGCAGGAGGTCAAGTTTGTGCCAGATCCATTGCAATGAAAAGGTCCGTCCAGCTGTTAAATATGAAAAAGATATTTTACTCCAGATATGGGCTGGACATCTGGAATCTCATCTCGTTTGGGAGACAATCGCTCGCATTTTCGAACTGCTTCCGAATCTCTGCTCTCCCGTAAGGACCTCCTGTAGATACTCTGAAGCAGAGAAGGCGAAGAATTCTGTGGAGCCACCATCAAAAGCAAAACACACTAAAAACAAGCGGTTTAAAGTTAGTTTATCCTGATGGAGCACATCTTAAGGAGGAACACGTCCTAAACCAGGCATGTCCAAAGTCAGGCCTGGGGGCCAAATGTGGCCCATTTTCAAATTTTAAGCAGCCCGCAGGCTCTTCTCCCCACCAGCTCAGCCTGTCATGCATCCCTGCCAGCTGGCCCCTCCCCTTACCGGATGGAGGTGCCAGCTTGCAGTTGTACAGTTTGCCTGCCCTCCCTGCCTCTGTCCATCTCCCCAGCCACCTGCCCAGCCTACCTGCCCCCGCCCCCCCTCCTCTGCTGCAGCATCCTATCTCCCTCTTTACATGTTTAAGTCTGAAAGGGGCCAAATGCAGCTGAATGGTTGACCCCTCACATTTTCACCTTGCCAAATCTGGGCCTCCTTGCAAAATGTTTGGACACCCCTGTCCTACACGTTGTAGGAACTAGAGGACCTGGCAGTTCACAGAGATATTTTTCCGAGAGGCGAGGAGCAAGGTTGCCTAGTGGCAAGCTAGCGTGAAGTATACACCTCGGGTGCCCATGGGATCTTGATCTCTGCTGAATAGTCTACTTCCTTGTCAAATTGACCAAAGCACTGCAGGATTGCAACCCAGCAGCTGAAGGCCTATGCACTGGTTTGTTTTAAAAGCTGCCCTACCCAGTCTCTTGAGATCTACTCTGTTCTAAACAGAACAGGATTGTATCTGGATCTTAAACTGAGCTGATAAACTCTTGCTCCCTTTCAGTACCCCAGGGCCCAGATTCCACCCCACCCCAGTTGCCAGTGTGTGTGTGTGTGGGGGGGGGAATATAAGCGGGGGAGGTTGCCTCCTGGATGGAAGACTTGGAACCCAGGACATGTCTGTGATGGGGAAGGAGCCGTAATTGCTACTTCCAAAGTACTAATGAAGACGTAACTGTAGGCAGAAACTGCGGATATAATTCTGCCAGGTAAATACAGCCGGCACTCAGCAAGGCTGTTTCTAATTAATGTATGTCAGCTTCCTCCCCTCCTGCATTTGACTCCTTTCCGAGAGGAAACTGGTGGGAAATTACCTTTCACACCATCACCTCCATTATCCTGAGAGAAGGGGAAGAAATTCAAAGCCTTGCCTTAGACCCAGACAAGCAAGGGAATCTTGTCTAGGTTTGACATGCAGGAAGATTAGGAGGTGGCGCTGTGCACAGTTTGCCGGAGAATATGTCCTGTAAGCATTGCACAGTTGCAGTGGAAGGTCCTTTTAAATATACCAAATGCAGTTCCATGTGCACCAAGTGCAGTCCCATGGTCATTTGCTCTGAAATATCATTGCATTATAAGGAGATGGGGATAAGTCTTCTTCAGATTTCATAAACTCCTAACTATTGGCCATGAATACATTAGCACTCTATACCGGGCTTAGGGAACTGGTTAGAGTGCTAATGAAAGACAGGAAGAAGTGGGTTTAGATCAGTTCTGGGCCATGATGCCCACTCATTGAAAACAGGAGGTACGCCTGTTTCATGGGCTGATCAATGGGCTGATCAGTTTAATGGGCTGATCAATGAGTGAGAGGAGTGTTGGGAGAACTCTTCTTCACCAGTAGTTAACACTTGTTTAATAGGCAAGCCCAGTCCTAGGATACAGTGGGGATTATTTTTCTGTAAATGTGGGAGCTGGCTGGATAGTTTAGTGAGCTAGGCATCTGCCTGTAGAACCAAAGGTTGAGAGTTCAGTTCCCCACTGTGCATCTTCCAAGAGCCAGCCTGTGTGGTCTTGGGCAAGCTGCAAAGTTCAAGTGCATCCCCAGACGATGGAAATGGTAAATCTGTTCTGAATACATTTTCCCTAAAAAGCACTCTGAAAAGGGTCACCATCAGTCAGAATTGACTTGATGGCACACAATTAATTTGGCTGGATAGATCAGTGGTTTAAGTAATTGGCTGCAGAGTCAGAGGCTGGGAATTCAGTTCCCCATTGCGTACTCCAGAAGAACCAGTCTGTGTGGCCTTGGGCAAGCTGCACACACCCAGAGTGCTCCAGAAGAAGGGAATAGCAAACCACTTCTGAGTACTCTGTCTGGACAAACCTTGAGAGCACATTGTTGTTGTTGTTGTTGTTGTTTGTTGTTGTTGCTGCTGCTGCTGCTGGGATTGGCAGGATAGCTCAGTGAGTTGGAGCCAGAAGTCAGGTGTTGGGTTACTTATAGGAGAAAAGCCAGCCCATGTAACCTATGGTAAGCTACAATACATAGTCTCAGGGCTCTGTCAGAAGGGAAGGAGTAACACATTTCTTTGTTTAGAAGAACCTTGAAAGGGTTGGCATAGGTGAAAAAAGACTTAATAGCACATAATTATTATTAATTAAAGAGTTCCAATGAGATTAGGTCATCTGTTAGTCTCCAGATGTTTTGAACCATACCTTTCATATTCCTTGGTCACCAACTGTGATGGCTTGGGATGATAGGGGTTGTTCGTTTGTATAGTACCAGAGTTCCTGTCTATGGGATGGAGGATCACTTTGAGGGAGAAACCCCAACACCTTTCCCAAACCAAAGAACTTAGGGACAACAGTAGTGTTGCTGAAGGGGGGAGAGATGCCCCCTGTGTTCAGTGTGCAGAGCTGGTTCCTGAACAGCAGTACCAAGTGTCTAATGCGGTAAGTTTTTTTCCTTATGAGATGGGCCCTGAGAACCTGGAGGAGAAGTCAGGGGTAGGTAAATAGCTTGCAAGGAAAAGTGTTGCAGACTTGAGGGAGAGAGCCCATTAGATGGTATAGCCACCTCCTCCCTGAAGAGATATATGAGAGAGACTACTTGCAAGAGGCTGTTCGGGGCAGAAAGTTGTTTTCCAGTTGTTTAAGTAAATTAGCCCCACCAAGTTTAATATACAGTATGCCAGTCCATCCATCCATCCATCCATCCATCCATCCATCCATCCATCCATCCATCCATCCATCCATCCCATCCCATCCCATCCCATCCCACCTCAACCCATCCATGGGATTTATTTCCAAATAAATGTGTTCAGAATAGGGAATGCTACAGACAGTGTGGTACAGTACTATGGTTTTTGTAAGACTAAATACTGGGAAGATGGGCTCAAACATCTGCTGAGCTGTGAAGCCTACCGGGTGACCTTGTAAGATACTCTAACTTGCCCCACAAGACAAACACAAGAGCAGGTAACGCCTTCATTTAAAAAAAAAGAAATCAAATGGCTCATTTTTTTACATTAATCAATTTTTCTCAGGTTGTACACCATATGCAGTATATAAATATATAGAAGATACTCAAAAATTCATGAAAGAGGACTGTGCCGTGTCTGCTTCTTCAGGTGAGTTCAAATGGAAGCTGCAAACGCCATTGGGGGTGTGGTTTCAAACCCTGTCCTAGGTAGCAGATTTCTCTTCCCAAAGAACTGCCAGACAATCTGCATTTACCTTTCCCCACCCAAATGCTTTCTCCTGAAACCTATGGTGCTTCTTTGGACTTGTCTTAAGAATATGTCTGTCTGTCTGTCTGTCTGTCTGTCTGTCTGTCTGTCTGTCTGTCTGTATGTATATGCGAAATTAGAGTCTAGTAAAGGTATCACCGGCTGTTACATTTACCTTGTGTTGGTACCACATGCCTTTTTCTGAGTGTGCTTCCTCCCATCCCCACCCCACACACAGGTTGTGGGGTGGGGGAGAGAAGGAGGAGCTCTTTGTGCTGAGTACAGCTCCTCAGAAAAAAGGCAGCATGTGTATATCACAACAAATAAAAAAGAAGTAAACAGAATACCAGAGTTGGAAAACAACATCCACAATCATCTTCACCATTGTTTCCCTTCTCTCAGGCAGAAGATCCATAGAAATTGATTCAAACCCAAGCTGAGCTGTTTGTTGGACACCCCAAGTTTATGTGGTGTTTAATATATCTCATTTGGAGAAGGACACATGTGATTCAGGTAGCCATCAGGTTTTTTTTCTCCTAATATGCATCTGAAAGGACAGGTAGGATTGGTGGACCTCTGAGCATACTTCATACACTTGTTCTCCACCATGAAGTAATTCGTTCCCAGTACTGTTTGCCTTACACTCAGGCGACTACATGCCTCAGCTCAGAAGGAAGTCTTCCAGAGCTGAAATAGAAGCTAGTGTCCTGTAGCCACTTGCCTGGGAGTCAGCCTTCTTTAGGGCAACGGGACTTGTGTTTGCGTGGAGGTGTACAGGTTTGGTGTCTTAGATTCTCTCAGCCCAAGCCTGCAAGTTAGTAAACCTTGTCGCCCTGGGTCTGCTGTCAGCTAATCCCCAGGGGGATTCCCACGGAGCAAGGGGGTGGGAGACAATTAGCTGTTGTAGATATTTGGGAACAGGGGAATGGTTCTGAATTTCCCATCCCATGAAGAATCTTAGGCGCGCTCCTCGTCTCTTCGCCAATTGACGTTTCTCTATCCACTAAGAACCCGATGTCCATTCTGTTCAGGCTCAGGACATTTCTTCCCAGGGCTCCCCGGCAAGAAGACTCCTAGTAGAATGAAAAACCTTGAAGAGAGACCACGAGAGACACCTAAGGACCCACAGGGCAGTATGATCTTTCCAGACAGCCCTTCAGATGAAGGCCCCCTCATGGCTAGTGAAGGCGACTGTGTGGAGCCATTGAAGAGAAGAGGGGTCGAGAAAAAGGGAGAAGATCAAAGTATATGGAATCCTATATGGCATCCTCTAGCACAGAGCAACTGTTGCTTTCCATTTTAAAAGGTCATTTGAACGACTGTGTCTTGGTAAGTCGGTTAGTAAAAGCCGATTAATTCAGTAGTTCTCCTTTAGTTGTGATTCACAATCGAATTTTACCCATTAAGTATGTCCGTGGAGATTCTCAGTCATCCAGGTGAAGTCATCCGGGAGTTGAGTCATGGCAACTGGACTTCTTTTCCTGTGGGATCGAAACGTTTCGCTACTCATTCAAGTAGCTTCGACAGGGCTCCAAGTCTTAGTCCGGCACTCTTTTCTCTTACAACTTCCTGGCTCTTGGAATTCCGAGATATTTGCCTCTAAAGAGATTGGGAGGATTGCAACTGTTTGTTCATTTAGTTCCTTCTTTTCTAGTAGATTTCCTGAGGGAGGTCCGAGTGGAGACACCGAAGGACCTAAAAAGAGGAGGTCTGCACGATAGACAATGACTGAATACATGACTGAATGTCTGACTCCGGAAGGCTCACAAAAGTTACAGTTTGCGGATAGCAAAGTGTTCTGCTTAAATACAGCCTCATACGGCTTCAAGTAGTCTCTGGGCGGTTTACAGTTTTAATTACAGTGCGCAAGCTACACATTGCCCCCACCCCAAGCTGGGTACTCATTTAACCGACCTCGAAGGCTGAGTCAACCATGAGCGGCTACCGGGATTGAACCCCAGGTCCTGAGCAGTTTTACCTGCAGTACAGGCATTTAACCACTGCGCCGTAGGGCTCCTGGATAGTCACAAATTTAACTCGCTGGTGTCTGTGACCCTTTTTATAAGGTCATAGACCAGAGCTAATTCCCATTACTTTGTTCGGGGTTCCCAATAATATTACTTGGATTGCAAGTGGAAGGTGCAACCCTCATATACATTTACATGTGATTAAGGCAGTAAAAACCTAGTAGAAATTCACAGGAGCGGGCTGAATGGCTAGTAGCCTCTGTTCACTCACTCGGAGCAAAGCTGCAATCCAAGTAACCTTAAAAGGGAGAAAGCGTATTGAATACAATTGAACTTTCTCCCAGGTAAACTTTCAGGTCTGTTTTTTGCATTAACCTTCCGCGTTTTCTCCGATCAGTTCAAGGTGACATATCGGGTGTCCCTTCTCCCCAGTCATCCTCAGAAAAACAACTTCGTGAGGTAGGTCTGGCTGAGGAAAACTGGTGCTGGTGATCCAAGTGGGCTTCTAATTACTTGAGGCTTGAACCTGGATTTGCCGGGTTCCGTTCCCACACTGACAAGCTAACCACTATATCACACTGCCTCTCATCCAAGCTTTAAAGCAAGCAGGCTGCTAATTTGAAGATAACAATGTCTCCTTTAAAAGTTGGGTTACTAATGGGTGTGGATGAGACCACGTCCAGGTATACAGTTTTCCTTGCTAAGAAATAAATTCCATTCATTTGTTGGCAGTTTTATTGTCTCGCCGATGTGCCCAGAGCAGCAGTGTACATTTGCTCGCGCCAACCATTCATTGCGTTTTGATTGGATTTTGGTAATTCTCATGGTTGCCCCTTTACCGCTCCGGACTCCGATTTAAAATCTGCAACTGTTAACTTGCAAGGAGAGGGGAGTTCCTCCTAGCTCATCTGAGCTCGAAAACGTCTGTTCAAATAAGCGGAAACCCTACTGAAGCACTGGAGTCCAGAACCAGGAGCGAAATAGAGCGTAAGAAGCTGGGGACGTGTGAAACACCTTAGAGCAAAGAGCAGGGCAACCAGATAGTGTCCTTGCTTGCTTAGAAGCAAGTCACGTCGAATTCAGAGAGCCCTGAATATGTAGGCTTGTAGCTTAAGTTTCCCATCCGGAAGTAGTTAATCCTGATTTAATAAACCAGTCGGAGCCTTTCTCACTTTAAGGATCGGTTAGTATGTGTCTTGTTTTCCTTCCTTTTCACTGAAACTGAAGCGAATAAGTAAGGAAATATTTTAACTCATTCTAGGTCAGGGGTTTTGTCTCAGGAGCTGTGTCTGCCTGTAGATGCATTCATTGTGTGTGTTTTCCTTTTCTAACGCTTTTGACATGTGCTCAGAGGCAAGGGAGGGAAATCAAGTTTAGATCAGTTGGTCCTCCCTGCCTGGGAATTTGGAAAATAATACTTTCTGGTTCACGGATTATCGACGGTTCTCGACGGTTCCACGCGGTGGAAATATTTGAGAGTTACATCTCTGTGTGTCTTTTCCAGGGGCGGACCTGTAAGTCTCTATCAGCAAGGCCAGCTAGGAGCCTCTGGTCACCTTTAGCACGATGAAGTGTTTTGAAAGCATATGAATTTTTAAGACGCCATTAAAATACCAGAGTATCAATGAACGTGAGCGGTGTAGAACTCCTGTTGCAGGCTGTCAAATGAAATTTGATTAAGGACTGGGACCATATTTCCCTTCCATTGTCCAGTTTCATGAGATGGTGCGGCTCTACTTAGACCTACCTTTCTAGGAACATAATGTAGGCACTGTAAATTGGAAGTTGTATACTGTGCAAACACACTCTTTAAATGAAAGCACAGTTCTGCTCAAACGCTCATAATAAAATACATCCGCATGGTTCCATCATATATATTGATAATAAAATTAAAATTAAAATACAGTTCTGGTTGTATATGCTTGTCACTTCTTTCTTGAATGCAGACCTTGCTGGAAGAGAGCACCAGTTGCTGGCACTGTAAAATTCCAGTACTTTTAAGGGGGAAATGCATTTTTGAAAGTCAATTCAAAAAGCAAACTGATGCTTTCCTTAACCTCCTAATCTAATTGTGTGTGGGAGCCCTTCGTCGTGTGCACCTACCTCTGGATGCTGCCAAAATAAATTCCTTGATGTACATGAAGTTGTATTTCCTGATTTATTTTGCTTTTTATTTCGTTGTTAATTATTCTCCCTGTGAAGTCTTGAACAACATCGTCTTCCATTAAGATCAGGGCGTTCAGTTAAGCAAGAAGTGAAAATTTTCTTGGGAAACTCATGCAACTATTACACTCCGCTTTGATAAAAGGAAATAACTGTATTGGACTCGCTTCTGATTCCCGACGCCTGGGTTAATGTGGAATCTTAACAGGCAATCCTAATATACGTCTACGGAGAAAGAAGACTGCTTTCTATGGGGCTTAGTCCCCAGCAAATGAGCAAATGGTTGCCATCTAAGAGGGTTTCCTGATGGGGAAAAAGAAGTCGCTGAGCTCCGTGAAACCGACTCTCAAGTAAGCCTAGGCTTAATCCACACTGATTTTGGCTTAATGTTATAGGAACACAAGGAAAGGGGTGAACATGTAGATCTCCTTCCTTCCTTCCTTCCTTCCTTCCTTCCTTTCCTTCCTTCCTTCCTTCCTTCCTTCGGGAAAAGGGCAGGGTCTATGTGGCGATCAGAAATGCTCCTAACACCCCCCCTTTTCTGTCACCACCATCCATTCTCCTGCCCCGGTCACTGCAGCAAGAGCCCGAAGCCGGCCAAACCTTTGACTTATTCTCTCTCTCTCTCTCCTTCCCTTCTTCCCTCCCTCTCCACCTCTTTCTTCTTCCAGCCTTTAATTCCCTCCTTGGCCATTTAGCGACGTGCCCGACGTTCAGAGGAACGGCAGCTTCTGAAGTCAATCAATAGCCAGTCTATATTCATAAAACTCTCAAAACATCGGGTCCGGTTACAAGGGACCACTTGGAGCGCTCCCCGGCGGCGCGGGCGCGCACGCGCACAGGGGACCCCCGAGGCGGTGCCTTGAAGACCCCCTTCTCCTCCCCGCCCCGCCCCGCGCCTCCTCCTCCTCCTGACGCCTGCGACTTTAAAGGGAAACAACCAGGCCCCAGAAGAGCGGGGGTTCTCTCTCTCTCTCTCTCTCTCTCTCTCCCCTCCTCCCATCACACCCGCACGCACTGGAAGAGCTGGGAAGGGGAGGGAGGGAGGACGGACCTGTGTGTGTGTGTGTGTGTGTGTGTGTGTGTGTGTGTGTGTGTGTGTGTGTGTGTGTGTGTGTGTGTGTGTGTGTGTGTGTGTGTGTGTGTGTGTGTGTGTGTATTGCGATGTGGATTCTCAGCCAGACAGACTTGTTTGTTCACACGCTTTTAGGATCTCGGCGGCGTTTTTTAATAGACTTCTCCAGAGAACAGCCACGGGAGGTGTGTGTGTGTGTGTGTGTGTGTGTGTGTGTGTGTGTGTGTGTGTGTGTGTGTGTGTGTGTGTGTGTGAATAGACAACGGGCGGCTAATTCAGGAGCCTTTCTGCTCAAGACCTGTAACTTTGAGAAGAGAAATAGTCTTCCTTTCAGCCAGCCCTCCCCTCAGTTTCAGTCCTGTTTACACCCCCCCCGTAACGCCAAAGAAACAAAAGCAAACAACAACAGCAAGTCCTAAACAAAAGACAAAAAGGGGACATCGCAAAACCGCCCTTCCCCGAGTTTGTGACAACCCCCACACCCCTATCCTTTTCCAGAGTGATTTGCTACCCACACGCAACATTGTATTATTATTATTATTATTATTATTATTATTATTATTATTATTATTATTATTATTATTATTATTATTATTATTATTATTATTATTATTAAAATAATGAAAAGGATGCCCCCGCCACCACCCCCGCCCAGTTTCCAATCCCGCTGCATCTTATTAGAGGGGAAGAGCGAAACAGGGCGGATTTAATGGAGAGGGGATGGGGACCAACAAGGGGCGCTTTCTCGCCCAACCCATCGCCTTCGCCCAGGAGGCTCCTGGGAGTGGAGGTGTCGTCGTGTCGGTGTTGTTGTTGTGTGTGTTTGGGGGGGGTCGTTTTTCTCCCGCTGTTCAACAAGAAGTGGGGGAATAAGTGGGATTAAACGCGAGGGGACTCATCCTGAGATGGGAAGGATAACAGCGTGAAGGTGCCGTTCGAGGAACCTAAACATAAGTTTACCCAGAAATCAGTGGCTCTTTTTCCACCGCGGCGGAGATCTTTTAGGGAACTTACTTACGAGTAAGCCCACTCGTCCAACCTCGGCAGGGTCAAGAGCCGTCGTCCGTCCACCGCTCCACCCGCCCCCAAGTAAACGGGGAGGATTGCAAAAGTCCCATAGCCCTGACATAGTTTTGACCGAAAGAACAGAATGCGCTCAAGGAAGAGAGAATCTCGTCCGGTTATCTTTTCCAAAGGTCCAGGCTTCGGCGGAGAACAATTGGCTTAATAATTACCATTCATTTAAACAGAGACACGCACATAAGCGCAACAATCACCGCCGTAAATACCACCCGGGCCCCCTTGTTCCTCGGCATGAAGTGTTGACTCGAGAAAAGACAATCGATCGGGGCAGGCTGGCCGGCTGGAAAGCCCCATAAATTTGCAACGAAGAAGCGCCCTTTATCCCCTCAAGGCTGGAACCGCAAGGAGATGGGAGTTTCCCAATCACACTTCAGGAATGTCTCCCCACTGCGGGAGCCCAGCCGAAGACACACAGACGCACACACACACACGCACACGCGAGTCTGTGCGAGTGATTGGTTCTGGGCAGACTGCTCGCTTCCACTGTGTACCTCTGGCGCATTGTATTATTCTAGATGACGAAGCCCCGATAACAAATTCCTATGTTCTGTGGCGGCTGAACCCCTTCTGTAACGTCCTGCGCCTCACTTGAACCCATTTCCTACCAAGGAGGTGTGCGAGTGTGTGTTTATTTAAAATTGCCGAGTCAAGCAATGGGCCTAGAGGTCCGGCAGGGTTCTGGGTGGCTCAGTGGGCTAGAGCTCTGAAAAATGTCGGCAGCTCAGCGGTTCCAATCCCAGGTGCCAACGCAGCAGCGCCAGCTCCCACTGTTAACCCCAGCAACTGCCAACCTAGCAGTTGGAAAGCATGCAAAATGCAAGTAGATAAATAGGTGTCACCATAAAAAGCGGGAAGGTAAAACAGTGTTTTCTTGCAGCCATGCCTGCCACATGACCAGGGACCTGCACAACACTGGCCCTTCGGCTTGAATACGGAAATGAGCACCGCCCCTAGAGTCGGACACGACTAGCACGCACGTGTGGTGGGAACCTTTCCCTTTTACCTTCAACAGAACTCCGCAAATGCTTCGGGTCGTCGCCTTCTAAAAGCGACGAGATAGGCGGTGTGTGTGCACAATCTAGATTCTAGTTAAATACACCCAAGTTTAGAGCTGAATATTGAAAGGAGTCCCGCTCTTCACTTACCCACCCTGCGGCCGCCTCGCGGCAAAAGAAAAACAAACTTCTGTAAGACACACAGTTCTGTGTAACGCGATGGGGGCCTCTTAAAACATGAAAAGATCGAGAGAGGCCTATCTTAATCCGGTCCTATGTGCCCAAGCCTTCCTGGCTACCAGGCCTGCCTTCCTCCTTCCCCTCCCCGTCGGTATTCCTAGGATCTAGGCCGCCTCGCAGACCAAGAGGGAATCGTTTGAGGGATCTAGTCTGCCTGTTCTCCTCCTTGGGAAGGTTTGGAGTTGTGAGATTTTTTTTATGAGCAAGGAGGGCTGGTGGCCATAAAACGCGAGCCCTCCTCTAGACTTCGGTATCTTTTTTTTTTTTAAGCGGCCGCGCTGCCGGAGCAGAACAAAGACAAGGCTGTGTGTGCTCTTTGCCTATTGGTAAAGTTGCCCCAGATCAACACACACACGCGCGCACGCCCATACCAAGAGGTCGGGTGGAGGCGAAAGAGGGAGGGGAGCCAGACAGATAGGGACTTTCCACTTCCAACTGTCCGGCATGGCCCTATTTCCAACGCCTTTCTTGATCTCTTCTAACTTGGTTGAAAACTACATAATGGTGGTGGTGGCGGCGGCGGCGGCGGCGATGGTGTTGTTGTTAATGCCAGTGTCTCTTCTCAGTCGCTCTACGTTCTTCGGTGCCGGCTGCTGGGCGGGCGAAAAAGGTGTAATTCATCTTGATTTGCACTGGGTCCGACCTGCAGACATGCGAACTATATAATCCGGCATCATTTCTCGAACAAGCAGCTCGAGAATGAAAGGGGGGTCAACAGATCGCTGCGAGCCACACACGGAGAGCGTGGCCTTTCCACTCGGCTACAGATTGCTGGGCATGTTTTCCGAAAGCAAAGCTCTGCAAAAAATATCCCCCAAGCCTTGAAGATGGGGGAATAACAGGGCTCTTTTGGCAATGGCTCGCTAGCTTTTCTTGCTGAAAACTTGAAAAATAAAGAAAGGACAGGGGGTGGGAAGATCAGACTGTCTCCGCTGAACGGAAGGCTGTCCGGTTTACATAGTGGGCGACCTCTTTTTACAATTTTATTAACCCTGGTTATTATTAGGCATAATCCAGCCGCATTTAAAATCCTTAAATCCCATCACTTCAGAGGAAAACAGGGACTGACTCCCAAGTGAAACCCACAGAACTCAATGGGTTTGCAGGGTTCGATTCTACACTGGGCCTTTTACAAAGACAGCCGGCCTGGGTAGCCTTGGGCAAGGTGCACAGTCCCTGGGCACCCTGGGAAGAAGGGAGTGATGCATCACTTCTCAGTATTCTCTACCTAGAAAACCTTGAAAAGGATGCTCATAAGTCATACTTGACTTGATGATACTTGATGATGATGATGACTTATTTGGGGATTGTTTAAATCCCTGCCAGAGAAGCAAAGAAGACTGGGTAATGTTGGATCAGGCCCATGGTGACATTAAGTACAGTTGATGGATGTAGCTGAACTTCTACCTCTCTGGCTTGGGATGGTGACACCTCCAACAACCTCTTCTGGACCACACTGTGGCTTCTGACTCTCTTCTTTTGTGGTTTATAGAATTCAGAGTTTGGAAACTTTTCATTTTGGACTACAGATCTCATAAATGCTCTGTTGGTATTGCTTCACCGCTATGTCCCATAAGGGCATAGAATTTGTATTTTCTCATTGCAATTGATGTTTCTTTTTTGTCCCTGTACAAGACTCAGCCGGAAAGAGGGGGGTGATTTATCCTAAAGAAGGGGGACTGAATATGCCACCCTTCGGTAAGGATATCTAACCCATGTACAGTTGAATTCATGAAAAAAAAAATCCAGACCAAACGGAATGCTGTATATTTTACTCCCATGAAAGAAAACACATTTTTCCAATGTTGTCTGAAAAGGAAAACACTAATATCATACGAAATGTTATACACAGGATATGCTTTACATTGCAATTTCAGAGTCACCATTGCATCCACCAGAGGTACTATTCTAAAACCGATATTCACACAATGGGACTTTCTTTTTAATAATAATAATAATTATAATAATATGTTAGAAACATACAGTGTCGCATTTAGTATATACATTCCCTTGCTCGCAAGCGGAAAAGAAAAGAAAAGAAAAGAAATCCCTAAACTCTTGTGTAACATGCTTTATTTTAAAGCCTAACTTTTTAAAAACACTGTGGAGATATTACTAACAACTGCTTTTATAAAATTAATTTGACATTTCAATATATATATACATCCTTTCCCATCATTTTTCTCTTAATGTTAACAATGCTAAACATAAAAAATAACAAGCTTATAGGAACATTAAAATGTCATACCATATCCAGTCAAACGTTTGTCCGTATTTTATATATATTTATAATATACGTCCTTGTAGCTGTTGGAAATACTTTTTTTTAAAGTGAAAAGTAATAGGGGCCAGGGCCTATCCTTTTGAACACAAAGGAACGCAGCAACTTCAGTTGTTTCCCTTGTCCCTCCCCCCACCCTGTTCCTTCCCCCTTCCCCCTCTTTCTATTTTGTCTTAATTTCCTTGTCAGGTTGCTTTTTTTTAAAAAAAAATCTTCCTCCCCTCCCCCTCAAGAGCACCCTTTTACTTTGGATTGGAAGGTTCAAGTCCTTTGATAGGAGGGGGCCCTCCCCTCGGCCCTTCAGAAATTTGCGCCTGGGACTCCTCCCCCCCTCTCCTTTCTGTTTGTTAATTTAATTTTATTTTGTTTTATTTTTCTGAATGCAACCGAAAAAAACAACAGCAAAGAACCCTCAACCAAAAAAACAAAAACCCACCCTCGGCGGGGAGGGGAGGCGGGGCGTCCACTCACACGGGCCTGTCCACGGCGTACTGGCAAGCGCTCAGGTTGGAGGCCGGGTTTTGCACACTGGCGTAGCCGAAGCTGGAGTGCTGCTTGGCTTTGAGTCTCAGGCTGGCCAGGCTCGAGTTACACGTGTCCCGGTAAACGTAAGGAGGGGTCGGCGGGGCGTAGGGGCAGGCGGGCGTGGGCACGGCCGAGTTGAGGGAAGGGTTGCTCAGGTTGTTCAAGTTGTTCAGGCTGTTGAGGCCGGAGCCCGGCACGCCGGTGACCGCCGAGGGCACCATGCTGGAAGACATGCTCATGGACGAGATGGAGTTGGGCGGCGAGAACATGCTCTGCGAGGAGAGCGGGTTGACGTTCATGGAGTTGAAGAAAGGGAAGCTCTTGGTGGAGAGCGAGGCCGACGTCAGGCCCTTGGCCGCCCAGTTGTTGTACGAGTAGCCCGGGTACATGTCGTCGTAAGGCTGCATCAAGCCGTTGAACTGCGGCCCGAAGCCGTTCTTGCACAGCTCCGCCTGCTGGTTCCGCTCGCGCTTCCGCCACTTGGCCCGGCGGTTCTTGAACCAAACCTGGGGGCGGTGGGGGAGGGGAGGGGTGGGGTGGGGTGGGGGTTGGGAGGCAGTTGGGGGTGGGGAGGGGGAGAGGGGGAATCGAGGAGAGGAGGGAGACCGACACAAACAAAGCAAGGAGAATCTGGTTACTTGGAGGGGAAGGCAAGAGAAAGGGGGAATAAGCCAAAGAACGCCCACCCTCCAAAAAATAAGCATTTGGGAGTGGGGTGGGGGGGACCCGTTTTTTAAAAAGTGGGTTTTGTCTACTTATATGCTCTTTTATTTTTCTAAAGTTTACAGTATTTTGGTCGCCCCCCCATAACGCTCGCACAGATTAAAGCCGCGGCCTCTTCTGCCTCTGGAGGCAAAGTCCTTCTGGCGACTCCCAGGCCCAGAATCCCCCTCCTTTTGGACTCGAGCTCTCAGGTTCCCCCAGGCAGTCCTCCTAGACCCCTCCCGGGCCTTTCAGGATCCTGGAAGCAGGAGTCCCAAAACAAATAAATAAATCCAAAGTCCCCCCTATTCTGTGCACACACATGCACCCTTCGGACGACCTCTGCCGATCAAGAAAGGCAGCCACAGAGGTACCTGGAGCTGTCGGTGGGGTCAGCTCCCTGAGGGCAAACCCCCGAGGGGCTGAGGAGGGGAAGGGGGAGGAGGAGGAGGGAAGATAGACACCTCCTGGACCAGTCGACCTCACGCTTCTTCCTCCCTTGCTAGCGTAAGGGGGAAGGGCAAGTCTGGTTTCCCCACCTCCAAATTCGGACGGAATCAACGTGGAAGAGAAAAGGTGCGATCCCGCCAACTGGGAACTTAAAGGAAGCTTTATTGTGCGGCAAGTTTGTTTCGGATGAAAGCGTTAATATGAAGCACAGCCTTAATTTGTCTAACAAAGCCTGACCCTTGTCCTTCCCTAGGCACTTTGCCTCGGTCGGTCTCTCTCTCTCTCTCTCTCTCTCTCTCTCTCTCTCTCTCTCTCTCTCTCTCTCTCTCTCTCTCCCTTCCCTTCCCCCGTTCCCTGAATTTAATTTTCCTAGTAGGACCACCGAAAAGCGTGAGGGCCTCCCTTGGGAAAAAGTTTAGTACAATTCAGTGCGATTTGCCTTGAAGGAAGCCTGCGCTGTTCAGCTTCCGAACCATCCGTGTCTTCACTTGGGAGTAAACCCCGTGCAATGTAAACAAGAAGCTGGAGGCTCATCTCCCCTGTTGGTCTCCTTCATAAATCTTAGACCTAACCTCTATGGTGCGGAAGGAAAGGTAGACCCCCACCTTTCTCAGAGAGACTTACTTCCGAGTAAAACGGTTCTGGCTGGGATCTGGGGAAAACATCACACAGCCTCCGGGAGCCCACGAATTAAAATATATTTTAAAAATTAAAATAATTCACTCCGAACGAGAGCAGACCCGTTGAAATGAAATTGTCTTATTAATCAGCAGTAACTTAAGCCCCAAATGTGTCAATGGGTTTGATTTGGTGGGAATGAAAATTTGATTTAACTCGCAGCCTCTCGTTTTGCATTAACAAATGTATAGCCAAACAAATAAATCCCACTTTGGTTTGGATTCACATTAAGCACAGATGGTCCCACTCACTCGAAATCTAAGGAATAGTTTTTTGAACGGAGGGGCCCGTCCATTCATCTCGAAGGGATAAATAAAAACGTCTAAGGTGTCTGACTATATACACACAACAAAATATCCCCTGTAGTCCGAGAGCTGAGATAATTCATAACACGCTTTGACACGAGGCCAAGAAAACGTCCTATATATCTGCCGCTCGGCTTCCACCCCGCTTTGGGTGCCATCTTTTCATTTTGTTCGCACTCCATTCGTTTTGCTGTTAGCGGAGACCACGAACAAAAAGAGTGGGGGGCCCAACCACATGCCCCCCCCAAGAAAAGCAAAGGAAAAAAAAACAAAAGACACCAAACGAAGGAGTGAGATTTAAGACTCCACAACCAACACTCCCTCGGTTCCATTTACTAGGGAACAGGCCATTAAAATATAATATAATATACATAGCCAGGAACATAATGCGACCAAATCTCAGCCTAATTCTTTCGGTGAAAGCGAAAGAGCAAGAAAACGCCAGCAACAGTAATAATGCGCGGAGACACCTAATAAACCTTCACTTCAGCAGCAAATTAAAGCGGCTGCTTTCTTTCATGGTCTAATCGGCTGTAAAGCCCCACGCACGGCCACTCCGTATTGTCCTCCTGCGGTGTTTTTTTTTTTTTCCCTTGCGAAGTTGGCCCTTTCACGTGTTAAGGACCGGAGCCCTAAGATGGACAGACAATGGCGGAGACTTGAGAGCACTGTTCAATCCACACCCGACCGGCTGCTCTGCCAGCCGCCCGCCCGCCCGCTAAGGCATTATGTGGATTCGAACCAGCTCAGGACTCGCCTTTTGTTTACCCAGACCGTGTTTTACCTTAACAAATCTTTCCTTTTAACTGGACCTTCTCCCGACCCCCACCGCCGGGCTGCAGCCATTTACAAATTCGGGCTCCATCCAGTTTTTCAGCCCCCGCTACAAGTCATCCACTTGAATCAAGAGGACTCCCTTGAATCCAGATTTAGCTAAACTCTGTAGACCCAACGTGTCTGCTCTAGCCGGCACTAACAAGTAGGTTAAGACCACAATTTCCATCCATCTGTCTAAGACGTGTATGCCCTGGCTCCCTATTTCGCATATGGAGAACACGAACCTATATTCCGGGTGGGTGGGATCCCATTCCCACTATTTAAAATTGAAAACAGGGCGAAGAACGTTATTATTTTTAGTGATAAAAGCATGAGTAGATGTTTAAGGCGATGGACTCAGTTTTCCAACCCAAATCTGCAACCTCACATTCTTTTCCCATTATTTTCTATCTCCCCTACTAAGGAGCCTGATTCGTCCACTCATTAAGCCGTGTGTTTATATTTAAGACCTTCAGGATCAGCTGCCCCAAGTACTGGGTATAAGCCATATTGAAATTACTCGGGAGTAAAGACTCCATAGGCACCACCACCTCCCCACAACTCCAGCCTCCCGTTTTCTCTCTGTCTGAAACCCAGACCTTGTAAACCGTCCTTTGGTCCCGTGAGAAAGAAGCGAGCCCAAAACTGCAGCCTGGCGACCATAATGTCGCACACATGTGGCTGGAAGCGAGACCCGTGGCTTCCTATAAGCGACAATGCCGTGGTTTTAGACATACAAGGGTTCTGACCTTCCTACTCCAGCCTTCCTGATCGTTCGCCCCAATGCACTTTTATTGAAAGTAATGGCACTTCCTTCTGAGTCAAAGTAAGATTTTACAGATCGGCCTAAACTTTCAGCTTTTTTTAAAGCATCGTAGAGCAAGCATCCAGAGACACTTGAGCCAGTCGTCAACAGGGCCAGAGCGCTCTGCCTGCGTTTCGTTTTTCTTTTAAAACAACTCAGTTGTAATTTTAGTCCAGAGCCCCGTATTTTAATTAAAATCTCGGTGTTTTATTAACCTCTGGACCACTGTAACAAAATGCAGTCCTCGGGCTAAAAGCAATGTATGCTTTTCTCATTAGTTTAATTCAATAAACCTTTCACATTCATTATACTTATGTGCTTTCTTGGTGAAATTAATACGTTCTGCCTAGATCTAAATCCCCGAAGTATTTACTTGGAAGTAAGAAACACTGAAACGGGTGGAACTTACGCCCAAAACAGATTCCCCCCCCTCAGCCCTTGGAATTTTCGCCAGGCCACGCTCCTGCTCCTCGGCAGCTAAGTCTCAAATAAACTCCGAGCGCTATTGCCCTGCTCTACAACCGTCGGGCGATTTCCCCCTCACTCTCTGTCCGGGACAAGACCATCTTGGATTAACTTTGAAAAGGACAGACCTGCTTTCTCTCTTCTAAAAAAAAAATCGCGCAGAAACAACCCGAAACTGGTCACAAGTCCGCTAATCTCTTGTCCTTTCCTTCCCAGCTTCCAATGAAGTTCCCTCATACTCTCGACTCCCGAGCAATTCCACCAAATAATTTAAGGATTCCTCAAGAAGGATAGGGCTAAAGCGCACCCTGGAAACACAGGGCGCCCGATTTTAAGCCACGTTGACTCGCAGGGTTGCAAAATCGGCGGCCTTCTCCCGTAGATGAGCGTGGAGGGAAGTGTGGAGGGAAGCGTGGAGGGCTACAGACCACTTCAGCACCCGGACCGATCGCGTTAAGGGTGCTTCTCCCCAGATACGGCCGGTTTGGACGAGAAGTCTCGTCCCCAACCAGTTACGCACCCACCCGCGGGACGAAATTGCACGATCTCGCTGCATTTTCGCTCCTGGATCGAGCCATAAAACAGGGGGTTGGAGAGGGGTTGGAGAGAAAGCCACCTTAGAAGTGAAACCCAGGAGAGAGGGAGAGCGGGAGGAGAAGAAAAAGAAGCGTCAGCAGTAGCAGCAGCAGCGGGGCGGGGGCAGTAGGGAATGCAGGCAAAGGCACATTGTTGGGTGCCTAGGACCGAGTTGGAGGCCTGGCGAGGCGCGCGCACAGACGGGGTCTGAGCGCACGTTGGAGCCTGCCTCAAATGGCTTCCTTGGCCGGGCTTCCGCTCTGTCTCAGCGTCTCCTTCAGAACACGCAGCCCTGCCGAGGAGGCCATCCATCAATGCTGGAGAGGGTGGAAAACGAAGCGAGGCGCGGCGCTGAGCTGCAGCCAAAGCCCGCCTCAAAAGAGCAGAAACCGAAAGCCGCCTCCGCGCCCGCCAAGTTTGGAAACCCGTCTCGCTCCCGCGCCCTCCCTCTCCGCCCTAATTGTTCCTTCTCAGGGCTTACCCTGACTCTGGCCTCGGTGAGGTTGGTCCAGACGGCGATCTCTTCCCGCGTCGACATGTCCGGGTAGCGGTTCCTTTGGAAAGTGGCCTCCAACTCCTGGAGCTGCTGGCTGGTGAAGTGAGTCCGCTGCCGGCGCTGCCGCTTCTTCTTGGACGGATCCTCGGGCCCCGTGTCTTCATTCTTGCTAGACTGGCTTTTGTCCTTTTCTGCAAGGGAGAAGAAGTTCCGCATCAAGGGCCTGCCTGCCTGCCTTCCTGCCTGCCTGCCACGGGGGGGTGGGGATGGGGGAGAAAAGGAGGAGGGGGATGGCTCCCCCCCCAAAAAAAAAGATTTAGGCCGCCTGGCTTACTAGCCCGCGTCCGCAGTCGGCGCCATTCCCAACGCCGCGGAGACGGAAGGGTTGCCTTGAACAACAGGGGGTGGGGTGGGGTGGAAAACTGGACCCAATACCAGGCTTATTTTCCGCGATGCGAGCGCCATTGAATTCAGTCGGATTTCGTTCTGATTATGGCAAAATGGCACTTATTTGGAAAGCAGGCTGGCCTGTTGAAATCAAAGCGATTGTCTCTCACATTAAGGTTCTGAAACCGAAAGCCTCGTCCAAACACCGCGATCCAAACAGGCGGTTTTGAAATTATTGGGTTTCACCTTTGCCCGAATGAGACAGAAAAAAATAATAATGGCTGCTTACAGTCCATTAGATACTGAGAAGGGTAATCCCCTACGATTTTAACGGGGCACACCCACATTGTTCATACCACAAATGTTAAAAAAGCATAGTTCCTTCAGCCTATGGAGCCCCCTCCCACTCGATATTTTTGGAAATGTTTTCCAGAAGTAAGGGTTTAAAATTGCAGGTAAAGAACCGCATCGTTTATTGTTTCCCAAGTAATGCTTAAGACCCGGAGCTTTGATTTTGTAGGTTAGTGAGACCCTGACACATGCAGAATGGCCTCCCCACCCTCACCCCCGTATTTTCATGGCAACTTTCATCTGCACACAGCTGTTGCAGGTGACAGGCTCAATTCTTTAGTGACGGCGGTTGTGTAGGTGTAACGCACGTCGCGTAGCGACTTTACAAGAAGAATGATTTATACTGGACCTGGATCCGCATCAATATAGATATGAATGTTTGTACACGGAGCCCTGTAAAATTACACTCAGCTCTGCATCCATTTATCACTTATCAAGATTGCAACCGGAAAGGTTATTATTGCGTTACATATTCTTACATATCTATACATGACCAACTTTGTGTTTATATAGGAGTACAGCGTCCAGATTACTAAATATTGTTTTAACTGAATCGGTGCGTTGGTCTACATTGCACTGGGTATATGGTACAATCCTAAAGCTGTGGAAAAGAAGGCAGTTTTGGAAACGCTCTGAGATGTCAAACTTATTCACTCATTCTTAATCATGTAGAAAGAGTATCTCACATATCTGCGGGCGCCGAGTGTATTGACTTAAAAGCAAATACAATGCATTTAGCTGAGACATATACACTTCCGAGGAACCATGGATAGGGGTTGGACTGAATCAGATGGTCATTACTCCTCACATCCCAGTTCTACTCAGGTGCGCATATCGGCTCAGATGCAAGTCCCACCGAGTTCAAGGATCCTAATTCCAGGCCAGGTAAATGGGCCTGGCTCTGCAGCCTGAAAACAAATCACAGTACTTGGGCTGAAACCATTACGCATTGCGCTTACTTAGAAGTAACGTTTACGCAAAGCAATGAGATTTAATGAGAGGTAGCCAGGTTGCGTAAGATTGACTGCGATGTAGCTAGGCTACAAAGGATGGCCGCCCCTATATAGCCCTGTTCAACATGACTTACTGGTTAGCCATACAGTCCGAGACTTTGTGTGTTATTTACTTAGAAATGCACCCCACTGACTTGTGAAGAACTTACTCCCGAGTAAGACTACTTTGGCTAAGAGGACAGTCCTGTACAGGTTTGCTCGGAAATAAATAACATGATGTATACTGGGGTTGTCAGGGTCTATTCTTTAGACACTTATGGATCTCAAGCGTATCAGTTCTGATAGGTCTGAGTTTCTCAGAGCTCTGCTCTTTCACGGATCCTAAAATATCCCAAACATATATCTGTACCAGAAGCATTACTGGCCTGTATGTGTAGATTGAGAACGTTAGCGTTAAGGCAGGTTTCTGAATAAGTCAGTGGTTGCTTTTGTCTGAAAGAGGGTTCAAATCACAGTTCTCTGGGCGGTTGTATGCCATTGATTCTTTCTTTACCGCTTTCCCTTCCAGGTTAAGGTCCCTTCCGCCCAATCCAGGCTGGCTGCCCCCCTCTCCCCCCACCCCGGAGGACAAGAATCTCTTACTGGTTCTCTCTCTCTGTCTTTCTTGACAGCTCTGTCTAAAGTGCCATCAAATGCCTCTTAGAACCAAAGCCAAAGAGATTCCATCTTTTAGAACTAGGGCAAGGGCGGAGAGACATTTTCTCGCCCAGCCCTTCTGATGTTCTGCGCTTTTCCCTCGCCCGCCCCCGCAAAATGTGCCTAGCCCACCCGTCCCGGTTCCCGTCGCCTGAAGACTCTCGGTGAAGAGGGGCCTAGAGGATGAAAATCCGTGCCCGGAATTGGGGAGGGTGTGTGTGTTGAGTTGACGAGGAAGGATGCAGCGGCGGAGTCCCTTACCTGCGGCCTCAGGGCTGGAGGTGTCGGAGATGGTGTGCACCTCCAGCCGGTGTTTGGCAGAATCCAAGGCCGAGCGCGGCTGCCCAGGGGTCAAGGCCGAAGCCATGACCAGGGCCGGCTGGTGGTGATGGTGGTGGTGGTGGTGGTGGTGGCAAGAGGAGGAGGAGGAGGAAGAAGAAGAAGAAGTGGAGGAAGAGGAAGGGGAGGTGGAGCACAGTTTATTCCCGACTCCCAAACGCTCCAGGCTCAGCGTGTCTTTCAGGCAGTTCATCGGGCGACGGGAGCCAGCCCGATCGGCCGGGAGCTGCACACCGGCGGAGAAGCCCGAGGGGAGGGTGTTGGGGCGCGTTCCCAGGGCTGGATGGGGAGGCTGGCGAGGAGCGCGCAGGTCGGGGCTGAAGGAGAGGAGGCCGGAGGAGACCCTGCTCCGTTTCACCTGGTCCGTTTCACCGTGCTCCTGGGGTCGGTAGCGGCGGCGGCGGCGGCGGCGGCGGGGATTGTGAGTCCGGTTCAAAATTCAAGGCAAGGTTTGCCACCCCCCCTCCCCCACAAAGTCCCCCGACGGGCTTCGCTACATGAGCCTCTCAGGCCGAAAGCGGCGGCAAAAGACGCCCCCAAGGAACGGCGAAGGGGCGGCCGTCCTTCGCTGGACCACTCCCGCGGCGAACCTCGCCAGCCACGAAGAATCACAAGGCTGCGCCCGGGGGACTCGGCGGCTGGGTCAGAGTGACAGGCGCAAATCGACGGTATTAGATCCAAGGCAGGCGCCGCCGCAGCGCCCCGGCAGCAGCGGCACCACCACCACCACCACCACCAGCAGCGAGGACCTCCAAAGCAGAGCCCTGGAGTCAAAGGCGCATCCCAGCCCAAAGCCCCTCCTCCGCTCGCTTTCGCTCTCCCGTCTCTTTCTGCCCGGCTCGGCGCCCGAGCAAGTGATAGACCCCAGCGGCTGCCTCACCGCCTTCCCTGTTTGCCCAACGTCTTAAACTCAGAGGCGGCCTTCCCGGGGCAATGATATCACCCGGGCCCTTTCTCTCTCCTCCCTCCTGCTCCCACGAGTTCGAGACTCGCCGCTCTGGCCAAGAGTGACGCGGCACGGGCCCAATCAGGAGGCGCGACGCCCGGGCCAAGGCTATAATAAGACCAACCTATCAGAAACGTAGGGGCAGGGCCAAATGAGACGCCACTCTCTCTCTCTCTCTCCCCCCCTCCCCCGCCCCCGGTCTACTGTCAGGTCTTCTAATCTTACAAGTGTGGTGCCATGAAAGCGACCAAAGGAACATTAGAAAAAATATATATATAAGGGACAGGGATTCGCCATCGACACAGTATTCTCGGATGCTTTCTGGCGCTCTCCGCTTAAAATCTCCAGGAGAGTTTTACCCTCGTGTCTTTAAGAGATATCTCTCCGTGGTCCTATATAATAGGTCTGTGTTCTGTCGGGAGCCTCTGAAGCTTTCCTTCGGGTTCCCCCGGACAAACCCCTTTTCCTGCCAAAGGGCGCAGGTGTCTTCCGTGGAGAAACACAGCCCAAAGAGTATCTTCGTGTCCTCACCCCTGAAGCTTTTTCCCTTCCGGTGACTCAGAAGACAATTAGGGCTTTTAGGAAACCAAATTACAAGAAGGCGAGGAAGAAAAAAAGGAAGCAAGCAAAGAAAATTAAAGGCGAGCCTTAAAAGGAGATCACCGCGTGAAAGAAAGGGAGACATTTTACCTCTGAGGACTGCACATGTTTAAAGGGCTCTGCATCGTTTCGCAAAGCGTAAACGCCCATTAGAGCAGATTCACTGGACCCGAAGAGGATAGTTGTACAGTACATTGCTTTTTAAAAATAACTAGGCTGATTTCCGATGTGCGTATATAGAGGCAGAGAGACAGAAAAATACAACCACATACACGGCGTGCAAGAACCGTATTTTTTAAAAATCGACACCGGCAAGCAAACAATTCTTACGTTTGTAAAGGTTTTCTTTCTGTTGTTCAGAGTTTGACAGTCCAGACCAGGAGGTACACGTTCAGAAATAAGGCTGCCTATAGCCCTTACAACTCCAAAAGATTCTAATCTAGCCCATCAGTGTTTTCGTTTTCAATTGAACTAAAAACCCCACATTAAATTTTCATCTGTCTAACCTAATGCACCAATATATCTCCCCTAATATCAATTTTAAGCACTCCAAACGGAATATTGCATTCTTTTATGTAGTGTGTAGCCTTTTAAATTATATTAATGGAAGTTAGACTCGCTAGAAAGAGACATTATTGATCCATTGCTCGGGATATTATATATAAGAATAACTTGTTTAACTTGTTTAATTTGATATAGCTGTCATTTAAACCATTAACATTTACTTTAAAAACCCGATTTAAAAATTATTCTTTGCTGAATTATTATTAGCAAAAGTAAAATCTTTTGCGTCACCTCCCTCCACTCCAGATAAACACCGTTTCCAACCCTTCCCATGTAGAAATGTTACTATAACAATAAATAAATAAATAAATAAATAAATAAATAAATAAATAAATAAATAAATAAATAAAAGACTTAAATGCTGATGAACAGGAATTTGAGTGCATACAATAACCACACACATACATAACATTGTTGGATTAATGCATTTCAATAGAAGCAA
The DNA here is from genome assembly GCA_029282475.1 of Phrynocephalus forsythii. NCBI lineage: Eukaryota > Metazoa > Chordata > Lepidosauria > Squamata > Agamidae > Phrynocephalus > Phrynocephalus forsythii. The sequence goes on along the minus strand of JAPFRF010000007.1, from coordinate 66,369,086 downwards.
TACTGTTATTTAATATTTCACACTCTGTTACTCGTCATGGTGGTTTGATTTTCATTTTCAACCTATGGTTAGACACCACAACGAAAACAGAAACATTGCAAGAAGCTTTTGCGGAGGGAAATGTGCTTTTCGCCTTTCCTCTAAGAAAAAGCTACATTGTGGTCAGAAAATTAACTTGACAGCCTGACTTGGTGTTCCTTAAAACAAACTGACAGTGTGTCCAGCGATATTCTACATATTGCCACATTGGGGGTAGGTTGCCCCACAAGACCTAGTTTAGGCCGTTCTCCTTTATTCCACAGTAACCCCTAGTCGGCATTGTCAGGCACAATTACTTTCATCCACAAACGTCTCTTTGCCATCAATAAGGCGCAAGGGGTGGGTGGGTGGGTGGGTTGTCTTGTTTTTAAACAGAATTATTACTAACTCTAGTGTATTGGTAATCAATAAACTGGTCATCCACGTTTTGAGACACAGTTGATTTCAACGGTTTAGCTCTCGTGGTCTAAAGTCATGGGGATACCACCCAGGACAGGTGAGGGTACTCCTCTAAAATCGAAGTCCCTTCCCTCCCAACCTCCCTCCTCCTTTCTGGCAGGTGAGGGTCCTTCAGATGCTTTCTCTGTACCTTTTTTTTTTGGTCCCTCAGTCTTGCTTCGTGCAACTCTACATATTATTTTAGCCGTATGTTGGTAAAGAAGGTCACATTAATTTACATTCTCCTCATCCTCTGTTTAAATGATGTGGCTTATCCCTGAGATTTGGCAAAAGATGCTCTCCCACCCCCTCCCCTCACTCCCCGCCCCACTCCACTCCGCAGACCCCATAGTGTTTCGAGGGAGACAATACTCTTACATTTGTAGTGGATTTTAATCTGATAAAACCCTAATTTGCTTAAGTCTTTTAAATAGGGGGTTTTAAACGATCCTAGCCCTTTTCTTATTGAATTTCCTCTAATTCCCCCAAGATCATAAAGTATATGTGTAAAGTAAATAGTTTCTCCCTCCGCACCGGCAGCAGATGACCTATAAGTAAGTCAATAAGAATCCAGCGCCTTTCTGCACAATTTGTTTACTAATCATATCCTGGTTTCTTCTTAACCTCCTGGGGCTACTCGGGGGTTCACACTTCACGTAAATCCCTCCAAGCCCTTCTTAATCAATGGGAGCCGTAACAGGCAGCCACTCCAGGCAGGCGGTGGTGAACCAGGCAGGGAATAACGGACTCCCTTCGTCATTCAAGTCATAGGGGGTGGAAGTGTTCCGCAACCTTCAGCAAAGCAAGCGTGACAGGGATCGAGACAGAACGGGGTGGAAAGACAAGGGAAAGGGAGAATTCTCCGCCCTCATGTAGAAAAGACCAGTTCTTTGAACTCCTGTTTCTGTAACCCGGAATTGGGTTAGAACTCCTTGTTTTAGCCCCAAGGAGACACATATTTTGGGAAAAGTCTCACCTCAGAATCTGACCGGAGAACGGCCGCTGGCCAAACTGGCTAGGAGATTCTGTAATAAGATGATAGACCAAAAAGATGGCTTCTCCAAATTCTCAAGAGGCCTTTCAACTTTTCTTTTGACCCCGAGAACGCCAGGGAGCGGCTACAGCGTGTTACAAGTGCGCCTTTTAAATTAGCTTAAATGTGTGCCCCATTTTCCCGGTTTTAGTTCTAACTTTTCGAAGATTTGGAAGGCAACCGGGTTGGCTAATAATCTTAATGACCATACTACTGTGTTACGCGTTTAGATATTCACGCTTGGCGGGTGGGGGAAGGGTAGATCAAGGTGCCTTTTTATCAGTGGATGAACTGTCCCAATGCAGTTTACCTCGGACAGAGATCGACGAACTTTATTTCTATAAGGGAAAGGAAAGGGTTAACCCTATGGATCCATGGACCGGGGACATCGAACAACTTTTGGTGCTGTTGAGTTTCACTGCGCAAAGAGAAAAAGAAACAGAGGCATGACAGAATTGTAAAAGTATGCATGATATGGAGGACACAGATAAGGATAGACGTTTCTGGCTGTGTCATAATATTTGAACTGGAATGGCGAGAGATTTAGGATCAAAAACAAGACCTTTTTCCACTAAAGGCATAGCTGACCTTTGGAATTCACTGCCAGTAGAGGTAATGATGGTAGCATCGCTGAGATGGCTTTCAAAGCGGATTTGATAAATACATAGATGTTAGGACCACCAGTGGCTACTGGTAAATGTGGCCTTTTAATCATTTCTAGTATTAAAGATGGGGTGTCTCTCTACTTTTTGTGCTGGGGAAGGCAACAGAGTGGGCGCTCGCACTTTCTTATTTTGTTCAGGGATTTTCCATAATAAGCAACTAGATGGCCACTGTGTGGAGAGAATTATGGACGAGACTGGTCGTCATTCTGATCCAGTCGAGTTCTTAATATTCCTGTATTTTCAAGCAGTCATTCTTCAGTTGAATCCTATGCACTTTTGCTCGGAAAGAAGTCCCTCTGAGCTCAACCGAAGTGAACAAAATTGCAGCCTTAACAGTTCAGGAACTTCACGCTCATAGGAATCTATGATGAGCTTCATTAACAGTACAAACGGGTACACAGCACGGGAAGCCGATCCCACTGATTTCGAAAGCATTGTCTTCCCGGGACTGAAAAATTTCCAAGCGAGCGTGTTCGAAAACCGCAGAAGGCTCATTCGGATCGAAGGCACCAGGAGGGATGTTGTGGTCCGGTGAGCATGGAATAACCTACTTCACTAGAACTGCCTGGAGTCCCCCTTTCCGGGATCTTGAATGGACCACCGCCCCAGATAACCATCACCTTGAGGTCTCTCCAGTCTGGTTGGTTGAAGGTCCTGGCAGACGTATGCTAGTTGTGCCTACAGTCGAGCCCGTGAACATATTGTTAACTCGAACAAATCCCGTCCATTTCACTAAGTCGGTTATAAGTAAGGCTGAGTCCATAGGGAAAAGGATGTATAAAGCGGCAGGGCATAAAACTCAAATGTGTCTCTGTGTTTCTCTGCGTGTAAAATCAAGCAGCAGTTTGCCTTCCTCACCCACTCCTTCCGGAGCCGATTTATCCCCTCCCGGTGTGCGCCTGTCACAACTGCCTTAGGGAGGTGCCGGTGTAGTAGTAGCAATGGGTTTCTGGGTTTTCAGGGGGAAGCCTGATCCCTGCCTCTACTACAAAGGCGTGCCACATGCTTAGGGAGTTAACAAGGATCCTCAGTGCTCCAGGATGCCTGCGTCCTCTAGCTGCCGCCCGACTTCGGTCGCCCACAGATCTGGCACTGGGTCGCTCGGACAAGTCCTGCAGTACCACGTAAAATGGCTCAGGGGAACGAGCCATGCTCTTAAGTTTGAGGCAGGCCCCACAGACGCCAGCAGGGGTCTCCTTGTGTAAGGAAGGACTTGCCTCTCGAAGCAAATGTCTAGAAGGCTGCCTCAGACCCGGCCAGACAATTCCTCCAGCTAGCTTAGGACTGTCTGTACCGACTGGAAGCAGCAGCTCGCCTCAAGATGCGAGGCATTACATTCCAGACTTTTGCGTTCATAATATATATATGCCACGCTCCGGGAGAAACGGTGACTTATGGTCCTACAATTGTATGATGCCCTGGGAAGCGGATGAGAAAGGACCCCGTTTCTTTCTTTTATTTATTTATTTATTTATTTATTTATTTATTTATTTATTTATTTATTTATTTATTTATTTATTTATTAGGCTTGTATACCGCCCGTCTTCCCGAAGGAACTCCGGGCGTTTCACAACAAAGAAATACAAACAAACCAGAATAATAAATATATCAGTGTAAAAACAATTAAAGGGCTTGCGGGTTAATGGTTTCACAGCTCGGATCAGACAGCACCAGCCCTTGGTTTGAAAGGCGAAAAAGGCGTTGTGTGTCTTTCTCCGTAATTTAGGTGTTACTTACTTTGTTCATCCATCATCTCGAGATCTATTCCCCCCCCCAAAAACAATTCCTTGCCTGCTAATTTGCTTCTGATCACACCGGCGACGGGGTAGAGACAGTACAACGCCATCCAATGTTGAATTTAGTCTCCCGGGAGTATTCAGAGGATCCAGACTAAGGAAAGGTGCTGCCTGACGTTCTCTTGAACATTTCCAGTGATTCTGAGCAATTGCCTGGTTCACGTCTTCAGCTCCAACCTTAGGCACATTTGCAAGTTTTTTAAGATTTAATTTGGGATAGGCACCCAGAGGATGGCACTGCAGGAAGGAAGGGAGGGAGGGAGGGAGGGAGGGAGGGGGAGGGAGGGACCGAGGGCATTATGACTAGATGCATTTGAGAGCATATGATGCACCGACTTAAACAGGTCATCATATGCTCTCAAGATGCACCTGAACATGATGCCCACTGCTTCCCTCCTTTCCTCTTTCGCCAGTGTTTGGATCCTGACCTTTGCAACCTATTGCCAATCCGCCTTCGCTATCAATCCTGGGTCTGAAACACTGGTGATAAAGCCTTGGTTTGATCTTCTTTAAAATGTTGTTGTTGTTCAGTCGTTCAGTCGTGTTCGACTCTTCATGACCCCATGGACCAGAGCTCGTCAGGCCTTCCTATCTTCCACTGCCTCCTAGAGTTTAGTTAAATCCATATTGGTTGCATCCATGACACCGTCCAACCATCTCATTCTCTGCCGTCCATCTTTCCTTTTGCCTTCCATCTTTCCCAACATCAGGGACTTTTCCAAGGAGTCCTCTCTCCTCAGGAGGTGGCCAAAGTACTGGAGCATCAGCTTCAAAATCTGTCCTTCCAGTGAACATTCCTGGTTGATTTCTTTCAGGATGGATAGGTTTGATCTCCTTGCAGTCCAGGAGATCACCCCACTATCCCTGCCAAGAAAATTCCATGGACAGAAACAAAAGGCTTCTTTAAAAGACCGAGGCTTTAAAGGAGGCGATTGCAACCTGTTTCAGGAGAAACCGGTAGGCTTTCAAAATGGGGAAGACTGGCAGGTTTCCACCACCGTCGGAGACCTTTCCTTGCTTCTTTAAACTCGGGACCATCTCTGGCAGAGTGAAGTAAAAACAAGACAGAGGTCGACAATTCTTTTGTGAGTCTCTAGAGTTCTAAAGATGTCCTAGCTGCCTAAATGGGGGTTAACTGAACTAAGGGCACCTAGAACAGGATGGTAATTTTGCAATGTAACCTTGCTTTAGGTAAGGCCAGCGATTGGAGATGTAGTCTCTTCTTCTGCCTAGTGAAACGGATGTGGTCGTATTTGATCTGGCTGAGTTTCATTTATTTGAATAAAAGTATAATGCTTCTTTTTAACCAATTGGTGGACTGAGTTCCATGACAGGCAAACAAATAAAAATAAAGATAAAAAATGGAGAATTATTCAGGGTATTTCCAAGGGTCCTCGCTGGATTCAGAACTCAGCAAAAATAGAACCATGTTATCAGAATTTTGGAATTAACAACAACAACAATAAAGAATTATTGTCCTTGTTATTGCTTTGACTTGTGAAAATGAGACTAGAAATGTGCTGCTAAATGAATACGTTTGTTGTGTTCTTATGGTAAGGATTGATTGATGTTTCTGGCTTTCGCCGAAAGGAGTCAACACTATCCAGTGTGTGGCTGTGCTCTTCTAGTTCTTGGGGACCGGTTGGATGAAACCCTGTTGCGCAGTTACACCAATGGCATAGTTTTAAGATGCTAATTGCCCTAACTTAAAACATCTCCGTGGACAGGACAGGTTGCACTCTCTGGTCTCTGTAGGCAACCGATGAAGTCGAGGTCTATTTCTCAGTTTACGGCAGCTCACCTCCAAAACTGATGCTGTTTGCAGTCGTACGCAACAGGATTTCAGCGCTCGTGTAACCGTTAGCGGAGCTGTCCTCTTGCTGCCTTGCTTGATGACCACTCAATAAGTAATCAAGCGCCTCTACTCTTCCACCCCTTCCACGTCCAGACGCCAAATGCCCACCTTTCTACGTTCTGCCCAGTGTTTTATGGACTGCAGAAGCGCCCGGATGTTAAGTCCCTGAGACCGAAGGCGGAGACTGGAGTGATTTCACCCTGGAATGTGTGGGTTGGGCGGGGGCGGGGAATTTCGGCGCCAGTTCGAGCCACCAGTGCGGGGAAGTGAGATTTCCCAGAACATCTTAGATGGTGGAATGAGGATCCTTCGTCCAAAGAAATTTGAACGGAAATAACAAAGAAACCCAGGGCTGTAAATAAAATAGTAATGAGCACTCTTTCCCGGTTCTGACATATTAGGAGGATGGGGTTTGCGCAAGAAACCTTCCCCAAGCACTGAGGACATATTTTTCTGAAACTTTAAAGGCTCATCCAGAGGGATCTCCTGATGAAAGATGTCGGCAGTGGATTTGAACCAAAGCAGGTTAGGGCACGGGCATCGCAGTGATGCCGGAGTAGGTAGGTCATCAACACAGGTCACTCCCAATGTTTGTCTGGAACGAACCTACGAGAAGCGACGCCCCACAAACGAGGCCTTTCAGATCCGGGATGGCTTTGCGGAGCTTGGGAACCCCGCCGCCTAAAGACGATTCTCAGAATTTCACAAACAGGGGAATGATGGCACTTTTCTCTCGACCCCAAAAGGGACTTTTCCAAGCTCCATCCACCCGCACCCCGACACTGTGTGTACCCAAAGTGCATCTTTATCACACCAGGGGAGCTCATCACCCCGAAACCCTGAGATCCAACTGAACATAACCCACAACCTCCAGAGGGGTTTGGAAGACTTTCGCAACTCTTATGCCTTAGGATGAGGGGGGTTGATGTAATTTGTCATGCTGGTGTGTGGCCCGTTTCTAGTGCTTGCGACTTATTCGTTCGCTGCGTCTGTTTCTTTCGTTTCTAAGGCTGTCTTTCCAATTGCGAAGGGAGCCCAGGAGGTTCGCAGTGATTAAAGGAAACGGACCCACACCATCATTCTTCCTTATAAATAAAAGAGGGATCGAACATTTTAGTTGAAAATCTGTAGTAGTAAACGCCTATTCCGTGATCCCTTGCAATGCCCAAAACATGGGAAGCAAAACATAACTTCATATTCTGATCTCTAAACACTTCACAAACAGACCTTCCCCTGGATTCGGTTCCCTGTCTGCCTTCCTGCCTGCCTGCCCCCCCCCAAAAAAAAACCCTCTCTTGTCAGTCACAGGTAAAAATCTGCTTTGTCTAAACCTACACGCTGGGTTAACACGATCCAGACGGGAAAAAAACATTTCAGCGTTCTTTGTCCAAGGGTCCCCTCAGTGGGTGTTCCGTAAATCACTTTCCGGGGTCACTAATTAATCGGGAATAAACAGGGTCTTTCCTTTCTGTTTTCACAGTTGCCGCTGAGGTATGGAAGAACTAATTTTCTCTTAAATGCTCTATGGAGGAATGAAAAACAAACAAACAATCCCGCCCTTTCACCGCGAGCGCGCTGGTTTAAGAGGAAAGCAAAGAATAAGGCGAAGAACCAAAACGTAAAATAAAATAAAATAAAAAAATGGGGGAAATGTTAGGGGTTTTTTTTGAGGGGGAGCTTTTTTAGATGAACATTTATATTTCTTAGGGTCCCATCAGCATCCCCGAATTCCCTGGGGTTTCACTCCCCTGGTTCTTTTTCTGATAACTGATCCCTCCGGCGCGTCTGCTAAATCTCGGGCTTTTAGATTATTTTTTTAAACTTTGGCTTGTTGTCTTTCGCCTCTCTCGGATTACCCGTTATTCGCCTAGATGAAGAGCCATTAATTACCCATTCAGTCAATATTAGGAAGGCGACCAAGCTTTTTCCAGAGGATTAAGGAGACCTCAGATTGTTCCATTAGGATATTCCTGCTCACGACCGGAGCTTTCCTGACACATTTCTTACCCGCCCCCCTCACCTCCACCCCAGTCAATCCAGCCAGGGTTGCCTAGATTAAGACCCCGTGATGAGGATGAGGCTGAGAGCAGCCGGCGTATGCGCCTGTTCCTCCGTGGGAAGCATCAGTGACAAGGCTCCAACATTCGGATCCTTATAGGACCCTCTAGCTTGGAAGCATTTCCTGGATGGCAACGTTGGCTTCGCAAGCGGAGGAACCGTCCCACGGAGCTAAAGACGTGTGTGTGTGTGTGTGTGTGTGTGTGTGTGTGTGTGTGTGTGTGTGTGTGTGTGTGTGTGTGTGTGTGTGTGTGTGTGTGTGTGTGTGTGTGTGTGTGAGAGTGAGAGAGAGAGAGAGAGAGAGAGAGAGAGAGAGAGAGAGAGAGCACTCTTGGTGGGGAACAAACAACTCTAGGGAGCGCCATCCTGCCTGTGCGGTCTCTTCTGGAGCCCATGCCCCTCTTGTCTTTCTCCTGTCTTTCGTTTTTTGAGCACAGCTCTTTCTCAACACCATGCGCTGGTTTGTATCTAAATCCTCTGTCTTGCTGGGCTTGGAGATCCCTCTCAAGGCTTAGACACAGACGAAGAATCCTCAACTCAAACCCTTCTCAATTTCCCGCACGTTTCTTTCTCTTCTCCCCCCTCCCCCCCTAATTTCCTTTTCTCCAACAACAACCCCCATGATATGGAGTTCAATAGCCCTGTATAGAGGACCGGCCCTACCATTAGGCAGGACAAATGTTATTATAAAATCTTTACTGGCTCCGGCTAGGGAGAGGTGCTAATGGACTTTCCTGTCCAGGGTACCAGAATCACTGACTGGGTCCAGTACTATGAACTCGATCTTGGGTTGAGTTGCCATTTGCTGTGCAAACAGCGAAGGTCCTGAATTCGTCCCTTTGAGTTTCACCATCACCACCTTCCTCTAGGGAGCACCTTTCAATTGCTCCGCTTGATTTCTCACCTTATTTGATGCCTCACAACTGCCCTGTCTGCCCGAGGCTGTCAGTAGTATACTACTACTGTCCTTAGCCAGAGGAGGTAAAAAGGGAACAAAAAAGGAAAGCATGTTCAGAGAGGCAATGTACCCTTGGCTGGTAACAATGGTAAAATAAAAACAAAAATGGGGGAGCAGGTGAAGGCGGGAAAAAAGCAAAGCAGCAGGAGGGGTCCTCTTTCATCCTCTGCTTGTTGAGCTTTTGAGAGACATCTGTTTGGCCAGGGCTGAATCCCATGGACTTTTGCCTACTCTATCAAGGCACTTCACCTCCTCTTGCCAGCCCCACCTGTCCCGACTAATGAATAATGGAGCAGAGCATCTGAAGTCAGATTTCCAGTCCAAGCTCAGCACATCATGGATTATTTTTGTGCTAAGCCTTTGTTCTTATGCACTGTCAAGTCACATCCAATTTACAGTAACCCTAATAGGCACTTCTCAATCTATATGAGATGTTCAAAGAGCAGTTTTCCCACCCCACCTCCAGTAAGATTCCATAGACAAGCAGGAATGTGAACCCAAGTCTCCTAAGTTCTCATGCATCCTTCTATCCATGACACCACACTGGGCTACACAAAACAAGCTCTTATTTTATTCATTTTATCGGTGTCATCTATTCAGTGCTTCCATCACTTGCAAAACCCAAATCCTTCTTCAGCTGGTATTTTAGACTGGTCTTCTTGCCCTTTCACCTGATTACCTGTAGGCCTGGGCTCCATCATCTGTAGGACCTTCAGCACTAGGATCTTCCTTCAGAAGGAAGAGCAGGTGGGTTATATCCACCTTGCTAGTTCTTCTCTGTGAAGTTCAGGTTTTGGGGTGGAAAGATTACAGTGGAACAATGGGTCACCAGGTATTCTGGCTTTTCCCAGGTCTCTCTGGCTGACGTGAAACTGTGATGTGGATAAAACTGAGTTGAAGCAAAAGAGCAACAGGCCAATATATAAAAAAAACAGAAAATCTGTTCACACCTTGCAGCTAGTTATAGCATCATCCCAGGTCTTAGGTTTCATCAACCTAGCTATTTTGCAGTTGTTCTCTTTGGGCTGGAGGAATCATGCACGGACATAGAACTGAAGTTCCACTTAAAAATCAGGAAGACCAAGAGGGTGATTGGAAGGCAGGAAAATGCTGAGGTTGCAGTGGATCAAAAACATATACACCCCATGCAGAGTGTTCCCTTTCTTTTGCTTAATTTTTATTTTTTCTTCCACTTTTTTTGTTAACAGATTTTGCCTGTTTAAGGGCTTTGGGGGCCTTAGTCTGCTTCTTCTTCTTTTTGCCTTCTCTTGAACTTGAATCCTCTTTGAGGCTTTTCTTGGCCATTTTGCTTAAAGAAGGTCTCATGGGGCTGTATGTTTGGCTTCTGAACTGCTTGGAAGAGCTGCAGCCATCTCCTGTTTGAAATTAATAATCGTCTTCCTTCCTCATGTGTCTCAGGCTTCAGTTCTTTATATAAAGAATATTGAGTATATACATATTCTCAACATGATCTTGGACAATTTTTCTATCTGGACCTTTCCCGGGTCCTAACCCTGGTCTTCATCCCTGCTTCATAAGAACCTTCTTGTTTGTGGATTAAGTAGGGAAAATCCTCATTGGAATCATTGTGCTATGCAACTGGAAGCTTCCAACTAATCTGGATTATGGGGAGTTGGGATGGAGCTAAACAACCATTCATGTTGCTTCTAATTTTGGAGGCTATATAATTTTTAGCTAGCTGGCTGCTGAGCTAGAGACTGAAATTCTGATTTACCCCTGTGCTTCCTCTTACTAGATCCAGCCAGTATAGCCTTGGGCAAGCTGTACAGTCCCAAGAAGACCCCATAAGAAGAGAATGGTAAAAGTCCTGAGTATGCTCTACCTAGAAACCCCTAGAAAAAGTTGTCTCACGTCAGAATTGACTTGATGGCTGTTTATTATTATTATTATTATTATTATTATTATTATTATTATTATTATTATTATTATTATTATTATTATTATTGCCAGCTTTCTCATTTGGTGTTCTAATGCTGCTTGTTTAATATGGTTTCTCCAGTAAGATTTAACCAGAATAAAAGGGCAATTTACTTAACGTATTATAATGGTTTCGTGTAACAACACTGTGGTTTTATGATCACAATCATATGTTCTCTGTAAACAACATGCATTTCACATTTTATATCTATATGTAATGTTCTGTAGAATTTATTCTTCCCCATCAATCTTTTACAATATGTATTTGTCTCTCTCCCTGCATTAATTCTGGGGCATGTTCTTATGTGTATCATTTGAAGTACATTTGCCACCACCTAGTTTAAATCAATCTTTTTGTTCCTTGAAAGGCAAGAATAGCTTTAGTTCAGGAGGCGAAAAGGGTGTCTGGAAGTTCCTGACAGCCAAAAAGGATTCTCTCTCTCTCTCTCTCTCCCTCTCTCTCTCTCTCTCCCCCCTTCATCCCCCTTTACATTGGCGCAGAAGTAAAAATACATTCTCAGTGGCAACAGCATCCAAATCAAAGAATGCCATTAAGTTCTCTTTCTACTCATTTCATTTCTGGTTGGGCCACTTTCCCAATAAGGAATGGACCCAGTCCCACCACTACCACCACCACAGGAGAACTGGGAGTGTGTATGTGGAGTTGGCATTACAACTTCTATTTTGAACTCCCCACCCCCACCCCCTTCCCTGTGACACAAAAACTAAGCTATATAGATCACAGAAGCATCTAGGAGGCAGAGGGAGAAAATTCATGAAAGTTTGGAAGCCATTAAAAAAACCTGGAGAGAAAAATGGAAAAAAGTTGGTCCCCCCCCCCACGCCCCAACAAGTTTTCCCAAAGTTTCTGGAAATGTTACATCTCTAGCTGGGAGGAAATCCATTTGTGGCTAGAAAATGAGTGATGGTTAGGAGCAGGATTTTAAATCTACCGCTAGCCTAGGTATACCTGCCCCACTTTACCCTGTACATTAAAAATGATTTCTCTGCCCTAACACACCATAAGGAGTACTCTTTGAAATGATTATTTGCACCTTCCTAATTAGGAGTCATAGACTGGTAGTGACGGCTTCCCTGAAGTAGCTAGCAAAGAGGGAAACAGAACCTCCTGGAAATGCACAAATTACAGTCTGTAAATCTTAAAGTAGGCATTTGCTGGATAGTCCCCCCATCTCGCTGCCCATCCTATGAAAATCTCCAACCAGATGTGGTGACCCATTTTCTTGGAAGCAAGTCCCACTGAGTTCAACCGGATCCTTCCCAAGGCAAGAATCTTTAGAATCTCAGCTCAAGCAGCCTGACACAAAAATGCCCAAAGGAAGCTGGAAATCAAAACAATAAGTTGCAATGATCTCTCTTTTTTCCTCTTCAGCTGCTCGCTGGCTTTCATATACTGTACTCATACTTTGCATCTGGTAATCTCAATCCCTAAAATGCTTTAGAAGCCAACCTTGCCTAATGAATAGGACATAGGCTATAATAAAGACACATTTCCTTTTTCTTGGCGGTTGACTGGAGGAAACTCTGGTTTATTTTAAATGTAAATCCTTCTGTGGTGCAACTCATCTAAGTTTGGTTATTCTGGAGCTTTTCAGATCCCCTAAATTAGTGGAAGGGACTGCAATTTGATGCATAAAGGATAAAATACTTTTTGAGCTATGGGACCCACTCTGGACCCTCAATTTTCCTCATCCTTGTCTGGGCCACAGGGATGTTATGAAGAGGAAGACAGGATGAGAGCCATGAAAAAAAAGCTACTTTGAACTTACTGGGGTGATATGATATAGAAATTTAACACATGAATAAAGTAACAATCTCAAGTACAGATACTCAAGAACAAACCCTACAGATCTCAGTGGGCCTGAAATATTAAATTGTATTAAATATCTCTAGGACTGCAGTCTACATATGCTTGGGTGAACAATCCAGTTCAGCAGGGTGTGGTTTGGCAGGGAGTAGATTTCTGGAATTCCTTGCTGGAGCAAACACTATACATTATGTTTTCAAAGCTTATTATGTTCTTGTTATCTTGATTTCTGTGTTTGGTTATTGACTTGGCATGAAACTGTTCTGAGTTTTCTTCAGTAATGGCATGCATTTTCTGCTTGGCACCTTGTTTATCACCAGGCCACAATTTCTACTTGGATGTGGGGTTGTTGATGAGTGGGTGCCCTACTCTGCATGGAACTCCAGAGATGAAGCCACACACCAGAAGCACATGCAGTGGTAGTCAGTGGTAACTCAGTGGGTCAGGAAAAGGAGTTGGCACATGGCTAAAAGCACTTGTCCCTTGACTGTTCCTGTAGCTGTGAAGATGTGTCTTGCCCTCAATACAAAGGACCCACCTAGTTAAAATTAAGTCCTTTGAGAAAAGGTTTGAAGGTGGTTCTTATGGATTTACAGTTAACCATAACTATTCAGAAGTCAGACCCACTGAGGACAATGGATCTTATTCACTTAGCAAGTGTGATGCCTAGGATTGCAGCTTTATTGCTTCAGGTTTGCAATCCTATATGTATGTCTCTGGGAGTTAGGACCCATTAAAGTCAGACGACTTGTTACTGAATAGACATCCATAAGATGAGATATATTCATTTGCTGCATTGTATTATTATCTGTTTTTTTAAAATTTGAAGATGGCTCCAGAACAATGAGAGAGCCAGAGCCTTATGGCTTCTTACATGGAGTGTGGGTTTGATGCCATTTAGAAGTGAAGCCTGCTATCCAACCCAATTAACTAGGAAGAATGGACATGAGATTTGCTTCTACACACACAGGCATGAGATTGGAAAGTGAGTACCCTTTCACACTATGTCTGTGAAGATTCTCAGTCATCCAGGTGAGTTTATCTGGAAGTTGAGTCATGGTAATCTCTCAAAAAAAGAAATCCAGTTGCTGTGACTCAACTTCAAGTTACAGTACTTAGAAGTAAGCATTCTTTGGTTAGGCATGTCTTCCTTCTCCCATCTTCTAGGAAGGTTCCTCCCCTAGCTAGTTTTTGCAAGTCCAAATGCAATTAAAAACTGTTGCCCGTGTATTTTTTATCCAATCAAATATTTTAAATCTATTAATCTGATGCATTAGTTGCCTAAACTTTCCAAATTCCCGTTAGCTTCCTCATCTTTGATACACAGGATCCTGAGTATCTGTTGCATCGTAGTTTAAAAATGGGCACCGTTGGATGTTAAAGGTTGGAATGAAGGTCATGATAAACCATTTTACCACGGCAAACTCAATACCTAGATGACCAGGGAAAGGTTGGCACATTGTCCTTGGCACATTGTCCTCCTCGCCCTGATTGGTGCCGGCTTATATTTAGATGAATAACAAGCAATCCTACACCTGGTTTCCCCAACTTTGCAACATTTTGATGGCATGTGGAGTCAGCTGGGTTTACTCCGGAAAAAAAAATCCCACAAAATTCCACAAAGCTCCCTGGCTGCATCGCCAAAGCCCATGCAGGAATCCAGCCTTAAATGGCTCCTGCTTAAAGTGCTTGCTTTAAGGTTTCAATCCCACGCTCAGCAACAAACCCCACTGAAGTCAGTAGGATTTCTGAGGCAATGTACCATGGGGATCACTACAGTCGAAGGGCTGGCATTCAAGGAACTGAAACCTGTTATTGGCCAGTATTGTTAGGGCTGAATGGAAATACTAAGCATGGCCCAGGAGCTCAATAGAGACATGCAGCAGATTCAAACCAAGTCTATATGAAAATGTGTTTGTTTAAGGTAGGAGAAGTTGTGCTGGCCATAGGAAATTTCCCAGAATTCATATCCTGGTAGTTTTGGGCAATGATGTTGCTGCTGACACCCCTGGCAACACTTCTGTTGTATGTGCCGAGTGCCATCAAGTTAGAGACTGCCTGCATAGAGGTTCCAAGGCTTGCAAGATGTTTAAGGGTTGGTTTTATCATTGCCACACCTTCTCTCTTCCCCATCACAGTGAGTTTCCATAACCAAGGGGGGTGTCTCCTGCTCCATCATTCCCCACAACCACCACTGTGCCTTTGCTAGGACCACCAAAATGGCACAAACACCTGGCAAGCTTTTCAGGAGACCTCCCATTCTCCTCATTGGGCAACAAATAATTGTGCATTTCAGCTCAAGCCTAATCCCTATGAATTCATTGGGAGATAAGACTTTATAGAACCCCTAACTGAGTTTAGAAGCTTAACCAATCACTGACTTTTTCTCCCTAAAGGGACTCTTTTACTTTGCTCTTATTTGGGGCTATGAAGATACAACTCCTACTTTCCTGATAACTATAAGATGTTCAGAGTGACAGCAGGTGGAGGGAACCTGTTCCGTTGCCATTTTCAAGCAAGCAAGGAAAGAAGTGAAGAGACAACATTTTAGGCTAGCAGGTCCTAGCATTGATGATTTAGGAATGTATAAGGGGATAAATGCGTGCCTTGAACCTTGCAGGCAACGTTATTAGAGATGGAAGGAAAACAGGCACCCTTTAGGAAATTGGAGGCAAACCCTGGACAGACATGGACTCCATTCATTCCAACAGCGCTCATGCTGAAGACAAATGGTCCCCACCCCTAAAGACCTCCACTGAAATGAACGACGCTCGCTCCTCAAGCACTCTAGATTTATACTCCATTGACTGAGCAAACTGGGATGTTCACCCACTCTCCCCGTTCATTTCAACAAGGAGACTTTTTGAAGGGCTTTGATTCCAAACTTCTACTATGGGTCCCAGTCCAACTGCATAAAGCAATAAGTTTTGGGGTGTGTTCCGGAAGTTTTTCTTCCTGACGTTTCGCCAGACTCTGTGGCCGGTAGCATCTTCAGAGGGCAAGTTGTTCAGGGAACTAGGAGTTCTCTCTGTGCTCCTAGTTCCCTGAGCTCCTTGTCCTCTGAAGGTGCCGGCCACAGAGTCTGGCAAAACATCCAGAACACGGCCAAACAGCCTGAAAAACTCACAACAGCTATCAGATCCCAGCTGTGGAAGCCTTTGAGAATACAAACCCTTCGCATGTTTGTTTGGAATTAAGGGCAAGTGACTTATTTTCCGAACACTGTTGAGTTGGAAAGATCTTAGGGCGTGGACAGGAATTTGGAAAACGATGATGTGGCCCGCTCTGTCTATATAGAGCTTTTCAAGCAGGCAAGTCACTTGCAAGCCTTCTGAGGATACCCAATGTGGTCTGATGAGTAAAGTCAAGGACTCAGACTCACGAAGCCTGCATTAAGATCTCACCTCAACCCTTACGGGTGTGGAACCGGTAACAACAACAACCCACACACTCATTACATTTCTCACGTATCTTGAGAGCCCTGCTAGGGCTGCTATAAATAGATTCCAACTTGAAGGTACAGGACAACAACAATCCATTCCCCAAGCTTCCTCCTGTCCAGAGAATGAGGAGAGGAGTCGGTGAAAGAGCGAGGGCCCTACAAAGCAGAGCCCTATCGAGGCCCCATTGAGTTCAATGGACGGTCTCAGACAACGCTCCTTTGGGCGTTGGCAGAACTTCCCACAGTGCTTGATTTCAGCTGAATCACACCAATCTTCCAGGATGTGTAGTCCTCCAGATGTTTGTGGGTTTTATTGTATTTTTGAATTAAAGTTCCCATTATACCTGACCAATGTGAGATGATGTCCAAATCATAGGGAGGACTCCAGATTGAGCACGCCTCTGCTCCGAAGGATTAGAAGGCACGTCCTGCCAATATTTGGTCTACCAGACCCGCAGCCTTCGAAGTCTGTTGCTATTTAGGGGCCCTTCTGCCGAAGGCCCGGATTTCAGTGTTATATTCACATACCACGAATGCCAATGTCTTAAGCAGCCTGCTTCCCTTACCAGCTTTACACAAAGCACAGAGACAGAATCCCTGAATTGAAACGGATTCAGTGCCGTTCTCTTCCACTGTTTTTAAAAGGGCAGCACTACAATTCACTCCCAAGGGGGTACACCCCGTTAAACTCAATGGGACTTTTTTCTGAATAGAAAGGTATAGCATTGCCTAGCTGGAGCCCTAATGCTGCGACTTAAGTGATTTTGAAACAAAAACAATGGCCCTCCAATGTTGACATAGCAATTGGCCTTCGGATTGGAGCGCCAACCTGTGGATGTTGTGCAGGGCAGGAAATGTAACATGTAGGTACAAAACCCCGAGCTCTTAATGAATGATTAGGAAAACAGGCATTTGTTTCCCTATGAAGAGAGGGAACAGCTGGCTGGAAAGCTCAGTGGTTTAGATATCTGAATGCAGAGCCAGATATTGGGAGTACGACACCCCCTCCCTTTCCTGCAAGTACAGCCAGCCTGTGTGGTCCTGGGCAATCTGCACTGACCAGGGTGTCTGTTCCCCAGAAGAAGGGAATGGTGAATCACTTCTGAATACATTCTGCCTAGAAAATGCTGGAAAGTGCTGCTATAACTCAGAATTGGCTGGATGGCATAGTATTCTTAAGGAGAGGCAAAAGGTGGCAGAGTATGAATGTTAGTTATGTGTCCTCAAATGAGACCAAACTTACTGTATAGAGACCCTAATAGGGTTTTCAAGGTAAGCTAGATATTTAAGGAATAACCCCGTGGGTTTCCATGGCCGAGTGGGTGTTTGAAACCTGTTGTCCACTCTACCCACTAGGCCACACTAGCTAGCCATTTCTGTTCCCCCTTCAGACCCCTCATTTTATTTATTTATTTATTTATTTATTTATTTATTTATTTATTTATTTTTACAACTTATATGCTGCCCACTACCCAAAGGTCTCTGGGCGGCTTACAATCAAAGAATTAAAACAATTAAAACATCAAATATCAATAAATAATTAAAACAATAAGAAAAACCTTACACTAAAATCATTACACTAAAATTGCCATCAGAGGACCCACAGTCCATATTGTATCAATTAAAAAACTTAATGCGAAGTCAGGGCCACCGAGGTCAATGCAACTGGCCAAGAGCATGTCGGGACGATTTAGGGCGGGTTAATTGTTCCGGAACAGGCTACCCCATGGGTTGAGCGGCATAGAAGGGATTTCCCTCACCTCCTCTTAAGGATGGGCATTTAATCAACAGGACCATAAAATGAATAACGAGAAGGCCCTTATTCCAAATTAAGGAACTCCCAACATAGGACCGGACAATGAGGGGCAGGCGCGATTACGCCAGGGGAAGAACGAAAACCCTGAGCCAGAACGGGCTGCCCAGACAAACGGGTCCCCGGCTGACTAAAGCAGGCCGGAAATGGGTGGTAGCCTAAGCCCTTAGGACTCTTAACGGAGCGTGTTAAACTCCTTCCCATTGCCATCACTCCTTCCTTGAAATCTCTTTTCCCTTTATTTATGGACTTTCCACCACGGAGTAAATCTGTTTGGTTCCATAAAAAAAAAACAAGGGCGTTTAGGTGATCTTCCTCTCACCATTCCCTTTCCATTCTGGATGCAAACCTGCTATTTTTTCTAAATCACCTTTCCCTCCACGCTAGGACTGACTTGAACAAACCCTACAGCGTCAGAAGAGGGCCTTCGGTAGGCCTGGCCCCCAGAAAACGGTGGCTAAACGTTCTGCACAAGCTTCTGAAAACACCGGAAGCGATCAACTTTTTCAGTTCCACTCCATCCAGGTTTGTCCTGGAACTATGCTACTTTAGGTAGGCCTAATGGAAAACCAGTCTCCTTAAAGATGTAACATTTCCGGAAACTTTGGGACAAAACCAGGGAAAAATGTCCCCTATCCCACTATTTTTTTCCATTTTTCTCCATACTCCTCTTCAAAATGTCCGGAAATTTTGCATCTCTAACCTCATGGCATCTTCCAGTAATCATGGACACATTTTGTGTTTGCTTTTTGCACGTTTTCACCTCCTTGGACCTGCCGTAGAGCCACCCGGACCAAGCCACGCAGCCGCCCAAGCGCGCACGCCTCTTAGAACAAAGAGTCCTGTGATACCACGGAGGCCGACAGGTTCGTGTCAGCCTTCCTGAACACACAGAGCATTTCTTCAGAGGATGCCAGAATACATTCTAGGAGTTTCAGGAGTATATTGAACACATACAGAGGTGGGTAGTACGTAGGTGCGCTTGAACAAGAGGGGGGGGGGGACAGGACAATTTTCTAAAGAAATTTTTTCTAAAGAAAATAAAGTAACGTCGACTGGGTAGCTTCGTGTCCGAAGGGTTTTGAACTAAGCCCTGGTAATCATATTCTCTAAGTGCTGTGTATTTATATATTTAAAAGCAACCTGAGCGCCAGTCGTGAGAGGCGCGTTGAGTTTAATAAGACGTTTCCATTGAGAAAACGGGTGGCTTCCAATCCGTACTAGCAGGACCAGGTATTTTAGAACACACCACCCTTCCAAGAAACAAATGCTTGGAGGAAATCGTTGTCCATATTTGGGCGTGAACCAATAGGGGGTGTTAAGATACATTCCTGACAATTCGGTTAATCAGATAACACCCTTTTGTGTGTGTGGGGGGAGGGAATCCGACCTGACAGATCAGTGCTTCTAAAACGCCTCTCGGATCAGGACCTAGAGAGTCATTTTAGGGTGCCATCATACAGTGGCATTCGTTTCGGAGTACAATAGATGTAGGAGAAATCTCTTAGCGCGCCACATCAGAAACAGCCAAGAATAACGCGGCATTTTGGCGACTAGCATGTTCTACCTGGCTTAGGTTATTCATCGACTGAAGCCCAGCCGCATCCGATGCGTAAATCCTGACTCGAGCCTCTGCTTATTCGGGCAATATTTGAGGGATCGAGTAAAGCAGCTTGTCTTTAAGATTCAGAGAAAAGTGCCGATAAAGACTCAAAGGGGATGCCCAGCGACTATGTTCTTGAACGCTGTCGATTTAATTCCGACGTTTCTGATGTTCCATGACGTTAGTCCTTTAATTCTTAGATGAGAATCTCTCCCTTTCAGGCAAGGGGAATGCCGGTGACCCGCTTTAAACACATTAAAATAAGACAAATAGAAATCGGCATGCGATTTCTGCGTGCTGTTGACCACTAACCGAACACATCTCAGTTCGTTTCAGCCCAAGACAAAAAAGGGAAGCGGGCGGCGGGGGGGTGGTTGGTTGGTTGGTTTGACTTCAGCCGCGTCGAGGCTTCTGGGCGCTGCGCCCGAAGAACCAGATCGGAATGCCCGAAAGCTCACTCGGAAGTAAACACGCGCGCCTTAAAGACGCCACGATGCTCAGTGCAGCCGCGTCTCGAAAACCCGAATGAAACCTGCTTTGGCAAACAAACGTTTCCTCCTTCTCAACTCCTGCCCCCGGCCGCCGCAACCACATCGCCCCATCGCTGGCCATAAACCTGAACAGCAGAGGGTGCTGTTGCACCGAATTTCGGTCGGCGCCGCGCATCAAAGGACCGGGAAAAAAATTACCGTGAGGAAGGATGCTAGAGAAAGCTTTACGGAGGCGGAGCAGAGGCTCTCCGTTTTTCCCAGGCGGCGCTCGCACACAGCAACCCCCCGCCCCAGCCCCACCGCGTGATTGTACCCTCACTAATATCTTATTTTCGAGGGGTTTGGCCACTCTCCTGCCCCTCGGCTTTGTTGGGATCGCAGCCCTAGCCCTTCCGTGGGGGCGCGGGTGGAAAGGTGCCGGTCCCATTTTTCCACGAAAGAGGAAGAGGAGAGAGACTCACCGTTGGAGGCCGGGTGTTGCCTGCCGAACAATTTGCTGCCCGAAGCTTCTTTCCTGCCCTCTGGAGAATCACTGAATTCCCCCTTTTTATGCTCAGTATCTTTGGAGAAAAGACATTCGACAGCGGAAGATTGGACCCCTAAGGAGGGGGGAGGAGGAAGAAGAGGAGGAAGAGGAGGAGGAGGAGGAGGAGGAGAAGCAGGGCCGTCGTTCGGGAAAAGAAACAGAGGAAGGAAAGAGCCACAGAGAACAAGAAGAGAGAAAGGAGGGGGGGAAGAGAGGAAGAGAGGAAGTGAGTTCGGACGGAGATAGGTTGAGAGAAAGCAAATTCTTGCAACGTTGGTAGCCATGAAGCCTTTTTGCAGCCTTGGTGGTGCGGGGGGGGGGGCAAGCAGTTCCATCCCACCTCCCCCAAGATAGCCTTCATTAACCCAGCCAATCCTGGCCCCCATCTTTACAGATATTTAGGAAAGCGGGGGGGGGGGTTAGAGAACCACCAAATTCAACAAGACTCTCCAAAGGTCCTCGGAGGTGTTTGTTTTTATTTCATTCCTTCCGCTCGGAGCCCTCCACAGCGACTAACCCACCCTGGTCAGCTTAGACTAGAGGCCGCTTAAATGATCACTCGTTTAGACAGCATGATCCTCGGTTGATTTCCAACCAGATTGGATCCTGGTGCGAGGAAGGTTGGATGTCCCTTGTTTGCAAGCGCCGC
Source organism: Phrynocephalus forsythii (assembly GCA_029282475.1). NCBI lineage: Eukaryota > Metazoa > Chordata > Lepidosauria > Squamata > Agamidae > Phrynocephalus > Phrynocephalus forsythii. The sequence goes on along the minus strand of JAPFRF010000007.1, from coordinate 66,347,954 downwards.
GCCGGTGGAGGCCTTTGTATCCAGCACAGGCGTCCGGGTTCGCATTAACAACAGGCTTTTTAAAGACAACAAAACAGCATTCGGCGTAAGGATGCCGATCATTCAGTTTAAGCACAAAATCGATGGGAAATCTCTCTCTCTCTTACCTAGCTGAACGCAAGCCGATACAAGTTTACGACAGGTGGACTCCATAACCCGTTATCTGCAAAAGATTAAACATTAAGAGAGACTTTAAGGATGTAGACAAATCAAAACTGATGCACAAAGAAAACAACCTGAGCTTCGCCTGGATGATGATGATGATGATGATAATAATAATAATAATAATAATAATAATAATAATAATAATAATAATAATAATAATAATAATAATAATAATAATAATAATAATAATAATAAACCCACCAGTGGCCAGCTCGCCCTGTACTTTGTAGCCTGAAAGAAGGCGAAAGGGGGACAGGTGTTTGGTGGACAGAAAGTGAAGGGGATCAGTGACAGTCACTTCTAAGCAAACACGTGCAGGATCTGCACCTTCCTTTTGTCCCTAAACATCTAAAAGCAGAAGCTGAAGACCATTCCTACTGATATTTCCAGATTCTCAGGGCAGAGAACCCGTCTGTTTGAATTCGATATAACAAGTTTGCCTCCAGCTCTTGAAATCAGCTTAATAGGAAAGTGGTTTGCCGCCCCCCCCCGCAACACCACCCAAAAGTAACAGGACTCCTGGACCGCCTTGGATTTCTCCTGCCTTGGATTTTGATCCCGATGTTATAAAGGCTAAAAATGGATGATTCCACACAGTCTCAGACAAAAGCTGTTGCTACTGTCGTTGCTACCAGTATTGCTGCTGTTGTTATCCTTATTATTCTGACACAAATAATGTAACTTTCGTTTGCAGTACAGGCACACTTAGAATCTGATTATCACTGGACAGAATTATTTCAATTCAGATTATTGGGGTTGGAGTGGGGGTGGGGAATATGGGCTTCCGATCGCTTGTTTGTGTTTGAGATGGGAAGGAGAAACAATGGACGGCAAAACAAAACAAAACAAAACAAAACCCAGAAAATAATGTTTTTGATGGCCCTGTTTCCCACCTTGTCCAGGAAAAATCACGTTCCCTGGACTGCTTAATTAAAACGCCTTAGAAATGAAGCGAATCCTTCTCCTCTCCCAAATACATCTCGGCTCAGTTTGGCTGACTAACGTGGGGTCGTAATTAACCAGTTCTTTAAAAAGGCACGCCCCCCCCCCCTGACCTGGACTGGACGATCCTGCTTCTTCTCCAGCCCTTTGTCCTACGCGGCCCTGTCTGAATCTCACGCCTGGATAGGGGGTCGGGCCTGAAGCTGCTCTGGGAGCCAGTCCCGTTTGGAGGTGGCGGAGAGGCTTACTTCCGAGGAACACTGGGGTCCCCAGGAAATGAAATTTTCGTGCAGCCCGGGCCTGCACCGAGTCGGAAGCGCCCCTAGACTGGATGGAAGCTCGCCCAGCGGCCGCTTGGAGTCAAAAGAGCTCGAAAGGCCTTCCTTTTTGTCTGCTTGGAGCTTTGAAAAATTGTTATAATTTACATAAGGGGGGGTGTTCCGGGGCTTTAGTGGTCGGTCAGTCTTTCTCCTCCGCCCCCCCCCCGCCTTAAGATGGATCCGGCTGACTGGTGGGAATCAATCTTGACCTCAAAAGGCACAGGTGTGTTGCCAGAATGGAAACCATCTATGCTCTTGAACAATGGGGGTCCGGCCGTGAAGCAGCCTTTCTTGAGAAGAACTTGGGGGCCCTTCGAGTGAGAGACGAGGCCGGCCAGAACCGGAGAACCGTGGCCTTCTGCATCTCCAGAGGAAGTGCCAAGAACGGTCCAACCGGAGAGAGGCTGCCTTGGTGTCTCTAAATATACACCGAGACCATCTCCGGCGGATGACGACCTGAAGAACCCGGCTAGAAAGCTGGTGTTTGAACATCCTCAAGAAAGCTGGCTGATGCGTGTGCCTTAGGCTTGATGGAGGAGGTATGGGGGGAGGGAGAGAAAAGGAAGATTTGTCCATCCCTGTTTTTTGGCCATCTGGGGACACCCCCCTCTCTCTTGGGCCTCAGGGAGACCGATCGCGGGACACGTTCTGTGGGTGGGGTGGGGGGGCACTTTGTGAAGCTCCCAATGTTAGTAAATTCTAAGGCTGCAAAATAAAAGCGCGGAGGGGGGTGCGGAAGGGGAGGGAGGAAAAAAATCACAGGATTAGTGCCTGATTGAGATGTCTGTTCGGGAGATATTACAAAAATCATTATCCGCGCTCTCTGCTAACTCGATATGAAGTAACACAGATGGGATTTTATTAGTCCAGGCTTCAAATGTTTACTTATGATAATTTGGGTGGAAAATTTGCATGTCATCATCGTTTGGGTAATCTCTCTCTCTCTCTCTCTCTCTCTCTCTCTCTCTCTCTCCCTTCTCCCCACCCCCACCCCCACCCCATGTCCATGTCCCCTGCTTCTGCATATTCACCGGTGCTCACCCATTAACCGGTCTTTGATTCTGGTTAGAAGCCTATGTGGAACTGATAAATAAAGACACGTCTGTGAAACTGGCTAGGATTTTAAGAACAACACCTGAATTGCACAAATAAATGAAGAACCCGGAAATAATTCCTTCCTTCGGTCACGACGGTGGGGGCGGTAATAATATTAACAACAACCATAAGAACAACAACTAGAGCAATACTTAAATCCTGACTAAGTTTTCTTGCAAATCCCACTTTACACGGACCCTGGAAGGCAATTTAATTTCCGCTCCGAGTGCAATCGGTGGATTTTTGTTTAGGGGGAAAAGTCTCTAGCTGAACTTCCCCAGACTTCCCAGGATGTGCTGCACGCATAATCCTTAGGATCGCAGCCTTAGTTTGAAACAAACAGCCGGCGGATGTTAGGAGGGCCCAAGTGAAATAAATGAGACGTGTTCCAGGTATGCACAGACAGGGCGGCCTAGCTAAAAAGTCGGGAGATGTTTTATTGCTTGAGACAAATTTTAGCAGTCGGAGTGTGACAGCCGAATCGAGATCGCCGAAGGGCCAGCGCCGGCGTGAGAAACCTCCCCCCAACGAGGCCTACTGTAATAAGTTGTGGCAGAACTGTTTGGGAAGGCACTTAAGAAGCCTCTCAATTCCCTTCTGTTCGCCCTTAACACGCACCGGATTTTGTCCCGGATGGCTCGGATGGTAAATTCGGCCGCTCTGTCGCAACGCGCGACTTGGTGGCTAATTTCCCGAACAAATGGAGACATAACACTTATTTTTCCCTTCTCTTCCACTTTCTCCAAAAGTCGGACACTGCGGTATCCTGCTCAGATTGAGTTTTAAACCATCGGTGACTTCCAAGGGTCTAGTTAGCCACTCTGAAAAGTACTTCTGACATTTATAAAGTTGTGTATTAATATTTATTCGATAATAAGCTTCACGGGGTTTTTAAAAGAAACAGACAAATTAGCAACGCAGCCCTGGCCCGCTCAGCAAGGCCAAGGTGGAGTTCCCATTGATTGCAAGTCAAAGAAGCTGTGTGTGCGTATTGGGGGGCGGGTGGTAGATGAGGAACCACGAATTTTGACCCGAAAGGAAAGGGTCAACCAATTCTTAAAGATTCCGTTCCTAACTTCCTGCTTGCGCTTAGATTTACTATATATGATAAATATAAATAGGTCAAGAATGCAAATAAAAAAAAGAAAAGAAAAAGAGAAAGAGAAAGGAAAAAAAAAGGGGGGGAAAGGGGGAGGACCCCAAAGATCTGTACAGGGAACATGCCCGGAATTTTCTTAAATAAATCTTTCGCTGTATGAATATGAGGGGCCCACAGGAAACTGCTTCGCACCGAGGTAACCCTGTTGATCAAATCAAGTGGATTTACTGCCACATTTTCTGGGTGGAGGTGGGAGATCTAGCTCAGTCTGATCGCTCCTCCTTTGCCTCCTTAGACCTACACACAGTCTTGGTTTACGCTGTTTTATTTTATGTTATTGACTTTCGTTTAGCTGTGTGGCAAAATTCGCAGTGGAGATGCCCAGCTAGATAATATATACTCCGAAAATAAAATATCATAAGCCAAGATCTGGAGGGACTCGCCTCTCCCCCCCCCCGCCCGCCCAGAAGCGGCCCAGAAATGAAATTACAGCGGTGTTTGACTGAGGGCCCAGTCCAAAAGATTCTCTTTTCCTCCCAGTAATCTTTACTGCCACTTATAGAGTTTTACTGTGAAACCATCCGAGTCTATAAAATGCTTGGTAAGGCAGGCAGGGCCAAAAAGAAAAGGGGGAATAGAGGAATTAAAAAGGCATAGCGAGGTTGAGGCGCCGAGAGTAGTTATTTCGATTAACGTACCTATTTGAAAGAATAAAATGCCAGGGCTTTACGTATAAAGGCTCCCTCACAAGGTGTGCTGGAGGTTTTCAATTTGTGTGCAAAAGAACTTTCTCAAAACTGAAGAAAAAATACGATTCTTCCCTGGACACTGTTCTACCATCCTATCCCTTATGCCTTTTAAAAATGATACCTTTTAAAAAGAGAAAGATAAGGGGGGAGGGCGAAAAATAAAATTCGACGCTGATTTTGGAGAAGGAATTAACTTTAAGCTAAATATTGGAGTGGGGGTGTAGAGGTAAACAAGCAGTAAACACATCTGGAGCAAGGTGCTGTTTCCTTGCCTGTGATAAATAAAAGACACTCAAGTAACTAACACTCTACAGTCAATTATCTGCATCTGATCAACTGTTAACGCTCGGTTGCAATGTAGTAACGCTCGGTTGCAATGTAGTGTAGCACAGCATAAAAGGAGTAACTATGATAACTGTCGTGGTGATGGCAATTACTAAGATGTTTACTATTATTACTGCGAGTATAGGACAGGGACAATTTATTATATTTCCTTGGCGATCCGCCTTGGCGATGTCTCCCAAGAACTAGTGAAATTAAGTGGGAAAGGACTTGAATCTGCAAATGATACCATTTCAAAGGGGACGCTAACAGGTCGCTGTATCCATCCATCCATCCATCCATCCATCCATCCATCCATCCATCCATCCATCCTTCCTTCCTTCCTTCCTTCCTTCCTTCCTTCCTTCCTTCCTTCCTTCCTTCCTTCCTTCCTTCCTTCCTTCCTTCCTTCCTTCCTTTTTCCCTCTCCGCCTGCTAACTTGACTCTCTGCCCTAGGAAGGCCTGTCTTCCCAGACGTCTCAGCAAGAGAAGAGGCACTCGTTTAAACGGGCCTGGGTGGTGGGTTGGGGTTTGCGGGGTCCCGCCACGGCCTGGCGAGGGGGAGGGGAAAGGAACAGAAAAGCAGGTTTTCGAGAGCCCCCGGGCGAGCAGCCTCCCCCCCCTCCGCCGCCACCCAGCTGCAGCCAAGACGGCACCGCTGTGTTCGCCCAGGCCCTGGTGCCACAAATCACCCCTCGGGAGGAGTCGCCCCAAACTGGAACCAATTGCTCGACTCGCATTATCTCACACCGCCGGCCGGGCCGAAGGCGCGGACGGGCCTCTCTCGGGTTGCTTACCGGCTCCGGCTCCGACCCCGGGCGTGCTTTCTTCTTCTCTTTCCTCCTCCTCCTCCTCCTCCTCCTCCTCCTCCTCCTCCTCCTCCTCCTCCTCCTCCTCCTCCCCTCTCCCTGACTTCCTCCTGCCTTTTCCTCGCCGCGCCGGACCCTTGTAAGCAAATCCCCGGGCTGCAAGTGCGAAGGTGGAGCACGGCACTGGCCCGCTACCGCTGCCTCTGGCCCCCGATTTGCCCTCGCAACAAGGCCAGGCTGGGACGGAGCGGCAGGAGTCCAGGAGAGGTCCCTAAGGAGGGAGGGCGGAAGGGTTGGGGGGGGAGGGCAAGCGAGGCAGGCTGGCTGGCGGCGGGGGCTGCTTCTGCGCCGCTCTGTCCAGGGGGGTCACGGCGGGGGAGGAGGCAGGCAGGCAGGCAGGCAGGCGGGCGGGCTTGCTCCTGGTGGATTCGGGCCGGCGGCGGGATCGGCGGCGCTTCCCCGCAGGGCAGTCCCTCTCCCTGGCTCCCTGGGACGCTTCCCGCGGTTCCTCCTTCTCCACGCTTCGCGCCTGGGCTGCTGCTGCTGCTGCTGCCTGGGCGGCTGGGGGGGGGGGGGAGCCGCGTGACGTCAGCAGAGAGATTCCACCAAACTCCGCGGGGCTGCCAGCGAGGAGGGAGCGAGCGAGCGGGGAGGGAGGAGGAGGGCGGCCGGACCGACGGGGGGGGTGGATGGGTGGGTGGGTGGGTGGGGGAGGCAGGCGAGACGAGAGTAGGGGGCGTCGGAGCTGGTGCAGCTGGAGGAAGGTCTGACACAGAGAAAGGGGGGGAAGGGGATGAGGGAGGGGAGCACGGGACAGAAGCCCAATGGAGGGAGGGAGGGAGGAACGGATGGACGTGCAGAGAGAGAGGGGGGGCAAGGAAAAGACAGGCGGACAGGCTACAAGAGAGAAAGGAGGCAGTCGGTTGCACGTGGGGAGAGGCATGACATTCAGTCCCTCCGCAGGCTGAGGCCGCGATCCTCAGCCAAGCACTCGACGTGTGCGCAGGTTAGGCTGGACGCCCTCGAAAGGCCCGCTCCTGGCTCGTTCGCTTACCTACGACCACCGAAGTTTCGCCTCAAATAGTTCTCTGACTTTCCAAACGGAGAGCGAGCGAGCGACAGACACCCCCCCCAAGGCGGCCAGGCCTTCAGTGAAAAAAATTAAAAATAAAATAATAAAATAATAAAATAATAAAAAAGAGACGAGTCCGATGGACCGAAATTAAAGGGCCGACGATCAAAAAGGCCGGAAGAGGCCAGGGAGAAAGATGTGGAAAGAGAAATCAGAATTCTGGGGATTAATTGGGAAAACAGAACAAGAAAGGGACTTCATAGGGCGGGGGGGGGGGGGCGGGCAGGAAGGAACGAGGCGAGGAAAATAAAGAACCATGTGCACAGGCCTGTACCATAGTCTGATACATTTCACACACACACACACACACACACACACCAATAGAGTAATATAAAAGTAAACACTCCCACGTATACAGGAAACAACGAGAGAACTTGCAGCTCTCTCTACTAAAATTATATATAGATATCCAAAAGGTAAGTAAATAAAAAAGTTCGAGCCAGAGCGTCCCGAGGCACAAAGAGGAACGTGTGTCCTTTCCTGAGCAGATGCTAGTAGTTGGGGGGGGGGGAAGAGACCCAGATCTAAAGGGGAAGGAGACCCAGGTCACCTTGTCCGAGATACTTCCAGGAGTTCAAAAGCCAACTCGAATGAAGAGGCACCTAGGTCGGTGTGGGTGGTAGTTGAGGGGAGAGAAAGGAAGATGCCCTCCCTGAATGTCCACTTTCCAGTCGGCAGCTTGGAAAATTGGGGGCAGGGGAAAGCGAAGGGTCTCTGGAGCGCTTTTAAGGGACGGAGGGAAACCCACGAGGCCCAGCACCACATTGAAGTGTAGAATTTCCTTTGCGTCGGGTTCACGTGGGGTCACTGATAACTCATTTTTAAAATGATGAGGTCAAGGTGAAGCGATGGGTTGGGACTACTAGGGTGAGTGAAAAAAGGAGGAGGAGGGGGTCACCCTCTGGTGACGGCCTATGCCAGCCACACGCCAAGGCCTTCCCGGGGTTCAATCCTGTGCAGTAAACCGGTTTGAATCAAGGGGGATTGTCCCCCAAATGAACATTATATAGACGTCCATAGCAGCCTCTTCTTACTGAGAATAAATATATGGATTTCACTATTAATTTTTCTTTTTATCATATCCCCCCCCCAATCATAAGGGATTTTTTTTTGTTGCACAGCATTGTTGCCTATCAAAACAGCAACGTGACAAATATCTTTTCCAATGTGTATAGGAGAGTTGAAATCCTGCCCAAAATATAGGGTTTTTTTAAATCTTGTCTTGTCTTCTTGTCTTCATTATTCACACATGTAGTTCATGTGTGAATAATGTAGTTCAATTATAAAACACAACCTTCCTAATTGGACTTTTATCTTTTCACCAACAGGCCCTGATTTTCATAGACCGCCTTGAAAGTCTTGGAGCGCTCTACGTTTTTGGAAATAAACTCCTTCACGAAACCCACAGAAGAGCACGCAGACGCATGTGACCCCCACGGGAAGGTTATTTTAGGCGAAGCATCGTTGACCTTGTCAGTACAATTCCGTCCTTGGGGGCGGCGGGAATAGCAGGGACATGGTGGCAACGAAAAAGGACGCCAATACTGAAGGCGGGGGGGGGCGGTTATGGGTGCAATCCTAAGGCCACCTGACTTACTTACGACCTGCAGCCCCTAAGAGCAGGAACTGGGGTGTGACCAACGAGTCTGCATAGCTTCTGTAATTTTTTTTATTTTTTCCATGCCTACTTGAGAGTAAATCTGAGAAAAAGGTGAGGCGCAGGAATAACCTGCAGCATCACCTTCCTTCCTTCCTTCCTTCCTTCCTTCCTTCCTTCCTTCCTTCCTTCCTTCCTTCCTTCCTTCCTTCCTTCCTTCCTTCAATATTTAGTTTTTAACATCCCAGAGAGAGAAGAGACAAGAGTCCACACGGCAAATCAAAAGGCGAAATTATCACCTCCAGGGTTATTATGATGGATCTGAAGTGGGAAGGAGCGTGGCGATCTTTTAACACGCCACCGGCCGTCCCGTCCCCCACCCCCCTCACCGCCGGTCTCTTTCCTGGACGGGCGGGCAACCCCATGGCTGCCTCCGCCTCCCTGCCCCACTACATCTCTCTTCTACCTGCGCGAAAGCGAAGTCTCAGACAATCGGCATTTCCATCTTTCCAAAAGAGTCAAGCCAGTTCTATGCGATCAAACTTTGTATCTCCATCAAGGACAAGAGGAGAGCGCGCAGGGGTGTGGGGTGGAAGTCGAATCCGCCAAAGTTAACCCTAAACCCATTCTCTCTAAAGAGGGGCGGGAGAGGGGAGAGAGAGAGAGAGAGAGAGAGGGAGGGAGGGAGGGAGGGAGGGAGACAGCGAGAGAGAGAGAGAGAGAGAGAGAGAGAGAGAGAGAGAATCCTTTTTGGCTGTCAGGAACTTCCAGACACCCTTTTCGCCTCCTGAAATAAATTCAGGCTTCCGTGTACCTCATTAATGTAGGGACAGCACCGGGTAAAATAACAAAGGTAAACAGATCTGCCGCTGTGGTGGCTGCTTTCGCTTTGAACCTGTCTGAAGAATGCGGGGCAGCCGCCTTCCCCGCCCCCACCCCCGTCCCCTCCGTCGATCTTTGGAGGGCCAGAGACAAATGCTAAGCCAAGCTGTCCCCCAGCCCCAGCCCCAGCCCCAGCCCCAGCCCCAATCAACACACTTGGCGGTTCCAGAGTTTTAACATCAGGCTCTTTCGCAGACTCCCCCCACCTCCAACACAACTCCCACCTCTCTCTTGCTCTCCCACCCGCCTGGGGCTGGGTGGCCGGGCAAGCCTACAGTTGCTGCGGCTCCTGGCCTCTGCCCCACTCCTCCTCTCCTCCTCCTCCTCCTCCTCCCTCCTCCCCCCCCCGCCCAGCCCTCCTCGCCAGCCCACCAGCCGCCTTCCATGCCGGGGCTCCAGCCCGGCTCCCCAGCTCGAGCGGGACCCCTTTTTCCATTTGCTCCCAGAGACCGGGGCGCGGGAGATGCAGCTGAAGTGAGCAGCTGGCGGCGAATGCAAATAGCTGGGCGAGAAACATAAGACACAGAGTGATTTTCATTCCCTCCTCGAGTGGGTGGAAGGAGCTGGACATACGTTCCCGGGCTCCTAATCCTTCTTTTACATTTTTAGTCATACTCCTATTAAACAACTAATTAATGCCCAGAACCACGGGGGAATACATTAGTCATGCTGCCGCGGAACAGGGATTCTAGGGTGTCTGGAAACGAGGGAGCTGCTTTAATATTCGGATTTCAATCTCTCACGGATTTCGGTCCCGCTTCTCGCTTCGCCTCTCCCTCCTACCCTCGCACAGTTTTCCTGTCTCCCAATCAGAAGTCCTGGGCCTGCTCCGGGTTCGATTCCTAGTGCCATCCCGGCTACTAACAGCAAGAAACTTTAAAACGGAAAAGTCACCCGCCAGCTTCACTAGTTGCGAATCGCGATGAATCGACGGCTACGTTTATCCGGATCCGTCGAACATTGCTTTTATTTTCATGTTTTCTGCTTGGGAACAATCTGGGGTTTGCTTTTTCAAAAAGCGAACAACATTTTTTTTTAAAAAGAAACAATTTCGCTACTCCTCGCCACTTTTCTCCAGTTCCACTTGCCAGGGAGCCTTGAGAAAGGCCGAACAGATTCAGGGCTCCGATGACGAGAGAAAACTCGCTCTTCCAAGCCTTAAAAGCGTAGGTTGTGACCGCGCCTGCCCCTACCCACCCCCCACCCCCGACGCGCGGAGGTAGGTTCTAAAGTTGATTTTGACAACGGCGGAGAAGAGAATGGGCAGGAGTCTAGCACGACCAATCTCTCTCTTTACAAAGTGGTCGACACTTGGAACCATCTTAGATTCAGCTCTCCTTTCCCCATCCACGCCTTCTCTTGTGTGGGGAACCTCGGTTTTCGAAAATAAATGTTAATCCTCATTTAGTTCCTGGGGTCAAAGCATCCCAATATTGGTTTTCCTCTGCCGGTGGCAAATCAGAGCCACCATCAACGAAAAAGACCCAGCTTGTTGCGTTCTTTTCTGCAGGCAGGCTCCCTTCCCCGGAGAAGTTTTTGAGTCCTAATGATACATGAAATCCTTGGCCTCCGAAGGCAAGCACTTTGCGCTCATGATAGGATTCGGGGCTTTATTTTGTTATCGAACAGCTTACAGCTTTGTGGAAACCCACAGCAAACCCCTCTTTGACCAGGCTATCCTAAGAGCAATTCCCCGATTCCAGACAGATCGACTTCCAAGGAGGATCGGGAATGGCAAACTAAAACCCCAGTCCTAAGGATTTGGAGGAAAGCGCCCTTCCATATCGTGGAGGGTAACTCTCCTTCCCTTACGCTGCGTGACGTTCATGTCCCGATAAGACTATCAAGCACTGCGACCTGAGCCTCTTACCTAGATCTATGGCTTCGGTTTGCCGTAAAATCCCTTCCAAGTCAACCGGGGAGGGAGTCAGCGGGTAGCTTGGAGCAACCAAGTTTGGAAACTGCCTTGCCTTATTCCAGAAGTAGGAAAAGTTCCTTTCTCACAAGGAGAACCAGTAAAATCCACCCAAAGTTAGGCATGCTAAACACACTGCACCGGGGAGTATACTTAGAAGTAACGCATTTGTAACCAATGGGATCTATTCCCATATTAAGGACTGCAGCCTAAATTTTAGAACCATATTTCTTACAGGAACCACAACATGTAGTGGGTGGTACTCACTTTTGAGTGAGCGTTTTTCTTAAAATGGGGACGCAGGTTAATTGTTTGCATACAATTCTTCTTCTTCTTCTTCTTCTTCTTCTTCTTCTTCTTCTTCTTCTTCTTCTTCTTCTTCTTCTACTACTACTACTACTACTACTACTACTACTACTACTACTACTACTACTACTACTACTACTACCACCAGCAGGAGGAGCAGCAGCAACAACAACAACAACAATTCCAGAAAATTGGACTAACGAGAGTCAGAAGGAGTTAATGGAAACCTTTCTCTCTAATAACGATTTCATTTTGGATTTGCACTCCTGGTTCAGCCGAGACAGGAATGTTGATGTCTGGGGGATTTAGGGATAAAAATCCACCAGTAATGAGGGAGAGCAGGGGAAATAGTCCAGGAATCAGCTTTTCTTTGGGGTGAACGTGAAAACATGTGGAAACATAACCAATCTTCCATACAGTCTCTGGAGCAGTAATTTACCCGTGCACCTTTCCGACGCGTCCCCCTCATTCCTTCCCAATGTTTTAAGTCCGTGCAACAGTGCCGACACTTAACTCTGCCCCTGCCAGTTTATTGATTTGCTGGCTCTGCCATTTCCCCCTCTTTTGGAGGGTGTGTGCGTGTTTCTTAATTCAGATTTTGTACGTCCTGGTGCTCAGGCTGCCACACAAAAATGTGAACACAATTGGGGGAGGAGGGGCGGGTGGGCGAAAGGGCACCCTCCCTTCCAAACGGACCCAATGATTTGCATATAAATTAAAACCCGCCCTACAACCTCGTGTATTCTGAGGGCTGATCATCATTGCGAAACAACCAGCGCTTAACCACTTGAGCTAAAAGAATATATAAATGCCTGCATGGACTCAGTAATGAATTGCCTCATTAAAATGTCGGGGCTATTGGATTTCTCCCCCCTTTTTTCGGTTGGGGGGGAGGAGGAGGAAGGAAAGTAGCCTGGCTTTGGGGGGGGGTGGAGAGAGAAGAGACGTTTAAGAAATATATATATATTAAATGCGGAGACATTCGGGGGAGGAGTGGAAGGAAACCTCCGGAAACGGTCCAGATAACTCCAAAAGGCAACTCAGAAGAATCACTTATTTATGTCCGCCCCGTCCTCTGAACCTCTCAGAAAACCAAAAAAACCAGAACGAACGAAAGAGAAAAAACCCACGCAAAATCTCCTCTTAACTAGTAGGCCCATGGGGGAATGCACGGACGGCAAAGGCGAGGCCATTCCTGTGCCGCCGCCTGGTTTATTCTCTGCTGGTAGCCCGAGCGACAGAGGCTGCCGCTGCGGCCACGGCTCTTCTTGAACCACTGCCCTCTCGGCCCCGCCGGACGGCCTGCGGTCCCCCTCGCCCCCCGCCCTCTCTCCCCGGGCCAGCCGGCGAGCCGACCAGCTCCCCAGACAGCCGGGCCCGGCGCGGGACTGCGGTGTCGGCGGCCCTCCGGCTGTTGATGCGAAAGAAACGCTCCGGGAAGACTTACCTCTGCCTTGAGAGCCCGGCGTGGAAAACGGGGTGGGGGGGAGGGAGGCTGTTCTGAGAAGAGGCGAAGCAGAGCCAAAGAATACTGGAAGTTCAGGCGAAGAAGCCCGGAGGAGGAGAAGAAAGCGGTGTGTGTGTGTGTGTGTGTGTGTGTGTGTGTGTGCGTGTGTGTGTGTGTGTGGGGGGTTGGGGAGAGGGAGGGAGAGAGAAAAGAGCCGGCGGTGTGAAAAGTCTGTAGCCTCGGGGGCCAGCCCCCCCTCCCCCTTTCATTTCAAGCACTTATTGATTTGCTGTTGTCATCTTTGGCGACGCAGAAGGACACTTGAAAGAATTTCTGATCTGAGAAACGAGGTGACCTGACCGGGGCTCTCACCAAATTCTTAATTACCACATCAACGGCTTGGCGGGTTAGAGGGTGGGGTGGGGTGCAATGGGGAGAGATTGGCGGCGTGGGTGGGGGAGTGGGAGCGAGAGAGGGAGGGAGGGAGGGAGGGAGGGAGGAAGAAAGCGCCCCTTTGACAGCCAACATTTGCAATGGCTGATTTTTTTTTTTTTTTTTGCTAGTTTCCCGAATGACCTCGAAACTCGGGTGCCCTGCGAGTCCCCACTTACCGGGTCTGCCCAGCTGAGCCACGGGATGCAGAGGGCGGGATGAATGGCAAGAGAGAACGTTGTGGGAAGGCGAGGAACGGGAGGAGATAGCCACGCAGCCCACCGGCAATGCCCAACTGGGGGAGTCAGCTGGGCTTGCTCCATAGGGCCAGTTTAGGAAAGGTGAGAGCGCTTTTAAGGGCTTACAAACTGTATTTCTTGACACCGCAAACCGACCGCCGCTTACTCAGCCCCCAACTGGGACAAAGAGGAAGAGCCCAACGTCAGAATGGGCATCATTTAGGTAATCGTATACTCATTTGTTCTGTTGAACTATCGAAGGCCTATTGAACGCACTGGGGTTGACTTTGGAGTGGACAAGCAACAGGCTGCATTGTTAGCTAGGGGTGTAATTGGGCACTTTCCCCTCCCTCCTCTCTTCTTATATCTTGTTCCATTTGGCACACAGTCTTCCTAATCAGAGTATAAATGGAAGAATGTCTCAGAGGAGCCCAGTTTTCAAATGTCTGGGGAAAATAAAAGGACGGCCCTCTTCCTTCCCCAGTCAAATATGGCAGCTGTGCTTTTGAGCACACTTTCTGCCACTAGAACAAAATGGTGTGTTGAATCGACCAAATTAATGACAAAGCATCACTGGATAAGTAACTCTGAATCTGAAGAAGCGAGAGAGGGAGACTTGAACTCACGGCGTCTTACAGATGCAGCCTTTATGAGAATCATAGACATGAGATGTTTGGACTCAGGAAGAAAATGTGAATGAATGATCTGATTTTGGAAACCACCCCACTGGCATAAATATTTGGTTACTTTTAGTGTCACAGTGACCTGAAGACTTTGATATGTTTAGAATCCAGAACTGGCATATAGGCAGTCCTAGTTGGCATTAGAAGTGCATTGGAAAGGAACCTGGAAAAAGAAGGCTGCAGTAAAAATTATACTTCTTTTTATATCATTTTGATGGCTGTAAATCACCCTGCCACTCTTCAGTCACACCCAGCTCAGCCCATGGCAAGCCTTGTACAATAAACGTCCCAATCTCACATTTGGATGAGAAAACAAATTGCTTGGACAGAGAAGGAGCTCATTTCCTGGTGAACATATTTGTGTGTTATTGTTCCACTCCTCTGAGCAAAGGAGTCCAACATATATTTAAACTCAGCAAAAGTTCCCTTGTCTTTGTACCTAATATTGCAGTCCAGGATGTGCATGAGGTTAAGGTGAGATGGTGCCCTTCCTCCATGCCACCTGAAGGAACCGACTGGACTCTTTGGCTGAAATGAATTGGCCAGTTAAAATGGTGGAGATGCCAGAACAACATCTTCCATCACACAAGAGGGCTGCAGGTCAATTTGAAGGCTCAAGACAAGCACCGTAACCAACACAGCTCACCACCAAAGGGAAAATATGACAGACTCACTAAGAACAGCCAGGATGCTTCCTTGGTTGTCCCCCAGAATCCCCTGCTTAAGGCAGCCACTTCACTCTGTTTAATGGTAGAGTTGGACCAACTGCAAACTACCTGGAGAACCATAAAAGTTGACTCTCCAGATGGCCAAGGAATGATGGGAACTAGCATAGCCATTGGTGAGGGAGAAGGGGTTAATAAATCACCAGAAGTGCCACACATTCCTTATTCCTGGGCTAGGTGGCACATCTTCCACAATGTTCCCTGAAATTTGTCTTCCTGGATTAATGGGGCAGCTATTCTTCCTATTGGTTTGATTTACAACAATAATCACTCTGTGTTGTCCAAGTGTGACAAAGTTTATCAGATTGCACATTTGGCTACCAGTGGGCACTTGGTTCCTTTAACTGATGTGATTTACTTGTAGATGAATTTCTGGATCCAGTCCAAATTGATTGATGCAACCATGTTTATAAGTGGCTAATGCATCAGGGTCATGATCAATCAGAAAAGACCTGGTGGCCCATAACAACAACACCATACCACAAAATTAAGGATCTTACTTGCTATACTTTGGCAAAAGAGGAAACCACTGACCTTCTCTCCTATTTGCTTCAGAAGGTGAAAGCAGTGTGGGTCACTGGTGTTTCACCTGTATCCAACAATTTACTAGCACCAGGCTTGCAGACCCATTGTAGATTACTGTGTTTGGACTGATGGTTTTGGGAGACTGATGGTTTGCTTCCAAGCCATTGGCCAGGAGTGATGAACACAAACACGGCTTTCAAAATATCAGTTTGAAAATATCAGAAGATAGCTTTGACACAAGCAGACATAAAACAAGTTTATAGCATGCCAAACCATCTAACACAACATTGTCTGTTGTGACTGACAGCAGATCTCCAAAGACTCGGAATCCCCCTGAAGCCAGGTTACTACCTATCCTTTCAGCTGAAGATGCCAGGAGGCATTTAACTGGGAGCCTCTTGAGTAGGTATTTGATCACTACGCTGTAGGCTCTCTCTGAATAGACCTCTATGTGATGCTTCTTGTCCCTGGCAGAGCACTCTGAGATTACATCCAAAGGATTTGGAATTGCTTCCCTACCCTGAACCCCCAAGTTCAAGGAAGGTTGCATGTCTAAATTGGAATCAGACTTCTTTCCTAAACATAGCGTGCATGTTTTATTAATTTTTTTTCATGTAGGCCTATTCAGGTTTTGATGCTGTGTGCAACCCAAAGCCATGGAAATTTATTTGTGGCAGTGGAATTCAGTTTTACTCTGCCTTGCCATCAGTACCTAGGAAACTCCCACCTGTGTCAGTGATGGCTGGGGCCTCCCTTTGTTCTTTCTAGTATTTGGAGGTTTAAGACTTTGCTGGTGACTTCATCCAATTTTTACCCTTACATTAATAGTCAGTAAAAAGCTAAGGTAACATATCTAGGATTTCTTAAAGCAGTACGGTTATTCAAAACTACAGCCAGTGTTTTATACTATATTGGGTAGTTAAGAAGCCATTCTTCGTTTTCCCAATACATGCAGAATTTAGAAAAGTTATTTTTGAATGTCAGTTTCCATAGTCTTCTAGCAAGCCTGGTGACTGGACCTCTTGTTTCTAGGACTTTAAGTGTCAAAAAATAAACAAACAAACAAAAACATCAAAACACCAAAACAAAAAAAAGCACCACCACCACCACCACAACTACAACTACAACTACAACAACTACAACTACAACTACATCTACAAAACCCCTTTCCAAGCTGTGGCTGCAGAAGTCACAAATGCAACTTTTGGCAATGGTGAGTTTGGAAGCAGACAGTGACACAGTATTTCAACATTTCAGGTTGTGCCCTTGTTGTGGAGCAATCATTTGGATAGGTGAGAACATTTGATTTTTCTGGAAGTTGAATCATGGCAACTAGACTCCTTTTCTTGTGAGATTGAAACATTTGACATTCTAGGTGTCATTAAGCATTGTCTACCAGAAGCTCTAGGCAGTTGTTGTTGCTCACTCATGTCCAACTCTTTGTCACCCCATGGACCAGAGCACACCAGGCCCTCCTGTCTTCCACTGCCTCCCGAAGTTTGGTCAAATCCATGTTGGTTGCATCGAGGACACCATCCAACCATCTCATTCTCTGCAGTAATAAAGGATTATGGAATTTATAGTCCAAACTGCTTGGAAGACCAAAACTTCACCAACTATATTAGGTAGTCTTATGCTTAGACCATGGATTTATCTCAAGAGTGGTTTTGCAATTGATACTTATGCTTTAAAATGATTTTTTTAAAAAAAAATCAAAATGGTGTCCATGTACGTATAGCAATGCTATCTGAGTGGAGAGCTTGCTGAGAGAGGCCTTGGATGCAGCCTGTAACTTCCTATGTGCAAACTACCTGCCAATGCACTATTATCAGAACCTGGAGAAGTTAATTTTTTTAAAAAAAATTACGTCTGTAGCTGCCAGAACCCTCTAGGGCTTTTGGCTATGAAAATAAAATATGTGACTGCATATAGGATTTTGTCCATGGTACAAAAGTGGGATGAGCTCATAGCCAAGTTGATTGCTTTGCTTACAACACAGAACTCCATTATCCACAGGGGAAATGCAAACCGAAAGGACACTGTCTGAAATTTTGAAATGCGACTTTCAATCTTAAAAATGTGAATATTAAAGAAAGAAAGAAAAGATGTGCGATGAACTTGACAGGGTGGAAAAAAATTAATGCTAATATTGTTGTCTGTTAGTGAAGGAACCAAACAAATAGCAACCGTAACTTATACTATTTTAAACAAGGAAAAAATGATTCAACTGTCATGGTAATATTAGGGTTACAATTTTGGACCGAAGTCTTAAAAGGGATCTTGCCCACCATAAAATATTGGCATTTGCAGTATTTGTGAGTAAGTGTGTATACCATAAGGGTTCTTAGCAAAACGGTGCTAAGTAGACAGAGAGCAATTGTTTAACATTCAATAGAAATCAAGCATTTTTGGCAGGAGGCAAAGTATGGACATGGGCCAAAAAATCAGAGCAATGATAATAAAATCTCCATACCATGATGGTGAGCATACACAAAGGGAAAAAAGGGCCATTCTGCTCATGGACAAAATCCTATATTCAGTCTCTGTGTTCCAAAGAAGTTCCTTCAACTTTGGGATTTTTATTTATTTATTTAATTAAAATAGTTTTACCCTGCCTTTCTCCCCACAACAACAACAAAAGGACCCAAAGCAGCTTCCATCGATAAAAGACACAATATTAAATGAAGTGTGCATGGGATTGCAGCTTGTCACCTGATGGCTTGAATGGAACTACTTACTTGACCAAAGTGAGCAAGACTTGGATAAAACTATATGTGTTTTTTGAAAAGCTGACACTATTCCATGGAGACAGTGGTGGAAGAGAAGTGTAATTCTCCCTTTCACTGTACATTGGAAGGGATAAAACATGAAGCGTCAATTGGGAAAAGCACTCTTTTAAGGGCAAAATCAGTGGCATGCAGTAGATTGCTTTTTGTCTGGGAGCTTTGCCAAGCTCTTTTACTCCCTATAATATACCATGTCAAAAAGCTGGCTCTCTTTATTATACACACTCTCTCTTTTTGAAAATATGTTTCATCTGGAAGCAAAATAGTACATTTGCTTCTCTTGCGGAATACTCCTTCACAAATCGCACTACGTTTCAGTTGGCAGCAAACTAGTAAATTTACTTTGCTGCCAGAATATGGCTCCCAAATCTTTTTTTTACTTTTATATGAATCAGTTCTGGCACCATCTGTCAAAACAATATGCTTAAATGCTTCCAGCAAATATTTTTTTCCTGATTAAATTTATTATGTGATGTCTTTGTATTTATGGGGGACTTAATGTGATAATACAGATAAAATAGCTCCCAATGACATGGTAGTTATTTGATAAGTCTGTGCGCTTTGTGCTTGCTTGGACTTCTCCAAGGTGCATGTTTGAAAATGGATTGTGGTGACACTGAAAGATTGCCAGACTGGAGGGAAGATTCTATTTCCTCCACATCAAACCCTTGATATAGAGATTTTGTTAACCGAGTTTCATTTTTTCCAAAATTCCAGAAAAGATACAGTGGTACCTTGTATAAAGGAATTACAGTGATCCCCCACCTATCGCTGGGGTTAGGGACCCGACCCGACCCGTGATAACTGAAAATCCGCAATATGCAGGTGCAGGTTAGGTCAGGTGTGGGGGCCCTAACTGGGGGCTCTTGTACTTACCCCCAGCCTGGCGCTGCCCTGAATGGGACTGCGAGGCCCTTCCCAGGCCTTCTGGAGGCCCCTGGGAAGGCCCCCGCAGGCCCATTCGGGGCAGTGCCAGTCCTGGGGTAAGTATGGGAGGCCAGAAACAGTCTTTGCCCCTTACCCAAGGGGGGCTTTTTTATATAATATGGTCCCACAATATAGCGGGACTGACCACTGTAATTTGTTCCAAATGAAATTATGTTAAGCAAATTTTCCTTTATACAAATTTCCCATAGGAATGCATTGAAAACAGAGTGATCCCTAATTGTGACCATTTTTATGTTGTACGGATTCTCCCCATAGGCGATTCTGTTCAGCAAATTTCCCCTATCTCTGGAATTTTTTATGTTGTACAGATTTTATGTTATACAAACTGTTTGTTATACGAGGGTCCACTGTATATCTCATACATACATCCTATAAACAATTTATCATCATCATCATCATCATCATCAATCAATCAATCAATCAATCAATCAATCAATCAATCTGCACAGCTGGAAGGGACCCTATGGATTTTGAATCCAGCCCCTGTCAAGGAGGCACATTGGGGATTTGAACTCCCAATCTCTGGCTCAGATACCTAAACCACTCTCCAGCAGTTGTACCCATATCAACTATATTCAGCGTTATGCAGGAATATCAGAAAATTCCCTGGTGGGAGAAGACGGGGAAGAGCAGAATAAAGATCCTTTCTTTTTTGTAAATCACCACTTTGCTCTTATATAATAGCAAAAGTTCTGGGGCTGGATTCTTCCAATCGAAAAAACACAACATATTGTGGGACAGGTTGCTGGCCTCAGAGCAGTGTACTTCTCACTAGATGTGCATCAGAATCGGCTGTTCGATTGGTCATTGACAAATCTGACCACCATTCTGAAATCAAGGCTATTTTCCTTGTTACCACTGGAATGATTTCCCCCAAATAAAGAGCTTTAAATATGTGTTCTATGGAATGTATATATTTCTCCATAGGACCATGTCTGATTTATATTGTTTTAAAAGAAAGAAAGAAAATGCTTTCTCCTGTTCCATCCCAAATTGAAGTGAATCTCAGCATTTCAACCAGCCTACAGTTAGAGGCCAAATAACATCTTTCCTTGTTTCCTGTACTCTCACATTTTGTCTCTCTTCTAGTAGATATCAAACTGCCAGTGAGATGCAGGGACCTGCTCCAATTTCTGTGTTTTTAACAATCAATGTTTAACAATTTCAATGTTTTATGTGTTGGAGAAATATCTTTAAAATTTAGGGAATTTTAAAAGTTTGGAAATTAATTTCAGTATTGTGCTTACTTGTTGCTATAATGGAAATAATAGGATTTTGAATCTATATTGTTCTTATTTTTCCCCGTGTCACATCTTAGTCTCACCTAAGCCAGTTGCATGATTAGGATTTTAAGTAGTTTGCTTTAAAAGAGAATTGACAATACCCCTAGCAGACAAGTGCTTGCGTAGGCTGCAGAGACAAGGAAAGTATGTATTTCAGAGCTGTATTTTGTATGACACACTTACAACAAACATACGAGGAAACTCCATCAAAAAGTGCATGAACAAATGTTGTGAAAAGATAATTAACAGCCCAAGGAGAACCAATACGAAGGTACAACCTCTGCAGGTATTTAAGTTGTGTAATCCATAGTATCTGTGAAAGTTTATGTGTCCCTAGCAGTCATCATTTTGGAGATCTTTTGGGGCAAACAAACAGAAGACTGTGTGCGAGCAATTAAAACTGCAAGTACTATATTTACCACAGGGAATAACTTTTGTGGCTGAAGTTTTACTGACAAGCTCTACCAATAAATAAATAAAATAAAACAATAAAATAATAAAAAGTTTACCAAATGCATACAATTAGGTATACAGTAGGACCCCAGTATCTGCTGGGGATTGGTTCCAAGCCTTCCCGTGGATAATGAAAACCATGGATAAGAGAGAATGCCAAAATGTCCCCAAACTGCTGTTTTGTGATAATAACTTGCTTTACAGCTGCTGTTTTGCAACAGTAGCTTGCTTTATAGCTGCTGTTTTTGACGGTAGCTTGCTTTACGGCTGCTGTTTTATGACAGTAGCTTGCTTTATAGCTGCTCTTTGTGACAGTAGCTTGCTTTGTGGCTACTGAATTATTTATTTATTTTTTCTTTGCCAACCGTTGATAACTGAATCAGTGGATAATGAATCAGTGGATATGGGGGTCCTACTGTAGTTCAAAGTTAATCAGCAGTGCAACCAATCGGGGCTGTTGGAGAATCAGCTTTGAGGTATTACATATCCAGTGTTTTCAGCTAAAGGATCAGTAGTTTCCATGGACAGTTTGTGGGTCTCTAGCTGCCACCATCATGCAGATCTCTTAGGAGAAACAAGTAGACTTTTGAAAACATTTATTAGATTTTCTATTTATTTTCGTATTCATCCTTTCTTCTGACAAATCCAGTGTGGCTATTCCATACCAGGTGCGCCAACCCAAGCCTGGAAATACTTCTTTTGGGGACTACAGTTCCCAGGATCCTCAGTCAATATCTTATACAGCCAGGTGTGTAGTCAGTTCGGGGAGCTACAGTCAAACAAATGAACGAACAGCAAACAAACACTGACCCATCAACTGAATAAACAAAAAACA
Source organism: Phrynocephalus forsythii (assembly GCA_029282475.1). NCBI lineage: Eukaryota > Metazoa > Chordata > Lepidosauria > Squamata > Agamidae > Phrynocephalus > Phrynocephalus forsythii. Next base: position 66,326,226 of record JAPFRF010000007.1, on the reverse strand, counting down.
AACTCACATTCTGAGCTCTGGTGATAATATACCCAAATTCCCCTTCTCTAGTTACTAACAAGAATCATGGTCAGAATCTGCAATGAGAAAAATATCACCTGTAATGCCAGTCTTTCTGGTTAAATTGGAATTGTGATAATCATTTACTTTTCCAGGAAATTTGGGGGAGATACTTTCCCAAGATGTACAGTGGACCCTCATATAACAAATGGTTTGTATAACATAAAATCTGTAGAACATAAAAAATTCTGGAGATGGGGAAATTTGCTTAACAGAATCGCCTCTGGGGCGAATCCATACAACATAAAAATGGTCACGATTAGGAATTACTCTGTTTTCAATGCATTCCTATGGGAAATTTGTATAAAGGAAAATTAACAGAATTTCATTTGGAATGAATTAATTTCTTTATACAAGGTACCACTGTATTGCTATTCACTTTCCATCTCTTTGAAAATAGGCTTTCCGGAGACATCCTATAACAAGAAATAGTGTATGTTCAACAGCAGTGCTAGGGAGATTCCACCAGACAGGTCAGCTAGTTTCCAGCTGGAGACCTCTGGTGACTCTAACCTCATCCTTTGCATTCTTGTGATGGATTGATATCTCAGATGTCTCATCCTCTTTTTGTTTCTTCCTAATGCTTCTGTCACCAAGGCTAAACCATTGTCGCTTTGCACAGTAATGTGAGGAAATACTGCTTCTGTTAAATGTAAATCTCAATTTTAGTCTACCATTGAGTTTTAAGGGAACATAAGACTCAGATAGCATTCAGATTTGAAGGCAGATCTTCCCTTAAGCTTATAGTTTTAAATCATTGATCTGTTGTATTTATTAGAGGTATTATGTAGTTGAATCAATTTTAAGTATTTGACAAATGTTTTTTTTTTTTTAGACTACAGCATGTCTGCATATCCTTGCTGGAATAAAAGAAAAGGATTGTGCTAATTCGTCACATACTGTTCAAAAAAACCCTTTTGGAGGAGGTGTGGGATAGAATATCAATTGTTTGCCTGTAGGATGCCACAGCTTGGATAGAACTTTGTTTAAATTACTGGCATAAAAGTGTGAGTGTGTGTTGTAATATTGTGTTTTTGTAACCCCCTTCCCCAACCCCGACACAGCTGCATGCCCTCTAAAGAGATGGAGGATCACTTTCTCCTTTTAAAAAAATCTAAAACAATAACAATATTTAAATTTAATTAATAATGAAATACAACTACAACAGGTACTAAATGGCAGGTTGAATCCTAACCTAACAACCCAAGGAGCAGCAATGAAAAAAAAATACTCTTTCTTCCATAAAATCTTACAGAATACCCATCCAGCATGTCCACCGGGGAATTCTGTGTGCTTTTCAGACAAGCTGGGACAACAGAGGTTAACATGAACTAACCAGCCAGGCCAAACAATAGAGTTTTCATAAACAATCTGGAGAATCCTGATCCAAAGTCCTTATGAGATGGGGAATTTCCAAATACTAGGCAGTGGGCTAGAAAATGTTCCCCTATGAACATTTTTAGCCACCTCCGGCTCTCAGAGTGGCAGGATACAAAGAGAAGGGCCTCTCCCAAGATATGAGCAGGTCAAAATATATTAAATTTTAAAGATGACTCAACTGAAGCCCAGAAATGGACTAAGTTACCAATTGACCAAGGCAGCCCTTCAGTAAAGAACATTTACTGTATCTTTCACTCTTTCTCTCATTACCTGCATGTTTTCATTGCTCCATTTATATAATGGGTTAAGCAACGCTTGGACACTTTTTTCAAGGAATGTTTGGGCGAATATTTACAGACTCAAAGAGCATCAGAGTGGTTCTTCTGCTGAAATGATGGCAAATAATGTGACATCACTCTAATCCCCTCTCTGGGTGTTTTTGAGAAATCTTGAGGAAGCTTAGAGGCCTACAGTGTGGCCTCCTGCATTTTAACTTGGGAGTAGCTTCCACTGAGCTGCCTAGATGCCCTAAGCACATCTGATCTCGCCTGATTTCAGAAGCTAAGCAGGGTTGGCCCTGGTCAGTACTTGGATGGGAGACCACCAAGGAATACCAGGTACTGTAGGCGCCTGGAGTAGGAACTGGCAAACCACTCCAGTATTCCTGCCAAGAAAACTCCATGAACATGGGGTCACGAAGGGTCGGTCAGGACTGAAACAACACAACACACACACACAGCGTCCACTGAGTTCAAGAGGTTTAGTCCCAGAAAAGTATACCTTACAATGGCCAGGAGGATCATGAGGATGAAGTCACAGGCTCACTCCGCACAGCCAGATCAGTTTTCTCTTTCTGTCTTTCCTTACCACACCGGCAGACAGTGCCATTCCCTGCTGGTAACGAGGATAGAAATTTCCTGATTATCAATCAAATACATTGCTCACCCTGTGATACGATATCTTTCAGTGAGTTATTGCATTACTTGTAGAATGCATGAACATGTATGTTGACTTTGAAGTTAAATGGCATGTGGATTATGACGGGCCTGACACACTCATGGCTTTTGATGGTTCACATGTACAGGGTCATAACTGAATAACTGGACCTTAGTCCATTGATCAATGAGACATCACAGCTAGGACTTTCACATCGCAGCTCTTTTGCATGGTGTCAGTTTGTACACTCTGTGGCAAGTCACTCATGACAAAGACATCACATTATAAACATTGTGTTGTGTGTATATCAAGTACTCATTTGTTTCTTGGGAAACACAAAACATTGATTTTTTGGGGGGGCATTAGTAACTTTTTTCTGTACGTGGAAAGTAGGCCAATTTTAGTCTGAGATTAATTTTTTTTCTCATGTGACATTTGGGATGAATGGCTCAGCAGAACAAATTATTCAGCATGTTTTAGTTTCAGGCTTTTAAAGCGGAATTCGAGTTTGTAACATCAGGACTCAATTAAACGATAGTTGGTTCTGACGGCAATAATGAATGGTCTAGAAGAGAAACGGCACTGCATCTGTTGATGGCATTTTGTAAGTGTTCTTATTTAGCATCTCCCTGTTTTAAATATAAATCCTGGACATTGCCCAGCCAAACATAAAACCATGTATTCCATTCAACAGCTGAACATATGGTCACACCCAAGCCTGACTGCTTTATTTAACAATTGATTGTTTGATCTGAGCCATGTTTAGGTGCTTGCCAGCAACTGGGAACTTGGCTCTAGCTTCTGCATAGGGTAATGCTGTGAAAGGTTCTCCAGCTACCAGCCTGTTTTCCTATGGAGGGAATGTGATTTGTGCCTTTCAGAAGAACAATTGCTCTGCAAATATATCACGGACAATAGCTGTTAATGACAGCCAACTTCTGTTTGCATACCTTTCAGTCAATGCTGATTCCTCAACCCCTTTTTTTGGACTACAGCTACCAGAGCCTCTTAACCTGAAAAGCCATTGGCAATGAGGCCTGGGGATTCTTGGAGTCATAGTCCCTCAAAACAAGAGCAGTGTGTCCAACTTCTGGATCTTCCACCTTGCAAGTTTAAATCACCTCCCATAGCTCTGCAATATGCTTTTATTTATTTATTTATTTATTTATTTATTTATTTATTTATTTATTTATTTATTTATTTGTTTTATTTGTTTATAAAATAAATTTGTCCAGGGCCTGGGGAAAAGGTGTCACATCAGATAAAATACAAATAAACAGTGAATACATTTTACATTTTTTTGGATGGGGAAAGCCCTTGAGGCTCCTATTTGACAAATGTACTTATAACTATAAGCTTATTGAAATTCAAAGGAAACCATATTCTTCTCTGTTTCTTCTCTGTTTGTATCTTTCTTATTTCTTATTTCTTTTTTAAAAATCTAGATCTTCCTTCAAAGCTGCTGAATACAATTACACAAACACTTCATTTCAAGTGCACAGTTCCTTCTCCGATTGTATAACAAATGTCAAGTTGCATATAAGAACACACAGTGACAAAAGCAGTATACAACCACAATATGTTATATTACTGCAGTTGTGATGCAGGAAACATGTTAACAGATTTTTCTTCAAGAGCAGTAGAACCAGGAAGTATGGTACAGTGAGAATGACACACTACTTATTAATTATTTTATTTGAAATCTTTCTTATCTCACCTGAATGAACCCAAGGCATCATTAAGAGGCAATATTTAAAGCTAAAACGGTGAAGCTAAAAACAGTATTTTAGTAAAGCTAAAAATACTGAAAAGAATCAAACAAATACCATGCTGAAAATGATAAACAAAAGCATCACCAAAACCACATTAAAAGCAGTAAGGGGCAACAATCCATTTAAAACCCCATTCTGGCACCCAGCTGTTGAGGGTAGGTTTGCCTGAGGAGAAAGGTCTTTGGACAGCAAAGATGGAGCCAGTCTCGCCTCCTGTGGGAGGGAGTTTCTGGGTTTGAATCCTCATTAAGCCTTGGAAACTCCCTGGGGGGTGTGAAACTTGTAAAACAACTCCTTAAATATATCACCTCGAAAGCTCTATTAAGGCTGTCATAATTTTTTTTTTTTTACTTGATGGCATGTAAAACCAAAGAGCCAGGTTGTTCTGTCTGGAAAGCTCTCATCTTGATCCTGGGGTCCAGGTAGAATATTTTAGATGTATTTTAATGTATATATAAAATGCAAAAAATATCAAATGGGTGTCTGCTCATGTATTGCATTCTCTCTATGTGAACTTGATTGGTTGGCTTAGTTAGACTTGGTTGGCTAGCCTGCAGAGAAGAACATTGAAAGTGATAGGATGGTTATCAACAAGTATCTCAAGGGCTGTCATGTGGAAAATGACATGAGTTGTTTTCTTTTGCTGCTCCAGAGTATAGGATGTGAACCAATGGTGATAAAGACTAAGCTCTTGACTAACCTTAGGCAAATCAGGCTGAAAGTAAGAGCGCTGACAGTGAGAAGTGGACTACCTCAAAAGGTGGTGGGCTGTTCTTTGTTCAAGGTTTCTAAGCAGAGCTTGGATAGTCATCTGTCAGGGAAAATTTAGCTGTAGAAGTACTGCATTGGCCAAAGGCTGGAGTAGGTGACCCTTGAGTTCCATAATTCTACAATTCTGCTGCACTGTGGGTTGCTTAAGATACAGACATATTGTCTGCACAAGGAGGTAGGATATAGAGTTAAATTGTGGTTCTCTTACTGTGCAGTGCATGAAACATGTCCTGCCCCAATGAGGATCAAGGCTCCACCATTTTCCATTATTTTTAAGGAGTTCAGAAATTTCCATAAAAAGGCCTAAGACTGAGTTATGCCATCCCAGGTCACAGAATACTGCAGTGTGTAAGGAATGTCTCCATTTGTATTCACCACAAAATCTGCCCCTAATGCCAATACAAGGCCACCAGCTGCAGCCTTTCATCAATACTGGTTTTCCATTTGGCAAATTCTATGGGCTTATGCGCTTGCACAGTGGGCTGTGCCATCAAAATCCCTTAGGCACTGCTATCGAAAGAGGAAAGCTGCCAGGTTTCGGTTCTGCATAAGCAGCTGTTCATAGGATAAGAGCATAAAATCTAAGTGGGGACATTGGATGATGAATATTGGTGTAGCACTTTATGTGTTGGGTCCCAGGAGCTTTTGCAATAACTTTCTAAGCCACACCTATATTCATTCTTGTGTTTATATAATATGGCAGGAGTACAGATGCTAAGAGAGGAAGACTTGCCATAGGCAGGGCTGGCGCTAGGGTTTTTTGCGCCCTAGGTGAGGGGCGGTGGGGGTCGGGGGGTCGGGGGGGGTTGGTGGGGGGGGTCGGGTGGCGGCGGGGGGGTAGGGTGGCGGGGGCGGCAGGGGGGTAGGGGGGTAGGGCGGCGGGGGCGGGGGGCGGTTGGCGGGCAGCAGCGGCGGGGGTGGCAGGGGGCAGTCGGCTGGGCAGCGCCCCATGTCCATTTTGGCGCCCTAGGCAACTGCCTAGTTCACCTTAATGGACGCACCGGCCCTGGCCATAGGCCATAAAAGTCTGTTTTGTCATTAAGTTAACATGGTTGAGTGCAATATATTTCCTTTATTAAAGAAACCCCAACAACCACAGCTGAGATTTTCCCCTTATTTGAGGCCCGTATGGACAATAAACTGTTTCATTCCTGGGGAGCTGCCATTCTCACCTTTCCTGTACATGACCATTTACCAAACCTTCAAAAAGTTACTCTTTAGCACTAGAGCTATGTTTGAGTGCCCATTCATCCTGTACGTTGGAACTGTAACCCAAAAGGATAACTTATCAAGGTTGTATTAGTTTTGCTCTTCACTCGGAAGATCCGGAAGAGACAGCCATTATTTTGGTTTTGCAAAATGAGAAGGGGAAAGAGACTCGGGTATTTTTTCCTCAAAGAATCCTGAGTAGAATGGAAGAGATATTGTCTTCCAGCAAGCCTAGAGGAAGCCTACTGACTTCAGTTGACTTTACATTTGAATAGTACTGGATTGTTATATGAATGACTTCATTTTGAACTGTTGAAAGTGAGGCTGCCTAGCCTGTGATGTGACTCACTGTGCCTATTAGGTGTTTCAGTGAAACAGCCACTAAAACATCAACAATTTTTTAAAAATAAATATGCATTTTCTCCATGCAAAAACTGAAAGGAAACTAGCACTTCATACAAAAAGGCACGAAAAGTCATGCTTTCAAACTGGCTGCATCAGAAGTATCTCAACAATTAATTCATTTTTCACAATTGATCAACCACTTTTGTGTTTTTGTTTTTGTTTTTGTTTCATTTTGTTATTTTTAGCCAACCCCAATTGTACGGTTTAGCAATTATAGTCATTGTCTGCTCTTAATTTATTTTATTTGGAAACACATTTATGTTAGAAAAAAATAACCATAAAATGTAAACTGCAATAAAAAAGAATTTGCTTTGGAACTATTCTGAAAATTAATAGCTGTTGTGAGTTTTTCTGGCTGTTTGGCCATATTTCTTCCTGACGTTTCACCAGACTCTTGGCTGGCATCCTCAGAAGGCAAGGAGCTCAGAGAACTAGGAGTTCTCTCTGTGCTCTGCGGACCCCAGTCACAGAGACCCCAGAGCACAGAGAGAACGCCTATTTCCCTCAGCTCCTTCGCCTCTGAAGATATCGGTCACAGAGTCTGGCAAAACGTCAAGAAGGAAGACATCCAGAACACGGCCAAACAGCCCAAATAGCTCACAACAGCTATCAGATCCTGGCCATGAAAGCCATTGAGAAGATTCTGAAAATTCCTGTTTCAACAAATTTATCTAATCCCTATAGAAGAAAAATGGAACATTTAAATTTTTGTAGATCCACTTTTTGGACCAGAATCCTACTGTCTTATTCTGCTCATGCAGTGTTCTTTAGGTGAGCGATGAGGTTTTTGTTAATCTTGCACAAAAGGGTATATGGCATTCACCTGTACAAATTCTGTTGAAAATAGGGTGGAATGCTGATGAATATATGGCAAGCTGTAACTCTTGATTCACAGTGATCAGGCTTTAGGCTTTAGTTCACATCTTTTCATCTAACATCAATCTACCTATCCTGAACTTGTAATGAAACCCGATGTTTAAATGTTGCCTATTGGCAAAAACCTGTCAGATTTGCCAAGAAGGCTCAAGAGTTTAGGGTTAACCCTTAGGTCTATCATTTGACCCTCCCCTCCCTCCAGACTGACAAACTAATATGTCTGCCCTCATGTAAAGAAAGCACCCAGAATATCTGTTGTGACACCCAGGCTTGTAGAGCATGTATTGCAGTGTTAAAAAGAAAGAAGATGGCAGTGCATTTTCTAAATAAAAACCTGTGCCTATTGTTGACATTTTTTTAATGAGTAAGATTAACCCTACCATTATGGAGAGTGATGATGTCTCCTCAGGTGGCAAATGTTGAGCATTGTGCAAAATCTTGGTGCAGTGGATATAATGACAGATTAGGACTCAGGAAACGTGGGTTCAAATCCCCAGTCAGTCACAGAAACTACCTGGGGAGTGATACCAGCAAAACCACCTCTTAAATATCTCACCTATGCTGAAAACCAAGTAGGGTTGCCAGATGTGACTTGGCATGAAACAACATAGCACTTTTCCTGCCAGGGTTAGGGAAAGGTGCTTGGAAAACTATGTCCCATGCCTTTTTCATTCTATTCCATGCATAAGAACATACGAAGAGCCATGCTGGATCAGGCCAAAGGCTCATCTAGTCCAGCTTCCTGTATCTCACAGGACAAACTAAGGCAATATTTGTAGAAAAAGAATAATACAGTAATGGAGACACAGGCTTGTGTTAATGGCTCATAGTGAACAGGGGAGCCTGCAGTTGAAATCTCATCATTTCTATCATCATGATGTTTGATGATAGACACTCCTATGTTTCAGGGTGTATAGTGGTTTGCTGGTAGCTCGGGAAAGTGCCAGGAATTCTGGAAGCAAGCAAGCAAGCAAGCAAGCAAGCAGCCCTTAGTCAGGCAAAAATACCAGGTATGGCACTTAGATATGGGTTACTTAGGTATGGGTCCAGGAAGAAATCTTATGCAAGGGGCTGAACCAGGGCAGACAGGGTCTGGGTGTCAAAATAGTCAACACCTTCAGCATATAAATGAAACTGGACATCCCTGCTTATAAAGTAGACAGTCTTACTCTTTTAAAAGTTACCTTGTTTTATTTTGCTGCTTGTCACTGGGAGGTAAACAGTGACATTTATGTGCACGTTTGATAGCTCAATTACAATCAAAGGTAGATTGGTAGAACTGTGTACCTAGAAGGAACATGTTGCAATGTCAGGAACAGGCATTTCACTTAAAGTGTGATTTGAGAATACTTTGCTGTCTATACTATGTACTGTACCAAGATGCAGTATTGGCAGCTCATTCTGTGGGGCACCCAAAGCTGACTGACCCTATTTCTAGCCCCAGCAGCTTCTGATACTCGGCCCCTATGGCCCAGCCATTAGCCACACACATGCCACATTCAAGAAAGGAATAATAATATGAAAGCTTTTGTGGATCATGTAGGTTATTTATGTGCAAGGCTCTTCATATTACATACATGCAAATGCTGATTGGTTATGCTGCAATCTAATCATACAGGTTATGCTGTATGCATAATCTATCTAACCTGTACAGGTTAGATAGGTCCTGCAAGCTGATCATACAGCCATTGTGGCATGACATGGTTTCGGAAAAACTGCTTCAATTTTGAATGCTCTGGCAAGTGAGTTCACATCTTTTGTACAAGGTACAGTATCTAAAGAATCAGCCGTTCTCTTTTGCATCATCGATCTTTGTCTGTCAGAGGGATTATGGGTTGGAATTTCCTATGCAATCCCAGAGTGCATCATAATGGAATCGTCATGGGGTGCTGCTAATAGGGCATGAAAGTGAGGCCAAGAGCAACACTGAAGTCCTTGTTGTGCAGCCTACATTGCTCCCTGAGCCACTTTTGATGTTTCATGTGACTGCATTTGTACTTTCGAAACTGGTTGAGCTTTGCATGTTATTGATCTGCCCGGACTTCAAGCACACTATAAAGCAGTTGGGATGAGTAGATGTCTCTTGTTTCATTACTGCTTCATCAGCTGGCCTTGGCCCTATAGCACATTCCACCTGCCTTCTTGTTTGCTTTGGAAAATTTCTACAATTCACCTTTGAAGTGGCACATGCAGAATTTGCTGGAATTTTGCCCCCTCCCCAACAGCACTTCTACACATGGGCATTGCACATTCTTGAACTGCATCTAGGGAACTAAATTAGGACGGAAGAAAAAAAAACCTCCAGGCTTGTGAGACCTACTTTTATTTTTTGTCTTACTATGAATGTGAAATTGACTATTGGGAGCTAGACAAAAAAGTATGGCCCCAGAGGTAGATCGAACCATCTTCCACATGCTGTGAGCAATACATTATGAACAAAATACTAAATCTAGCCATCCACTGCCTTCTCTTGAATATAATCCAAGGGCATTTTTCAGGCAAAAATAAGGGCTGAAAAACTCGGCTTATATTCAAAGTATATACGGTAAATTGGAATCTCAATACCTGGGGAAAGGCGTTTTGAAGGAGAAGAATGGCATCGAATCAAATCAAATCTTTAATACGACCGTAGACCAACAACTAAATATACAAAGACAAGTTACAACATGCCACACTCCTATAAAAAGTAGATACAAAGTTAAAATAGAGTAAATAGAATTAGTAAACATATCTCACTCATATCTTAATTTAAAAAGGGAGAAAGAAAGAAAAAGAGAAAAAAAGGAAGAAATATCCCACTGACAACTAAGGGTCTTCCTTTATTTTGTTAAAACCTTCAGCTCCCAGATTTTAATAGCAGGAGCTAGAAATATTGCCACATTATGCAAAGTGTCTAAATTTTGTCCTGATAAAATGCCCCAGAGTGCCCAAGGAATCATCTTAAGTGGGGTTTGATGAGACTTCCTGGTATATCAAAATAAAATTGGCAAGACAGGAGAACATGGGTTGAAGCTTCTATTGTGCCCGAATTACAGGGGCATTTGCATTGTGGGTATCGAATCTTCTTAAACTTCCCTTCCAATAATGCCAGTTGTAATACATTTAGGTGGGCAAGGGTATAGGCTCTGCGATGTTTTTGAATTGGTAGCATGAAGAGATAAGTGGCTGGTTTGAAGGGCATTAGTGCTTTACCAAGGACAGATGTTATTTGAAGTTGCCCCCAAGTCATGCTGCCTCTCAACCTCCTTGATGCGCTATTTAAGCATTTGGTTTGCGAAGTTTGGCAGACAATGCTTTCTTCCAACTTGATAGATGGTTATCCTGTAGTATTAGCATGGTTAGTCCTCTTGGAAAGAAAAATAACTTCAACCACAATCTAAAAATAGTTATCCAAAACCTAGATTTGACTTTCAAGAGCCCACCCTCCAGCCAGAAGCCTGCATTGGGGAAACAATATGGCACCTGGAGGATTGCTCTCAGAAATCTTGTCTGGACCCTTTCCATGGTGTAAAAAAATTTCAGGATTGCAGAGGCTGATCTCTGCCCTGCTGGGGCAACATAGTTAGTGTGCACCCTACGAGAACCATTTGCTTGGGAAAAAGTGCCTAGATATCTGAAGACCTTGGTTTGTTCGATCTTGTGGCTGTTTATTGTCTACTTGTGGAGCTTTGGTCTTTTTGCAAATCCCATTATCTTGGTTCCCATGATTATTCTCGTGACTGCAGTGTGTCAGAGCACGCAGCACCCTCTTCAGACCAATTGGTGTCTGTGACAATATCACCGCATCATTGGCATATGGCAACACCTAGAAGTTTCTGTCTGCTAGCTTTGGGGGAAGGAAATCTGCCTGACTAATGCCAGGAAGAATTGCATAAACTGCCTACTCTATAATTCAGGTTTTATTGACCTGCTGGTGGAATCCCCTGACCTTTTCCATGCATCCTAAGTAACATTTACCACCCATTAGAAGTCTTTGTGTGAACAGGTCTTTTCCCACACAATGTCCTACTAGTTTGTTTTTATGCAGTTCTCTTGCTTCCTCAGCATGCTTCTTTTCTCCCCATACTTCATTATTTCATGCATCTTCTGAAGAGAGACAAAAGATCAGTCGAGTTTGAGATCAGCCAGAAGTAGCACATTTTGTGTCCCATCGGCATATTACCTTGAAAAGAGTATGAAGCTTCTTTTCAATGCTGCACTTGTGTTGTTCTTAAGACTGGGGAGCAGTGTTACATATGTCCTCACCCCATAATACTCTAAAGATGGGAAGCAACAGTATGATCAAAAGGACATGCTCTCTTGCAGCACATGTTACTTTCCACAGTTCCTTATTAAAAGGCTTGTCCTTGCCTTAGTGAAACCTGAGAACAGGAAGGGAAGAGGTAAGGCCTTTGGGCCATATAAGGGCAGACCAAAGATAGCTTTGTTCCATTGCTGGCAGCAGACTGAACTGGTGTCATTCTTCATCTTCCCCAGCATACTGTCTATGGCTCTCTGTTTCATTCATCAGCTTTCCACTTCCCATAGCAAACTCTTAAAAGTGTCCACTCCACTCCTTTGGTTAAGACTCACAGGAAACACACATACTCCATTCCACCCTGCTCTTCTTTCAAATTGTCACACTGAAACTGCTCTGCTGTCTTGGTCTAATACAAGATGTCAGTCAAAAATTCTTTCCTTTAATCCTCATCACCAGAACTCTGCTCCGTATTTCCTATGCGTTCCATGCATGGAACATTCACCAGCATCAATAAACCAGTGTGCTCAGAATAAGCACTGAATCATAATGGAGAATTTAGCCTGATGAGGGGCAGCATTTGTGTGCTATGACAAATGGTGTCAGTTTGTGACTTTACATAGGGAGTCCATGAGCAAAGAAACTGTGTGGAATCTATTATCATTTTCCTAGGCAAGATTCTTCTCCATCTGTATTCTCAAAGGCTTTCACGACTGGGATCTGAGTTTTTCGGGCTGTTTGGTTGTGTTCCAGAATGCGGTCAAACAGCCTGAAAAACTCACAACTGTTCTTCTCCATCTTTTGCATGAAAGCAAGAGAAAGGCAACCACTAAATTATAGGCAGTATTTCAGTATTTGTTTATTTTTTTAAAAAAAAAACATTTTAATTGTAATTTGATTGTCTTTAAAGTGCTTTGGAAACATGTGGAAAAGTGCAGCATGAAATAAGAATTAAATTAGGAAATGGCCAGAATCCTATTGCTTTCTGTAATAAATCACGCTAGAAAAGACCCATTGAATCAATGTGGACTCAGTCAGCCAACTGCCCGTATAAGTTCCATCCAAAGGGGCCCACTTGTGACTTACTAATGTAAGGGCCTACTTTTTATTTATTTATTTATTTATTTATTTATTTATTTATTTATTTATACAACTTATATGCCACCCACTACCGAGAGGTCTCTGGGTGGCTTATAATTAAATTGAACAGTTAAAACAATTAAAACATTAAAATGTCAACAAACAATTAAAAACAATAAAAACATTTAAATACAAAACACTAAAATTGCCATCAGGACCAACTACCAATGTTATATCACTCAAAAAAGCTTCTGAAATAGGAAGGTTTTAACCTGGCACCGAAATGTGATCAATGTTGGTGCCAGTGGGGGTCTCAGTCTGGAGGGCATTCCATAGTCTGAGGGCAGCTGCCGAAAAGGCCCTATACCTACAAGCCTTGAGGATTGTAGGTCCTTGAGGGATGGCTCTTTCAAGAGGGCTATAAGAGCCACCCTTCAAGGACCTACAAGCCTGGATCATAATTGCCAAGTAGGTTCATATGGAAGGAGGCGGTCCTTCAGGTATCCAGGCCCTAAGCTATTTAAGGCTTTGTACCTCAAAGCAAGCACTTTGAATTGGGTTCGGGCAGCAACTGACAACCAATGCAGGTTATAGAGAATCGTGATATGGTCCCTGGTGGCCCCACCACTCACCAGCCATGCCACACAATTCTGATCCAATTTCAATCATTGGACCGTCTTCAAATGTTACCCCATGTAAAGCACATTGCAGTAATCAATATGGGATGTTATCAGTGCATGCATAACTGTCATGAGGCTTAACTTGTCCAGGTATGGGCATAGCTTTTATATTTTACACAGCTGAAGAAAGGCACCCCTGGCCACCAAGTCCACGCAGGCTTCCAGAGTTAGACTGGTGTCCAGGAGCAACTCCCCAAGCTGTGGACCCTGTCCCTCAGGGGGAGTACAACCCCATCCAGAACAGAGAGATGGCCTTCTAAACTGTCTGGTGAAGCACTCACTAACAGCACTTCCATTTTGTCTGGATTGGGTTTCAGTTTATTAACCCTTATCCAGTCCATTATCTGGTCCAGACATGAGTTCAAAACAGAAACCGCCTCACCTGGATTGGTGGAAAATGAGAGGTAGAACTTAGTATCATCAGCATATTGCTGACTCCTCAGCCCAAACCTCCTGATGACCTCTCCCAGAGGTTCCATGTAGATGTTAAATGGCATGGGATATAGTATTGAGTCCTGTGGAGTCCCATGACATAAACGCCATGGGGCAGAGCTACTATCCCCCAGCACCACCTTCTGGACATGGTCAGCCAGGAAGGAGTGGAACCACTGCAAGACTGTGCCTCCAACTCCCAACCTGGCCATCCTATCTAGAAGGACACCATGGTCGATGGTGTCAAAAGCTGCCGAGAGTTCCAGGAGTATCAACAGGGTGGCACTCCTCCTGTCTCTTTCCTGGCAAAGGTACAGGGCAACCAAGGCAGTCTCTGTTCCAAAACCCAGCCTGAAACTAGATTGAAATGGATCCAGAAAATCCATTTCATCCAGCAGCACCTGGAGTTGCCCGGCCACCACCCACTCTAACACCTTGCCCAAATAAAGAAGGTTCACTCCTGGTCAGTAGTTAATCACCAGCCCTGGATCCGGATTAGGTTTTTAAAGGAGTGGTTTAATTACCACCTCTTTCAAGGCAGCAGGGAACACTCCCTCTCTTAAGGAGGCATTCATGATCTCCTGGACCCAGGTGCGATCCCCCCTGGCATATTTTTCAGTTAGCCAAGAAGGGCAAGGGTCGAGTGGCATGGTGGTAGAATGGACAGATCCACGCACCTGGTCCACATCCTTTGGTCTCGACAACTGAAATTCATCCAATAACACTGGACTTAAGCCCGGCACACTGGACACATCCCTTGATTCTGCACCAATGGTGGAGTTCAGTTCACTGCAAAGCTGAGCAATTTCCCCCTTGAAAGTGAACAGCAAACTCATCACAGCAAGCTGACAAATGGTCTAGGACCTCCGTTCACTATACCAACCATCAGGATTTTGACCATTACCACCATTACCAGATTCTGGCAATAGAATATCTGTCTGATATTTAATCATTTTCTTGAAGCACATCTTATGCATATATGTCTTCACAGTATTTATTTATCTCAGTGATGACCATCTGGGCTCCCAAGGCAATTTATAATAGATGGTAACAGATTCAGTTCTGAAACAGATTTAAAATAGTGCAAATGAAAACATGATATAAAATCCATTGGAAACCAAACAAAACAAGACCAATGCCCCTTCAGAACAGTGCAGTGTTAGTTGGTTGTTGGATGTTCGGTAGCAATGGATCGATTCTAATCTAACTCCTCTTGTGAGGGAGTGCCACAGTTGGGGTGATGCTGTTGAGAAAGGACATTGATGGTATTCTGTGATTAATCCTGTTCAGATTTGCTTGAGACTTAGGGAAGAGCTATACTGCTTGAGATATATATCTGATTTTGGTACATGCCGGTTTAAAATCAGTCCACAGATCCATTGCAAACTGACAGCAGCGCTACTGGACAACAGTTTTATGGGGTATGTAGCCAAAGCATAGCTGAAGAGGCTAGTTAATTTTAATTTAAATTCAGCTTGCTTCTACAGCAGTGCAGTTGTCTACAATAGAATCTGGCATATTAGACTCATCTAATATTGTCTCAGCTGGTCAGCCACTGTTTATTTGTTTAAATTAGTATTTACACTGAAATGTGTTTTTTAAACTACAGCAGCTGCAGTGGGAAACTTCAGTGGAAATGCATGTGAAGGCTACTCTGGGCCATAGTATGCCAAATAATTATATGTTTTTAACAAAAGCAAGTGCTTGCATCAAAGTAACATTAGAATGATGGGATACACATAGGAAGAACATAAATCCAAATAGTTCTTTATTGTCACCATAAATCCAAATACTTCTTTATTTGGCTATAGCAATCAGTTTAAAATTGAATTCATCTATATAAGTAATTTTAATTTCAGTAGAATTTTCTGAAGCATAATTATATTGGCCCAAATCATCTTGCCTAGTTATTTAACACAAATATCATAACGTTCGAAGGTGAATTGCCTCAGGATAAGAGACCACTATATATACATTACCTGTTGCATGCTGCAATTGTATGTCCCATTTTGCTGTGGAGAATGCCTGAGAAGATTTCTTATCTCGAGGCAATTTGGCCATCAAAAGGGCATTTTGGCCATTTTATATGAAGGGAGTTATTTGGATAGAACAAAGGTTGCATGTAGTTATGGTGGTTATCAGTCACATGGGTTTCAAATTTAACAAATTAGTGAAGGGTAACAAAGAAAGGAGTTAACTTACTTCAAGAACTGGTGTAAAGTAAAAAGGGAAAGGTTCCCATGGCACATGCATGCTAGTCATGTCCAACCCTAGGGGTGGTGCTCATTTCCGTATTCAAGCCAAAGAGCCAATGTTGTGCAAGTCCATGGCCGTGTGGCCGGCATGGCTGCAAAGAAACACTGTTTTACCTTCCCACTTTTTATGGTGGTACCTATTTATCTACGTGCATTTAGATGCTTTCAAACTGCTAATTGGCAGGAGCTGGGGTTAATAGCAGGAGATCACTCTGCTGGGTGGCACCCTGGATTCAAACTGCTGAGTTGCCAACTTTGTAGCCGACAGTTTTCAGTGCTCTAGCCCCCTGAGCCACCATGCCCCAGCTAGAACTGGTGTACATGATACATTTTTACTTTCAGACTGAATACTACTCTGAAACACTACAACAGATTCGTTATATGCCATTTGGTATTTGTAAGTTTTAAAGGCTGGTTAATAATGTGAATTAAGAAAGGGGAAACTAGAAGCAATACAACAGATGGAACTGTAGACACCAAAGGTAGAGGTAAAAGGTAAAGGTTTTCCCCACAAATGTGTGCTAGTCTTGACTGACTCTAGGGGCAGTGCTCATCTCCGTATTCAAGCTGAAGAGCCAGTGGTGTGCAAGTCCATGGCCATGTGCCAGCATGGCTGCAAGGAAACACTGCTTTACCTTCCCACTTTTTATGGCAGTACCTATTTATCTACTTGTATTTACATGCTTTTAAACTGCTAGGTTGTCAGGAGCTGGGGTTAACAGTGGGAGCTCACTCCACTGCGTGGCACCTGGGATTCGAACTGCTGAGCTGCCAACTTTGTAGCCAACAGTTTTCAGCAACTAATGACTAATAATAAGCTCAAAAAAGCAAAAGATCTCCCCTGGACACTCCAACCACTGAGGCCCTGGAGAGGGCTCAGACTGATGTCACTGGGTGCCATATATATTTGTATCTTCTTGCAGCCATTGTACTATTTTCTTCCCAGAGTTGTAGAGCTCCGCAAAGGGCAAAAACTGTATCACTGTTGAAAACAATATTTCTGTGTTTTGGAATCTCTCCCCCATCTCCCTTTGTTCTTTCACTTAGTATTGTCACTAACGTCTACTGAGCTAGTTGAGTTTCCTCTGTGTAATGGTACCAAGATGATTGTTGTAGGAACGTTGATTGGGTAGGTCCAGATATTATCCCTATTTCCTCTCCAATTCTCGTTTTCCCATTTATTTATTTTTTGATGCAATTGTGAAAATACCTACCATTGTCTACTGGCAATGATGCTACAGGGCATTTAGGGAAGCCAGTCTTCCTTCCTGGCAGCTTTCTCCATATCCTGGGCTCCCACTTTTTTTAAAAAAAAAATCTGCCATCTCCTTGAAATTGACAGGTGCTGCACAGCTCCACCAGATCACAGCCACCTGTATTTCCTTGCTTTGTGAGACATGTGTGTGTGTGTGTTGGGGGGATACAAAAATTGTCAAGGGCTTCTAAACACTCCTAGTTTAAAAAATAGGATTTTGGCTGATATTTCTCACTTATCATGAAAGGAACACCAGACTGACCTAATAATGAATAGAGATGGGCATGAAACAATTTTTATTCATTTCATTATTCATTATTTGTTTCATTAGGGAATGAAACAAATAACAAAGGGACCCATTAAAGAAAAAAAAACAAAATGGAATGGAAATTTCCATTTCGTTTGCTTCATTTTTCATTCTGGTGTACCTTTTCCTCCTGGGCCAGGCCAGGGGGGAAATAAAAAAAACAACAGATACACTAGCGCCTCTCAGCTGGGAAGTGCTGACCCCAAGCCAGCGCTTCTCAGCTGTAAAAAGAAAGAAAGAAAAAGCCCCACAGTGAGGACTATTTAAAATGATAACCTCCCCAAAATAAACGTGTCCCTCAGCCGCGCCCAGCCAGAAAAATGAAACAAAAAGTTTAGAAAGAAAAACAAAACAAATGAAATAAGAAATGAATTTTTTAAAATAATTTGTTTCATATTAAACAAAATGAAATGGGGGCCGGGGCAACGAATAATAAAACGAAATGCCATTTTGGCATTTCATGCCCATCTCTAATAATGAAGATTGTGCAATCTAATAATGTAGCAAGTTTGGCTGGGAATTACTTTTGTGAGAAGATGCAACATTTTGATAAGACCTACTCACATGTCTGTGACTCATCAAGAACCAAGCACCTGTCAACCTAATAATAGATTTTGGATTCTGTATATTTTCTTGATAATTTGTTAGTTTATTTTAAGGTGTTTTTTTGCCTCAGTATAACCTAATTTATTTTTTTATGGCTGGTGGTAAGCTCCAGAAAAACTGTATTTTAATGGAAAGATGGAAAGACCCTCACATTTAGGACCAGGCAAAGCCATAATTTTACAGGCATTAGGCATCTAAAATAACTTTGTATAAAGATTACACAGGGATTTGTCCTCAGTTTTGCAGAAAATACTTAACGCTGAACGATATTTTATGCACACAGAAAGACTTACTTTATAAGACAAGTTGATCAGGGATTTACTTTCCAATATTCAACAATACTGTTACCAAAGTGCTTTTTTGACTCTCATAATAGAGCTGTCATAAGCTATATATTTTAAAAACATCTCGTAAACTACATTTATGTAAAAATGGTATGTGGAAAAGCAGTTCAAAGCAGTTAAAATGGAAGGAATGCAAGTCATATGTTTAAGACCACTTAAAACTGAGTCTTTGGACAAAGACTGTTGAGTTTTTGTTGCCCTTTAAATGCACACACACAGAGAGATTATTAGGCAATCAATTATCTTTATTTTTATTTTTCTGCTTGGATAGTTATGTATACAGTGGCTGGCAAAGGCCCAGAGAATCACGGAAAATATGGGTTGACTTGGGGATTGGAAGGAAGTACACTTCATTTGAATTTACTGAAAGCCATATTTTGTGGTAAGACATCAAGGTCTCTAAGTAGTAGTTGGTTTTGTTGTACATAGAACTATGTACAAAGGGTAAGACTGGTGATTCTAGTTGTGGACAGTGGGCACCTCTCAAGATTTCTCAGTGCATGTCTTGAAACATTATATAGCAGGTGCAAAAGCTGGTGATTATGGGATCTGGACCTCATCAAACCATGAAAGCCGTTATGCATGGGGTTGATTTTGAAACAGGTGTCACATAGGAGCCCTTGGAACAATATGTTGAATTGTATCACCCTTTCCTTACAGTGCTTGTTTAGATTCTTGAGATGCAATATGTCCACATTCATTCCAATGAAGGGCAGCCTCAAGGGCAGGCATTTGCCATCCTGCTCAGGTGTTTAAAAAGGTTAACCTAAACAAACAAGGATTGCTGGCCCCACCCAGAGAATCTCTTTCTCAGAGACAAAGACGACTACTACACTTTAGATTTGAAACACCTTTTCCTTAAAGACAAATCACCTTAAAAATCACTGTCCGCTTTTCAAATTGCTTTTTCTGAAGAGGCCCCTTGGCCACACCCATTTTGACCGCTGTGTTAGTTGACCACTGGGGTGGTGTTTTTAAAATTGGTTACTGCACCCCCTTTTAAAGTGATTTGGTTGTATTTGTGGACATACTACAGCACCATTTTTTTGGTTTCCCCCTGTTTCTGCCATTTCCATGTCATAGTTTAAAGCAGTTCAGCCAAGTGTGAATGGGGAAGCCGATTGCTAAGCAACCACTGAAGTGTGGACTGCTGCACCTCTGTAGCGACCATGTGACTGCGGGAGGAGATAAAGCGATGCAAAATAAAAAGCGGCTGCTCAAGGAAGTGCGGTAGTGGCCAAAAACTGATGAATGAGATGGCGAGTGCTAGCACTGTTTACTTCCTTACATGTGTAGATTAACCACCCATCTTTTTTGAACATGTACTTTCCAGAGAACAAAGTGAGATTGTTTTTAAGTCTCTATGGCTTCCATATTGTGCTGACGTTTGAAAAACTGACTGTAAGCTTGTTGGCCACTTCATTTTTTGATATTTTTCAGAAGTCATTGTGATTTTATACAATGTCCTAGAAGATCCATGTCCTTTTTACACTCTTACATTCTTCTGCTCAAAAATGGAGAAACAACCACCATATTTTTGGGGGCTTTCATTTTACTTCCAGCCTGAGAAAGGTACAACCCCCTGAATTCCCTAAGGCTTTCTTCTTTACAAGAGTACTGCAAATGGAACAGACTTACAAAGACATGATTCTTTTTCCTTATCATCTAAGAAGATAATAACAATAACAGAAACACAACTCACAATGGATATTGTGAATTATGCACACTTGAGTCCACTTGCCAACTCTATGCCAGCACAGGTGTTGCTTGCAAGGAACAGGAAGTATGTTTAGGACAGAAACTACATATTTGCAAATAACTCACAGTGAGTGCTTTACTGTGGGTTATCTGCAAACTACAGTGATGGCCATTTGAAACACATATATTTTAATAAACAGCAGTGAAGGCTGATGAGTGTGCTAGCAGTAGCATAGGTGGCACCAGGAGGTCTCCCTGGACATCAAAAGTGCTGCTACTGTCACTAGTGCTTCTCTCACTCTCCTGGTTACCACCATCTAGTGACTTGCAGGACACTTTTCTTCCCCAACCGACTGCTGGACAGTTCTGGCAGTGGCCAGGGAGCCCATCAACAGTGGTGACAGAGGGACCATCCCTCTGATTATCAGAGATGGCTACTGCTGCTGTCATCCCAGCCATTGCTGTCAAGCTGCCTGATAAACCCATCTGCCTGCAGAAGAAGCCCTTCTGCAGGTGACAAAAGTTGTTTCACATAATCACATTCCATTTATCCCACCCACCCACCCGTGGCATCCAGTGCCTCTGAAAGCAAAATAGGTCAGGAACAAAGTCCCAGATACAGTATATCACATAAATGAGTACATCCCCTCACTTTTGGTAAATATTTTAGTACAGTGGACCCTCGTATAACAAACTGTTTGTATAACATAAAATCTGTACAACATAAAAAATTCCAGAGATAGGGGAAATTTGCTTAACAGAATCACCTATGGGGTGAATCCGTACAGCATAAAAATGGTCGCAATTAGGGATTAATCTGTTTTCAATGCATTCCTATGGGAAATTTGTATAAAGGAAAATTTGCTTAACATAATTTCATTTCAATTCCTTTATACAAGGTACCGCTGTATATCTTTTCATGTGACAGCACTGAAGAAATGACACTTAGCTTGCTATAATGTAAAGCAGTGAGTACACAGCTTGTATAAGAGTGTAAATGTGCTTTCCCCTCAAAATAACGCAACATAAAGCCATTAATGTCTAAACAGCTGGCAAAAAAGTGAGCACACTCCTGAGTGACAATGTTCAAATTGGGCACAAAGTGACAATGTTTTATGTGGCCACCATTATTTTCCAGCCCTGTCTTAACCCTCTTGGGCATAGAGTTCACCAGAGCTTCACAGGTCGCCACTGGAGTCCTCTCCTCCTCCTCCATGACAACATCACAGAGCTGGTGGATATTAGAGAACTTGTGCACCTCCACCTTCCATTTCAGGATGCCCCACAGATGTTCAATAGGGTTTAGGTCTGGAGACATGCTTGGCCAGTCCATCACCTTTACCCTCAGCTTCTTTAGCAAGGCAGTGGTTGTTTTGGAGGTGTGTTTGGGGTCGTTATGTTGGAATACTGCCCTGTGGCCCAGTCTCCAAATGGAGGGGATTATTCTCTGCTTCAGTATGTCACAGTACATGTTGACATTGATGGTTCCCTCAATGAAATGTAGCTCTCCAGTGCTGACAGCACTCATGCAGCCCCAGACCATGACACTCCCACAACCATGATTGACTCTAGGCACAACACACTTTTCTTTGTACTCCCGACCTGGTTGCTACCACACACGCTTGACACCATCTGAATCAAATAAGTTTATCTTGGTCTCATTGGACCACAGGACATGGTTCTAGAAATGCATGCCATTAGTCTGCTTGTCTGCAGCAAACCGTACACAGGCTTTCCTGTGTACCATATTTAGAAGAGACTTCCTTTTGAGATGACAGCCCTGCAGACCAATTTGAGGCACTGATAGGCTGACCCCCTCTTCAACCTCTACAGCAATGCTGGCAGCACTCCTACATCTATTTCCCAAAGCCAACCTCTGGATATGACACTAAGCAGGGGCTCTCAACTTATTTGGTCAACCATGCGAGACCTGTTCTGAATGGAATTAGACATGGGTGTTTTGTTTTGGAAGGGACTAGTTCCAAAATGAAACATGCCAGCACAGCTGGCATTTCGAATGCAGTCCAACCCTCCAGAACAAAAATCAACCACTGTCTTACCCTTTTTTATCTTTTTGGGGGCAAAACTCCAACCAGTAAACAGGCTCTGAACATCATCTTTCCCTCTCCCTGGCGCTGGCCAATCAGGAGCTGTGCAATGACATGCATCATCCCACCTCTCTGTCTGATTGGCCAGGGAGATGGAAAGATGATACATCGGAGTCTGCTTCCTGGTTGAAGTTTCACCTTGTGCGAGGTAAAGCAAGGTAACACAGTGGTTGATTTTGTTCCAGAGGATTGGATTGCATTCTGAACACCAGCTGTGCTGATGTGTTTCTTTTTGGAACCAGTCACTTTCTGAAACAAAACACCCATCTCCAAGTGGAATCTGTTAAACTGCTGTATGCTCTTGGCCACGGTGCTGCAGCTCAGTTTCAGGGTCTTGGCAATCTTATAGCCCAGGCGAGTGATGGCGAACCTTTGGCCCTCCAGGTGTTTTGGACCACAACTCCCAGAATTCCAAGCCTGTACTGCCAATGACAAAGGACTGTGGGAGTTGTGGTCCAAAACACCTGGAGTGCCAAAGGTTCTCCACCACTGGCCTTGGCCATCTTTATGTAGAGCAACACTTCTTTTTCCCCCAGATGCTCAGATAGTTCATTACCATGAGGTGCCATGTGGAACTTCAAGTGACTAGTATGACAGAGTGAGAGCAATAACACCACATGTGAAAGTGAGAGCGAGAGTGATAACATCTGTTCCCCCTTCACACCTGATACCTTGCGACACGAATGGGTCTCATGACACCAGGGAGGGGAAATGGCTACTTGGGCCCAATTTGGACATTGTCTCTCAGGGGTGTAGTCACTTGTATTAATAAATAAATAAATAAATAAATAAATAAATAAATAAATAAATAAATAAATAATAATAATA
Organism: Phrynocephalus forsythii; assembly: GCA_029282475.1. NCBI lineage: Eukaryota > Metazoa > Chordata > Lepidosauria > Squamata > Agamidae > Phrynocephalus > Phrynocephalus forsythii. Next base: position 66,302,987 of record JAPFRF010000007.1, on the reverse strand, counting down.
ATAATAATAATAATAATAATAATAATAATAATAATAATAATAATAATAATAATAATAATAAACTTTATTTTTATGCCAGCTTTCTCCCCAAAGGGGCCCAAGGCAGTTTAGTCGTTAATGGTTGTGTGTTGTGTTATTTTGAGGGGACAGCATATTTAAACTGTTATACAAGTTGTACACTCACTGCTTTACATTGTAACTGAGTGTCATTTCTTCATTGTTGTCACATGAAAATATATTCTAAAATATTTAGAAAATGGGAGGAGTGTACTCACTTCTGTGATATACTGTAGCTTTATTGTCCAAGGTAGAAAATCATAAGAACATAAGAACATAAGAAGAGCCATGAACATAAGAACCAGAGATGGGCACGACTTGGCGGAATTCCTGTTTCCGTTCCTTGTTTCCGTTACGGAACGGAAACGGTAATGGGAATTACTCCGCCAGAACTCGAACTCGAACCGACTAAAGAATAATTGGGTCTGATTTGTCGTGGTCGTTCCTGGCATCGCGGTGATCCCGCGATGCCAAGCGGCACACAAAAAAAGGTTTTAAAAGTTAAAAAAAAAACCCCGATTCCCGGCCAAAAAGCAGGCGGAAATATGCCTGCCTGAGTGAGGGCTCAGGGCACCTACCAGAGGGGTGGTTGACCCCCCTCTCCTGTCCTGGGCTGCTCTGGTGGTGGGGGAAATCCTCGTCGTAGTCACTCGCAACAAGTACCGGACTCGCCGCTGGCCACCACAATTCAAGCGGAAGCGGCACAGAAAAAAAGTTTTAAACTCCCCCCCCCATTCCCAGGCCAAAAAGCAGGCGAAAATATGCCTGCAGTGCAGAGTGCACCTACCAGAGGGGTGGTTTCGGGGGGGGTCCCGGCCTCCCCCCCTCTCCTGTCCTGGGCAGCCGGACTCGAGTCGCCAATCGCCATGCCATGCGGTGCGGGCGGGGGATCCAAAATGGGGCGGCGACCGCAATTTTTTTTTGAAATCGTGGTCCAAAAACACACAAGCACCACACAGAAACATGCGAAAATTGCTATTTTAAAACTGCCAGAATTTTTACAGTAGCAGTGGGTTTTTCTTGCAACAAAATGTCTCCTCTTTCCTCTCTCCATTGATTTTATTTTATTTTATTTTATTTTATTTTATTTACACCTGCACAATGATGGGCTGGCAATGGGAGTGACCATGCAAATTTTTGGAGCCATTCCACCAATCGCATGGCCAGTGGCCACTTGGCCAGGTTGACCACAGAGACTTCTGGGATGTGCCAACCGGGCATAAAAAGCCCACTAACCGTAGCCCGAACCCGAACCCGAACCCTAAGCCTAACCCATACGCCAGTACACTGTCCTTCTAAGTGGGTAAGAGAGGCCCCCAGAAGTGCACCCCAATACTCACCCTAACCTCACCCGTAACTAGCCTAACCCTAGCCCTTGCGCTAACCCTGTTGCCTAAGTCAGATCTGTACTTGCATTGCACTACACACAACAAGTACAATTCCCTTCTTAGTGAGACAAAGGGGGTGCAGAGAGTCTGCCAGTCCGCCACTTGTGGCTCTGGGTGACTCCTGCAGGCTTGGCTCGGCCGGCAGCATGTGTGACATGCAAACCATGCCCTCGAGGCCTGACTGATGCAGGGAAGGCACCCCAAAAAGAGGGGTGCCTCTGCCAGTCTGCTGTGTCTCTGTGCAACTTGGTATGCAATCATATCCATATGGCTATGCATGCATGCCATTTTGCAGCAGGTGAGGAGAGGAGACCCCCATGTATGAGGAGGGGTCTCCAGGAGCCTGCTTTCCCTAGTGGGTGAGGATAGGAGGCACCCCCCCCAAAAGAGGTGCCTCCAGGATACCACTACCCCCAAACCAGTTTAACGACAGACGAAAAAACGAAAAATGAAATGACAATTTTTTGCGAAGTTTCGTGAAAAACGGAAACGAGCCGACACAGGCCGCCTCCAACACACGACAATTCGAAAACGTCATTTTCCCTAGTTGTGCCCATCTCTAATAAGAACATAAGAAGAGCCAAAGGCCCATCTCTTCCAGCTTCCTGTATCTCACAGTGGCCCCACCAGATGCGTCTGGGAGCACACAACACTAGATATCTGTCTCCTGATACCACTCCCCTGCATCAGGTTCTTGGAGTACCAGTTTTAAGCCTGGAGATTACACATCTTCAACATGGTTTGTAACCTGTGATTGACTTTGACTCCAGGAATCTGTCCAATCCTCTTTTAAAGGCATCCAGGCCAGATGCAATCACCACATCCTGTGGCAGGAAGTTCCACTGACTAACAACACGCTGGGTAAAAAAATATTTTCTTTTGTCTAAGATGGCCACAAGCACCATGCCATTCAGAGGATTTTTAAAAAATTATAAAATCCAGGAGATTTACAAGAAAATACTATTATGGGACAATGGTGGGAATGATGCCTGAAAATGGGATTTCCTGGGTAATACAGGAGACTTGACAGGTATGACATAAACCCATACCTCAACCCAAAGAACAAGAGCTTCCCTACAGTATATCATCTTCCAGAGGAATCAAAGCTCCTGTCTACTAAAGCTCTCCCTCTCTCTTTCTAAATGGTGTTTAGATTCATAGCACTTCATAAGATTTCTCACCGTATTGGGCTGAACCAAATAACTAATAGGGGTTGCATAAGCACAGGGAGAAATGAGTTGTCCATAAGAAGACAAAAGATGACATGTGTTTTCCCAAAATCCTGTGCTAAGTTTTATTTATAAACTCAGAGACAAGCTTATTTCTGTCTGGTTTATATGCACAGAGACAAAATTAGCAATTTGCAATTGATGATTTGTGCCAATTGACACACATAGGGACCAAATTAGGAATGTGCTTTATAAGTCAGTCAGGATCATAAGACATCTAGAAAAAGTTGGGGGAAACTGCCCAAGATGAAACATGTCTGTGGGGTGAAGCAAGCACTGGCAGGGACATTTTGTGATTGTTGCATCAGTGAAGCCTTATCCTTTTCTTCTTGTGCATTCCTGACAGAAACATCAAGCCAACAGCTAGTTGTTCAACTGGTTTGGGAATGTCTCCTTGTATATTCAGTGCAATATTTAGAAAAGAGGAGGGACTCTCATTAACTGAATGGTTAAGTGAATCATCCATCCAGCCCCTCTATAAGATCGGGCAGTGGAGAATGTATCAGATACGGAAACAATAATATGTTTGGCACCTATCATTTACTAGCAATTATTTTCCAGAATAAAGAACATGGGGAAGTAAGGGCAATTACCTCATTAATTTTAATGGAAGAGCAGTGAAGTTATTTTCCCCTCTTGTAAAGGGTAATGACTAGGATAAAGGGAGGGAGGTGAACTTGAATAGACTAAGGACATCTCCTTAGCTTGATAGGAAGCTGTGAGGGCAGTCAGAAATCAAGTGATTGCCTTTGCCAGTCGGTATCATTTCTGACATTCATTTTGCTTTTGTAAAAAAATAAAATAAAATAAAATAAACAAATATCAGAGGAGGACTGAGAGACATTTTGTTGCACCCATCATCAAAATAAAATAATCAGCAATTCATTTAGCAAAGACTGGATTTCTGTTGGTTAATGTATTTATGACATTTTAACAATGTTTTGGTAGTATTTTTAACCCTGCCTTTCTCCTTGGAAAAGGACCCAAGGTGGCTTACAGTAATGAGGGACAATATACAGTCCAGTACAAATAAGACATATTCAAGTTTGAGAACAAGGCTCTCATTGTTCTTCAAATGGCTCTCTGGATATACAATGGAGTAGGGTCATTATTGGTTTATGGATTTGGCTTTCTAAATAATCCAGAAGTAGAGATGGGCACGACTTGAAAAAATTTTTTGGGAATTTTCAAGTTGGGCTTTTTCTGGCTGTTCCGAGCCTGGTCGTTTCCCCACCAGAAATTCCCAAAAACGGGGATGGGTTTTTTCATTTTTCCAGAAACAGTACTCTTTTAGGTGCCCTGAGGCTCCTGGAGGCATTTTTCACCTGCTTTTGGCTGGAAACCGGGTTTTTTTAACTTTTAAAAACGGGCTCCTGGAGGCACATGGCATAGGTGCCTCCTATCCTCACCCACTAGGAAGGGGAAGCAGGCTCCAAGAAATCAGACCAACATGGGGGTCTCCCCTCCTCACCTGCAGCTGCAAAATGGTATGTAAGCCATATGGATATGCATACCAGTTGAGACAGTGAGACTTTTTGGCAGTGAACCCAGAGCCAAGGTGACACTTGTTTCATAAAAAAAATCACGCACCACCATGTCTCACACATTAGAAAATGTTTAAAAATTTAACTCAAGTAGATCTATATTGGGTTAAGGTAAACAGTGCAAGGGCTAGGGTTAGGCTCCTGCTGGTGCACCTTACAGTGGGCTAGTGGGTTGCACCTCTCCTGCCTCCTCCTGACCTCCTAAGAAGACAGTCTGTGATGTCCTCCTAAGGACTGGAGCTTCCCATCATTCAGGGTTAGGATTCAGGGGGTCAGGGAATGTTTTGGGGCTTTTCCCACATCCCAGAAGTCTCCATGGCCCAGTGGCCATGCGATTCCTGGGAACCATTCATGGCACATCCGGCTCTCCAAGCATCTTCTCTTGCCCCACCCCCAGCCCATCATTCCCACCGCCTGGGTGTAAATAAAATAAAATAAAATAAAATCAATGGAGGACAGAGGAGGAGAGGAGTGACATTTTGTTTATATAAAACCCATTGCTACTGTAATCTCTGGCAGTTTATAAATTTTCGTGATGTTTCTGTTGTGCTTGTGTGTTTTTGGACCACGGCGCCCCAAACCCAATTTGAGGCTCCTTTGCCTTTTGGAGGGCCCGCACCGCATGGCATGGCGAGGATTGGGGCCTGCCCAGGAGGCGAGGGGAAGGCGAGACCCCCTCCAGAAACCGCCCGTCCGGCAGGTGCCCAGCGCCCTTAGTCAAGCAGGCATTTTGCCGCCTCTTTTTGGCCTGGGAATGCCTACCAGCTGGGTTCTCGGATTTTTTCCTGATGCCATCCGGCAGGGGCTGGCGCTTTTGGCGGCGGTGGCGGGAGCGAGCCTGGGCTTTTTGCTGGCTGCGAGCCTGTGGCGATTCTTCCAGTGGCAGCCCAGGACGCATGTGCCTGGATGGGGGAGGCACGGGGATCCGCCCAGAAACAACCCTTCTGGTAGGTGCCCTGGGCCAAGGCATTTTTGGGGCTTTTTGGCCAGATGAGCAAAAATAAGTCAGTTGTGTGTGTTTGTGCGGCAGCCGGCTTCTTTCTGTACGCCCGCCTTCCTCCGGCTCGCCGCGCGACAAATCACCAGCAAACATGTTTGCGGCACAGTACTGTGCCACGGAACACCTGTTGAAAAACACTGCCGTAGAGTAACGGAACCAAGTAACAGAAACAGAAACGGGAATACCGCTAAGTCGTGCCCATCTCTATCCAGAAGCATAGCAAGCTGTTTTGTTGGTGGTTGTTATGCGCTGTCAAGTTTCCTCCCATTTTATGATGACCCTATGAATGAATGGTCTTCAAAATTCCTGTCCTCAACAGCCCTAATAAACTCTTGGGAACTCAAGGCTGTGGCTTTCTTGATGAAATCAAGCCATCTGATATTTGGTCTTTCTGTTTACCTGCTGCCTTCAGCTTTTCTCAGTGTTGCTGCCCCATCACCCTGTGAATCTTCTCATCATGTACCCAAAGTTTGACAATCCGGGTTTCACCATTTTTTTTTGTCTTATTCTGGCTGAAGTCCTGTTGTTTATTGTAGAAAGTTATTCTAGAGTAGGCTCATTGTATTAATGGGGGTTTGGTGAGTTAACTGTTCTATAGGTTCCATTGATTTAAATGGTTCTACTTTAACTATGACTTACTATGCTAAGTATATAAGTGCCTTCATGTGAATTGTGACTTATTGTGGTTTACTGTTCCTTTCTTCTGGGGGAATCCTCAGACGGTGCCCAAGGGTGCACAGGATGGTTCTTTTGGGATGTACAGCAGGATTGAACTCCTAACCTTTGGTCCTTCTGCCAGATCTCTAACTCAATGAACTATCCAGACAACTTTGGGCCATTATTAGCCCAACCCAATAAAGGCACAGATAAGTATGCATTGTGGTAATGCAAGCAATGTCAGTCATTGTCTCAGCTACTCAAATGAGGTCAATTATTCTTATTTATTTATTTATTTATTTATTTATTTATTTATTTATTTATTTATTTATTTATTTATTTATTCTTGGACTTATAAACTGCCCAATTTTCCCAGAGGGAACTCTGGGTGGTGTACAGACATGTCACTCCAGGCGACTAAACAATACAATCACAAAACAGTCCCCAGCGAAAATAAACATCAAAACCTAACAAATGCAAATCAAACAGCCAAATACCATTAAAAACTGCTAGCAAATACTAATATATAGAGAGAGACCAAGAAAATATATATTCTTGGCTTTATCTGTTGATTAGATTTCATGCTTTCTTGAATTTCATTAATGAATACACCTCTTTTGTTTAAAAGACAGGAAAACAATATTTGAAAAAAAAAAAAGTACACACACCATCCACAACCAAAAGCAAAACATACACCAAGAGAGAGCCTTATTTGCTACAACAAGAAAGCATCAGAACTTGTGATTGAAGGCAGTCGTTGGCCGCATTATGTAAGATGCTGCTGTTTGTTCCTTTTTCATAGCCTCTAAGCTTCAAATGTGTCTGGCAGAACATCTGGCTTATGACTCTAGCAATGATGATGCTAATGTTGGACTGCATGTGTCAGATGAAGTTGACTGTCAAAATGTGTGCCAAAATAATGAATCACTTAAGTTCCAATAACCTTCCACATTTCTCATATTTGTAATGCTCCTTCTTGTTTTTCTCCAACCAGAGGCTGGATGTCCTCAAAGCTACACTGATTTTGGATGCAACAGCTCCAAACAATGATGTTTTGTGGCATCCAAACCAGTCCCCAAGATCCTCCAGACAATAAATTCTTCTCTTTCTCACATTTCCTTTCCCATTTATTGCATCTTAAATAATCAGTCTAACAGTCTGTACTATTCTTTGTAATGCTAATAGAATGTGACTGGATTGTTGTAAGACTGTTATACAGAAGCACCTGGATTTGAGCCAGTGTTGATGTTCTTTTTGCACTGAAATTATAAGAAATACAAGCAGCTTGAGTTGAAGTATTTGGCTTAGCTGGATTGTGGTTCAGGCTGAAAAAAGCAGTTGAAGAAACCCTTACAGTAGCTTCATCATCTTAGCAGAAACTAGTATTAGTCTGTAATACATTGTCCACCAGTTCAGGTTGATGGTTATACATCTCACAGAAACAGAATATTAGAGGTATGGAGTAGAACTATTTTTTTTTAGATTACAACTCCCAGAATTCCATAGTGTCCTAGGGAATTATGGGAAGTAGACATGGGCACGACTTGGCGAAATTGTCGTTTCCATTTTCGGTTATCATTTCCGTTACGTAACGGAAACGGTAACGATAATTAAGCCGTCAGAACTCGAACCAAAAAAGAAAAATTTGGTCGGTTTTTTCGTTTCCGTTTGTGGCATCGCGGCGATCGCGTGATGCAAAGCACAGAAAAAGTTTTAAAAGTTTTTAAAAAACCCAACTCCCGGTCAAAAAGCAGGCAAAAATATGCCTGCATGAGGCTTTGCCACCTACAAGAGGGGTGATTTCTGGGGGGTCCCTGGCCTTTCCCCCCTCTTCTCCTGTCCTGGGCTGCTTGCACCAGGCTGGGGGGTTCATTCTCGTTGTCTGTCTCGCTACATGCCATGCGGTGGGGGGGGGATCCAAAATGGCGACTGCAATTTTTCTTTTGAAATCGTGGTCAAAAATCACACCAAATCACCACAGAAACATGTGAAATTTATTTATTTTAAATGCCTGAATTTTTATAGTAGCAGCAGTAGGTTTTTTTTATAGCAATAAAACGTCATATTGATTTTATTTTATTTTATTTTTATTTTTATTTTTTTAGACCTGCCCATTTGGGCTGGGCATGGGATGGGACCATGCAGATATTTTGAACCATTCCACCAATGGCATCGCCAGGTTTTTGACTGACACTTCTGGATGCCGGCACTTTCCAGAAATCGCAGTCGGGTGTATGGATGTGGTTGAGGGAGGAGGGCTGGCTGCTGGTGCTGGTGTGATCCGATTGAGATTGAGGAGGGAGGCTGGAGGCTTTAGGATTTAAGTTAGGCAGGGAGGGAGGGAATTGAATTTAGAAAATAATTTCTTTGATTCCCTGCAGCCTTGTCTGCTGAAGGGAATAGCAGTTTATTCTTTATTTCTTCTCTGGCAGTTTGTGAGGATTTTTTCTGATATTGGATAAAGGGGGAGGTTCGACTGGGAGTGGGAGGTGTGGATTTATTTTAAAAATATATTATATACTACCATTTATTTTCTATTTTCCCAACTACAATTTGCTTGCACACACACACATTTGGGGTGCAAGCCAAGAACAGAACCTCTATCCTTCCTAAGTGATATCCTAACTGCCCACTCGCCCGTCCGCCTGTTCCGCCACCCTGTGGCCCACGCCGCCGCCCTCCCACTTGCCCGCCCGTGGCCGCCACCACCGCCACCCGCCCGCACCTCCCCCTGTCCCCCGCCCCGCCCGCCGCCTAGGGTGCAAAAACACCTAGCGCCAGCCCTGATTGCGGGACGCCCCTATGCTCTGGGAAGTCAAATCGTGCTAAATCGCGGTGGAAACGACAAATGACAAATGGAAACGACAAATTTTTGAAAAATTTCACGACAAATGGAAACGAGCAGAAACGGACCCGTTCCGATGAATGAAAACTTGAAACGTCAGTTTTTCTGGTCGTGCCCATGTCTAATGGGAAGTATAGTTCTAAGAAGGTACAGCTTTAGTGGATGGTGCAGTATAATCCAAGGATGGCACAGTTTTAATCACAAATATATTAGTGACCCTGTCAAAGCATTGTGAAAATCATTATCAAAATACATTCATTTCCCCCTGAGGTTAAAATAGGTATATCATGATTTTATAAAGAACACAAAAGCAGCCATCATGCTGATTCTGTAAAACCTTAATTGGTTACCAGTTGCTGCCTGAGCCCAATTCAAAGTGCTTGTTTTGACATATAAAGCCCTAAATGGCTTAGGACCTAGATACCTGAAGGACCACCACATTCCATATGAACCTACCCAGCAATTAAGATCTAGCCAGGGAGCCCTCCTGTCCTGAAAGAGCCATCCCTCAAGGAGGTGAAAGGGATGGCTTGTAGGAACAGGGCCTTTTCGGCAGATTATGGAATGCCCTCCGAAGTGAGACCTGCCTGGCACCAACATTGATGACATTCCAGTGCCAGGTAAAAACATTCCTGTTCCAGAAGTTTTTAAAACTGATTATTGTGGGTCCTGGTGGTGATTTTAGTGTTGTGTTTTAATGTATTGTATTTATTGTATTTAAATGTTTTTATTGTTTTAATTGTATTGTGATTTTGATATTTTAATTGTTTATTTTGATTGTGAGCTGCCCAGAGACCTCCTTTATTTATATAGCATACAAGCTATATAAACAAACAAACAAACAAACAAACAAACAAATATTCCCATTGCATGAGGAAGAAAAGAGTGCAGTATTTGAAGGTTGGAGGTAGAGATTGGCATGACTTAGCGGTATTCCCGTTTCTGTTTCTGTTACTCGTATCTGTTACTCTACGGAAACGGTAATGGGAATTACTCCGCCAGAATTCAAGCTCGAACTGACGAACGAACAATTTGGTCTGATTGGCCTCGTGGCGCAGTGGTTAAATGCCTGTACTGCAGGTTAAACTGTGCTCATGACCTGGGTTCAATCCCTGGTAGCAGGCTCAAGGTTCACTCAGCCTTCCATCCTTCCGAGGTTGGTAAAATGAGTACCCAGCTTTGTAGCATGCTCACTGATTTTGTAAACCGCCCAGAGTGCTCGTATATACTTGAACACTTTGCTTTGCTTTGCTTTGTCGTGCGTTACTTGCATCGCACAATGCCAAGTGGCACAGAAAAAAGTTTTTAAAAGTTAAAAAAAAAAAACCCGATTCCCAGCCCTAAAAGTAGGCGAAAACTGTCTGAGGGCACCTACCAGGCCAGAAGGGTGTTTTATTTGGGGGGGTTTCCCGCCCCCTCTCCTTGGCTATTGCTACTGCTGTGCTGCTGGTACCAGGCTGGGAGGGCGCATCCATTTGCCATGCAGTGCGGGGGATCCAAAATGGCGACCGCAATATTTTTTTTTGAAATCGTTGCCCAAAACCCCACCAAAGCACCACAGAAACATGCGAAAATTAGCTATTTTAAATGCTTGAATTTTACAGTAGCAGAAGTGGTTTTTCTTGCAAAAAAAAGTCTCTGTTGATTTTATTTTATTTTATTTTATTTTATTTTTTTACACCTGCAGAAACATGCAATGATGGGCTCATTTAAAATGGACCATGCAAAGTTTTGGAGCCATTCCACCAATCGCATGGCCAGGTTTTGCTGACTGTACCAAAATCCAAATGCAGTCAAAATGGCGACCACAATATTTTTTTTGAAATCGTTGCCCAAAACCCCACCAAAGCACCACAGAAACATGCGAAAATTTTATTTTAAATTGAATTTTTACAGTAGCAGCAGTGGGTTTTTCTTTTTGATTTTATTTTATTTTATTTTATTTTATTTTATTTTTTTACACCTGCACATTTGCAATGATGGGCTCGCCCATGGGAGTGGACCATGCAAATTTTCCACCAATCGCATGGCCACTTGGCCAGGTTGACCACAGAGACTTCTGGGATGTGCCAATGGGGCATAAACAGCCCACTAATCGTAGCCCAAACCCGAACCCTAAGCCTAAGCCTAACCCATACGCCAGTACACTGTCCTTCTAAGTGGGTCAGAGAGGCACCCAGAGGTGAACCCCAATACTCACCCTAACCTCACCTGTAACTAGCCTAACCCTAGCCCTTGCGCTAACCCGTCTTAACCCTAAGCCAGATCTACTTGCATTGCACTACATGCAAGTACGTGAGACACAGCGGGTGCAAAGAGGCTGCCAGTCCGTCACTTGTGGCTCTGGCTGACTCCTGCAGCTCCCTCCAGGAACCCGCTACCCCCCCCAAACCAGTAATAATGACAACGAAAAAATGAAAAAAATGAACTGACTAATTTTTGCGAAATTTCACGAAAAATGGAAACAAGCCAAAACGGACTGCCTCCGACACACGACAACCGAAAACGTCATTTTCCCTAGTCGTGCCCATTTCTAGCTGGAGGATTTGTTATGGGGAGGGATGGAAACAATGGGCTCAAGTTACAGGAAGCCGGATTTTGGTAGAACATCAGGAAAAACTTCCTAACTGTTAGAGCAGTGTGTCAGTGAAATCAATTACCATGGGAGGTGGTGACTGCTCCAACACTGAAGGTATTCAAGAGAAATTTGGACAGCCACCAGGCAGATATCCTTTGATTTGTATTCCTGCTTGGAGCAGGGGGATTGACTTGACGGTCTTATAGGCCCTTTCAGCTTCACTATATAAAATGTTTAATTCTTTTAAATCTTGTATACTTACTGGGTTTTTTTCTTTTTTTTTTTTCTTTTATTTATTATTTATTTATTTATTTATTTATTTATTTATTTATTTATTTATTTATTTATTTATTTTGCTTTTCACTGTGGCTTTTTAATTATGTAACCTGCCTTGGGTATTTTTCAAGGACAGAAGTGGGATAAAAGATAATTATATATACACAGTATATGCACATGTTGTTGTAATCAGAAACATTGTACCAAACAGCAGGAGCATCCCAGGAGAAGATACCCTGTTTCATAGCATGGGATCACATAGCCCGTCAGATGCTTCGAGAGTCGAGACTACAACTCCTATTAAGTTGCAACCAGCATTGGTAATAGTGAGGGATGATATGAATTGTAGCTGGAGCTTGGAATTCATGATATGAATTGTAGCCGGAGCTTAGAGCTTTGCAGTATTGGAAAAGCAACAGTGGCTCACAGATTCTTGATGGTATACTCTAAAAGGAAAAATTGTCCAAGCTCTGTAGTTGAAGAACATCTGGAGGACCCACATGCTTCCAGAACCTTCTTTATTTCCATGTACTAATGTCTATTATCAGTAATCAGGAGGGGCATTTGATAGCTCATTTATTCCGACAAACAAGAAAAACATGCACTCTCCTGTCCATTTAGTTTAATTAGTTCTCATTTCTCCATTAATTAATTTTCTCCAAACAATACTTCAAATTAAGTATGCAGACTGCTTTAACCAATTAAAATGCAGAGAAGTGAAAAAAAGGCACTCAGTGTGAGTTGTTAAAAACAGCTTGATTATTTCAGGCATCTAGAATGACATTCAGTCTCTGTGCTATGTGTCTATTCCCAATCAAATTAGAGACTTTTGTTAAATATTGAATGCCCTTCCCACTTGAGAAAAGGGTAACAGTCTTCCTTTGCAGACGGTTACAAAACAACAAAGGTTCGGTCAGCCTACTGAAGTCGGCTGATGCCTTTACAGTGAATTGGATTACACACTAAATATCCTATCATGAGCTCCCCATCTCATGTTGGCAATAACTGTGAAGAGCTACTCAGCTTGGCATAAACCTCTTCTCCAGGAAAATTAAACTCAGCAGCCAAAGGGAAAAGATCACGAGCTTAGAAGGCCAGTCGCTGGCAAAGAGGTCTGGCAAACAATAGCAGGCCAAACACTTAGAAGGATTCTCAGATGTGTTTAAATGCAAGGCAGGGAATCATTAATTTCTTCCATTTTGGAAACACTTTTTGCCGGGTAAAAACTCTAGGTTACACATTGTTCCATTAACACTTATGTTACACATACAAGAATGGCTTTTATTAAAATGCTCAGATTCAAGAGATGTATACTGGATCAGCATGCCCTATTCCAGCCTGATAATCATGGAAACAAGCTCAACGGGGCGGCGGGGTGGGGGAGGCTCACCAGTTTTTATATGCAAATGTACAAGGGATTTTTCTCCAGAGTTCAAAGCTTTGGCAGAAGGCTTTGCACAATGGTAATTAAAATGTACAGTGCATTTTCTTCTTTTTAAAAAAGTCCCTTATGTCCAGTGCTTGTTGGACAGAAATACCAGTGTCAAAGTATATTGAATTCAACAATTTATATCTAAACTATATTTAACGATATTGATTATATTCAATATATTTAGTTGTAGTAAAATGTCCATTTTAATGTAGCTAGAGAAGCACACATTTCAGCTCTGGGAATTGCTACAGACTCCAATATGTTTTACATTTAATTGCCAAAGGATACAATGCACTTGTGTTATTACATTGGTTTCGTTCTTGGATGATTTCCCCTTTGGCAGACCAGTGACAGTTTTTCATTGGTTATTCATTCACCTTATTGATTAACACATACCGGACCAATTTATTAGTCCCTCTGAATCCATTTTGAGCTTCCAGCTTTTTAAAATAGAGAGATATCTTTCACAGAATGCTAACACCATATATTCTCTACTTGTAAAATACATTCACCCATTATTAAATCTATGCTTATCGAACAACATAATTTAAATTTCATTATTGCTTGTCACATTTAACAGCACTCACTGTGGCTGATATCTAGTTGTAAGTCATAACTCAAGTAGGTCCACCGGATCAGTGGAAGTTACAGAAGGGTTGACTCACCACATCTCCACTGAGTCAATGGGCTTACTCTAGTTTTGGCTTATTACTGGATTTTAGTCATTGGTTTTGCCTTCCTTTCTGCTTTTAATTGGCAGAATCCTGTTCATTTAACCATCGCCCCCATGATCCATTGTACAAATGGCTGATCTTAACACAAGGTTTTTGCAAGGAAGTATTCACTGGTCCTTTGTTCAACCAGAAGCCCTGTTGCTTTGAATGGATGGCCTCTGGGACATGCAACTGTTATCTGGAAATTGTACAGAATGCTATGCCTGTGGGATGTTCTGCTCCATGCTTGCTCTCCAAGATTCTATCTAGTGTATCTCAGTACTCAGAGAAAGGAAAGCATCTGACTTGCATGTTCTCAATCTGCTGTTGGAGCTAGTGGGGCATAGTGAATGGAGTGACACACTAGGACTCAGGCAAACTCAGTTCAAGTGCTTGCTCAGCCAGAGAAATCTCTGTAAGATGGCACAATAAATTCTTCAAACAGCCTACATACCTTTAAGATCCTACTCAGATTTCTGTGGCACATAACAATAGTAACAATCATTGCTTGCTTTCAGAATTCATACTTAGAGATGGGCACAACTAGGGAAAATGACATTTTCGAGTTGTCGTGTGTCGGAGGCAGTCTGTTTCGGCTCATTTCCGTTTTTCGTGAAATTTCACAAAAATTAGTCGGTTCTTTTTTTTGTTTTTTTGTTGTCATTAGTACTGGTTTGGGTGGGGGGTAGCGGGCTCCTGGAGGGAGCTGCAGGAGTCAGCCAGAGCCACAAGTGATGGACTGGCAGACTCTTTGCACACGCTGTGTCTCACGTACTTGCATGTAGTGCAATGCAAGTAGATCTGGCTTAGGGTTAAGACGGGTTAGCGCAAGGGCTAGGGTTAGGCTAGTTACGGGTGAGGTTAGGGTGAGTATTGGGGTGCACCTCTGGGTGCCTCTCTGACCCACTTAGAAGGACAGTGTACTGGCATATGGGTTAGGCTTAGGCTTAGAGTTCGAGTTTGGGCTACGATTTGTGGGCTGTTTATGCTCCATTGGCACATCCCAGAAGTCTCTGTGGTCAACCTGGCCAAGTGGCCATGCAATTGGTGGAAAATTTGCATGGTCCACTCCCATGGGCGAGCCCATCATTGCAAATGTGCAGGTGTAATAAAATAAAATAAAATAAAATAAAATAAAATAAAATAAAATAAAATAAAATAAAATAAAATAAAATCAACGGAGACTTTTTTTTGCAAGAAAAACCCACTGCTGCTACTGTAAAAATTCAAGCATTTAAAATAGCTAATTTTCGCATGTTTCTGTGGTGCTTTGGTGGGGTTTTGGGCAACGATTTTAAAAAAAAATATTGCGGTCGCCATTTTGGATCCCCGCACTGCATGGCAAATGGATGCGCCCTCCCAGCCTGGTACAGTCAGCAAAACCTGGCCATGCGATTGGTGGAATGGCTCCAAAACCTTGCATGGTCCACTCCCATGGGCGAGCCCATCATTGCGAATGCGCAGGTGTAAATAATAAAATAAAATAAAATAAAATAAAATAAAATAAAATCAACTGAGACTTTTTTGCAAGAAAAACCCACTGCTGCTACTGTAAAAATTCAAGCATTTAAAATAGCTATTTTTTGCATGTTTCTGTGGTGCTTTGGTGGGGTTTTGGGCAACGATTTCAAAAAAAATATTGCGGTCACCATTTTGGATCCCCCGCACTGCATGGCAAATGGATGCGCCCTCCCAGCCTGGTACCAGCAGCGCAGCAGTAGCAATAGCCAAGGAGAGGGGGGCGGGGAAACCCCCCCAAAGTAAAACACCCTTCTGGCCTGGTAGGTGCCCTCAGACAGTTTTTGCCTACTTTTAGGGACGGGAATCATTTTTTTTTAACTTTTAAAAACTTTTTTTCTGTGCCTCTTGGCATTGCGCGATCGCCGCGATGCAAGTAATGAGCATGACAAATTAGACCAAATTGTTCGTCGTCGGTTCGAGCTCGAATTCTGGCGGAGTAATTCCCATTACCGTTTCCGTAGAGTAACGGATACGAGTAACGGAAACGGAAACGGGAATACCGCTAAGTCGTGCCCATCTCTATTCATACTTAGTCCATTACAAACTGAAGCTGGGCATTTGAGTCAACTATAAATGAGAAGGTTCTTCAGTTGAAGGCAACTGAAGTAAGGTTTGGGTTTCACTATTTTCTGATTTAGTCTCTCCATCTGTGGAGTTCATGGGTGACACGAGTGCCCATGAAAAAGATCTGTCTTAATAAATTACACTTTGATCATCAGAAAGCAACACTATTTGGGTGATCAAAAATCTAAAATAGTCTTAGGCTTTAACAGAAGCACAGTATCTTATGTCTTAATAGCGTCTGGGTCTGCACTGATTCTATTAGAATCAACCAAGGGCTACATCCCACTGTAATACGTTTCATTGACAACTCCACTATAATACAAGTAAAAAAGATGCACATGTACTTTGTTCTCATGGAGATCACAGTGATATTTCTAATTTATTAGCTTTTAAATACTGTTTTATGGTGTAAGGTCCTTTCAGGGAGAAAGGCAGGATAGAAATATTTTAAATAAATAAAAACAACAATACAGTCACCCCCGCCATTTAGCGGTTCAGGTACCATGGTCCCACTACATTGTGGGATCGCAGTACCTGCAGTGCTGGGGGGGCAGGGGGCAATCAGGTTGCTCTGCACCGCCCCCACCCCTCCAAAAAGCCCCGGAGCCACGCAGGGGGGTGGCGGGGAGCAATCAGGTTGCTCCCTGCAGCCACCCCAGGCCCCTCTGAAAAGGCTTGGAGCCGTGTGGTGGGGTGGCGGGGAGCAATGCGATCACCCCCCACCTCCCCTGCATGGTTCACAGGCTTCTGGAGGGGCGAGGGTGGTGGGGGCGATTGGGTCACTCTGTGCTGCCCCTGGGCCCCTCCGAGAAGTCTCAGGGCTGTGTGGGGGGGCGGGGGCACAATCTCCATTGAAATGCATTGTCAATGGATTTCAATGGAGAAATTTTCCCCATTGGAAAGCATTGAGCCAATGTTTTCCAATGGGAAACTTTTTCTCCATTGAAATGCATTGGCAATGCATTTGAATGGAGATAGCCCCGGACAAGAAGTCTCAGGTGGTGCAGGTGGGCAGCAGCGGGAGGTCAGATCTCCTTGCCGCCACCAGCACACGCCGCCCCAAGACTTCTGCGATTGCCCCCGCCCCCTGCCACATATTGCAGATTTTCATGGATCGTGGGTGGGGTGGGTCCCTAACCCCTGCGATTGGTGGGGGGTTACTGTAATAAGTGTCCCTTAAAACAAGATATGTGGCAGCACCCCAATTCTATGATCCAGTATAAAAAAAGCCTTGTCAATACTTTCTTATTTGAGCTTGCCAGGGAGCTGCAACCTTTCTTGAAAAACCTTGTATGGACTTTGACAGCTATACAAGCTAGCACCAAATCACTACCAACACCATTTTCTTATGTTTGGAATGTGCTTGCAGTGCATTTGCAGATGTTGTAGGAGAATATCTCCTAAGAGCAAGTGTTAAATAGCTCTGGGGACAAGGTGAGATGTGATTATTTTTATTCACTTCAACTCTGTTTCTTTAGGTTGGTTTGGGAACAAACTTGCCTTAGTTGCCCTGGTGGATGACCTTCTGGAGCAGAGAGACGGAATATGTGCAATTGTGTATGCCCTGCTTGGATTTTCAGCAGCCTATGATTGTGTCATTGGCCACTGTTCGCTGCTGGATCATCCCTATAATTATATTTTGAAGACATTATTTTATGGTTCTTTTGTAATGGATACTTCACAGGATTGTTCCAGAAAGTACCAATACATCACTTTGCCCCAGTGCTTAAAAAATTATGGGGCACCTCAAGATATCACGTTGTTCCTGGTGTTAGCATTTATATAAACCTGAAGCTGATTGCCATTAGGAGTTTGAAGTAATTTCCATCATTATGCTCATGAAACTAAGCAGCATTTCTCCATGACATCTGAATCAGGAGGGACTCTTCTGACTTCTTCCCTGGATATACCAGGTGTGAATGTCAGCAAACAGGGACTTATCCCTAACTAGGAGAAGACTTCCTGGGTGTATAATTTAAAGATAAACATTTTGGGGAGTTTTCCTATTGTAGATGGTGTCACTCCCCTTCAAAAGGAATGGGCATGTAGTTTGGATAGCAGTCCTGGATTCATTAACATCATTCAAGGTAAAATTGGCTGGTAGGCCAACTGTCCTCTTTTCTAGGTGGGGATAACTTGATCCACTTAGATCCAGGGATTGGTTTAAACGTCTATTAGATTGCTCTACTCTAAATGAAGAAGATGTGTTTTACATAGTGCACTCATATTTGTTCTGGAAGCTCTTGTTAGTGTATAATGCAATAATGAGGATGCTGAGTAGTGTGCTGAGATATGCTGAGCCTTACATATATTACACTATTGTTGAAATAACCACATTGGCTGCTTGTAACTACTGCTCCAAATTCAAGCCCTTGTTGATGTATGAAGGCCGAACAGCCAGGGGCTAGGCTAACTAATGGATTCCCTTCCCTAACGTGAACCATGTGATTGGTGAAGTCATCGGAGAAAGCCATGCTGGTTGTTCTGGGAATTGCACATTGCCATCTGGTGGCAATCTGGAAGGGAGCTTTTTCCATGGTGGATCCCATATATTGAACACCCACCCTTCAGGATATGAGATGCACTATTTAGGCATATGTTCTTAAGAAGGCACCTCTTTACACAGGGCATTTCTGATTGCTCCTGGAACTTGGTTTGAAAACTGTGCTTTGAGCCTATTGATTTAAATGTTAAATGAGTTTAAATATTTATTTAAAACTTATTTAATGTTTTATATTTAATGTTTGATTTCAGACTCTCTTTCAAAAATGGAACTTAATTTCATTTCTGCACACTAAACATGTAAGATTATAATGAGTCGTGTGATGATAATACTATAGTGACAATTCATAAGGCCATTCCTAAATGAAGATCATATAATAAAAGAAGACAAAAGAATTAAAAAAGTATCTTTAAAAAGTAATTTGCTGTTTGTATAGTTCCAACCTCCCAAGTAGTTAAAAGTGTTGAAAGTTGGGCTTCTTTGTGACGTATAAGTCATTTTCTGTTTATGAAAAGTGACTAAAATAGCTGCTTTCTAGACATTTAAAAAATCTCAGCACTATCACTATGAAAAAAAAAACCTTTTCTCTCATGGCACAGTGATTAAATGTCTGTACTGCAGGTAAAACTATGACCACGACCTGGGGTTCAATCCCAGGTAGCAGGCTCAAGGTTCACTCAGCCTTCCATCCTTCCGAGGTCGGTAAAATGAGTACCCAGCTTGTGGGGGGGGCGAATGTGTAGCCTGCATAATGTAATTAAAACTGTAAGCCACCCAGGGACTTCTTGAAGTGGTATGGGGTGGTATATAAGCAGAACACTTTGCTATATGAATATCAGCAAACCCTATGAAAGCACAAAGCAGTAGCATGAAGAAGGACACAAGCCAGCATGCCAACTGTGTGATAGTCCCACTCCATTCTGTAATGAGGTCACCGCTCCAATGCAGAAAAATAACAGAAAAGCTACAGTTAGAACACAACAGGAATGAAGCCACCCTCTGATATATTAAATGCTGTTCCAAAGAGGACAAAACTTTCAGTGCCTTCTTCCACGTGGTCTTGAAAGATTGAACTGCTTACTTGGATCAGGCAGTTACTTCTGACTGACAAACCTCCTTAGATGAGCAGTGAAACATTTTGATCTCACAAGAAAAGAAGTCCAGGTACCATGACTCTACTTCCAGGCGACCTCAGCTGGATGACAGAGAATTTTCACATAGTTACTTCCTAGTTATGGAAGAGTGGTTCAATGCAAACATTTAGCTATAGCGATGCTTCGTCCCTTCCTCAGTGAAATCAGACTTTTTGAGTTCTACAGATGTATTTAATAAAGCAACAGGCTTGTCAACAGCCAGTGTTTAACATATGTGCACCAGAAATTATTAACTGTTAATTGCTAAATCATTGAGAGGCCAACAAGATCACAAAGGATTTTCAGTTCCCACAATTGGGCTCAATCTGTAAAGCTTTAGGATGCATAAAATTTTCAGGACAGAAAATGTCAAGCTAACCTGCTGTTGTTACATGCCATAAAGTCTTCTCTGACTTATGGTGACCCCATGAATGAGTGATCTCCAAAATGGTCTGCTCAGCTCTTGCAAATTCAGATCTGTGTGGCATCCTTTATAGAGTCAATTCCTTACATATTTGGTCTTCATCTTTTCTTGTTCCCTTCAACTTTTCCTAGCATTACAGTCTTTTCCACTGAGTTTGTTTTATCATGACAATTTTCCCAAAGAATGACAGTTTAATAATAATTATTAATTATTATTAATTATTAGTAATTAATTATTAAGCATCAATTTAATAATTTTTACCCCTACACTGAGTTCAGGTTTTATTTGCTCTAGAACTCACTTGTTTGTCCTTCTGACTAGCCATTGTATATGCCAAGCTCTTCTCCAGCACCCATGTCTTGTGTCAGAGTGAGTGTTTATAAAAGATTATTTCTTGACATTTGAAGCAACCTAATCCCAGGTTCCCCCATGCAATTCTGGCTCCCCCAATCTGAAGATTCAAGGTCCTGGTTTTGCCTTTCAAAGCCCTCCATGGCTTGGGACCAGAGTACCAGTTGGAGCGTATCTCTCAGAGGTCGACTGGGTCCAGACCCACGAGAATGGCGCAGGTGCGCTCACTTAGGGTGGCCACACCCGGAGAGGCGCGGAAGTCGCTCACGCGTAACCTCACCTTCTCTGTGGTGGGCCCTACTCTGTGGAACCAGCTACCTAGTGAGCTGTGCCTTGCAGCGTCCCTGCCCGCCTTTAAAAAAGCCTTGAAAACCCATCTCTTCAAGGAGGCATATGGCGACCTTTTTGTTTAATTTCCTTTTTTCCTTCCCCCCCTTTTGCCGCCCTTGCCAATCTCAGCGGAGGGTATTGTACCCTCCTACTTTTTACTGGTGCCTCTGATTTTATGCCTGTTTGTTGTTTGTTTTTACCCTTTTTTAGTGTACACCACCCCGAGTTCCACCTTGGAAGATGGGGTGGTATATAAATATAATAAATAAATAAATAAATAAATAAATAAATAAATAATTTCTTCTTCTTCTTCTTCTTCTTCTTCTTCTTCTTCTTCTTCTTCTTCTTCTTCTTCTTCTTCTTCTTCTTCTTTAGACTTATAATCCTGCCCATATGGCCATCTGGCTAACAACAGAACTAAACAAAAACACAAATCAAACAAAGAAAACCTATAATGTAATAAACTAAAATAACAAACAAATAATTACAATATTTCAAATATAGCTATTACTACATTGATTGTTCTCTATCAGGGTCCATATTTTCCTCATTTAATTTTAAAAAACAGCTTGGTTACAAGAGATTGGAAAATGTTCTCTAAACCCGATTGGAACAGATGTGCCTTCGCTAGTCATCCTAATAGCATAGAAAGCTATAGGCACTGAAGTTCTTGTAAAGTAAAAGGAATCTGGACTGCCCTTCTTTTTCAAACTCAATGCTGTATAATACTTTGTTAGAAGGGAGAGTTCTTTAGGTGTTGAACAATGTCTGATAATGATAGCATGCAATTCTCACACTTGGCACAGTGTGCAAATTAGCTTGCTTTTTTGTGATTGTCCAAACACAAACCTTGTTGGCAAGTTTGATTGCTCAGGCCCAAAGGGCTGCCTAAATCGCTTCTTGGGAGGAATAATATGCATACAATTTCTAATTTCACCCTATGTCCAGGGCAGCTTGCCCCTCAGAGAACTGAGTTCCTTACGGTTGTATGTAACGACATATAATCACGGCATGCAAGCCCTGTTTGTGCAGTACTTCCATCTGCATATTTCCATGCTGAAAAAGGAGCACAATTATCTTTTTAGTCTTGACTCAGAGGTTGTGCATCCTTTGTCCATCATTGGTGTGCTGCACACAGATGGGTCAGAAGGACCACTAGTCTGGGTCCAGTTTTCCCCTTTAAGGATGCATCCTATTTAAGGATACCCGGTTGCATAGTGCTTCTTTCTTTCTGTCTTTCTGTCTACCTGTTCTGAACATGCTCTTAACTCAAACGTAACTCAATACTAATACTAAATCAATTGGTTTCTTGTAAAGGGGGGGGAGAGACTTCTGGGCTCCTCTCCCTTCATTTCATGTCTTCGTTTCTTTTTTAACGTGCAGGCTGTGTTCATAAGAGAGAGAAGTGTGGCTTCCCTTTGCCTGGCACTAAAAGCAAACTAATCCCTGTGTAAGAAATCAGTAAGTAAGGTCTGCTTAATCTAGTCCCAATGTGAAACTGTTGACATTTGTTCTTTCTCCCCCCAAACCGCCCGCCTCTTCCCTATCATTATGTGACTGGGCCTGTTTTGTGCTGGATTAGGCACAAATCTCCCATACAGCACATTTGGCATGTTACTAGTAGTTTAACTTCATTAATAATGTATGAAGAAAATGTAATCCATGACAAGGGAAGGAAAATAAAGTTTTTTTACCCCCTTCTTTTCTCTCCCATTAAAAAAAAATCCTAGCAGCCTAGGCAATTAGTCGATGCGGGGGTGGGGTGGGGTTGGATGCTGGCGCTTCCACACCAGACCTGCTGTCACAGGCACCGGAGTAGGAGCTCCCTGTAAAATATATGCCACATTTCCCAATAAGTAACTTTCCCGCCAAATGATTTGCTGTGTCCCATTTGGATTCTAGGTGAATAATGGGTCCCAGTTGTTATTTTGCACATGCATTTTGTAATTTCTCCCCCTTCTCCTCCAAAGTGTGAGTGTGGCATAAATAAATGGGAATCAGAAAGAACAAAAAACAGATTTATATTCTTCTAAACATCTTTCTTTGGCCATCCAATAAGCAGTCAACAAAATTATGCTTCCAATAGGTTTGATCTCAGTGACAACTGTTCTTTTCTTTTAAACCAATGTGTGCTATTTTGTGTAGGGTTAGTCATGGATATAGATCCCAAATGGTACAATACTGATTCTGACAAGATGCAGCACGACAGATCTGAAAAGAGGCAGTCAACATTTTTGCAGCTCTTGAGACATTTGCCTTCATCTCGAGATACAATCAGCTACAAATAAGACCTATTTGGACTATTGTTTAAGGCAGCACAGTACCAATAGTATGCAAAAAGCCCATTTGCTTCTTCTCCATCATATTCTAGAAAATGTAATTAATGAGGACATGCACTATTGTGTTGAACTTTCCTTCATGGTGCTTTTATCTACAGACCCTTTGTCACACCTGTAAATTTATTTTTTCTTTGCCTTTTGATCCATGTTTTAAAAAAACCCCAAGTTTATTAATTGGTTTTGTGTAAGTCCCATTTAAACCAATTTAATGTGTGGTACGACTTGCGCAGAAGAAAATCAGCAATAGATTATTTCCTGTGGTTTGTAAGTAATATTGGCACATCCATGCGCGCGCGCACACACACACACAGCATAAATGCAGACAGTTCTAGCTGGGCAAAGGTACATATGGTTTGATTTTCAACAGACCAACAAAGATCAGAAATGGAATTTACATTTCTGACACAACGGGCCGCTGTTTATTGGAGAGACTGGCCAATAGTCAACATTTCTCTTCATGTCTTGACTCAATGCTGATTTTTCATGGCAAGTGGCAGGTTGCAAAATAGCTCTGCCTGGGAACAGAGGGCCCCAAACAGTGGTCACTTAGAAGCACTTTTGCGCTCTGCACTCCTGTCACATTTGTGCTATCAGAGCAACAGCTGGGGAGACTTTTTCAACAAAGATGAGTGTCAGATAATCCTGATGAGATTCCACATCCAGCATCTTTTGTAATTATGTCACATTCGGCTGTAATGGAATAATTCAAGCTGAAAGGACAAGCTTTGATCCTTTCTTAAACCTTTCCCTGTGGACTGGCTATCTGAAAGATTCAAAGATATTTCAGTTACAAGGTCTAGCATTTCCTCGGGGAAGTCATGTTTCTGAAGCAATGGGGGAATCTTGCAAAAAGCAGTATCAGGTTTGCCAAGAACATTTCTGGGAGTATTTCTTTATATCAAATGGAGATGTCGATTAAAAAATATTCTTCCATTTTTTTAATGAAGTCGGCAGCATTAATTTTTATCACTTTGGTGTAACATCAGCTAGGAAGAGAGAAAACAGATGGAAGGAAAGAAAATAATGGTATTAAGGGAAGGCATTCACACAGGCACATAGTACATAGTCTGACTCCCTTGCTTAGCATACACATTTAGTCAAATTTTCGCTGATGTCAGCTGAATAAAATGGATCCATATCCTGAGAAACAATGCACAGTCCACTTTTTATTGGTCTATATAATTCTAGGTACCGCGTGTCTGGAATTGCATAGCTAGTTTGGGAGGGATAATGGCCAACTGGATGGTAGAATAAAAGGAGGAAGAGCACAGAAGCCAGCTGGTCCTTCTTCCTGAAGGATAATGCCATGAGTGGCAACTGGTACTACTACTGCTGTATAGCCTTGCCTATGTATTTGATCTCTGGATACAGTATATGGCATTCCTGCTGCCTTTAGGTGGGTGATTTGGAGGCATCTTGGACTCCATGGTATTTCAGTGACTGCTATGTGACCATCTCCAAGGAGACTGGACAGAGCAGAAGCATTGGCTGAAGTCCATTTGCTACTCTCATCTCTAGTTGACACTCTGAACCAACTGTTAAGTCAAGAACTATACAGGTCCCGCTCCTTCCTACATGGGATAAGCAATTGGGTTGTTCTAGCTGCTATTACTAACATAAACTGAAGTTATTCCTGCTAAGTAGTGATGACTGAATGCACTGCTGGGTTCCTTCACATGTGTCTTGTATAAAAACAACATATAAGATGCACTGTCATTTCCATGCCCGGGAATCCTGAATGAGAGAGAATGGGGTATTGGAACTGGGAAAGGCTGGAGATATTGCTTCTTGTCCTTGGTCCTTGTGCCATACTGTCATATCTGTAGGAGATGAGATCCAGTAAGGTGTAGTGGTTTAGGAGTATTGGAATACATGGAAGTCTTTTGAGATTTTGAACGACTCTCTCTCTCTCTCTCTCTCTCTCTCTCTCTCTCTCTCTCTCTCTCTCTCTCTCTCTCTCTCTCTCTCTCTCTCCCTCTCTCTTTCAGACCTGAAATCCAGGGCATAACAGGGCATAAAAGAAAGTGTAGGAGATCCACAAGCTAATTGGAGGTAATGAAGGATAGGAATGTGTCAGACATAAAGATTAATAAGTAAATATCCTTGTACATTTTGCCCCACAGGATTTATAAGGGGAAGTAAAGGAAGTAAGAGAAAGAGAAATGAGAGAAGTAACAGGGAATTTAGGACTTCAATACTACTGGAATAGCCAGCAGTGGTTTGCAATGCCTGCTGATTTTTCGGTAATTATTTGTAATTTGCAAATTATTGTAATGTGCTGATGGTGGCAAAAATGACTGTGTCACGCTAGGTTCCAGCTATGCATCCATGCTGCAAACTTTTGTGGTATTGCACCATCCTTTTATTTATGTTTTAAAGGGAAACATGATGTTCTATGTCACTTTTCTATGCTGGTACCCTTCTTTCTGTCTCCTCTGTGTGAACTGTGGAACCCAGTTTCATGGACTACTTGTTCTGTGATCTATCAAACCTTGTACCATATGTTCTTGTACTGTTGCCAATCTTTACATCAAGTCTCTTCTTTGAAGCTTAGAAGGACTGAGGATCATGGCAATCCCAACAGCCAAAGGCTTGTTCGAGACATTAGCTTCCGGGAAAAATAACATTCCTTTGGAAGACAAATTTGAAATGTTACTTTTTTGGTCTAGAACTCCCAGAATAGCACAGTTGACTTGGTTTCTGGCCATGCTGCCTGGACCATTTTGGAAGTTGCAGACAAAAGAAATAGCTTTCTCCATATCTGTTATGGCTGAGTACCATGCTAATATCATTGTGCTAATCTTACTGATTATCCATGCGCTGCTCACTGCTAATCCATACATACCATGGGTTCAGCATGGGGGAAACTACTGCTATTCTTCTCCAGTGTCATTCTGAATTCCAGTAATAATAGGCACCTCTTTAGTTATGTCCACCTATTGTTCCAAGCTGTGATGTTGCCATCCGAGAAACAAGCAACAATGAAAAAGTATACCATTGTAAAGGAAGAAGTGTAAACCTATCTTCTTGGTTTGGACAACCTGCTAGTACTGGACTCTAGAGCAATAAAAATTGGATTAGTATGAAACCTTGGCAACAAAGAAAGGTGCCATTGGTCTGTCTAGGTCCTTAAACTAAACGGCACCAGCTTTCCATGGCTTTAGAGTTTTGTTTTTCCCCTCCACCCTCATTTGACATGTTGGTGACTGAATATAGGACCTGTTTTCCTGAAGAACTATATCTTCTTTCCACAATTATCTGTGAATTGCTGGTGGCAACTCCATACCTGCAAGTAAGTGGTTGTTTGATTTGGAAGGCAAGTAACTTGCAAGCCTCCCAAAGAAATCACAAAACCCTGAGTTCATCTTGTGAAGAATTGACAGTGTAAGAGCCATTTGCTTGTTCAGTTCCAGTTTGAGGGTTTCAGCTTCTGGGAAAGTAAATACCAAGTGAAGCACCACAAATGTTTCTGTTCAAATGTTGCACAACAACAACAGCAACAAAAGGACAATACATTCATGCAGATTTACGGTGTAGATTCTTTTTGTCTGCAACTTAAGCATCCATCATCCATTGGATATGAGAGGATTGGAATCTTCTGGTGCTTAGATTTAACATTTATATCTGATGCTCAGGGGTCATGTCATAATTGCTTGTATCACCTCACCTTTCTGTGAGTGACAGAGAGTTTTTGGCATGTTTTAATGAAAATTAGTTTTCCGTTCCCTGAAAGTGCTTGGTGTCCTTCCAGAATATGATTCTGCAAAGAGCCAATTTCTGCAAGAAAGAACAGGGCAGGCAGAGGTTACAATGAGCACTGTCTGGCAGTACCATGGCTGGGGGTGGATGAATGACTGTTCCAATTATAACAAACCCAGATTTTTTTTTTAAATGACACATAAACTGAAGGAAGCAGGCAGATACTAAATTTCTGAGGAATTTTGTGGAAATTTTAAAACTATTTTTTAAAAAATGTCAATACAATAGGATGGACCACAACTGTGACTTGTGATGGTTTATAGGTCTACTATAGACTTGTAGTAAACTATCTGTAGTAAGTGGGGAACTGCAGAGGGTCTAATGTAGGTTTACAATTATGGATTCAGAATATAATGGGTTTTGGTTTTAGATTTAATTTTCAACAGAGCTGGAAATATTTTCCCCATAACCTTATCTTCACAGTTCTCTTTCTGATTTTGAAAGTTGCATTTAGCTTCCCAGACTGGTCCTTGAAGGCATCTGAGAAAACCCACGCTACTCTTCCCTAAAGCCTTCCCCTTCCACTTTCTGAATCCTAATGCCTCTCTGAGAAAAGAGAGAAAGTGAGAAAGTTGATTTGGTCCTTGGGCCAAAAGAGCACATTCCTGTTCTAGAAAATCTGAGTATTCAAGCATTTCTCAAACAGTCAAAGCAAGTTTCTGAAATAATACTACTAGAGATGGGCAAGAAATGAAAAATGAGTCAATGAGTCCTCCCTGAGGACAGTTGTGCAGGCCCTCGTGATCTCGAGGATCGATTACTGCAACACACTTTATGTGGGGTTGCCCTTGACCCTTATCCGGAGACTCCAATGGGTGCAGAATGCGGCGGCCAGACTAGTGGTGGGTGCTTGTAGATACGATCACATCACCCCAGTTCTGGCATGCCTGCATTGGCTGCCCATGGACCTCTGGATAAGGTTCAAGGTCCTGGTTTTGGTTTTCAAAGCCCTCCATGGTTTGGGTCCTGAATACCTGTCAGAGCGTATCTCTCAGAGGTCAACTGAGGCCAGGCCCACTCAAATGTCACCGGTGTGCTCACTCAGGGTGGCCACACCTAGGGAGGCGCAGAGATCAGTTACGCGCAACCGCACCTTCTCTGTTGTGGGCCCCTTGTTGTGAAAACATCTTCCGAGTGAGCTGCGCCTTGCACAGTCCCTGCCCGCCTTCAAAAAGGCTTTGAAAACCATGCTTTTTAGGGAGGCATATGGTGACCTTTAATTTAATTTATTTAATTTTGATCTTAACTGTTTTTTTCTCTCCTGCCCCTGATGCATCTTCCTGAGGGTTTCACCCCTCTTTTTTGCTTATATTATTGTTTTTAATTTGTTGTTAACTGCCCAGAGTTCCTGCTGGAAGATGGGTGGTATAGAAATGAAACAAACAAACAAACAATTTCATTAGACAATGAATTACTTAGTTACCTAACAAAGTGGTAGGACATGTTTTGTTTTGTTTTGTGACAAAACACCCCTTTCCTCTAGGACAAAACAATTCATCCTAGTATCAAGCCCCGCACACAGAGCACACAGACAAACAGGGTTCAGTTCTTTGCCAAGATCTTTAGTGGAAAGCCAGGCAAGTTCAAGTCCTTTGCAACAATCAAGTGCCAGATAAATAACAGAATCCAACTCCCAGCAATTAACAGTCCAAGTCAAAACCAGAATATCTCATGGAAACCAGATGCCAAACCCAAGGGAACAGATCAAGCTGTTGTCCAGGAAGCCAGACCAAAATCAGGAAACAGAGCCAAGGTCACAGACAGGAATGTGGTTGCAAGTTCAAATGATGCGTTGCTCCCACAGAGAGCTCAAGGTGAGCTTACCAGCTTTATCTCAAAACAGGGAACACACCCTTATTTCTGGAAAGGCTCCTGCTAGTACTCAAGGCTTCCCAACCTGATTCTCCGTCTAGCATCAAAGACCCTTTCCCTAGCTCTCCTGGTAGCACGTCTTTGCAGAATCCTGCTCACAGCCCTTCTAGGGGGAGAAGATATGTTTTCAGCTGAGTCATCAGACCCAGCTGCCTGCTGACTTGAGCTGCAAGGCTCCTCCAGCAGCTCTTCACCATTTAACCCCTCAGAGTCAGGTTCTGTGACAGGCAGGGTCCTGGCACCTAGAGGAAATAATAGGGGAGTGATTCTAGGTAAACCCCTGAAATTTGGAAAGGTTTAGGGGTCAAGGGGCTGAGTTATGAAGGTCCAAAAGGGGTCCCCTAGGAAAAATTGTTTCTAATTGGATTCAAGAGCGGGTGAACAATTAGCGTCATCTGCTGCGGCTCGGCTTCCAAAAGAAAATAAATTAAAATGATTTTTCCTATGGACAGCCCCATTGGACCTTCATACCTCAGCCCCCCCAAATCCCCAAATCTTTCCAAATTTCAGGAGCTTACCTAGAATCACTTGAGGAAGCTCCCCTGCCATTTTTGTTTTAAAGGACCCGGGGGAGCATAGCGTTTCATTTCGTTTCATTTTTTAATAATGAAACTACTTTAAAAATTTGTTCCAAATAAATTGAAATGAAACTACTTAAGAAATGAAACAAAATGAAACACTATTTTTCAATTTCCTGCCCATCTCTAAATACTACTTCTGCTGCTGCCACCACTGCTGCTGTTACTACTGTTGCTGATGCTGCTACTCATCATCATCATCATCATCATCATCATCATCATCATCATCATCATCATCATCATCATCATCATCATCATCATCATCATCATCGTTTCCTGTCAACTCAGTTATGATTTATTGCAATCCTTTCCAAGGAATTTCCAGGTAAAGAGTACACATAAGTGGTTTACCATTCCCTTCTTCTGAAGGCATCCTGGAACTGTGCCACTTGACCAAGGCCACACAGGCTAGCTCTTCACTTCAGGAGGCCCAGTGGGGAATCAAACTCCCAACCTTTGGCTCAGCAGGCAGAGATCTAAACCACTGAGCTGTCCAGCCAGTGCTTGGAAATGTTGTTCTATTTAATCTCGGTATTGCAACGCAATGTGTGGCCATGTGTCTTGGCTTCTTTTCCCACTTGCCAAGCAGTTTTGATAACGATGAATTTCCCTGCTCTCTTTTACCATCAGAAAGGTTAGAGTTTATTTTAAATTCTTGTTTGATTACAGTTGGCTAGCTCTTCATATTTCCTGACTGCAGCAGTGGCATTGGTTTCCATGTATTTTGTACATTTAATAACTTCAGCAATGTCCTCCAAGTGGCTTAGATCGAAGGGCAACTGCTATAGATGAGTTACTAAATTAGTTTTACTTTCCAGCAAAAACTCATGGGCTTCTTGTCAATTCAAAAATACTGTAGCAATAATTTAAACATAGTAAAAACAAATCTATGCTTTGGCATTTGCAGAGGTCAGTATACTATCAATATTAACTTGTATTAAATAGTAGATCAAATGGAAATGAGACAAATACAGGACTTGGAGTTAAGAATTATCATGCTCTCTAGCCATGATGAAAAATAAAATGTCAGCCTCTGAATATGGCCCTTTTCATTGTTGGCAGGGTAATAAAGAATGCCCTGCTGCTAATCTATTATAGAACCCAGAGTAATTTTAATGAAGTCCTAAGAGAGTCACTGGCTAACAGGATGAATTCAGTCCTTCAGAAAAACTCTGGTTTATGAAAGTGGGATTTTGCTCCTGTATCCTTAATTCAAAATGAAGGGAAATGGCCTGACATTGCCTTGCAATATTGTTCTCAGGTCGCCAACAGAAAAGCAATAAAATATTCTGTTTATATGTGCCCTCATAATTCTTAAAGCATTCTCTGGACAGTTTACATTTTTAAAATTATGCAGACAACACTTCCCCCCTTCCCCAGGCTAAGTGCTCAATTTATCGACCTCAGGAAGATGAAAGGCTGAATTAATCTTGAGCCTGTTACCTGAACCCAGGATTGGTTTCAGGTTGTGAGAAGAGTCTTGACTGCAGTACTGCAGTTTAACACGGTGCAACAGGAGGGGGAGACCCCAAGGCCTTTATGCAACAAAGGTCAGTGCAAATGTTGTCAGTGCTGACCTCCACCCTCAAGATTGTTTTCTGAATCCCTTCTTGTACTTGCCACCAGTTACAGATAGATGATAAAAAAGGGGAATCTCAGAATCAGACTCCTTTTTTCATCAGTTTCTCACATTTCACCCAAACACAATGCAAAGGTCATGCCTGTCTTCCAACAGTTTTCCAGGTATTTACTGCCTGCCTAGAAGAACTCCTCTGTTAAAGTACTCCTTCTTCTCCATCCTATTCTATCCGAATTTGGCACAGAGGAAGCCTGCTATAAAATCACTCAGCCCATTATGGTCTTTATTCAAGAACCTGCTCAAAAGTTACATTTACTTGGATTGCCCCTTCCTGTCAATAATGACTTCCTGAATCTTGTTATGACTGGTCACACCCTATTCAGACATCCTTTCCTGTGTACCTCTAATGCTCCTGTTGTATATTTGTGTTGCTACGAACAAGCAATCATCCCAGCTTCAGAAGAGGACTGGAGCAACAATATGGGGATATCACCCAACCTATATTAAGGGTTGTTGTGCGATAATCTGAAATGGCCATTCCCTACCCTAGACATCTCCCACTTTCTTTGTATGGAAAAAGACAATGCAGAGGGAAAGTCTCTGCTTTTGTATAAGCTCTGCATGTGAACAAGAACCTGCCTATCAATAAGTGCTAAATGACATGTTACAGATAATCTGTGTTACACAGCAGGAGTTTTTGTCCTCTCAAATTAATGTGTTTTGTAAGTGATCTTTGGAAAGCTCCAATTGGGCTTCATTTGCTGGTTTGATTTTTCAGACACAATGGCTGCTCCGTGCTGTCTTTGTGTGGTGCTGGGGTCGCTTTGTCGCCCGCCCGATTGAGGCGCCAGTTGACTACTCCGTTGACATAGCCTACGCAAGGGGAGCACACCTATTTAAGATCTTGGAGCGCTCCCCTCCGGCAGCCTCCGCAGTCGGCAACTTCCCCACCCTCCTGCCACTTTTAATTGTGGATGGTGATGCTTTGCTGGTCGCTTCAGGGCCGGATGGGAATTTTTGACTGTCACTCAGATTGGCCGAGAGTGGCAGTGTGTTTGCGCCCATCCCATCATCTTCAACCTGGTGGTGGGTGTTATAATACCTCCCTTTAATCAGTCACAATTGGTGGGTAGCGCAAGCAGTAGATTAATTAAATTGGTCCCTCCTTCACTTTGTATCTTCAAGGTGCTTGGCAGCCCTCAGATAAACAGCTAGAATAGAAGTAGCTACCACATCCTTTTAAAATTAGTGGGTATTGATTATTTAACAGCATTGCATATTTATACTGATAGCAATGGACAACCATCATCTGTCATGACAGCCCTCCCCCCAAACATATATGAAAGAAACCAACCTACGTGCAACAAACAAGTCTCTTTTCAGCTACACGAATAATAGTTCTAGTCTTCTGCATTATCTTTACGCTGTCAGTAAAATGTTTTAAAACTGTAGCCAGTCTTTTAATGCATGGTAAAAATGTTAATTTTTTAACCCTTTGCTCTGCCCAGAAATAATTTATTACACGTTATTATATAAAATTGCACGGCAGGCCCTAAGCAGATAGGATCAGCAGTAAAACCTATCAAACCACTGAGTGACCTTTCATGATACACAAATCATACGGATGATAGAGGAATGTTCCACTTTTTTTCTGAGGGTGTACATTTGCATAATTACATATTATTCAGTGAGAGCCCTATCAGCTTAGAATGATCAAAACAGCCCTTACTTTGTACAGCTCAAGTATTTCATGGGTATAAAAAATAATGGTGGCAGTCATCAATTTTTTTCCTCTGGATCAACTTAGATAAGAAACATAAATTACATTTTAGGTTACAAAAATGATGTTACATCAAAGTTTTAGATGATGATTATAGAATGTGCACAGAAAATGTGCAGTAATACAGTGTGAATTGGCCTATTGATTTTCAAATGGCTGTAGATGCTTTTAAACTTTTTGATGTACTAGAATTTTAAAGAACTTGAAGGAGCGCATTTCTCTGAAAGGGAACTAGACTAGCATTGTGACCAATTCAGACTTCAATGTTCAACTGGTAATCAGTTAATTGACTGATCATTGGGAACAGTTTTAGGTGGGACTATGACTGAAAGTCAAAGTCTTCTACAACTGTTTGAATAGTGATTTTGTCACTGTATTGTGAAATAAAAGACATTAATGACAGTGTTTCCTTTCAGAAATTAGTTTTTTGAAAATAATTTCAAAATTATATAAATTGAAACTTAATCCAGACAAGACAGAGGTATTCCAGGTCAATCAGAAGTGGGATCATGGGAGTATATCCCCCCTGAAAACACATATCCACCACTTGGCTGTGCTTCTGGATTCTTACCTAATCCTGGGTGCCCAAGTTTTAGAGATGGCCAGGATTGCAGTTGTTCAGTTCAAACTAGGGCATTCAACTGTACACATTCCTGGAAAAAGTTTGATCTGGCGTTGGTGACACATGCTTTAGTTACATCCTGGTTGGATTATTGTAACATTCTCTATGCAGGACTGCTTTTGGAAAGTGTTTGGAAATTTCAGAGAGTCCAAAATCCTGCATCCATATTGTTAATTAGAGCTGGTTACAGGGGATATATAGCCCCACTTTTACAGCAACTCCATTAGCTGCTGGTCTGTTTCTGGATAGAAACGGGGGAAAGGACCTTCTCACAGACCCTGGAACCTCGCTATTTTGACTGCACAATTCCTCTTCCTTCCTTCCTTCCTTCCTTCCTTCCTTCCTTCCTTTCATTTTAATGTCTACTCATGAACCTCAGAAAAGGATTCACTGCATGGTTTTCAACAACTTGCTTCTTCCCAGTTTCTTTGCATGTTAAAATTGGATAAGTTGCCCCAAATCCCATTCGGTAGCTACACAAATGGTGTATCTTTTGCAGGCAAATTCCCCCCAAGAATTCCCCCCCTGGCCTTATTAAATTCCTCAGAAAACCCCTTGTTTATGAATGTGGAATATTATAGTTCTTTATCCGTGATTAAAAATGTTAGGAAATGGCCGGATATTGCTGCACAATATTATGCCTGCATTGCCAGCAGGGGGGAAAATGCTAAGCTTTAGACAGCAAAGGACAGCCTGAAGGTTTACAACACCAGCTCTTAGAATGCAGGATTATGGTATTTTTTTTGTTCCAGGAAATCCAAAAATCCAATTCCTCTCAGAAACAGAATTGGAACCCTAATTCAACACCAAGTTAGAATGTGCAGGGATTAAAATCCAGTTTTTAAAGATTTCAGTCCTGGATAGAGAGATGTATCAGATTAATTCTCCCCCACATTAACCGTCAAAGAAAACAAACCACCAACCCTAAAATAAGTGAAATCGCAACTGTCATCTCCTTTGTTCTCAAACAGAAAAATATGTGGGCATATTAAAATTAAGTGTTGTGAAATTATCATCCATCCCCCATGCTTGACAGTCATAACTCTGGCCCTTTATTTTGAATCAAGTATAGTTTCCTAGCTATCATCAGAGGCAGAACCACATAGAAGATGTTACAGTGAATCCATTGTGGATATTACTAGGCTATTAATGATATGAAGGAAGAATGGATCAGCAGCACACATGGTCACTGCTGTTACCTGGCCATCTAGAAAAAAAAGGGGGGGAACTATTCTAGGGCCATGAGCAACATGATACTTTCTAGAATAACACATGTCATTTTAGAATTGTTGGGTAAATATCATGTATCAGGACTTGACCAAATGAATACCTCAGAATGAATTGGATGGCTTAAAAAAAGTATGTGAAAGTAAATTCTATAGGGACTTTTTAGCAGACGCAATCTATGCAAACTAGATGATGGCAGCTTAAAGAGAGTGATCCACAAATTTCTTAATTACAGTAATTATATCTTGAGTTTATCCTAGTTCTTTCCCTACAAAAAGAAAACCTGAACACAAAGACTGCAAATATAAATACAATTAGATTGTTCCACCATTTCTCTTTTCTGGATTTTCTTTTGTTTTTGTTCAGTCTGGGATCTTTGTGCATAGATTAAAAATAAAACAAGAAACAGTATTTTCCCACCAATTAAAAAGAATCAATTGCTGTGTATATTTAAAGTTATCTGAGTCTTTTAATTTCATGAAGGAAACACTTCTCAACTAACTTAGAATAAGCAGCTTATTAAGATAAGGCACTCAATGGCACTAGAAGTAGTTTTTCCAAAGAAAGTGTTATGATCGGATTCGCAAGGCATTTCCCCTGATTGTTTCTCATTTCATTATAAATCTCATCTTTCTGCTTTTCATCTGTTCACATAGAATTTTAACGGTGAATTATTTCATTAAGAAGAACATGGAAGTAGAGGTGATTTCGCAGCTGACAAGTACACCAGAGCAAAGAAAGCACAAATGGCAAACAGCAAAATCAAGTGTTCAGTTCTATTCAGTTTATTCATATCCAGTCCTGAGAAGACTATTGTGAAGTGTAAAACAGGTAGACAACTGCATGATTATACTGATTTGCTGTGCACAGGTGCTATATGTCAAGCAGAACCAAAACTCTCAAACTCATAAGTGCTCTAACCAAAATAAATAAATAAATAAATAAATAAATAAATAAATAAATAAATAAATAAATAAATAAATAAATAAATTGTCTTCACCTGGCATAGATGTTTGCAGATAAAAAAAGCCATCTTCATGACTTATCTATCTAGTCCCTACAATAATTATTATTGAAATTAATTTTATATAATTAAAGAGCAGGAAAAATGGAAGGGGGGTGTTCCAAAATGAAGAACTAACCACAAATTATCTATTTCAAAACAAACAAACAAATAAAAGGGGGGAAGAGGACAGGAGTAAAAGAACAGTAATAACACTTTCATTTTTTAAAAAGTCCCAGTATATTAAAAAGAATCATTTGTACATTTCTATGGCAGATGACCAAATATCCAGGTTGGTATCCATGGGCAGTTGCTGTCTATATGGCACAAGTTAAAATATGGAAAGAGCTAATTTATTATTTCTTTTAGAGTATTTTTACCCCACCTTTCTCCTTGGAAAAGGACCCAAGGCAGCTAAAAGGCCCTAATTCCACTGATTAATTAAGGGAAGGAGTATTCTTTGATCTTCAGTTAATTTTCATGAAGCAAATAGATAGTTTAACAAAGTATGAATTTATACAAAGTTCAAACGCTGTGCCAATACAAAATTAAGAACAAAAGTTAAGAACAAAAGTATGGGATAAGAAGGCAGAGTTTATGAAAATCACTTGTTGCACTACAAACCCTACAGCCCTCTACTAAGGAGGGCCATTGATATTGTACGTATGTATGTATCTTTGGGCGTTTATACATGACCCCTAAGCTGCGCTGCAAATGGCTCCCAGCTCCAGAGCTTAGAAATGTTTTCCCACCAGCTCCGGAGTTTGGAGACAATTAAGTGTGACCCCGCCCACTTTAGCACGACCCAGCACATTTTTCATGTACCTGCTCTCTGCAGGTGAAAAAAATTTGATGCGGATAAGAGTGCCGGGCTCTCCTGGCTTGTCTGTTGTTTTTTTGCCTCCCGCCCCTTTAAGAGCTCCTTGAGACGGATCCAGGAAGTAACGGGGCTCGTGGCAAGTTCGACCGGCACCGGCAGGTTAGTAAAGGCTTCTTTTGTCCTTTTTTTCCCTCCCCCCCTCACGCTGACAGGAGCAGGAAGTGCTGAGGGGTGGGGACGGAGGAACAGAAACGAACCCCCAAGATCTCTGGTCCGAATTTAAGGGACCAGCGGATCTTAGGGGTCGTGTGAAAAGGCCCTAAGCTGGCTGGTCTTTTTAAAATTTGTACTTCTGACCTTGGGGCCAGAGGAGCAGTGTATAAATCAAATAAATCAAAATAAATCTAAATAAATAAATAAATAAATAAATAAATAAATAAATAAATAAATAAATATAAATAAATACATACATACATACATACATACATACATACATACATACATACATACATACATACATAAATTCTGACTTGGGGATTCTAGCATGTATAGTCCCAAAAAGTAACATTTTGAAACTTAGGAAATACAAATGTAAATTGCAAACAAACATGCACAGTAGTGCAGAGGCATAGCTAGAGCTTCCAGAGCCTGGGGCAACAGTCAGTTTTTGCACCCCCCTCTCATTGCAAAATATAATCTTGATGGCAGGTGGGGGGCAGCGGTGGGGGTATAGGTAGGCAATTTGGTGCCCCCTAATTGCTGCCCCTGGGGTGCCCCACCCCCTTGCCCTCCCCTAGCTATCCCCTGTAGTAATGTTGCCACAGCAACAGTATTAAGTGCCATGAGAATTCTTTTCTTGACTGCACTGCATTACTTCTGATTTTTCTTGCACATTATGCAAATAGTAAGTCAACATGAAAGTAAATGGATTTCCTGTTTCTGTTCTGACAGTATATCTGCCTCCATTTTTGAAATTTCACTCTCCATTACTTGCCAAACTAAAAGAAATTGCTACATGATTTTCTCTTTGTGTCCTGTAACATCAGAAAGCAACAGGTGTCTGTGGACAATTTCAAAAAGCAGTTGCCACCTAAACAGGCCCAATCTGTTGAGTGAATAGGAAATAATAGATGATCTGCATTTGCTGTGTGCATTTTGTTGTTCCTTCTCTTTTCAGTTGTGGGACCTTTTGCAGATTCTAGGACTAATGACTTTCATATGAAATAGCATTTAAGTAATTATCAAATCATTTGCAGAAACCATAATGCGCTGTAAAGTTTAACCAACAGCCTAATAAAACCCTCCCACACAACCGTTTGCATTCTATACAGCAAATTCTTCCTTTGCAGTTCACAGTATTTAAATGTGTAAAAATAAACCACCAACCTTCAAAGGAGGGCTGCTTTTAGTTTTTGCGGATGTTGGCACGAACCCTGGTGTGAGGACTAAATATTTTCGGGGACAGGGATTGAGTAAGGAGTAGAATAGAAGGATCTAAAGATTTTGTGCCCTCCCCTTTTCTGGAATGGCTGGCTATTGTTTGCTCTTGGTCATTAATAAGCCTATATAATGCTTTAATGATCCCACCAATATTCTATAAAGTGCCCCACACTGGTGAGAATTACAGTATCTCTAATAGCAGCCATTCCAACAGCAATAACATTCACGGTTTCCACTGCCTCAAAGGGACCTATTCTAATTGTGACTTTCCTTAGAATCTTAAGTCACAAAGTAGGTTCAATTCACAAATAGAATTAGATAGGTTATTGCTCAGATAATGAAAGTAATAGTGTTATCGTGGTGCATCATAGTTAGAGTAGGCCTATTTTATTCAATTAAATTCATGAAATGACTCACCAAATCCCCACTGATTCAGTGGGTCTATATACAGTGGACCCTCATATAACAAAGGGTTTGTATAACATATAGTCTGTACAACATAAAAAATTCTGGAGATAGGGGAAATTTGCTTAACAGAATTGTCTATGGGGCGAACCCGTACAACATAAAAGAGTTGTGATTAGGGAATTTCTCTGTTTTCAATGCATTCCTATGGGAAATTTGTATAAAGGAAATTTTGCTTAAAATAATTTCATAATTTCATTTGGAACGAATTAATTCCTATATGTAAGGTGCTACTGTATTGTGAATTATTATTGCTAAGCAACAAGTTTTGGCCATTTCATCATGTTCTCTGATCCAAAGTGGGTAATCATTTTTTTAATTCCAGATTTTTTTTTAACTATTACACATAATATAATAGAAAATAAATTATCACAAGGCTGAACACTTGGAAATAGAATAATTTGTAGGCATGCACGTTATCATTGTGAATTCACCTTCCAAATAAATTTCAGACAAAGTTAAAATCAACAAAAAGTCTTATGGAACATTTAAGATTAGCACTGTTGTTTTGGCATAACCTTTTGCAGGGGCAAAAGCGTTTCATCAAATTCATGAAGGATGAAACTGGCGTTTGGTGTTTTGCTCTGGAAATGCGCTGAAAGTGTCCCAGCATCTTTTATACATGCAAGCCTAAATTGAAATGTTGATGCAATTTAATCTGCCTCTACTTTAGAGGAGTCACGCTTGGTTCCAAATATCTTCAGAATATGTCCAAATCACCTGGATTTTGTTCAGGACTTATTTATTTATATGGAAAGCATGTTTTCTTTAAGGAAGATGTTTATTTATAGGGAAAACATGTTTTCTTTAAGGAATCTTGTGAAAATTGTAGCCTGTCTGCCACCGCGAAAATGTTACCATCAATACAGCTCTGTAGGAAATCTGTTTCTTCTGCTGTCCCCTCCAGTTTTGGGGTTCTGGGGTCAAGAACAACATGATAGATGCAATACTTTTAACCAGCATAGAGACTGCATAAGAAATGAAAGATTGCAAATCTCCTGGTAGAATTCCAAACCCAAAGTGATTCACAACCTTAGCGCTTTTATGCAAGGCTGACTTGTTTTTCCCCTGCTGCTTGCATTTGTACCAGTTTATCCAGGCAGATTCTAGCTAGACTATTAGTCTTGGCATTTTGACCACAAACAAATGATATGTGTGCATTGCATGATAGATTTCCATAACTCACACCAGACGATTGCAATAGAGAGGTTATTGGTCAGAAGACGAGAGTAATAACATGTTCTTTAAATGAGTCCTCCTCAATTAGGATAGATCATGGCCATATTTGCCATACATACCACATATATTAATGGGTGAATTCTGGTCTTTTTGGTACATATATAATTCCAAGCCCTTCATCATGTTGCTGAATATGTACAGTATGTGCCTGCATGGCTAAATCTCAGTTTTAGTTAGCTGTGCGAAATGGTTTACCTGGAGTAGACCTATTGACACCATTCAGATTTAAGCCAGTTGTAACTAACAAAACCCATTGGTTTCTCTGGCCCTACACACAGACATACTTAAAACTTAGCCAAATTGTCCTTAAGGCATATTAAAATTCACTGAACAGCAGAAAAAAAGTGGACAGCAATTTTGTATTATTTTGTTCTTCTTGCTGATAAACAGATATTAGTAGAGGTAAAAGGGGGGTTGAGCCATGTGACCAGAAAAACAAATGCAAAAGCTAGGCTGGTGATACCTTTATAGGTCACTAATAAAACAAAAATGCATGCAGTGGCAAGCCAACTTTATCAAAGTATTTTACCAAAATTCATTCAATGCCTCGCAAACTATATCTTTTGCCAAGAATGCCTTGAGCACACTCAATCTCACCTGATCTCAGAAGCTAAGCACGGTCAGGCCTGGCTAGTACTTGAATGGGTGACCACCAGGGAATACCAGGTGCTGGAGGCACCTGGAGTAGGAACTGGCAAGCCACTCCAGTATTCCTGCCAAGAAAACTCCATGGACAGGGGGTCATGAAGAGTCGGTCATGACTATAACGACGCAGCAACAACAACAACTATAAAGGTATCACCTAGTCTAGTTTTACAGATACTGGTATGTCTTTCTCTTCATTTCGATCAATTTCCAGGCTCTCCAGAGTGCTGTTTCTTGTGGATGTCCCTCTGAGTCCATCTCTATTGAGTATTGATGGGTTGACCTGTATAGAAATGATAAAGCTGACCACCTTTGGTTCAAGCAGTGGTATGAAAACAGACTTTGGACATAGTTAGTTGTGGAAAGTAGCACAAGCATCACATCACTATCAGTAAGATTCGGGCTGCTTTTGCTTATATTCATTTATCCAACTCAAATGTATTTCTTCATTCCATGTTTTGTTTAACAGTAATATAGCATTACACCTGTAATCAATGCTAGCCAAGATTATCTACACAGTGTTTGAAACCACAGTTTTCAAACCATGTTTATATGGTCTATCATGGTGCAATTTAACTATGGTTAGTAGAGATGGGCACGAATCAAAAAATGACGTTTTGTTTGTCATTTGGAGGGTCCGTTTCGTTTCGTTTCCGTTTTTTGTGAATTTTTGCAAAAATTGTTTTCATTTTCATTCATTTCGTTACCGTTTCATTACCATTTATTTCAATTTTTGTGATTTTTTTAGCATTTAAAGCAGTTCACCGTATTGCAGTAATGAAAACGAAACGCACGACAAAATTTCCGGTCTTTCTGTTCGTTTTGTTTCATTTTGGAGACAAAATTCGTTTGTCATTTCGTTGCGTAACAAAATGAAAAAATGAAAATGGAAACGAAAAATTGTTCATTTTGTGCCCATCTCTAATGGTTAGTACTGGCAAAGATAATGTATAGTGTTGGCCTTTAGTTAAATACGGCCCTTGGATTTTCTCTCTCCTTAATACAGTCCTTAAAATACGTTTAACTAGAGATACATGGGACTGATTCTAGGACATTTTATACACAAAGCTCATAGTTTACCACTAAGAGGCATTGTTAATGGGTATACATACCACAGTTAAAGAAAACCATGGTTAGATCTGGAATGTTACGTCTAAGAAGCCATTTCAAATAAAAGTTGGTGTTTGCATTCTCATTGTTTGAAGGTTTTTTTCCCTCGCCCAGTTTCCATCAGTGCATTTAAAAAGAACACTGCAAAAATAGAATCATCTTATAATTACAAATAATTTATTTATTAAAGTAAAAAAAGGATATCCTTGCATTCCCTCCATAAATATCCCCTGTACTGAATGAAATAATTATTGGATTATACGGGTGCTTTAAAAAAAATCACATCAGTAATCAAAATTGCAAGCCCGTGACAGATTTAAGCTTTGTTTATACTCCTATTTAAGCTGTGGTTTTGATCAGAGCATAGTTTTTTAAAAAAGCAGTTTTACTTTGTATAGC
The DNA here is from genome assembly GCA_029282475.1 of Phrynocephalus forsythii. Taxonomy (NCBI): domain Eukaryota; kingdom Metazoa; phylum Chordata; class Lepidosauria; order Squamata; family Agamidae; genus Phrynocephalus; species Phrynocephalus forsythii. The sequence goes on along the minus strand of JAPFRF010000007.1, from coordinate 66,261,565 downwards.
TTTCTCCTTGAATATTTTAGACAGTACATTCCATTTAAGCAAAGCTAACTATTTTTAACTGCTACCAAGTTGGACATATGTCAGTGTATGAAACCTAGGATTTGCCCTTTGTGGCTTCCTATAGTAAATAATTTCAGAACTAATCACAATCAAATATAAAAATTATGGTATCTGAAGTTAAAGAAACTTTTATCAATGGTTCATGAAACTGTTTAGGACTTGGCATGTGTTAGGTCAACAGTGCTGACATGATGAAAAAGTCTGATTTTATTATTAAAATAAGATGTTTGCAAGAGACATGCAGTTCTCCTCATCCTAAACTGATGGCCAAGAACTAGATCCAGACTGAATTATTTTGCACTTCCAAATTTAGAGGGTGGAGATCAGGAAATAGGAGATTTGCTTATGAAATCTACTGTGACTGCTTTGGAAAAATGTAAGAAAATAATTACATGTAACTGAAAAGAGAGGGTAAAACAGTGGATACATTTGCTAGTGAATACATAGTTCATCTTGCATGTAAAGTAATATTTTCCTGGATGCCTCTAGATATCCTCTGTCCAAATCTATGACTGAAGTGTCCCATTGTTTTATTTATATCTTCTTACTGGTATATAAGCATTATGGACAGTTTAATGGTTTGCAGTAGGTATATGGCTACAGAGCCAGAAATTCTGCATTTGATTTCCCCACTGTATTTCCCCAGGAAAGTCTCAGCCTGAATAGCCATGGGCAAGCTGCATAACCCCAGAGTACCCCAGAGGAAAGTACTGGCAAACAATTTCTGAGTCATTATATAATTAGATACCTTTATATAATTAGATATATAACTTAATACCTGGGGCGTGGTGGCTCAGCAGGCTAGAGTGCTGAAATTGTTGGCTGCAAAAGTCAGCAGCTCAGCTGACCAAACCCTGGTGTCACGCAGTGGAGTGAGCTCCCATTATTAACCCTAGCTCCTGCCAACCTAGCAGTTCAAAAGCATGTAAATGCAAGTACAGTAATACCTCGGATAACGAATGCCTCTGATAATGAATAATTCGGATAGTGGATGGGAATTTCCATGTATAGGGCTGCTTCAGATGATGAATGTTCCCTATAGGCTGCCTCGGATAATGTGTGTTTCATCATGCCTTGCAAAAAGTATACCCAGGATGCATTTGCAACCCCCATAATTTGTGGAGGGGTGGGAGGAGTTAGAACATTTTTCGTGATGTTTTCGGGACATTTTTTGCTGAGGGATTTGGATGTTTTGAACTTGGAAATGTAGGGAGCTGAGGTTTCCTTGCTTTTTCCTGTCCATTTCCATTAGTTCCCATTGCAAAGCTAAAGGGTGAGCTAAGAATCATCCTGGATTTTTTTCTATCTTTCCATTGCTTTCCATTGCAAAGCAGAGGGGGGAGCTGAGGAGAGGTGATCCAAGAATCATCTTGACTTTTTTTCTGTCTTTCCATTGCTTTCCATTGCAAAGCAGAAGGGTGAGCTGAGATTTGCTATTGAGGATTGCACAGTGGAAGGGTGAGCTTTGCGTGGTTACAAGTAATTATGCAGACTACACATTCACCCCCAACCTGAGCAAGCTGGGTACTCATTTTATCGACATCAGAAGGATGGAAGGCTGAGTGAACCTTGAGCTTGCTACCTAGAATTGAACTCCAGGTCATGAGCACACTTAGGAGCAGTACAGCAGCTTAACCACTGTGCCACGAAGCTCAACTTGTGTTAAAGTCATGCCTTCAGATTTGTCTAGTAAACATTTATTTTATTTATTTATTATTGAGTATTTTTACCTTGACTTTCTCCTTGGAAAAGCACCCAAGGCATCTTTCAATAATGAGGTACAATATACATTCCAGTATATATACAGTACTCAGTAAGTATATTGAGTATTTCACAACCTCTCTTCTGCAAAAGTACTTTAACACATCTTTCATCAGTAAAAGAATAATCGGGCCAAGCATCTTTATGCAGAATGCCTCCTTTCAAGTTCAGGAGTATGTGATGTTTCTTTATCACATGTGGCCAATGGCAATGTTTGATTTTTTAAAAAACCTGGCTTATCAATCAGAAAGTAATTTCTTGTTGTTCACATCTTTTTTCCTACTATTTGCATAAAGGTTTCGAAATTAGAGAAATAGGCCTAGGCCTCCCACCGCTGCTGGGATTGCCGCTGCCACCGCCATTGCCGCATCCGGGATTGCCGCTGCCGCCACCAACCAGGTAACCCAAACTATTTATTTATTTATTTATTTATTTATTTATTTATTTATTTATTTATTTATTTATTTATTTATGTGCTTGTATCCCGCCCATCTTCCCAGCGGGAACTCTGGGCGGCTAACAGCAATAAAAACACATAAAATACATAGAACAACGATTAAAACTGCAAGTAGTAGGGCAGCGGAAAACCAGATGGTGACGAGCCCAAGGGGGGGAAGAAACTAAATCACAAGGTCACCGAAGGCCTCTCTAAAAAAGAGGGTCTTCAAGGCCTTCTTGAAGGCGGGCAGGGACGGAAGCAGGCGCAACTGACTGGGTTCATTTTGTTCATTTTGTTCATTTTGGTTTGGTTTGTATGGATTTTTTTGTTTTAAAAATTAATGTGAAACAAAACAAAACAAATTGAGCCCCCCCAAAACAGAACAAACCGAACCATCAGTTTTCTGTTTCATGCCCACCTCTAGTTTCCATTGTTTGTATGCCAATTCTTTTTATCGTGGCACATCTAAATATCTTCTCAGCAACTGCCTCCCAATTTCACACTTGGTTCAATTAAACTCTTTTAAGATTTTAAAGGGGCCAGTGGAACTACAGAGATTAGTGAATGAAACAATGGTTACTTTAACGCTTGGTTGAGTATATTATGGTTCTTCGGGTTCTATGATCTTGGTGATATGGGATTGTACCATAGCTTGCAAAGTTACTTTGTAAAAGTAGTTAGATCTAGTTATTACATCTCAAAATTAGTTACAATTTTATATAGTTGCAAAAATAGGTTACAGGCGATACCTTCATAGGCCACTATTAAAAATAAAAAAGGAACATTGCAAGCTTTCGAGTTCCAAAAAAGCTGCTAACGTGCATCATTTGAGTCTTATTTAAACGACAAATTATTAGAAAGTGGAGTATTGACCTTTGATTTTGTTTATCTATGTCTACACATGTTATTGAGTAAATGGTAGTAAGCGGTACCCATTTCACTCCAGGTTTTGCAGTTACCTGTTTTGTTGAGCAGACTTTCTATTCTTCAACCTTTTTAGAAATGACCCAGTTTTCTTCACCTTACAGCCTTGGGACAGGAACATTTCATTGCCACCAAAGCATATAAAGATATATTGAAAAAAAGCCTTAATGCCTCAGTCAGCACAGATGATCTATGTTACAACTTCAGACAGAACAGCAGGGATCCCATGTAAACATAATGGCCCTTCTTTTCATGAGCTAATTGTTAAATGGCTCCTGTCAACGGGCGTTTCCGGTTCAAATTCTATTACATTTTGGTGACCCTGAAACAACATGGACCAGCAGGATCCCTTTTAACCAATTAGCTTGCACACTAGGGGAGTGCCGAGTGTATACATAATTTTTGTGCTGTTTCAGATTGTAAATTGAACAACTTAGATTCAGGTTACAAGAGAGGATTTTCATTCAACTTCTGTATAAGGGAGGAGGGCATCGGACACGATTTTTCTTTTGTCCAAATTGAAAAATGAAAAATATCTCAGGAACGCTCTTTTTATCAATTCTTCTTGATATCTTGCCTCTACTCAGATACCTTGAGACCATCTCTGATTTCAAAGGCCAGCATAAATCAGGATTCATTGGAGTTTTCTCTGGTCAGAAATCTTGATGGGGGCAGGGTGAGGGAATAAGCATTATAGGGCTGTGCAAGTGTAGGGGATGTATTCATATGGTTTTTTTTTTTTTTTGCTAAAATTAATAGTAAGATGCCTCTTCTAATTCATTGTTCTTAAATGTGAATGTATCTTAAATGTTCTGGCTTGTATATTGTCCTTCACTATTGTAAGCTGCCTTAGGTCCTTTTCCAAGGAGAAAGGTGGGGTAAAAATATTTATAAATAAATAAATAAATAAATAAATAAATAAATAAATAAATAAATAAATAGGTTTTGCTTTCAAAAGGGGGCCTGAAGTTACTGGAACTTCAATGTGTATCTGCTCTTGTTTTTTTCAAGTCAAGGAACACACTGGTGTACTGAACAGAGACAGGTTTTTCATTTAACGGGATCTATATTGTAGGGTTAAAAAAAAAAAGGATTGAAGTCACATTGCTGAAAGTATGAAAGAAATGCATAGGAAAAGCAAGGAGACCCAACTTCAAAGGCCTGACAGTTGAAGGATATGAATAGCATTAATGTGGCCCATGAGGAAAGCAGTTGGCAGGCTGCATCTAAGAACACAGAGCAACAGAGGATGGAGTTTGGCAAAAAAAAAAAAAGCACAAAGAGGAAGAGAGAGTCCAAAAGAGCTAGGAAGCTTGTAGAGAATAACTGATCATTTGGGAAGAATACGGAAGCCATCAGCATCAAAAGAGGCATTTTATGTTACTGGAATCTTGTACCTCTGGTCAAATTCAACAAACTAGGTCTTAATGTTTTTTAAAAACATTATTTGAAACAGATGGGAATAATTAACTTTAAAATACTGCAATTTTTTAAATTGCTGAAAACTCCACGTGAACACTGTGAACTATGAGCCACGAGTATGCTTGACTGTTGGCCAGGGCAAGCTCTCATCCTATGAAGTATTTTGAGAGTCAGTACGAAAGTAAGAGGGGCAACAATTTTATTACAGCAGCCAATAATCTGCCCCAATCACAACTTTCTTCACATGTGGCTCAGAAATAACTTGAGGTTTTCAAACTGAAAATTGAATGCAGGATATTTTTGTTGGAAAAATAGCAGTCTTGCATGCACCAACAATAGGTGTCAGTGGGACGTGTTTTTACAGCCTAATCAATGTGACTGTCCTTTTCTGCTAACCTGGTTAGTCATGTTCTTCCTGTCTCTGGCATCTGGGAGCAAGTCTCCTGCATTTTACCTGGATTTCTGTTGTTTTTGTGGATTATCCTTCTTTCTCTATTATTCCTAAAGTAAATAGATATTTTTATTCCTACGGTAAGTAGACATGTGCCTGGACCGCCTACCCCCTTTATCATTGACACTGGCTACCTACAGTAACTGTAAATTAAAATAAAACATTTTCTTCTTTAAAATACATCTAGAGTGAGTTTTTACTTCAGAAAGAACTAGTTCGTGTACTAAAGAAAGAACAAAATACCAAAAAAAACTTTTCACCAAAACCCTAACACTCTCCCCTCTCTGCAAGATGTTCCTCAACTTTATCACCCAAATGGAAGATATTTTTTAAAAATATGATCCTCCCCTTTCTGGGAATAGTGGTACATACTGAATTTGATTGGTGAAAGTGGGAGATAATTTAATCTCAGTTTGCTTTTAAAGTACGAATTCAAACTCTCAAATTTCTTTGTATAAAAAACAGATAGGACTTGAGGTTTCAACAATTTGAATGCAGAAGAAAACAAAACCATCATTTCCCCCACCTTCCTACAACCTCCTGTACTAGTAGGTGGCATTATATTAGAATATATTAGTGCCTCTGTTGTCCTTTCCTACTGTGCCCAACAGAGCAGGCTGGTGTGCATGAAATATATGCCATTTTTGGCTGTTGAGATTCCAAATTTTGTCAATGCATTGAGAGAGGAGCTCTTAGCCTGGCACACTTTTGTCCTTGCTCTGTTCATGCAGTGAAGGAGGTGACTGGAAAGACTCCTGCTCAAGATGCCGAATCCTCAAATTTACCATGATTCAGAACTTTAAGCAGTGAATATTAAATAACAGATTTATTTCACATTTCAAATTTTAATCCATATTTGTTGATGGAAAGGATAGGACTGCCCCTGAGAGAATGATATACTCATTTCTGCTTTGTCATTCCCAAAATAATTATCAAATCAATGCCACCAGCAGTCACCATTTAATCACCCTGTCCATGTTATATACTTATCTACCTTCCTCCTTGCAAGGTGGAGTGCACTTAAGAATTAATTAGTTAGAAGAAGAATGTGCTCACTTGGATCAAGGCATAACCCTTGGTCCTGTGTCGATAGAAAAGGCCACCAAGCTATCAGGATTGTACTCTTTCCATTCTTACTTGCTCTTTCAGAAAAGCGTTTTGACAAAACACAGTCTTTAAAAACTTCTCTGTGTCTGCCATATGCACATTGGCATCTTATATTTCTCATCCACTCATTTCTTCCTAAAGAGTACACACAAAACCTCTGATATGTATACATGACTCCCATCTTCTCCTCTTTATCCTCTCAACTGTCCTGTGAAATAGGTCAAGCCAAGAAAGAACGTTTGTCCCAAGGTCACCATGTGCTTATCATGGCGTACCTGGGACTGCCACCTCACACCATGGCCTAGACCAGTGGTGGCAAACCTTCGGCACTCCAGATGGTTTGGACCACAACTCCCATAGTTCTTTATCACTGGCAATACAGGCTTGGAATTCTGGGAGTTGTGGTCCAAAACATCTGGAGTGCCAAAGGTTCACCACCACTGGCCTAGACACTTGCTTACTTTGTATATAATCTTTGAAATTTCATTTGTGGAAAAATGATTCTCCAAGAAACAAATATTGGCAGGATAGAGAGTACGTGGTGTAAAAAATATGAAAACAGCTGCAATTGGATGCAGCACATAGTTAAGGGCAAATAACCTGCAGAAGGCCCCACTTTCTTATGCTACTCCTTTCTGCCTGAAACTGGTCTCTTTGTTCCATCCCATCCCTGCTCAATATCTCCACCATTGCGCAAGGAGAATGCCACTGCTGCAGCTTAGAGGCTCGTGGCAGGCAGTTCTCCTAGTAAACAAGATGGTCAGATTGTGAAAGAAGAGGGACACAAAAAGGTGGGAAGGGGAAAGACGAAGGTAATCATGGCCAGCAACTAGACCTCAGTATTTGGTGGAGCATATTCTCCCAAGAAATCCACTCCATGCTATCCAATCCTCCTCCTTGCTGCAGGTAGCCACCCGGAGGCATGCCAAAAAGACAATAACAAGATGCCATGCCTTCTCAGCATTGGCCCCTGAAATGTGGAACCACCTGCCAGCAGAGATGAGGCAAGCTCCTTATTTATTATACTTTTACTTATTTTAAGGGGGCGTGGTGGCTCAGTGGACTAAGACTTCAGAAAACTGTCAGCTGCAAAGTCGGCAGCTCGGTGGTTCGAATCCCGGGTGCCACACAGCAGAGCAAACTCCTGCTGATAACCCCAGCTCCTGCCAACCTAGCAGTTTGAAAGCATGTAAATGCAAGTAGATAAATAGGTACAGATGTAAAAAGCGGGAAGGTAAAACAGTTTCCTTGCAGCCATGCCGGCCACGTGGTCATGGGCTTGCACAACACTGGCTTTTCAGCTTGAATACAGAGATGAGCACCACCCCTAGGGTTGGACATGACTAGCATGCATGTGCAGCGGGGGGGACACCTTTTTAATAATTATTTTATCTGCAGAGGCCTTTCCCAGTTAGTGGTCCCCCCTTCTACCAGCCATCTGAGATGGGGCACATTTTACTATGGTTTCTATTTTGCCCCCCTCTCAAAAAAAAAATTGAGAGAGGCGTTTGCCATCAAACAGGTTCTGTTAGCAACTCTTTTAAAATGTGTTTTATACGACTTTTTAATTGCATTTTATTATTGATTATTTTGTGAACTGCCTCAGACAATGCAATTTGCACTAAGGAGGTAGTATAGAAATAGAGCAAACTAGCAAGCAAACAACCAACCAACCAACCAACCAAGCAAGCAACCAACCAATAAATAAATAAATAAATAAATGGCTTTAAGGAAAAAACAACACTCCCAGCTCTACCCATCTTTCAAGTGTTATGACTAGAGATGGGCACGACTCAAAAAATGGTGTTTTGTTTGTCGTTTGGTTGTTTAGGGGTCCGTTTTGGTTCGTTTTCGCTTTCATGACGTTTTTTGCAAAAAATTTCATTTTCGTTTCGTTAGGTAATGAAACGAAAAAACAAAAACAAAAATGAAAAATTGCTGTTTCGTTAGCATTCTTTTTAGTTCAATGCATCTGCTGCAACGAAAACGAAAAACACGGCAAATTTGGTCGTTTCATTTTCGTTTTCATTTTGTTTTTAAAAAAATTTCATTTCATTTTTGTTGCGTAACGAAACAAAAAAACAAAAATGAAAACAAAAATCGCTCGTTTCGTGCCCATCTCTAGTTATGACTGCTTTTGCCACTGATGAAGATAGTGATGATGATGACAGTGACAGTGACAATGATGCGATCATAGTGGTAACCAAAGTGGAATGTAATAACTTTGTCTCTGCCTCTGCTTTATATTCTATAATTTTTCAGTGCACAAATAATGCAATATGACATTGGCGTTCCATATCAGTTACTCCATAATGACTAACTTTTACACACACACCCCACATTCATGATCTATCATTAAAAAAAGAGAAAAGAAAAGAATCCGTGGCTGCTGCTGGCATGGGACATAGTTTGCCACTCCTGGAAGTCTGCCATCTTGAGATAGCTTTCTCAGTCTGTGAAATGGAAGGGCCAGCTTGACCATGCTAAAGAGGTGTAAAATATTCTCTTAATAAAATGTTAGAAAGTTATAATAAAAATTCATCTGAGAGACCATCTACCAATATAGCAAACTCTTGCTTTGCTTGAGCCATGCGTCAAGGGTCAGCATCCATCTCCAAAACTTTGCAGATTATCAACCATAACTGTGATAATCGCCTGTATCTTTGTTTTCAGATGACTCCATGTGCTGACAGATGACTCCATGTGTTTTGTGCTATATAATGATACTGTACATTGCAGGGAAACTTGAAACAGGGTTTGGAGTCAAGTAACTAGAGATTCAGTGAATGAAGGCATGCTCACACTATAGAAATAAATTTCCTGACTTTTGAATGCCATCAGTTTATTACAAATGATCTTTACCCCCTGGTAGAGTGCATTTCACTAGCGTAGAATCAACCAAATGTCTACCAGAACAATACACATTGGCAAATCAGTTTATCTATGTCAGAACACTTAGGTCAGAATTGAAACCAGGCACGTTTGCAGAAGTTATTCTTCTGCAGTCACACATTTTTTTAGGAAAGGGAAAAAAGTCTCCCCCAAGAATTTTATCTGCCTCGTTTATTTTGAAGGAATTTGATCAAATCAATTTAATACAAAGGGTGAAAGTGGCCAAAATATATCTGTCTGTGTCAGTTTACCGAAGTTCAAGAAAACAACACTTGGGACAAATCTGGCTCTGTTTTCCTTGAAGTGTAGACTGATAAAAAAAAGAGGAGGAATTGTAACTCTGTTGACAATGTGCTCAACAGCAGTGGAAACAGCCTGAAACACTCCTTATTCCATGCAGTGATGATTCTCAGAGAATAAAAGAGTCGATTCTGCTAAAGTGGCTGTCTCTGGATCGTGCCAATCTTTTAGTTGTTTACAACTAAATCTGTCTTCTTGTGCTTTTTAATATTCTCTGAGTTCTAAGTGTGATTATGAAGAAGCAATACAGGATCACACCATTATATGCTAACGTTACTGTCTTATAACTATACTTTGTTTTGACTGAGGAAAAAGGGTGCAGCTGTTTCTTGAACTATTTCTTAGGGTCTAGACAAAACTGCTATGCTTTTGCTTTCCTCTTGGCAGAGGTGAATATGTCACCTGAGTGTTTGTTTGTTTTGTTTTGTCTTTGTTTGTTCAAAGAGGGGTAGTGAATATATGCACTGCCATATCTATATGCAGGCTTCAGGTTAGTGTGAATGCAAATACCAAATGCTATAGCAATATTCCCATAGGTATACAAGAACCGCCACTGTTGATGAACACACCAAAAAAGTTATTTGGGAAAGACCCCAGGTCTAGTAGCAAATAAATGACCAGGTAGAGTGACAGTACGATAGATCCTTTGCCAAGGTCCTTTTCCAAGGAGAAAGGTGGGGTAAAAATACTCTAAAAATAAATAAATAAGTCACACAATTTCTTTTTGTACTGCAGCTCACAGAATACCCTGATAAAATGTCCAGTTTTGCTCCATGTTGTAGCCCAAACTCGTAATTTACAGTGAATGCATTCAGGTGGAAAATATTCATGTTCAAATCCTTAGTCAGGATCATGTCTTTAAAGACAAGAATTCTAGGGGCTGGGGGGACTTGGTGTAGATGAGAATTAAAGGTAGCAGTCTCAGGTGTGGGGAAAACATTGTGAGTTTTCACTATAGCTGTGCACATATGGCTGGTCTAAACTCTGCTCTATATTTTTGAAACAGAGAAATTGGGGGGGAGCACAGTTTTGCCAAATTTCTCCAAGGGATGAATGAATTCTTGGAAGGAAATTCTCCAACAGTCCATCAGAGGTGTGGTTTACCAGTAACAATTAGTTGCCCCTCTTCTCCTAAAAATAGTTGGTTAAGCACTGTGCTGTCAGTCTGACCACCACTTAGCTTTATCCACAGTCCCCTCTACCATCCCTCTAAGGGGTTGTGATTAGAGATGGGCACGAATAAAAAAAATAGCTATTTGTTTTGGTTCGGTTCATTTTAGGGTTTGGTTTGGTTGTTTCATTTTTAATGAATTTTTTTCAATATTCATTTTGTTGGTTCGTTTTGATTCGTTATTCATTTTCCCTGTTTTGCATATTTTAATCCATTTGACAGCGTGTGGGCAGGAAAAAACATTCAAAAATAATAATAAAAAACACAGAAGTTGGCAACAACTGCACAAACTGGACTGGCAGCATCCTCATCCTCATCATCCACATGATCATCATCATCTTCAATCATCATTCATCACATCATCCTTACCAGGCGGTGGCAGCGGCGGCAGCAGCAGGGCGATCTTGGCCCCTGTGGCAGGGGCTTTTTGAGACACTGGCTTGGGGCCAGTGCCTCATTTTTTTCCCAAGCACCGACTGCGTGGCCCCTAGAGCCAGGTCAGCACTGGTTTTATTTTTTCTTTATTTTAGGGCATCAGCCTGGCCACCCCTGGGGTTGGGTTGACACTCCTTTTGGGTTTTTTTTCCCCAAGCGCCGATCACACGGCCCCTGGGGCTGGGTCAGCGCTGGTATTATTTTTATTTTTTATTTTTATTCTAATTTTTCCCTTCATTCTGATTTGATTTTGATTTGACTCAGTTATGCTTATGTTTTATTAATTCATATTGTTTTATTTACTGCATAGTGTTGATTTTTATGGTTTGTATTTTAGCATTTGCTTAATTTTGTAAACCACCCAGAGTGGCCTTGTTGCTAGATGGTGCGGTATATACATCGAATTAACAAGAATAAGAAGAAGAAGAAGAAGAAGAAGAAGAAGAAGAAGAAGAAGAAGAAGAAGAAGAAGAAGAAGAAGAAGAAGAAGAAGAAGAAGAAGAAGAAGAAGAAGAAGAAGAAGAAGAAGAGATACTGAGTGCTCCAAAACTGGAGGCATTTAAGAGACATTTGGACAATTGCCTGGCAGATATATTTCTGTATCAAGCAGGGGATTGGACTTGATAGTCTTGTAGACCTCTTCCAACTATACTATACTATACTATACTATACTATACTATACTATACTATACTATACTATACTATACTATACTATACTATACTACAGTAAGTGTTGAGTGATGTTTAATATGTCTTTAAGCAACAGAGGCAAGCACTTGGCTCCATTGCTTAAAGTCATTTTAAACATTGCACACTGCTCCCTCGCACACCAGGGTGTGAGGGAGCGGTGTGTGATGCCTCCATGTAGGCAAGCCCTGGGCTCCATCTGATTGGGGTGGGGAGGGGAAGAAAAAGCTTCAAATGAAACCTGGGAAGCTAAAGTGTGGGGTGGAGGTGGCTGGGTCCCACAGAGATGATCGAACAATGAAAGACAAGGCATTATGTACATACATACCTCCCAGATACCTAGTAAATAAAGTGGGTAAGAATCCTCTTAAACCCTACCCCTGAGAATTTCTCAGCAATGTTCTCTCCTTTGAAATTCTGTTCAAAGAGAGTTTCTCTTATAAGTGAATTTCTTTATGGGAGAAATTTCATCACATCACTATTAACTTATTTGAAAAACAAAACATCAAAACAATACTGAGAACAGCCTGCATATCTAGAAGGATTAATGATGTGAGAGATATACATTATATGTTCATTTCCTCAATTATGTACTGTATATTCATACAAATGCTCATCAAGTGCTCTAGACACTTAACACCATTTAGAAAACACTACAAGATATCAGTGTGGAATAGTAAGTAGGCTGGGACTCAGATGACCTCAACTGGAATCCCCGTTTGGCCATGGAGAATTACAGAGATGGAGAGTAGAACTTGTAAAATCACTCTTAGATTTGCATACCTACCTGTTTGGATTGTTAAAAGTTAATTCAGACTTGATGGCACATTCCACACACAGGCACTCAAAGTTCTCCATGCCCATTGACTCAAAGATAGATGTTCATATCACTACAACCTATCATATTCACTAGCTAATTTGGCACACCTCAGTGCTCACCTTGGCTCATGTCAGTGTATGTGGACACCAGGGTTGGCCCAAAAACTTTTTTACATAAGACAAAGGATGTTTCAGGTGTATCCATATTACAGGTGCTGAGACCAATTTCAGTGGCAGTGGAATCTTATTTCAGCACTGCTAGGGAAACAGTGACACCGCCCCCCCATAATATCTGAGGATAGCAAGGTAGTATAAGGGCTACATGACAACTGCCTCACTGTATCAGCTACTAGGGGTGGTTACCTCAGTCTTCCCTATGACAGGGCCTGTCCTAGTAGGCATGATATCTGGAGTATACTGCAAGAGGAGTGAGAGTGGCCACATGGGAATATTAAGTCCAGTTTCGACTACTTGTGGAACATTCTGGTGCAATCCATTTCCCAGCAAGCATACATTCTACAGCAGGGGTGCCCAAACATTTTGTAAGGAAGGCCAGATTTGGTGGCTGAGAATGTGTCAGGGGCCGGTTGCTCCCCAACCCTGCCACCCCACTGCAAGCCCCACCCACTGAACCATAAGCCCCACCCACTGACCCTTGCAACCCCACCCACAAGAAGGAAGGCGGGGACCAAGGGAGGGGGGGAGGAAGGTGGAAACCAAGAGAAGGAAGGAAGGTGGGGAAAAAGGGAAACAAGGGAGGGAGGGAGGGAGGGAGGGAGGTGGGAACCAAGGGATGGAGGAAAGAAGGAAGGTGGGGACCAAGGGAGGGGGGGAGGGAGGTGGAAACCAAGAGAAGGAAGGAAGGTGGGAAACAAGGGAAACAAGGGAGGGAGGGAGGGAGGGAGGTGGGGACCAAGGGAGGGAGGAAAGAAGGAAGGACAGGGAGCCATGGCCACAGGTCGGCCCTTGGAAGAGGCGGTCTGTGCGACCTTGCACTCCCCCAAGCTCCCCAGCAGTGGTGACGGCTTGCCTGCCAGCCCACCCCAAAGCTCCTTGGTGGTGGCTGAGGCTCGCTGGCCTCCCCATCCCAACACATTCCCCTGCGGTGCCGGTGGCGGCAGACTGCCCATCTGCCCAGCCGCCCTAGTTTCCCAACGGTGTCAGTGTTGGCAGAAGTTTTTTTTTTTAAAAAAACATGGGGCGAAGGAGGGGGAGGGAGGGGCGGGCCAGCCAGTGGTGGGCCACTCAGAATGGCCTGACGGGCCGGATTTGGCCCCCGGACCAAACTTTGGGCAGGCCTGTTCTAGAGGGAACTGCTCTCCAGACCAAGCCTAATCTGTGCCTGTCAGACCTGTTTTTGGTCCAACTGTAAGGCTGCTACTTTTGAGGGCTGGGCTGGAGCAATTCCCTAGGCAATGACAGGACCAATTTTAGGGAGATAGTTCCCAAAAGTGGCATCTTCTCATGTACTAATCAGGCATGTGTCTTTGCAGCTTTCTGACCACAACCTGAGCTGGTGGTTAGTTGACAGTTCATAGGACATCTGCACACCTGCTCAGAATGTCCTTCTGAGTTCACAATGTCATACTTTTAAGGCACTGCATATAGGATGAGAGGCTCCATCCTTTATAGCAATAGTTCTCAGCCCTGAGCTCAAAGCATCACCATGCTTGATTTTATGATTTAGATCTATGCTACAGAGAAGTAGGCTGTGAAGGGTAATAGTTACAAACAAACAAACAAACAAACAAACAAACAAAGGGCAAAACCCAAAGCAACTCCCCCTCAAAACCTTCTCATAGCCCTCTTATTTACATCTGTTCAGCATAGCAATGCAGATTGCAATTAATTAAGACCTTTCTGGTGTGGTAAGAATAATCATACAGTTGGTATGCAAACATAGGACTTCCAAAGAGAATTTTGTACCAGATGGCTCCCCCTTCCCAACAAACAAAGAATTAATTGCAACTTTAAAGCAGAATTGACTATGTCTGTATATTTTTTTAAAAGGGAGACTTTTCACTACTGAGGAATTTGAAATGACTTCAGTTTAACCATTTCTTCCTTTGCATCATTCAAGTTTGAGAGAGTGCTTTGATCAGGGTTTTGTGTTATATAATTTATTAGAATAAAAGGAAGAGGATAACCTTCAGATGTCTTCTGTGGTAAAACACTTTTGTTCAAAATGCTAAATGTTTGCAGACCAAAGGCATGTTTGGCTGGGAGGCCCTAAATATGAATAAACAAAATATGCATGCTTGATTTTTGTTATTTATCCCCCTGGTTGAAGGAAACCACAAGAAAAGTGAATATAAATAACACTTTATGATGTCTTATTCAAAATAAAGCATATATTTTTCTGTAGCTAACCTCAGCATGGTGGTATTTTGCCATATCATATGCAATGGCAATAGATATTCAGCTGGATTTAGGGCTGTCAGTACAGCAATTTTGTTAAATCCTTGTAGCTTCTTCATATATACAATGCAAATCCCATAAAGGACACTTGTATATCCCTAGTGACATATGTCATAGATTTTTCTATTCTAGAACAGAGCTGACAGGTACAATGACTGAAGGCTTGCATGTGGATTAAGAGTATTCCACCATACTGGATACAATTTTGTTTTCAATTGTGTATTTTTTATGCAACTCTGTGCACTCATATATTGCAAGACCCAAGGAATAAGCAGAGTTCAGAAATAAAAATAAAAAGAGGCAAAAATGCAATGCTTGTTTGCAATAACTTGGAGGAAAACAAAGTGCTGGCAGTTTTTCCCTCTTGGGTATATGCTGTATGCACTTTGATGATGATTTATTAATCAGTCACCAGTAGCACATGTGTAGAACATCAATATCATCCGACTTCTAGTCCAAGGATCAAATCCCTTACATATGTTCTGAAATGGGATAAATCCATGAACATGTGGCTTAAGACAGAAATGGTCAGGAGGATTGAGTAAAGACAGCCTGCGAACTGTATAGTGGTTTGAAGTTTTGATGGGGACTTTTGAGATCCACAGCCTTGTACTCCCTGAGTGTGAAACTTTCTCAGTGACTTTGTGCCAACCTGTCTCTTCATTGGGTTGTTGTGAGGATCAAATGGAGTGCTACAGAAAGATGTACTGTATACTCATCTCAGGGTAACACATGAAAGGGCCTTCACAGCTGCTGTGCCCAGACTCTGGAACTCCTTCCCACTAGAGGCCAGGACTGCCCCATCTCTTATGTCTTTCCAGAAACAGGCAAAGACCTTTCTCTTCAGGTAAGCTTTCTGTGACTTTTATATGAATCTACCATACAGCCAATGCAAGGAAAGGTGGAGAAAAGGCAAACATGAGTTGTCATGCCTATTAATGCCTGTCTATAGGTGATTTCTGTTATCAGAAGCAAAAGGACACAGTTTTTCCCTTGTGAGATGCAAGTGTGTATATGTAAACACAGCAGGTTTACTCTCTTTTTAACTGCTCACATTCTCTGGTAGCTTTAATGTAGTGTTGTCTTTTGGTGCTGTAGGATGTTGTAGTTCCCAATACTTGAATATGTCTTAATTTTACTGGACTGTATATTATCCCTCATTAATGTAAGCCAGCTTGGGTCCTTTTCAAGGAGAAAGGTGGGGTAAAAATACCTAAAATAAAATAAATAAATAAATAAATAAATAAATAAATAAATAAATAAATAAATAAATAAATAATGCCTTGAGCCTATTGGAGGACATAAATGGGACGCATGTGGGAGATAAATATTAGCAAGTATACAACTAATTAAAGCGATTAATTAAAATGACAAAGTATAATATTATTGTAAATACACACAATTATAGGACAGGCAAGCCGTCTCTGCATAATATTCCTTCTATATGGAAAAAAGCAGGTTGTACATGCTGGTCTTGTCAGAAACAACTATCATGGTTATCTCATCACTTCCATGACTCTGATTCAAGATTGACCCTTTAGTGGGGCTCACCTCTGAAATGGGAACACTTGGATCTGCATAATCTGAATGTTCCTCAAAGGAGCAGCCTGTCCTGATTTGACCAGCTCCCCTTTCACAGAGAAGTCTGGAAGGAGCAGGTGGTATGGGAGTAGAAGTGGAGGCAACATGGAAATGTGAGCAGCACTCTCACCACATTTATTGCCCTTCTCTCAATGTTTTGTAATTCCTGTTTGCTACAGTACATGCACAATCACTTTTCATTGGGCCTTTTGGTGGCAGTGAAGGTAAAGGATGGGGTTGTACTCTTCAGATTCTTTTAAAAATGGTAGTATCTTTCTGCATACCTTAGGGGTCACCTAAGTAACTGATTCCTCTCTCTTCTTCATTATTGGTTGCAATGCAAATCCTCTGGGCACTCAACCACTTGTATCCAATATTAGTATTAAATTTAAATTTGCTCTTCATTCATGGATAGAGATTAGAGATGGGCACGGAATGAACATTTTTTGTTTCCGTTTTTGTTAGTCATTCCATTATGTAACGAAATGACTAACAAAAATTGTGATAAAATGCAACGAAACGAACAGAATCACGAAAATTGTGGTCGTTTCGTTTCATTTCCGTTAATGGCAACACACAATGAAATGAGCTGTTTTAAATGTTAAAAAACGCCCTGGACATCCGTAAAAACGCAGCGATAATGCGATAATTATTTTAAAATATTACCTACCAGGGGGTTGGGGTCCTTAAAACGTTTGTTGTTGTCTTCTCACATCATGATGTATTTTTCTTTTCCCTTTAAAATGGATGTCACCACCAGCCACAAAATGGAGGCAAGCCATGTGATGGGATCATGTTCAACCAATAGCATGTCCAGGTTGCAGACTGGGCAGGAAGGTCTGGCAGCCACAGAGGGCATAAAAAGCTCTGGCAGCCCCCGGCCTCCTTGCAGTCTCTGGTGGGAGTTAGGGTGGGATTGCTTTCTCTGCTGCGACTCTAGCTTCAGTCCTGCAGCCTCCCTGTGTGTGTGTGTGCCGCATACCTCTCGGTGAGTACCCTCCCTTGCCCCGCAGTGCAGTCACTCTGCAGCTGCCTTGCACCCTGGGCAACACCCGCCGCTGCCTTTGCAGCCTCCCTGCGTACCTAGTCTATACTGTGTCTCTGCCAGCATCCATTTTTTTAGTGTTTTCCCTCTGATCTGGGGCGTTGGGGATGCCTGCTCGTGGAAATGCTTTAAAATCATGCAAAAAGCAGGTAGAAATGACAAATGAAAAAACAAAAAACAGAAATGATTTTTTCCCAAAAATTCGTAACAAATGGAAACGAACCGAATCAGACCTCTCAACGACAAAGGAAAAACTGAAATGCCATTTTTTTGTTTCATGCCCATCTTTAATAGAGATGGATACAAACAAATTGGTTTGTGCTGCTTTGTAGAAGTTTGTCCAGGCAGCACGTTCCCTCCTCCCATCCCTGGTTGGTGGTGCCACTCACAGTCTGTCACACGCTGCCTGGGTTCCCCTTCTGTGGCAAAGCTCCAGTCCGAGCAAGGAGCTCAGACTGCCCTTCCCTACCTTCTTCAGCAGCCAACCATTCAGATGAGGAGGTGGGGCAGGGCCGGGATTCTTCTTGCACAACTGTTGAGCAGTCAGGTGGAAGAGGGCAGCCCTGGCTCCTGCTCCGCCTGGAATACCACCAAAGCAGCACATGATGGATCATGAATAGGGCAGCTGGCAGGAGGTTCAGCGGCAGGGAATATGCAGCACCTGTGGTGCTGCATGGCCAAATTTCTATGAAGTGGCACTTATCAGTTCATGCCCACTTCTATTCATAGATCATTCCTCCAAAGTTGATTGGAGTCTGTTGGGCCAGACTGTTACCCTCCCCATACCAGGCAGTTTCTAACCAAAAGGTAGTTTTACAAATACAGGAATTGTTTTCTATTTTGAAACCTATAAGCAGCCAATGCAAGGAAAGGTGGAGGAAAGGCAAACATAAGTTGTCATGCCTATAATTGCTTGTCTATAGGTGATTTCTGTTATCAGAAGCAAAAGGACATAGTTCTTCACTTGTGAGAAGCAAGCGTATATATGTAAACACAGCAGGCATGAAGCACATGGAGAAGAAATAGAATGAAAATTATTTCAGTACAAGCTCAATTTTAGACAGAGCAGAAACTACTAAACTGATCTCAGTGAAACAATTTCTGTTAATAACAAAAAGAACCTGTTTAAGATTCA
Source organism: Phrynocephalus forsythii (assembly GCA_029282475.1). Lineage (NCBI taxonomy): Eukaryota > Metazoa > Chordata > Lepidosauria > Squamata > Agamidae > Phrynocephalus > Phrynocephalus forsythii. Next base: position 66,242,918 of record JAPFRF010000007.1, on the reverse strand, counting down.
GCTCTAATTTGATGGACATGACATTTCCGTTAGATTGTAATGAATTAGACTGGAGAATAGCTGCCTTCTGCAGGGTCTAACTGAGCAGCAATCAATCAGTCTTACTGAAATGTAATGCCATTATGACATATAATGAAAAGCGCTTGCTCTTTCAGAAAGGAAAGTAAACAATGAAACCAGGCATCTTGATGTTGTGAAGGGCATGCACTAATAAGGAAGGCTTGACTGTCTAGTCCTGTCATTATGTAAATTCCAGGAATGCAAGGCACCAGAGGCATCACATTGCAATATTTTAAATTCCCTCTAGTGGCCTCTTGTTGGTAGATGCCACATGTAGGAAACAGGTTCTTCTGCCAACATGGGCATTGACAACATTTCCATTGCAGGTAACCATTCATGTTAAGAGTTCAGGATTTTGCTTTATTTATTTATTTATTTATTTATTTATTTATTTATTTATTTATTTATCTATTTATCTATTTATTTAACTTATATGCCGCCCACTACCCAAAGGTCTCTGGGCGGCTTACAATCCAAAGAATAAAACAGTTTAAAATAGTTAGAAGTAAAATACCAATAAATCATCAAGCAATAATAAAAGCCTTACACTAAAATCATTATCCTAAAATGGTCATCAGCGGACCCACAGTCTATATTGTATCAATTAAAAACCTTCTGGAACAGAAAGGTTTTTAAAGCAAAGCAAAAAGTGTTCTGCTTATATACCGCCCCATACCACTTTAAGTAGTCTCTGGGTGGTTTACAATTTTAATTACAGTGTGCAGGCTACACATTGCCCCCCCCCAGCAAGCTGGGTACTCATTTTACCGACCTCGGAAGGATGGAAGGCTGAGTGAACCTTGAGCCTGCTACCTGGGATTGAACCCCAGGTCGTGAGCACAGTTTTACCTGCAGAACAGGCATTTAACCACTGCGCCACGAGGCTCTTTTACCTGGCGCTGGAATGTAATCAGTGTTGGCGCCAGGCGGATCTTGATCAGGAGGGCATTCCATAGCTTGGGAGCAGCTGCTGAGAAGGCCTTATGTCTACAAGCCATCCCTCTCACCTCCTTGAGGGATGGCTCTTTCAAAAGGGCTCCCTGGCTCGATCTTAATTGCCAGGTAGGTTCGTATGGAAGGAGGCGGTCCTTCATGTATCTAGGTCCTAAGTCACTTTCTTGAAAGATAATATGGAACTGCCATATAAATAATGTCATGTGGAATATTTCTGTGTAGTGTTCCATTCTTCATCCTGACGTCTTAGCAGATACTCTCATATTCCTCTTATCTGTTTTTTCCTCCTCTTACACTTGTTACTCAATATCCTAAATCTATTTAGCAAAATCAGTCTCCAAAGGGCTATTTTACTGATCCCCCCATTTTTTTCTTACATTGTGGTATCTCATATGCGTCTCTGTGCAATGATATGAAAATGGTATGAAAAGCTTTTACATGTTAGATACAAAGAAAGTAGCACATTATCTTATTGCCAATCAGGCTTTTAATCTGAGGAATTATATTAATGCAAAAGTTTGAAAAGTCCTGTATGGGCGGAACTGGGTCCAATAATATTCAAAGTAAAATAAAAATGCAGAAAAAGCAGACAGGTCATCTGTATCACATCCTCCCAAAGCACACTTGATTAGGCAAGGTGTGTCGCTGGTAGCTGATATAAGGGAAAAGAATAAGAAATTGCTGTTGAATCCATTTTGTATATTTTACAGGCATATGTGATACTGCATTTGCAGATTTAAAGTACAATTCTACATGAAAAGGAAAAGAACCCCCACCCCCAAAGTTGGGGAGACATTTGTAGAGATTCATATATCCCCATATGAGAGAGACTTAAGCTCATGATTTAAAATCTGCTCTGTTAAAAACTGCTAAATACGCTTGCACCCTTTAAAAGAGTATCTGTTTAACTGACAGTCTGTTGCCATTAGTGAGAAGAATTTATTCTTGCTAGTGTTGTGAGTGATCTTAGCATACGTATTGCAAGCAAATTGGATTAGTCGTTGCACAGTTGCTCATAAAAGGTCTCCATAAAACAGTTGAGTACCTACCCTGTCCTGGGTTTGAGATGCAGTAACAGATGTGGAGAAGCACTATGTTCTGAATGCTGCTGTGTCCAATTTGGAGTGAACATGCAAAGTATGTGGCTGAAAACTGGCTGCTGGAAAGCTCTGACTGGTGATCTAGTACAGTGTGCATTACAAGTATGGTAAAAGAGGATTTCTTCTCTTGCTCCTGCACAATAATCGTTTAAATGCTCTTCTCTGAATTCTACCCCCCCTTACACTGCCCAGAGTGCTCTCATTGCCAGATGGGTGGTCTAAAAATAATATTCTAATATTCCAATATTCTAATATTCTAATCAATCAATCAATCAATCAATCAATCAATCAATCAATCAATCAATCAATCAATCAATATTTTGTCCTCTATTTTTATTATGGCAACAATCCCTTGAGAAGCAAATTCTATACGAATAACTATTATGTCAATATTGCTGAAACACTAATGAGTAGATACTTATTGTACAGATAAAAGTGTTGTGCCTTCATTGTATGGAAACAGAAGAAGGCAGCTTTCCTAATTTTCCATGTGGTCCCTCTGTCTTTCTTGAAATCCAGTTTTGGCATAAAGAGAAATATAGTTACCACCCATACTAAACAGTGAAGCTGGTCTTCTGTTTAATATGGAAGTCAGAACCAGAGATGGAATCATTTAGAATGCCTTTAATAAGTTCATTTCCGCATGACCACTTTGTTTGTTTGTTTGTTCGATACACTGTCTTTCTCCCACTTAGGTGACCCAAGGTGGTTCACCACATTAAAAGAATAGAATTAAAACCATAAGAAGTTAAAAATTAAAAAGCAATCAATCTGTACACTAATTAAAATACACTTGAATAATTAAAAACAGATAAACATCAAAAAAGTTCTTAACTTAAAAATGACATTCAGGGAGAGTGTCCTGATTGTTAAGCACTTGCCTGAAAAGGAGGGCCTTCAGCTGTCATTGGAAGGACAAAAGGGAAGGTGCAGCCTGATCTCTCAAGGGAGAGCTTTCCATAACCTGGGCGTTACAGCAGAGAAAGCCCTCTTCTGTCATTATTGTGTAATACAAATGGTCTTCATTTTATTTCAGCTCAGGTCACTGAAAGGACCAACGGCTATAAGCAAGGCCACCACTTCCAGATGACATCCTCTGGCACTAAAATGGCTGTTCATGTGTGAAATGGAATAGATCTTTGTAACAAACCAGCATTTTCCTGTTCTCTGATCCTGTCTTCTATCCAGCCTGATATCACAGCAGTAAGTATCATACCTGTAATTCACAAGAAACCAAACAAAGGCAACAACTGTATGTCACTGTAGATAGGGAAAGACTAGTCAGAGAAAACAACCAACTTAAATTCATGGCAAGGTGCCTAGGAATCTGACATTATAAAGGAAGTTTCTGGGAAATGGAGATGGTTTGAATTAAGATTGCAAATGTTCTGCATATGACTCCATTTGGCCATTTTGATGGCAAAATTCTTACATTCTTTTCATAATGGTGATCTACATCATGAAAATGGGGAAGAGTTCCATTTGGGTTCTAATTGTGAGTGGACATGAGTTCCACAAGTAATATTATATGTGTGTATGTATGTGTATCATTCAAAAATAGGGAATTCATAAGATGATTAAGCTGAATGATATGGTTCTAGTATGTCTAAAGCCATGAAACTCACCATGACGGGAGTATTGAATTAATAATCATAGCATCATGGAGTTGGAAGGGGCCTGTAAGCCAAGTCTAATGGCCTGCTCAATGCAAGCATCCATACCAAAGTGTATTTGACCAATGGTTGTCTTGAATGCCTCCAGCACTGGAGCACCCACTGCCTTCCAAGATAATTGGTCCCATTGTTACACTGCTTTAAGAGTTAGGAAGTTTTCCCTGATATTCAATTAAAATCTAGTTTCCTATAACTTGAGTCCATTATCCATGTCCTGCACTCTGAGATGACCAAGAACATATCATGCCCCATCTCTATATGACACCCTTCCGAGTATTTGTAGAAAGTATTTGTACATATCTCCACTCTGCCTTATTTTCTGAAGGGTAATTACACCATTATTTTCAGTCTTTTTTCAGGATACCCATCTTCTTACAAGTAGGTAGTCATTATTACTAATGATGTCATGTTTGGTGTATTCTCCTGAATGCAACATGAGTTGGCTCTTACATATGCTTATGAATATCACAGCAAAATATTTCTGCTTATTAATTACAACAATAATACCCAGTACTATTTCATAATAAAACCTAACCAAACCAAAGACTGTAAATTAAATCTGCCCAATTAGGCATGGAAATGAATCTGTATTGCCTTTTCCTCTTTGCATATAAATACTATATGTATTTGCTCATACAGAATCTATATAAATGTTGCTTTCAAAATAAGATGACAAAAATATGCTAAAATACACTGTAATAAAACTGACCACACTCCTATGAGCATTTGTAATTTACAAAAATGATTACGTCCAATTTACTGTAGTCTGGGTATATTAATTTGAAATATAAATGGCTCTGCCACATGCTATCAATTTTTATATTTATATTTCAGTGATAATATACAACTTTTCTTGGAATCTCACTAGAAATGCAGTATTTTTCTTATATGCAATGTTCAGTTTCTAGAGTTATTTTGCCATCTTGTTCTCACCCCCCCCCCCGGTGTGGTTCAAATTCTTTGTCTGAATTAATATTTATTTATTTATTTATTTATTTATTTATTTATTTATTTATTTATTTATTTATTTTAATAGCATTTACATCAAATGAACAGGTTTTTGTCTACATATCCAGCCCAATGTGATTGTGAGTATAGTCTCATACACTGGTTGGCAAACCTCTCCAAATAACTTTATATGTTTGTATACCTGAAAGGCAATGCATTGGCGACATATCTTGTGTCTGTGGTTTTCTATGGAGCCCTCTCCACTGCAACCGTGATTAAACCCATGTTTATCAAGGCATTTGTGCCCCATTAATAGACTGCTGGAATCAAATATGATGGAGTTGGATTGCCAGATATAATTCAATTGCTCTTAATCAAAACAAAGAAAACACACTCACTATGTAGCTTATTCTGAAATGGATATAAATGTACAATATCATTTCCTCAAAACTAGTGTAAGCTGATGTTATTCCCTTTTTTGGCTGGGAGCCTAAATTCAGCCTTGGGGCACCACTGAAGGCTGCATTAGTCATAGTTGTCAACTTGGCTTCTGATTTTCACCCACACAGCTCCAGTATCTGAACTATGAATATTTCAGATAGGTGGTGGTGGTGGTGGTGGTGGAGGAGGAGGAGGAGGAGGAGGAGAAGAAAGAGGATATCAAAGACTTGCCATGAAATTTGAGGGTAGAATGTCTGGTGCAAATTCAATGCAGCTTTTCTCAAACATGCTTGTCCTTTTTGAGAAAGGTATTAAAACTCATGATAGCAACTTTTGCTTGGCAGCACTGTTTGATAAGCAATCACACTTTATCCTCCCTGGGTGCCTTTTAGCAGTGACTAACCCTTATGACTACAATAGCCAATAACCTTTTAAAATAGTCTGCCCTGTAAAAACCTACATGTAACACCGTGGGTCAGCGTTCACAACAGCATATGCCAAGTAACATCATAGTGCCACAAGAATTCTTGTTGTCTTGATAAAGGATCAAAAGAACGGTGTGATCACTCCCATGGTCCTAAAAGAGCTTCAGATGACTTTTTCTTGAACAGCAGTAACAACAACAACAACAAAAACCCTACAAAACCCCACCCTAATCCAAATATAGCTGTTGGTATTTAAAAGTGTTCTGCTTATATTCTGCCCCATACCACTTCAAGTAGTCTCTGGGCAGTTTACAATTTTAATTACAGTGTGCAGGCTACACATTGCGCCCCCCCCCGAAAGCTGGGTACTCATTTTACCAATCTCAGAAGGATGGAAGGCTGAGTCAACCATGAGCCGGCTACCTGGGATTGAACCTCAGGTCGCGAGCACTGTTTTAGCTGCCATACAGGGATTTAACCACTATGCCACCAGGCTCTCTATTAATCAGTAAAATCATATACAACTTGGGATTTAGGTTTTTAAAGGAACTTCTGCTTCCACCTCATGCAAACCATACTCTGAAGCAATCAGAGGTACCAAAAATACCAAGTGCTTCCCATTCCTGGATCATCCGCTGTTCCTCTTTATTTAGGTTCTCTGCTTCAGAAGTATGACAACAACTATGGAGATGGCAGTCAGAATGGGCACATTTGATTTATGAATTAAAATGTTAATATACTGCCTTTTGGTCTTAAAATAGTGTTGGCTTGCAATCCTGTTTATGGAGTATCTTCTCAAAGGAAGCTCGCTTAGCATCTGCTTTGTAAGCACCAGGCACAACTCTTTGAATTCCAGTCTTTCCAAGTGTTTTCCCATTGCACTTCTATAATCCCTACTTAAAACTAGACACTGTTGTATTTAACAGGAAATATTTCCAGGTGAGTTTGTACTGGATTGCAGCTTTAGGTTAAAACCTTGGTCCAGTTATCCGAGAGTGAAACCAACTGAACTGGTGATTAGAATTTATTGATGAGTGAGCAGGCATGTATACGCAGATTGCATTTTTAGGTTTTAGGAAGCCGTTGCCTACACATAGAACTGAACTCAGCAGTATAGACTTTTAAATGTCCAGGCATAATATTGTACTGTGTGAAGTATTTCACTATTTACATTTCCTGCATTCTATTAACTTTAATACGGCATGGCTATTCTATTGCTTTGATGTATGTTTGCATTCTTCTTAATTCAAATATTGTAAGCTGCTGTCAAAAAAGTTGATAAAGAACAGAATATGAACCTTTAAAAGAAAACACAAATAAAGTAAAATTAGGAAAATTGAAGAATTTGCAACACCTATTTGTGATACATCAAAATCCTTGCTCTTCACAGTAAGAGCAGTCAAAAATACCATTGGATTAGTCCAAGGCTTGGAGATGGGTCATCCCAATCAGTTCTTTCATCCCACCGGTAGATTATGGCCACTGACTTATCTAATGTCACCCAACATTTTGTTGGCATATTATAGTTTTCTGTGTAATAATAAACAATGACCTTGTTTTGACATAGCAGATCCCATCAGCGTTTCTTATGTATAGAGGACTTATAGAGGTTTATTAGATCCTTCATCTGGTGATGCTTTCAGACTGTGCATCTTGCCCAAATCCATGCAGGTTGGCTCTTCTCCAAGGAAGCAGGGCAGGGACTGAACTAGCCAGCCATCATGGTTGTAGGGGGGAAAGGGTTGTTACTTTCCTTTTTGTTGATACTGTTTTCTGTACCAGTGGCTTAATGTGAAATTGGCTGGTGCCTTATCATTTTCAATGCACTTGCGTACCCATCACAAGCTATGGATTATGTTGCCTCTTCCCAATGTTACATCTTCCACATGTTTTGGATCACAACTTTCAGCTTCACTAATCTCAGCCACGCTGTCTGGAGCTGGTGGCAATTATATCCCAAAATGTCTGGAGGACACCATGTGGGTTAAGATTTGGTTATACATGGACAGCAGCTGAGTCTAGGGAGCTCTTTAAATTCTCCAGGATGCTATATACTGGCACTTTACTTGCCTTGGCAGCTTTTCATAGATGCTAGGTGGTATTACCAGCTGAAATGGCCACATACATTTGAACACCTGAGATTAAAAAGCAAAATAATGTCCCTTCCTTTTGAGTTTTTGATGGCTCTCAAAGTCTGAACTGAAACCATGAAAAAATTATTATGAGAAACACATTATTGCCGCAATGTCTGCAACAAAGCATAAGGCAGCCACTTGAGGTAAAACATGAATCAGCTTTTGCAAAACATAATTTTTTTCTCCTACCTTCTATTCAGGCTGTACCACTGTAATAGTAAAAGTCATTAAAACTTAAACCACAGAAGGAGTGAAAACATCCTTTGTAAGCTATACTTTTTAATTGTGCTTTAATATCCAACAATTTATTATAGATTACCCACCAGTTGAAGAAGGAATTCCTCAAACTCTAAATGTGTGTGATTGAGCAGGAAAAGACCTCAATTGTTGCAAAACAGGATTTTGGAAAAGTAATCAGTTATTGCTCCATTCTGCAAATGGGCCATGAGTCAGCCATTCTGAAACCCCTTTGGCCCCGTCACCCACACTACTGCTATATAGCAAGGTTAACTCCTCATCCAATCTCTGTGAAATTCTCCATTGTGAATTCACCCAGTGGTTGCAGACAAAAAGATTGAGTCTCAGCATAACAGCCAGCTCAGCATCCCCTTCCTCTACTTAAATCCATCCCTAAACACACCCTTGCTTGTACTGAGTCCAGATAAGGATGCCACCCACAGGCAGGCAAAGACTGGCTGCCATAGAGTAATCCGCCATGACTGAATATGCTGTGTCAGTGCATTAACGGAACAGGAAGACCACAGGGATGGTTTAAAGTCCTCCATTTTGCTCTGTGCATAAGTCCCCATGTTTTTCCCATTTAATTTGAAGAATTCTACCACTCACAGAGCGTAGCTCCCTCTCCCCCCACATCTCTTTTGCTTTCTTATTGCTTTTCTTTCTTTCTTTTTTGGCAAAAGTGATGTCATACCTGTTCAACTTGTTGAGACTTCTGTTCAGGGATTTCAAAGCCTCTCATGTAAAACAATATACTAATAAGATCTCATGTTTATATCTTTTGCATGCAGTTTCACTTTGTTTGATGAGCTGAACATGAGGAAAGAATCTCAAAAGCCCACCAAAAGTAAGAAGCAAATCGATATGCTATTTTCCTGCTGGATCAGGCCAATTTGGATCGGCCACCATAGATTGAGTCCCTGGAGCTCTCTGTGTGTGTCTGAAGAGATTCTCCCCCCACACACACCCTGCAACCTCTCCAGACAGAAGTTACCACCGCATTTTCTTCTTTCCTCCTCACTCCACCCCTACTTTATTACACGGCCACCCCAGCAGCAGTACTGCTGACAGAAAGACTTCAACTCATAAATTGATATTAATGTTAGACTGGTTTCCATATGCAGCTTTTTGATATCCTTTACATGCTAAAAAGTACTCAGGCCTGTTGACAAAGCAAAGAAATGGTGTCAAAAATAATTTTAAAACCTTTTGACCTGCAAGGTTTAAGAGAATTAGGCACAGATTCTTTGCTTTAAGCCTCTTGGTGACAAGAAATATGGTCCTCTGCCAGCCACTTTGATTGACAAGAACGTTTGTAGTTTCAGCTGCTTTTCCAGTAGACCTCCTTGTATATTCCTAGCATGTAAATATAGAAGACAATTTGTCACCTGGGCTGATGGATTATGCATAACTGAGACAATGCTGTTAAGATTCTAAGGCATAAATGAAAAAATCACAACCTTTACAGAAGTGCTTAATACTCATAATTAAGTCTCTTCATTTTAATCAAGCAAACTATCAGATTTCCAAATATGGACAATGAGCAATGTTTCATTTTATATAGCAGCTTGCTACAAATATGTATTATTGACTTCTTGACAAGCAAGAATTCCAAGATATATTGGAAAATTGATTACTTTAAGCAACTTATTATAACCAGCTGCTTTTGTTTGTAAATGTCATGAATTCTATCATTTCCGAGTCTTCGTTTTCTCTCTCTCTCTCTCTCTCTCTCTCTCTCTCTCTCTCTCTCTCTTTCTCTCTCTTCTATGGATATGTAAGCATGGAGGAGAATGAATATCCCATCCAGGAGCCATACATTTCTTTCTATGTTCTACTCCATTCTCCTCATTTTGCAGACAAGTTACACTAAAGCTTGATTGAAGTGAGATTATATCCCACAAACCATTGATACAAACAAAAGGTGGCTCTTACATTCTTGTTTAAGGCTACCTTTTCAGATGTCTGTTCCTTAATGCCATAAACCATGTCCTTTAAACAAGGCCATTTGACGTTAATATGCAGCTTATACTTAACTCTGATTAAATAGTGACAATTTAAAATAAGAATAACATGTAATTAGTCATAGTCATCATTAGAGATGGGCACGACCAGGAAAAATGACGTTTTGAGTTGTCGTGTGTCGGAGCCGGCCCATTTTGGCTCGTTTCTGTTTGTCGCGAAATTTCTCAAAAATTTGTCATTTCGTTTGTCATTTTTTCGTCTGTCGTTAGTACTGGTTTGGGGGGGAGCGGGCTCCTGGAGGCACCTCTCTGGGGTGGGTGCCTCCTCTGGCCCGCTACAAAGGGAAAGCGGGCTCCTGGAGGCACCTGGGGTGGGTGCCTCCTCTGGCCCGCTATGAAGGGAAAGCGGTCTCCTGGAAGCACTTCTCTGGGGTGGGTGCCAATCTGGATATGCATGCATAGCCAATTGGATATGCATACCAAGTTGCAGTGGCAGGCAGAGGCACCTCTCTTTCTTTTGGGTGCCTCTACTGTGACTCACTAAGAAGGACAGCATACTGGCATACTGATGTATGTTGCACTTGGGCTGGGGATGGGATTGGGGATTGGGGAACAAAGTGAGAGAGGACCCCTATGGGTGCCCTCTGGCTCACTAAGAAGGGAAGTGTACTTGCGTTTAGTGCAATGCGAGTACACAGATCTGGCTTAGGGTTAGGGTTAGTGCAAGGGCTAGGCTTAGGGTTACGGGTAAGGTTAGGGTGAGTTAGTGGGGTGCACCTCTGGGTGCCTCTCTGACCCACTAAGAAGGACAGTGTACTGGCGTATGGGTTAGGGTTAGGGTTAGGGTTCGGGTTCGGGCTAGGGTTAGTGGGCTTTTTATGCCCGTCTGGCACATCCCAGAAGTCTCGGTCAAAACCTGGCCAAGTGGCCATGCAATTGGTGGAATGGCTCCAAAAATTTGCATGGTCCACTCCCATGGCCAGCCCATCATTGCGCAGGTGTAAAAAAATAAAAATAAAATAAAATAAAATAAAATAAATGGAGACATTTTGTTGCAAGAAAAACCCACTGCTGCTACTATAAAAAATCCAGGCAGTTTTAAAATAGCTATTTTCGCATGTTTCTGTGGTACTTTGGTGTGTTTTTGGACCACAATTTCAAAATAAATATTGCAGTCGCCCCATTTTGGATCCCCCGCCTGCACCACATGGCATGGCGAGTTGGTGAGACGACGAGGATGCCCTCCACCAGAGCAGCCCAGGACAGGAGAGGGGGGGAGGCCAGGGACCCCCCCAGAAACCACCCCTCTGGTAGGTACCCTCACTCAGGCAGGCATATTTTCGCCTGCTTTTTTGCCCGGAATTGGGTTTTTTTATTTTTAAAACTTTTTTTCTGTGCCGCTTGGCATCGTGCGATCGCTGCGATGCCAGGAATGACAACGACAAATCAGACCCAATTTTTCTTTTATCGGTTCGAGTTTGAGTTCTGGTGGAGTAATTGTCGTTACCGTTTCCGTTGCGTAACGGAAACAAGGAACAGAAACGGAAACGAGAATTTCACCAAGTCATGCCCATGTCTAGTCATCATAGTTATTGTTTGTGCTGATAGCAACATTAGTACTGGCATACTTGACATAGGCCTCAGCAGGCATATTATAAACTCTTTCCTAACTTCTGTATAACAAATGGTAAAAGTACAAGCAACAATATTATATTGCAGAATTGGCTAAAATCCTCCTGGATTTTTGAAGCCTTTAAGAAGAATCGCAGAAGTTCTACAGTGGCTAATTGCGACTGATCGATGTCAGGCACATGCCAGGTGCATACCATGCATGTGATTTGGAGGGAAACCAGGCAGATGATGGTACCTTCTCAACTAGTAAGAGGAACGTCTATGAAACCTTTACACAGACATAAGTATCCAGTGTGATTCTGACCTTTGAATGCATCTGTATGCCAGAGGAGAAACTATAAACATTTCTACTCAGGAAAAAAAGTACTTTTCAAAACTACAAAAGCAAAATATTGAAATCGTCAAGAATAAAGCAACTGTCAGAACTTGGGCGGCTCTTGTAGTGAGATGCAGCAATCCCTCACCAGAATTTTGCCAAGCCTTTTGCCAATGCTTTTGAACTGGGCAATTGGGGGCTCCTTTTCTTTATAGCCCCTCTGCATGTGTTGAAATAGTTATTCTAGCACAGGACACCCTTTCCTCTATCCTTCTGTCCTTGTACAATACGGACAGCTGCTGTGCATTATGGCAGCATCCTCTCATTGCACTGGACAAAAGTAGGGAGTATGTGGCCCTCCAGATGTTACACTTCAGTGCCCATCATTCTTTATCACTGGCTGTGCTAGCAAGGTATAATGGGAGCTGAGTCCCATGACATTTAGAGGACTACAGTGGTCCTCCGCCCTTTCGCGGTTCATATACTGCAGTCCTGGGGTAAGGGGAAAAAGTCCCTTGGAGGCCTCAGAAATGATTTTTGGTGATCTGGAAGTCACTTCCAATTTTCCGGAAGTCACTTCGTGTTTGCAGGAAGGCCCTTTTGGGGCCTCCAGAAGGGCCAGGAAGACCCTTGCAGGCCCATTCGGGGCAGCGCCAGGCTGGGGGTAAGTACAAGAGTCCTCAGCTAGACCCCCCAGGCCTGACCTGACCTGCATCCACATATCATGGATTTTCAACTATTACTGTTGGCTAGGGTCCCTAACCCCTGTGGTAGGCGGGGGGGGGTCACTGTACATATTTCATGTTGCTTTTCATTTGCCCTGCCAAACGGCAGGCAGTTCTGAAATCAAAGAGCTGCTTTTTTCTTACCAGTGAGTGACTTGTTCATTCCATTGTCAATGGCAGAACATTTTAGTTGGATTCTTTTTTGCACTGTTATTGATTCCTAAGCTATTGGGAACAAAATTTCCTGTGGAAAGCGTATTATCACCTCTGGCAAGATGCAGTAAAATAGGCATTTTCAGCATGCTACTCTTATCTTTATTTGCTGATAGAGAAAGAGTCCAGATTTTTTTCCCACTCAGCGTTAAAGTGAAATGATATGGTTAAGTTCACATCCCCCTGTCTTTAATAAAAAGAATGTACAAGCATAAGGCAACAGAGCAAAGCCTTGTGGTCCATGTGCTAAGTAAAATCAGCTTCCATTCTAAGGTGAGGGCTGCATCTTAATTAATCTTCCATTTACTTTCAGCCATTTGACATGCAATAAATTGGTATGAAGCCCTTCTTATAAACCTCCACAGAAGCAGCAGGCATTTGTGGTATTTCCTTCTCAATAAATGAACAATTTAGTTGCTTTTTATCAGATGCTCAATATTTACATACATTCTCTGCAGCTCTAGTTTGTTTCAATTTCATGGTTATTTTGAGAGCATTCCAGATATTATATCATCCCTGAAGATAATGCTGAACAATGCCTCTTTCTATACCAGAAGGCAATAATTACTGCTTCTAAGTAATTGATACTCTTGGCAAAAGAAGCTGAGGACGATTTCACTAGTGTTGTCAGTTGAAATGGGCACGAATCGAAAAAAATGATGTTTCAGTTTTTCATTTTCATTGCAGGTCCGTTTCGGTTCGTTTTCATTTTTGTGAATTTTTTGAAAAAAATTCATTTTTTTTTATTTTTCATTTTTGTTTTTACCCGCTTTTTGCGCAACAAAGCATTTCCACGTGCGGACATCCCCCAACGCCCCAGACCAGAGGGAAAACACTAAAAAAAATGATGCTGGCAGAGACACAGTATAGACTAGGCAGGGAGGAAGGCAGCAAAGGCAGCAGCGGGCATTGCCCAGGGAGTAAGGCAGCCGCAGAGTGACTGCACTGCGGGGCAGGGGAGGGTACTCACTGAAAGGTACGCACACACACAAGGCTGCAAGACAAATCTCTTCGTTCTCTCCCCTAAGAACCAGACTGCAGCCAGCAGGAACACAGACACACACCTGCCTGCCTGGCCTAAAGTAACTTTGTCCCCAGGTGATCTAAATCCTGGCTACGCCTCTGGCTGCCTGAATTCTAATCTGTCATTCTAGCCACTGTACCACACCTTTCTAAAGTAACTGTTTTCAGTCAGTCATGATGTCAGTAGCTCAGTGTCAGGAAACAAGTTTCACCACCATAATATTCCAGGTGAATTGGAATATTTAGTTTTATCTTTAAAAAGTGATTACAGGTAGCATGTTTAGGAAGGACCTTAGACAGCCTTTGCCACTCATGGGATGTATCTCTGAGTTAGCTAGGTCAATGATCCAATCCAAAGTTTATGACGCAACTTCCTACATTTAGCTCAGTCAGCTATGTTATTAGTTTTTGATTTGTTCAGTTGTTAGTAATGCAACCTTGTATTATTTCTCTACTAATGTCTCAGAATGAGTTATTGCCCCTGTAAGTAAATGGGAAAAAGAAGTGAACTTGAAGTTGTGAGTTCCTGCATTTCCACTGCACTGCTAGAAGAGTTTAATCAAGATTCAAAACTCTGCAACAGAAACCATCACACATTCAAGAACCTTCTCAAAGAGTGAAATATTAGACAGTGGCTGGTATTTATACAGTACAGAGAGATTCAAGGATAGATTTTTCAGCAGCGGTGCAAGCATGCTAGAGCACTCCCTTTTCTCAAGGAGGCATTCACCACTGGCCCAGTCCCTCTTCTTTGCTGCTTTTATGAGCCAGAAAGGGCAAGGGTCCTGGACATACATGGTAGCTCTCACATTCCAAGGGTTCTCTCCCCATCCTTGGACTCAGCAAATGAAGCATGCCTATTATAACAGAACAAGAAGGAGCTTTTTACAACTACAACATCCCGGTAGTTCTGTTATACTACTTTTTAGGGGAAGGGGAGTGAACACGTACACACACATTTTCCATCCCCCTCCTGTCCCAACATAAAAAGCAAATTATCAATGAAACTGTTGTTACAAGTAGGACTGGTTTGGTTAAGGACACCTTAGGCCAAAAAGTGTAGCACCCATTTACCTTCATGAAACAGTCCGTGCTAGCCCAAGGAACTGGAGAAAGGGTTCAATGTTTTCAACATGGATTCAAGTTTGGGAACTGGCATTTCTGGATGGATGGCTGCAGGATTCTGGGGATATAGCTCATCAAAAAACCTTTTGAAGTTAAAATTAAAACATTTTAAAATTCATTGCATAAAATATCAATAAGATTTTATAAAAGAGAGAAAGAAAGAAAGAAAGAAAGAAAGAAAGAAAGAAAGAAAGAAAGAAAGAAAGAAAGAAAGAAAGAAAGAAAGAAAGAAAGAATAAAAATGTTAGCAAAATCCCTCTAGCTTGAACAAACTATCTATATACTGAAAGCCAGCCTAAATAAAAAGGTTGTTTCCTTGTTTAATTCTCTAGTGGGTGAATGTCTTCACCGATTTCCCTATTGGATACCATTAAGAAAAGAGAGGAAACACACCTTAAAATCCAGGCAAGGCGAATAGAGTGAAGGGAATGGGGGAAGTAAAGCTATTAATGTCTATTGCATCAACACATGTTGACCCTGAATTGTGTCAATACAACATTGTGCATTAATGTGCCCTGTAGCAAACACTGCAGAACAAATGTCAGGACATTAATCCATGCTTTCTTTGGCTTTTTGGCAATTGAGTGTGAAGTGGCTCTCCAGTTATCAAAGGTTGAGTGCCTCTAATCTTAAGGACCAGTTGATTGTGACAAAATTATCATATTGTTGAACTGATAACTACAACTTTTAGAAAGGAAGATCTGAAACTGAATTCTGAAAGAATAAATCTAAACCAGCTGCAAAGACAGTGCCACTGATAACTTCAAAGATTTCAAATATTGGGGCTTTTTTATAGCAACTCCCCAAGCTTTGTTGGATTCTGTGACCCTGAATTTTGTGTTCCACAACAGTTGTGTGATTAAACTGAAATCTCATCTGTCCACTATTCAGAAATGCAGTATGTATCATACATATGCATAACAATGGTAGTTGTATTATCAGTTCAATGGCAAAATAATATTTTCATCTGTATAAGTCTACAGTAAAGTGTGACCACTACTAGGCAGGCATAGAACTGAACTTTTTCACGTTCTAAAGTATGCAAACATAATATGCAATTGCCCTTGACTGAGATCATTTTGGGGCTCCAGCTATCATACCATGGACAATCTGGATCATTCTACATTATTTTAGCAGACTCACTGTCAAAAAGTAATACTGTCCCAAACTTTATATTTGATGAATGATCAATTCCCATGAAGACAGAACTTTAGATTTCTCATAAGGTAATTTTGCTGGGGGACAATGTATTTCCAGAATCTTCTGAATATGCGTTGAAGAACTTTTCTGTAGTCTGGCACGGTGTATTTGTTTTGTATTTCTGCTGGTAGGCATCATGAAATGTGATTGATTGAGCAGCAAACCCCCAAAGGCTTCCTTTTGAAAGGTTGCCAACTCCAAGATGATTGGAAAAGGGTGGCCACATTTTTGTCTATTGTACAGGTCATCTATGCTGCTTTTTTTTTTACACAAGAGGTGAAAACAGGCACACATTCTGACCTTCAAGCAATGGAGGGGAAAGGAAAGCTTGAAATGACTCTTCAAATTATATCGGAGCCAACAAACAGAGCTTTTGAGCAGTCAAGTATAACAGGGAAGTTTGCTGAGACGATCAATCTGTTTCATTTTGTGTTTATATTTTAAAATGTAGTTGATTCTGACTCTTCAAAAACTGATTATCAGTTTTTGAAGATCAGCTATATGCATTCTCTAGCAATTTAAAAAAACAACAGGCTGAAGTTCAGTTTCACCTACAGAGATTATTGTACATGAGGTCAGGTAAATCTATTTCTTGGCCATTCTTGGCCATTGTTGAAAAGGGTAGATCTTTCACTGGTTTCCATAGCATTGTATTTCCCCTGGTTCATTGCCATTATCTAGGACAGTGGTTGTGAACCTTCAGCACTAGAGACATGGAATGGCACGACTCTATTAAATTGTCGTCAACGTTTTTGTTATCGTTTCGTCAATACAACATTGAAACGCATTAATGATAATTGTAGTCAGAACTGCAGAACAAACCGAAAAAAGAAAAATTAATCCGGGCTTTTTTGTTTTTTTTGTGGCAATTGAGTGTGAAGTGGATCATGCAATGTGAAGCACAGAAAAGTTTTTAAAAGTTTTTAAACCAGTTGACTGTGCCAAAAAGCAGGCAAAATATGCCTGCCTGAGGCTTTGCCACCTACCATCTGGGGTGGTTTCTGAAAGTCCCTGGCCTTAAACCCTCTTCTCCTGTCCTGGGCTGCTTGCACCAGGCTCAAATATCATCCTTGTCATCTCGCCATGCCATGCAGTGGGGGATTCAAAATGGCGACCACATTTTTTTTGAAACAGTGGTCAAAAAACAAACCAAATCACCACAGAAACATGTGAAATTTATTTATTTTAAATGCCTGAATTTTAATAGTAGCAGCAGTGGGGTTTTTTATAGCAATAAAATGTAAAATTTTATTTTATTTTACTTTAATTTTTAATTTTTTTAGACCTGCCCATTTGGGCTGGGCATAGGATGGGACCATGCAAATTGTTTGAACTATTCCACCAATGGCATCGCCAGGTTTTTGACTGACACTTTTGAATGTCTCGGAGGGCATAAAATGGAGGCATCTTCCAGAAATTATTTCGGGTGTATGGATGTGGTTGAGGGAGGAGGGCTGGCTGCTCGTGCTGGTGTGATGAATGAGATTGAGGAGGGAGGCTGGAGGCTTTAGGATTTAAGTTAGGCAGGCAGGGAGGGAATTTAGAAAATAATTTCTTTGATTCCTGCAGCTTTGTCTGCTGAAGGAATAGCAGTTTATTCTTTATTTCTTCTCTGGCAGTTCATGAGGATTTTTCTGATATTGGATAAAGGGGAGGTTCCTTTTGGGAGTGAGAGGTGTGGATTTATTTTAAAAATATATTATATACTACCATTTATTTTCTATTTTCCCAACTTCAATTTTCTTGCACACACACACAAGGGGTGCAAGCCAAGAACAGAACCTCTATCCTAAGTGATATCCTAACTGCCCAATGACTCTTCAAATTATATTGGAGCCACCCGCCTGCAGCCTGAGCAGTCCGCCCGCCCACTCACCTGAGACGATCAATCTGTTTCATTTTGTGTTTATATTTTAAAATGTAGTTGATTCTGACTCTTCAAAAACTGAAGATCAGCTATATGCATTCTCTAGCAATTTAAAAAAACAACAGGCTGAAGTTCAGTTTCACTTCCCTATGCTCTGGGAAGTCAAATCGCGCTAAATCGTGGTGGAAACGACAAATGACAAATGTCAAACAAAATGACAAATTTTTGAAAAATTTCACGACAAACAGAAACAACCCAAAATGGACCCGTTCTGACAAACGAAAACTCGAAACGTCATTTTTTCTGGTCGTGCCCATGTCTATTCAGCACTCCAGATTTTTTGGACCACAACTCCCACAGTCCTTTGTCATTGGCAATACAGGGATGGAATTCTGGGAGTTGTGGTCCAAAACAACTGGAGCAGCAAAGGTTTGCCACCACTGGTCTGATAATGACAGTATAAAATATTGTTCCTTTCAATCTAGAGGAATAAAGTGACCTTGAGGCCCACAAAGGCCTCGCTTTCCATAGATATAAATAACCTAGGCTTGCTTGTCTAAGAATAGACCTGTGTTCTTCATTCTGCCTCTTTTCTCAAACTTGGCCATTTGGTTCTCTTAGAGCCAACCCTACTGTTAAGCAAAATGAAGCAGCTATATCAGGTGATAGATACTGGGAAGCAGAAGTGGCAGTCCTTTGGCTGGTCTTCTTGAGTTCTCTCATCATCCTCAATACAGCTTGTTCTTGTCCTGATCTCTAAACTTATCTTCTGCACTATGGTCTAGTAGTCTAATGGAAGATGTCATGCTATAGCTAGTATTGAAATAAGCAAGAGATGGGAACAGCTGGTGCTTTGAACTACAGTGCCCAGAATCCTCCAGCCAGCATGATCCTTGGCTAGGTTGGCTGGAGGATTTTGGGAGTTATAGTTCAGAAGTAGCCAGTTTGTCTTTGTCTCTGACAAGAAAATGTCTTGGGATTACCTTGATCTATCCTTAATGTTTTTGTCTTCTCCTGACTTTTTAGAAATCTTTTGGTTGTTATTTGACTGATGCCTACCCAGTCCTATGCCATTTGCATCTAATTCACTGGCTCATGGCAGCTTCTGGATTTTTTTACACAGAAGTTATAAAGCAAAGCAAAACAAAGCAAAACAAAACAAAACAAGATACCAGATCCCAAAACCCAAACCAGACTAAAATACTGAGTGATGACAAGTGGATATGACACTGAATTAGTCCTATCTCAGATTCGGTGAGTAGTACTCCAGCCTAGTTGCTTTATTCGGTCTGGAATTCAGGCTCAAACTTACTCATAAACTGCAAGTGAATTTAATGCTACCAATTAAACAGGCACATCTTGAACAACAAATGTTTCATGGTTCTCTCTTACCAGTGAGATGTCGTGTAATGAAGTCATTGGTCTTTAACATGAAGCCAAATTCTCAAGCATTATTTAAAGTTATGTCACCTGGGGAAAGCCGGAAGTGGTTCCCTGGGTGGTGTGAGGGTGCTGCTGTCTGTAGATGGTGGATCCAGCTGAAAAGTGGCATACTGGATTTCTCCATACAAGCAAGGCACAGTTCTGGCAGCAGCTAGCAGCTGTTTGGAATGTCACCATAGGATTGGCTCAACCTATGTGGTAAATGGCTTCCAAATCTGGTGGCAGCTGCATGGACTTCACAATCCAGAAGTATTAGATTTAGAGGTCTATGCCTTTTTGGTTGGGTTGGAAGCCAACAGTTGTTTCTACCAGTGAGCAAGGAATAGTGTTCTCACTTTCTTTCGTGTTGCCCCCCTTTGTGCCTGATCTTTGTCAAGCAAACTCTAAGGAGCTTCCTCCTTCCAGCCCATGACACTACTGATGCTTTATCCCAGTGCCATATTAAAAGAGGGATTCCCCATCTCCCTGGTTTCAACTATCTTTCACATTATTATTCTTGCAGTGGAACCAGAACTTGGAAGTTTTTTTAGACTGTACCAAGCTACCAAGGACATTCTGTGAGCTGCAATTTAAAAATAACTGTTTCCAGGCTGTAGCTGGAATACTTGGGAACAATACTTTCCCCATTTTGTTAGGAAAAAATTAGGCCACAGCTTGGGAAATTTCTATTTTTGGGCAACAATTTTCCGGGCCCCTAGCTAATAGAGCCAATGGGCATGTTCAGTGGATAATTCTGGGAACTGTACTTCTTTAAAAAGCAGTTTTTTTCCAGTTATCTGGAAGTTGAGTCATAGCTACTGGACCTCTTTTTCCTGAGAGATAGAAACGTTTCACTGCTCATCCAAACAGCTTCATCAGTCTTATAGTCAATCTTATAGTCACCTTTGACCTCTTGTCACCCTGGTCTGAAATAGGCTCATAAGATGAACAATGTCCTGAATAGGCTTGTTAAGTTCCTATCACCCTCTTCAGGTCCCAAGACTTCAAAGAGATTCCTTCTGTCCTTTGGAAACCTCTGGGATCCTTCAATTGAGGAGGGAGCACAGGCAGTGTTTTCACCACCAGATCAGGACTGGCAACAATGATCTGGCAGCAATTTTCCAATATTAAAGGCTACCTTCTTGGTCTCAAGAAGCTCAGCAGCTTCCCAAGGGCAAAAGTGATCCCTAGGAAACCAAGGAGTGGGAAGGTGTTTTGTTTTAGCATGGGAACTTAATGTATTATTTAGTGCAGAGCCTGTGAAAGTGATAGCTAGCTAGCTAGATAGATAGATAGAGTGGACCCTTGTATAACAAACAGTTTGTATAACATAAAATTTATACAACATAAAAATTCCGGAGATAGGGGAAATTTGCTTAACATAATCGCCTGTGGGGTGAATCTGTACAACATAAAAATGGGATCACTCTGTTTTCAATGCATTCCTATGGGAAATTTGTATAAAGGAAAATTTGTTTAACATAATTTCATTTGGAACGAATTAATTCCTTTATACAAGGTACCACTAGATAGATAGATAGATAGATAGATAGATAGATAGATAGATAGATAGAAAGAAAGAAAGAAAGAAAGAAAGAAAGAAAGAAAGAAAGAAAGAAAGAAAGAAAGAAAGAAAGAAAGAAAAAGAAACAAGAGGAATATACTGTGTTCAAGTATCATCCACACATGCTACAGTCCATCCCCAGGGGTGCACTCATGGATCCTGTCTGTGGTTTCCGGTTACATGCAGATCATGGCTTTTAGTTTTCATCTCACCAGTCTGTAAAATAGAAATAATATCAGGATGCTTCTCTGGGTATCTTTTTTCAAATAAATAATATTTTTGCACAAACAATATATACCACCACATATAATATATAACATAACTATCTGTGAGGCATTTGAAACACTGATGAAGCCTTTGTGTCCCCGCATAACTGTCTGTCAGCATCGGCAGAATTTGCAGTGATGCACTAAATTGATATCTAGGTGCTCAGGTGACCATTTCATTACATCTAGTTTTCAATCCTGGCTGGCAAAAATGGATGGAGAATAAGCCCATCAAATAGAAAATAAGTCCCTCAAAGTGGTTGTGTGAGTTGACCCTGTGTCTGTAGTCCAAGTGTTCTCTATCTAACCTGGCAGAAGAAGTTGGTGGTTAATCAAAATTTTACACACCCCTTCAAATGCTCTTTAGACACCATGGCACTTCATAAAAAAGCCCAAAGCTGAAGGAAGAAGTGATAAAGTGACAAGAAGCAGACATCACCTGAATCCCCCACCCTCCCAAGAAAGATTAAATGTAGAAATAGTGTGACTGTGCAAGTTCAACAAAAGAAGAATATTTTTTAAAAAACTGGGATACTCATAGAAATGTCTGTTCAAGGCTGCCAAGTGCTATCAGGAAGGGAATGAAGAGAAATGGGTTGTATTTCAAACACATACCATGACTCTCAGCAAGAGTAACATTTTATTGCCCCAAGTCATCGGTTTTGACTCCTGCAATAAACTTTGTAAAATATAAAGAAAACACGCATGTGTGCACACACACAGGATTTATCATCTTTTCTTTCTGCTTCAAATTTGAAACAGACTTCATAGTGACATGACAGTAAACTTATGGAGACATTTAAATTACGTGACAGATACTTCTGTACTGAGGATAAAAAGAAATGCAGTCACTTTAAGACCATTTACTCCCTGATCACTTGGGGGGGGTGCAGGGAAGTGAAATCCCTGCAAAGACAAGCCCATGCTCTGCAACCTTTTAACAAAGATGCTTAGCACATTTCTTGCTCTTGTTTTAAAATGGTGAACACCAACAGAAGTAAGTAAAATAACACTGAGCATTTCTGATTCTTCACATACATTATTTTAGCAATCCTCTAGATCAGTGGTTCTCAACCTGTGGGTCCCCAGAGGTTCCTGGACTGCAACTCCCAGAAGCCTTTGCCACTTGCTGTGCTAGAAGGGATTACATCTGGGGACCCACAGGTTGAGAACCATTGGTCTAGAAGTTCTGTAAGGCAGGTACCCATACATTTGCTTCTTTTACATATATTGTGGTGTGTGTGTGTGTGTGTGTGTGTGTGTGAGGATTAGACAAAATGGGAATGGCTTGCTCCCACATTATTTGCCTTGAAGATGCTGCCCACCCAAATGTCTGATCACATGGAGAGAGGTGGGTCTCTTTAAGTAGTTCATTAGTGTTTGCACAGCAGAGTTTGAAGAAAGATTTTCTTTCTCAAGTTCCCAGAATTCCTTAACCATCATAGATGATAGCCTGGCCAAATAAACATCTGGGCCAGAGCCTATAAACCAGGGAGCCTCTTATCTCAGAGGACATGGAGCTGAGATATGCAGAGGCAATTAATCCTGTTGAGAGACTGGATTCTCCACTTGAGGGTCCACAAGGACCACATGCCCACTTGCTAATAACGGCAACAAGCCTGAAAAGAGAATACTGGAGTGGAGTGGAGACAAAATGTTCAGCTACAGGTTGGAAGTCTTATTGCCGTGATCATGGACTCCAGCATGAAGCTAGGCATTGTCTCAGAAGCTGAGAAACCCAACAGGGGAAGTTGTACCCTAAGGTTTGCTATAGGAGGGAGATCCAAAACTTTAAGAGGTTGGGGCTCTCTTCAAAGGTTTCCGTGGGTTTAACTCTAAATTCTAAACCCTGAATGTAGTTCTGGCACCGTTCCAACATATCCACCTCTAAGAGCCTCAGACTACATAGATGTAGTATGCCAGTGCCAGCAGCATATCTGGGGATGAGCTCTTATGATGGAGAAGTGCTAGGAGGGAGGCTTTGCCCTTTGGGGAAAGTAATGAGATAGACCTTTGGGAAGTGGATGGCATATAAGTTGTATAAATACATTAATGCATAAATGCATAAACATAAATAAATAATGGCATCTGAAAAGATATAATGCATGGGGGCATAAAATCTGGTCCTTTATTGGGGTTACTTGCTAACTCGAACATTTTCTAAGTGTTGGAACATCTAGCCCAGTGATTCTCAACCTGTGGGTCCCCAGATGCAACTCCCAGAAATCCCTTCCAGAACAGCGGGTGGTGGAGGCTTCTGGGAGTTGCAGTCCAGGAACATCTGGGGACCCACAAGTTGAGAACCACTGATCTACCCCACCCTACATTTTCTGCTTCAGACCAGAAGAGGGCAATTCTTTCTTCAAGTTGTTGCACTCACTTCTCAAAAGTGGCAGAGGCCAAGAAGGCTGACCTGTCTTTTGTAGTTAATAAGTCTCACCTCAGCCCCACGTATTGCTGAGAGGAAATTGCTTGCTTGGTTCCCTGGTGTTCCAGAGTTCTGAGTGGTGGTTCCTGATGTGAGCTTCTGCTTGAAGGATGGATAAGTAGTCAGCACTGTTTACTTATCCATATTTACTTTTTAAGGGGATGGGGAGGTAAAACTTGCACAGCAGTTCCGTCTTTCCTTATACAGTAGCAGCAGGTTTATTCTGGTTTTTACTTTTAACCTGTAAAGGTGAGTCATGCATACCTATGCAAAAAAAAAAACACAAACACACACACACAAGGAAAAACACCCAGCCTAAAATGACACTGTCATTCCTAAGAATTGTTATTGAGGTATTTGAGGGGGTTGGGAGGAACAAATTAAATAAAAGCCTAATTACTAGTGATAGTCTTCACTACAGCTTTTGAATAGCGAATCAATATTTATGTAAAACCCACTGATTCAACAGGTCTACATTTGAGCTCAACCTACAAATAGGATTCATTCATTCATTCATTCAGCCAGCCAGCCAGCCAGCCAGTCAGTTATTCATTCATTCAGTCATTCAATATATTTACCCTGCCTTTCTCTTGAAAAGGACCTGAGGCTGCTCAATTCTGGTTGGTGTGTCAAAGTTATTTATTTATTCATTTAAAAACCACTAGCTCCAATCCTATACTGGCTTTCCAGAACTTGGTATGGCTATTCCTTTCCCATGATGTTGTTCTGATGAAAACCATATGTTCAAATAAGCTGTTATTTTGCCTAAGAGAAAATCCTCCCTAGGTACTGTTATACAAATGTGACCACACATTTAACAAGTCGTTTATACTGATCATTGTTCAACCTCCTCAGTTCTGAAAATGTGTGATTGTGGAGGAACCAATGTGTGCAAAAATAATTGAGCTTAGTAAGCTTTAAAAGAAATGTGATGCAATATGTATATATCCATAGATCGGTACTTGGGAAGCAACCATCAAATGCTATGTGATGCGCATGTGTGCATATATTGAATTAGTTTACAACACCTCAGTGGTTGCTTGCAGGCTGCAGAATCCCTGCCATGGGAAATTAGGCTGGCTTTCTCCCTGTTGTCCTTCTAACAAAGACTTTTTCATTCAGACAAGCCTTTGACAACTGTTTGGTATTGAGTCACCCCATGCTGTATGACATGGAAGCATCACTCTCAGTGGCTGAGGCATGTGGATGAACTGTTGTTTTCAGTGGAAGGGAAGTAAACCTTATACTTGTTCAGAAGCACACTCGCCATTGTAATTTTTTTTAACATGGTTCACACAAAACCCACTTTAGGGCTTAACAGGGCTTAAATGTGCAAATCCTAGAGCTGCTCAGCAAAAGCTTCAGTTAAACCTGGTGGTAAACAACAAGGAATTAGCAGATCATCTATCTATCTATCTATCTATCTATCTATCTATCTATCTATCTATCTATCTATCTATCTATCTATCTATCTATTGCCAAAGATATATATCACAAATCTGCAAAAGGACAGATTTATATTTGTGCAACTTTCGTTCATTTTACCCATTTGCACCACTTTTCCCCCAATTAAAATGATCAATGCATATTGCCCTTTGAAAACAAATGTGACAAATTAGGCAAGCCGAGCTCATTAAGTCATGACTTATTTTCAATTTCTTTGTTGCTAAATTGAGGCCTTCTTGCTTGCTGGGGATGCTTCACCTTTTCCCAAAATGACAGTGTTCTGTTGGAAATAGATTGTGAGACGACTCTGCCAGAGCTCCCATTGTAGAAATTTCCAATCTGGGTTTGGGAAAGCAGACAGCTGGGGGGAGGGGGAAGAGCTGGGGTTTTTTGAAGGTTATGATCACAGGAGTTTCATAAGTGCTTTATTTCAGTTCTCTTCTGGAACTGCACTGTGGACAGGTGCGGTCTGGTTCTGATTTCACTGGTCTTAATTTCTTATCTGACCTGCTAGTCAATCAAGGGCATGAGTGGTGTGTGTGTGTGTGTGTGTGTGTGTGTGTGTGTGTGTGTGTGTGTGTGTGTGTGTGTGTGTGTGTGTGTGTGTGTGTTTAGGGAGGAGATGAAGAGAGAAGGGAGGGACAGACAGACAGACACACACACACACACACACACACAGAGAGAGAGAGAGAGAGAGAGAGAGAGAGAGAGAGAGAGAGAGAGAGAGAGAGAGAGAGATGCTAAGCATCTAAGCATCTGACTTTTCTCATCCAAGAGCTGGCAGCTCGGCCTGTCATTCAGTGGTTGTCTGTGTACAAACGCTGCCCTGTGCAAAATGGATTTCTGAGTGTTAACCATCATGTTCTTTTTTTTCCAAAGGGTCTTCTGTAGGATTTCATTTGCAGAGCACAGAGGGCAATATCTAGGGTAATTCCAGGGCTTAGTGGCTGTGATCTTTTGTCAACTCTACTTGTGAGTGAAATTAAACTTGGTATGAGCACCCACAATCTGAGCTCGTGCAACACAATTCCTGGCCAATGAATAGAAAAATCATAAACCTGACAAGTATTTATGGGAGGGAAGGAGGGAGGGAAGGAGGGAGAGGAAAATCAGATGTCATAATAAAATAGGAAAATGTTAATTAAATCTCCTTATTTCTTTCCCTTCAAATCAAGAATTCCCTCTTCAGTAAAAGGATTTGAAAAGGTTTATAAAAAGTCTGATTTTTTAAAAGAAAAGAAATGAAATAGAACTTTCCTCATACTAAATCAAGTCCCATTTTAATTTAGATTAGTATTTTCAAAGAGAGGCTGAACTTTTCTAATGTAACAGTAGCCACTCTATGCTTGAGAGATTATTGGACATAGTGTCCACGCATTAAGCTATAGCAGTTGAAATCACATATATATTTTGGAAGTCTAAGTCAAATCAGTCGAAGTCAGATTCTCTTACAGCTGCAAATCAACCCAGTGTCTATGAAAGTGGAACATCCATTTAGTGCCCAGTCTGATTCATCTCCGATTTTTGTTGTTGTTATCTATATTATAGACCAGGTGTGGGAAGACATATTTAAGAGAATTTAAGAGATTGTGTCTGTGTGCATTTTATTGCTGCTGTTATTAAGACTAAGAGATTCTTGCTGAACTACTACATATTATCTAGTGATCTACTGGAAGATACAGATATAGCTACCACAGATCCCATGCTCTTTTTATGGTGCGATTCTGGCAGGAATGTCTAAAAGAATGAAGTTTTGGATTTTATACAGCTCTGCTCCTTAATAGGCCAGCTTATTCTATTTCATCTGCTCCCTATGATCTGTACCTTAGTTGAGGCTTTGTCATTGCTAATGTATCTCCATATTGTTGCCGTCTGCTATATCTCCTTTAAAATGCATGCTTCTGTACGTAAACATGCAGTGCAAAAATGTCTCCCATACCTTCAGAAATATAATGATATCTATTGGTAAGAGTGACCAAATGTCTACTTCACTTCTAATTCTGTGATCAACATGACCACAATAAATCACACTGAAACTTCTCAGCTGCTTTATGAACTGGTCTCATCAGAGCGTGGAAAAGGTTTTTTTTTTTTTAAACAGTAAAACTACCATAGCTCCCAGCCATGTGCTAGTGGACTGCAAAATATATATCATATCAGGGAATGGTTTATCAAACTGATTATATCTTCCTTGGAGGACAGAAATAAGGAAGAGTGTTTACTTTTTTTTTTTATTAATAAATTTTTATTGGAAAAGGAAGAGTGTTTAAAGAAGATTACAAGAGATGGAAAACAAAAAAAAAAGTGGCCAGTTTTGGAAAGATGGCTATAAAGCTAAGAATTAGCTGGATAAGCAATCAAGAGGGAGCAGGGAGTGTTTGAAAAAAAAAATACAAGGTATTAAGTTATTTACATACAGTTTTTCTTATAGGCTGTACAATTATGTATATGGTGATACCATTTTAGAGATTTTTTTAAACATTTTTGTATACACTTTTAACTTGAATTTTAACTTTTATATTAAACAATAAGGTATAAATACAGTCAGCTTCTACTGTAATCCTCTATGAATATGTGTTGCCCTTGAATATAGATATTCGGATAT
Organism: Phrynocephalus forsythii; assembly: GCA_029282475.1. Taxonomy (NCBI): domain Eukaryota; kingdom Metazoa; phylum Chordata; class Lepidosauria; order Squamata; family Agamidae; genus Phrynocephalus; species Phrynocephalus forsythii. The sequence goes on along the minus strand of JAPFRF010000007.1, from coordinate 66,215,149 downwards.
GACTGTTTGACATACTGCTTTTATTGTATTTGTATTTGTAAATAGATATATTAGCCATTGGCTATAATAAAAACAAATTTGAATTTGAATTTGAATTTGAATTACCATAGCTCCCAAATACCAATCTGACCATTCTGGCAGTGATCGTCTGTGGGTCTCTCTCTCTCTCTCTCTCTCTCTCTCTCTCTCTCTCTCTCTAAATTGAGATCTTCCTTATCTGCTGTATACTGTGATAACCAACAGTATGTCTAAGGGTATTTCTTAACTTATGGCAATTTACATCTAAAGGTTATAGCGTTTGTGGAAATTTCCACAAATGCACAAAAGGGTTTCAGCCAATACATTAATTTGTAATAGAGATGTTATGACCTTGCTGAGTGTATACTAAAATTTAGAAGCTTACACTGTTACTTTACACTTCCAAGTTCTAGCATCTTCTCATACAAGCCCTAAATTAGAAATCCAAATTTTGTTGGGCTCTATTTGAATATTTAACTTTGTATCTAGTTTGCTGGAACAAGGCCTGCTTGATATTGCCTGCTTGACATTCCAAACAAGTGTTGGAAGGTCGACACTGAGAATAAGAACTGAAAAATCTCTTTCCCAACTGAATCAAAAAGTGCTTCTGGTCAATGCTTTTACTCTGCAATTCCATTCATGGAGTTGAAGGAGTGTCCATAATTACCACATTCCATTTACAGTCATTCCATATTTCCATACCTTTTTTCTAACCCTTTTCACATTATAAAAATCAGTTAAGTTGGGGAAAACGTGCAATATCTTTGGAATGGCAGTACCAAGTGCTACTGCAACCAAAGCTGAAGAAAGCGAAATACTGAACTTGGCAAGTAGAGATTAGAGTCTTTAAGGATTGACCCAATGGGGATTATGGAAGCATAGGTACAGTTGAGGACAGTCTATATGTAGGGTTAAAATAAAACCAAATATCAATAGCTTCTAGAGTTTGAAAGCCCTGTGATGCAACAAAAGCCCACTGACAACTGCCTCAAGGGAGAACACAATGGAAACTGAAGGATCCACACAGTCCAGTCTATCAGAAGATTAAAGAAGACCCAAAATGTTTCACATTTGATAAAACAAATCACACAACATTTCAGGAACTTCTGGTAATTAAAAATCTGTAGAATAAAGCAACAACCATTGTTTTTTGGTTTATTTTATTTTATTTATTTGATTGTATTAAATCATTATGTGTCCAATGGTGCTTTATGCAAAAAAGTGTTCTTTATCAAAATTCCTACAGAATGCCTTGTTTGTTAACATGGAAAATAATTGTGATTGCTTCCATTCAACAACCCTATTGTGCACAAACTTTGCCCATTATCTGAACCCTTTGCAGTTTTCTATAATGAGAAATATTTATTTTATATAAATAGAGGATATTTCTAGTTTTGCATTGTTGAACAGCTCAACATTAGACGCTGCCTCATGGTGCAGCCTAGTGGCACAGTGGCTAGACTGCTGTACTGCAGCTATAACTGTGCTCAAGAATGGTTGAAGCCCAGGTAGCCAGCTCAGGGTTGATGCAGCCTTCTATCCTTCTGAACAACCAGATTGCTGCGTAGGGTGGGGGGCAATGTGTAATAAATAAATTGTAAACCACCCAGAAAGTGCTTTAAGCAGTATTGGGTGGCATATAAGCAGAACTCGTTAACGTTTAGTAAAAAAAAAAAATCTCTTTTCTTGTCATGTTTCCCATTGCTTCATGTTCTGTCCTTAAAAGCAGCAGAAAACAAGTTTGCCTTCTTTCCCACATGGCAGATCCTTGAATACTTGAAGAAACCTCTGCCATTTCAGCATAAGGTGTTTTTTAAGCCACACAAACACAAATAAACAAACACAAAAAATTAAAATGCAGCTGACCAGCCAGAGGCTCAGCTGAGCAGCTCGGGGGGGGGTTAAAAAACAGCACCAACCAGCCCCAGGAACAGTCGGTCGATGCTATAAAAAAAGAAAAAGAAAAGAAAAAGAAAAAGAAATGAAAACTGGATCATCTATGTGCTCCCATAACGTCTGGCTCTAAAAAATTCCCAGCTTCTCCGGTAGGTATTAGAAAACTTGCTAAAGGGGATGTTACCAGATTTTCTTTCTTTTTCTTAAAAAAAAAAGCCTGGTGGCCGTGGGGACAAGATTTTTGGACATGGTTTATCTTTAAATTTGTTCTGGATTTTTAAGGACATGTGATAGAGCCCCAAGGTAGTTATAGAGGGGGCACATCAAGCTATCATTAATCACAGTTTTGCCTGTTGAAATTGGAATTGGACTAGGTCGCTTCTAAAGGAAGGGGGGTGCTTCTGAGAGTCCTCTCCAAGAAAAATGTGCTCAGTAAAATAGCCCACATGTCCTCCCTATCCCTATAACCCAATTAATGCAAACCAGGATTACACAAACTACATTTAATTCAGAGTGTGGATCAGGTTAAACAAATTCCTAAGCCTTTTGGGCATAGAGATGTTGCCCTTGACTGGCATTTTATTCAGGTGGATCTGAAAAGATGAAGTGTGCTTGTGGAACCTGTCAGTGAAATAAGTGTAGAAACAATATGTCCTGTATGATATGTGCTGGGCCAGCATAGAAACTTTCCCCAGCTGTCCTCTCCCTAAACAATGAGGCTGAACCTTGCTGGCAACTGATTTAGGTGATAGAAGGAGGCACAATGGTCTAGCAGCCTTTACAAGGGCAACATAACTGTTTGCTCATCTGTCTTTTCCTTCCGGAGTGACATTCTAGACCAGTCAGAGAAATCCCTTCCGAGCTTGACAACAGTTTGTCCAGAAGTGCTGCCTGTGTCCAAAAGGATATGATATGTAACGTTTTCCAAAATATAGTGTCATATAATCTTGTTTTTTCCTAGCAAAGACTTTGATATATATTAAAGAGAACTGACAAAGCTCACTTGCGTACAACTAGACAAATGCACACGCTCACAAATGTGCTGGAGAATGCCTCCCTGCATAACTGAGTGGGAAGGTGAAAGAGCTTCTCCCTGCCCTCTCAACTTTCGGCATGTTTGCTTTCCTTTCATCTCCCAGTCTCTTCTCCCCAGTAGCAACTGCCATGCGTTCAGCCAAAGGGATAGCCCAGGAAGACTCCTTTGTTTAACAGCTGTTCTGTCCTGCTTGCACAAATTGCTTGGCAGAGGGTGATTTGTAGTGACAAGGCCTGAACCTTATCCCTAGAGAGATTCACCAGATACCTTAGCAATGCTCAGTGTCTCTCAAGACTGGGAAGAGGAAGTCTAACTCCTACACTGGAGCTTGACCTTGCAACATCTGATCTCTTGCATATTTTGCTCGTGCTTCCACTGGTACAACAATTCCCCCCAGCTGTAAGTAGGCTGAAGGACTCTCAGCAATGTTAGAGAGGAACACATCTGTAATGCTTCATTTTCCTTCACCCCTTCCAGACAGGTGAGAGCATGTTCTTACCGTTCATCCTTGCTATGTAGTCTTGCTGATTTGTGTCGTGCCAGCATTTTAGGAAGAAATGTTCTCTCAGGATGCTTTAAATCCAAAATCTGCATAGATTCTATATAATCACTTTTATTTAAAGGAGCTATCAGGTGTTTCTGTTTGTTTTAAATTCAGCCATTTAGGGGAAAACACAGGAATGCAACAAGATGTAATGCTTGAATTGATGCTGTGCCCAGCACTAATTAGGAACATTAGCCACCAGGTTCTTTAGGCAAATTGTTTCTTGGTTGTCATCAGTCTTGATCACATTGGATATACTCAGAATATGGGAAAGTTACTTTGTGAGATTATAGCTCATAGAGCAGTCATGCTGGTTGGTAGATTCTGGGAATTGTGTCTAAAAGAGAAACTTTTGTGCATTCTGGATATGCCACATTTTTAATACTTTCCTCCTAGTTCCTGTTACAACTGCCAAACTATATTTTTAGCCCTTTTCCAGCTAGTTTCTATAAGACATGATTCCAGCAATATTTTCAGCTGCTTTCTTAAACACATCCATCTTTTCTAATTTTCTCTACATGGTATCCTGCTAAATGAGATTCCCACATAGTGGGAAGGTTCTGGGCATCCCTGTTTAAAGGAAGACCCCTGAGCTAGAGAATGGCACTTGACTTATTATAAGCATGTACTCACAAGTCAAAGCCGTAGAATTACAGAGAGATCTAAATAATTTAAAACACGGTGCCTATTGTTTCTTTGTCTGGATGACTGGCAGAAAGTTTTTATGATGCGAGTTTTAGAATGCAGCACGTAACACAGCTTCTGCTCTGTGTTAAAAGGGTCTCGAAGATCAATTCAGCATCATATTTTCCGTGATCAATAACTTAAGAGAAACTGAAGATAGAAATGTTTATATTGTCTTGGAACATCTTTGCTTGCACATCCTGGGGTTGATGTTTCTTTGGGATAATAAGCAAATTTCTGGTTCCAAATCTTGAAGTTATGTAGACTTTCTGACAATAGTGAGTTGGAATGAAAATGATTCAGAGGAGCAGAAGAGGACAAATAGCATCCTTTCTCTCATCCTGAGCTGGAGAAAGGGGCTGTACTATCCCATCTCTCTCACTGTTGCAGCCAAGTTGCATTTATGCATCTCTTTTTATTGACTGCAATACAAATCAGACAATATAGAACATTATGATATTAATATAGGATATAGTACTTATACAATACGCAGTGACTTCCCTATGTGGAAACATAGATCATTCACAAGCAGAGCTTTCCAGTGGTGGCGGGGCCTCCTATTTCACTTTTATGTAATTTACAGAAAAATCTGTAAATCTATGTCTGAATCAGCACTGATGCAAATTCACAAACTCAGGTTATTCTCCTCTATGCTGAACATAAAATCTGATGAAAACATGTTAGTTATGTTCCTCATGTTGGCCACCATGGGCTCTGTTGCAATATAATGGGAAATCAGCTATTTGCGGCTGATGACTCTCATATACAGAGGGCTTGGATGACTGTTGATTTTTAAGTCTCCTAGTTAGATGCCGTGAAGTCTGTTTTACATCTGTGATAGCTTTCACTGCAATCCTATACATAGTGAATATTAGATATATGACAATATATGCCTCTTGTTTTCACTGTATTATTCCAGATCTTACCTGCATTTTTCTCCTGTTTGTTTTGTATCCTATTTCAAGATTGTTTTTCCACCCACACATAGAAATTCTTTTTTTAAAAATACCAATGCACACATTTATAAACTGTATGCACTGTGCTTAATATATCCATGTTTACCCATTGACTACAGAATATTTGCAGGGTTTGTCTTCCCATCTGAATACACTTTTAGCTGCTCACATTTTAAACTGAATATTATTTGTGTGCTCCTTATTTTTCCAAGAATGTTCTGTAAGCCTCACTAGAGCTTGAATTTTCAGGGCTAGTTTTGTTTCTTTGTGCAATGAATTTCAGGAAGAGCAAAAAGTCTACTTTGATTACGATGTTCAAATCCAACAACATTCTTTTCCATCTTGATGGAATTCCGAAAATCATGGGTGTTAAATTTGTGTGTTTATTGTCTCTCAATTTAGTGACCCTTTTGACTCAGCTGCAAAAGAAGAAATTGTATAAACAGATAAACAGTTTTGCTCCCAGAGGTTGTGCAAGGTGAGTGACTGATCTTATAATAATTGTAAATATCCTTGGGGCAGAGCAGAAATCAAAGACCATGACCCTTCCTCTCATTTTAAAGGCATTATATCATGTATTGAATGTGTGTGAATATTTTAGCAGTTTCTCCTCAGATCTATAGTTTAAAGAATACTTTGGTTTCAGGTCTGTAGCTCAGATTACATGAATTGAAAAATATACATGCGAAAAAATCTGTAAATTGTAAAAGTTACATTTTGGACTATAGCTCCCTGAATTTCTAGCAAAGCTCTGAAAAGAATATACACAGGATTCTGAAATAATGAGTTCGATGGTAGAAGTTGATTTTTGGAAGAGAATGGTTGGGACCTTTTATGGTATGACTGGACCTTTGAACAGTTGTCTTTTAACTCCAGGATTACGGCAACTGGATCTTATATAAAGCAGCTGGAACATACTTACATACCTTTTCTCTTGCATTAAATGCACTGTCCATCTCTTTTATACACACTATAAGCTATGCTGATCTGAGCCAGTCTTTTTGGAATGCCTTAGAAAAATAACCAATCCTAGGCTGATCTGCACAACAGATAGCAAATAATCATCTGAGTCGTTACATTATATTTCTTGTTTGTTTGTCAACTGGGATGTGTACTGCAAGATCTAATTCTAAAAGGCCAGTGGAGACAGATGAACACACAAGCTGAAGAATGCCCAGGAGTATGCTTTATATCAAATAATCCCTGATTTATTACAGCAGGAAATTGATGTATTTTAAAAATTGCCAAAAGTATATCTCTGTTCCTAGATTTTTTTAATTTATAAGAATATTCACAGATTTGTGCCAATTAACATTTCAGGGGCTCCTTAATTATTTGGTAGAACAAATATATTTAATAGGTGAAACTGAGCCTTTCATATTCTAAAGGAAGACTTGAACCATACTAGACAGCTATCATTACCAAGCAGAGTTAAGAAGAAAACAAATAATAAAATCACCAGTACTTCATTTAACTTATGCATTTTCATTCTTGCATTGCATGGGGAGTTGTTTTATTACCACAAAAGAAAGATAATACATGACAGATCTTGGAGCTTTAATGTTTCTAGACTTCTACATTGCTGTCAGCATGGCCTGGGATTCTGACATCCAAAAAGTAACTTTTCCAATAGCTGTTGTAAGTTTTTCGGGCTGTTTGGCCATGTTCTGGAAGTTTTTCTTCCGGACGTTTCACCAAACTCTGTGGCTGGTATCCTCAGAGGGCAAGGAGCTCAGGGAACTAGGAACATCATGGTCAAACAGCCTGAAAAACTCACAACAGCTATCACATCTCAGCCGTGAAAGCCTTTGAGGATACATTTAACTTCTCCATTTTTATACTGTATATTGAAGTCAGACTGTCCTGACCACATTTTCTTCATTTGTTTTTTTCAGAGGTTTATGATGCTTTTTAAATGTGTTGGTTTCTGTCCACTCTGTATTTATTTATTTATTTATTTATTTATTTATTTATTTATTTATTTATTTATTTATTTATTTATCCCTCTTTCTCTCTCTCCCAATCAGTGGCAGAGTCACTACTCGGGGTGGCAAATAGACCAGAATAACACATAAAATAGCAACACTTACTGCATTCAGTGGCATTTACTCCTAGTTATAGAAAGATACAATAAAGGGATTTTTCACATTATCACCTATAGGCTCTATTATTGTAAGATGAAAACTGGACATACCACACAGTGAGAAACTGTTTTGTTTGACAAGTTTTGGATGGTTCAAGCAGCAATGCTGGAGGTGGAGTTTGAAATTAACACTCTTGGTTTGTCTATGAATATTCTCAGTCATCCAGGTGAGGTTATCTGAAAGTTGAGTCATGACAACTGGACTTCTTTTCTTGTGAGATCAAAATGTTTCACTGCTCATCCAAGTAGCTTTGTCAGTCAAAGAAAAGTTGGTAGCGAGGCCTCCCATTTATAGTTCACATTGCTTCCATGCCACCCTGGTATGAATAGGCTCAGTGGTGGACAGTTGCTTGAATAGGCTCATTAGATGTACAATGGCTGGGTGCATGAAAGTCCCACTATGCAACCCTTCCCAACACCCATTAAGCATGGGTCATTAGCCTAGTGGAGGTGTGAAATGATTCTGATTAGTCTGGAGATTGATGAAAAAAATCACTGGATATGTGGCTAAGCCCCCCACCTCTGTTGAGAGATATATTTTCAATACACACATGAATGGCTTCCCTGACCCCTCTCTCAAACAGCACAGCTGGTGTTCAGAACTCAGTCCAACCCACTGGAACAAAAACAACCACTGTCTTACCTTCCTGTAGTTTGTGTGGGACAAAACTCCAACCAGGAAGCAGCTTCTGACACATCATGTTCCCTTCTCCCTGGTGCTGGCCAATCAGACAGGGAGGCAGGATGATGCATATCCTTGCACAGCTCCTGATTAGTCAGCACCAGGGAGAGGGGGAAGATTGCATGTCAAAGGCTGCTCCCTGTTTGTAGTTTCGCCCTGCACAAACCACAGGAAGGTAAGACAGTGGTTGTTTTTGTTCTGGAGGGTGGGGTTGAGTTCTGAACAATAGTTGTGCTGGTGTGTTTCATTTCAGAACCAGTCCCCTTCTGCTATGGAATGCCCATCTCTAGTCAAGATCTAACTATCCCTAGAAACATCTAAATGGAGTCCTGATCAAGTTCAGTATTTCTACCCTAGTGTTCACAGTTAATAATTAACAAACATGACACCAAAAACATAGTGATATGCTTGCCATTTCTTATGGGGATACACAAAAATATATTTTCTCCCATATGGTTGCTCATCTCCATGGCCCTAAATAATAAAATGATGGAATCTTATCCAGGGTGACAGTGGTGGGTGAGGAGGTGGTGAATGAACATCAAGGGGGCCAAGAATATTAAAAGAACTGGTGGAAGTAATTTCAGAACCATTGGCAATAATATTTGAGAAGTCCTGAAGAAGAGGGGAAGTCCCCATAGATTGGAGGAGGGTGAATGTTGTCCCTGTCTTCAAAAAGGGGGGGAAAGAGGGGAAAATAATTACCACCCAGTCAGCTTGACTTCAATTCCTGGCAAAATCCTAGAACAAATTATTAAGCAGACAGTCTGAAATTATTTATGCTGTCATTAAGAGAAGTCAACACAGATTTCTTAAAAACAAGTCATGACGTACCAATTTGATCTTTTTCTTTGATAGAATTACACGCCTCATTGAGGAGGGGAACACTGTGGATATTGCTTATCTAGATTTCAGTAAGGCCTTTGATAAGTTTCCCCATGGTATACTTGCAAAGAAGTTAGTAGAATGTGGGATAGATAGTGCCACTGTTTGATGGATTTGTAATTGGTTGACTGATTGCACCAAAAGGTGATCATTAATGGCTTTTCTTCAGCTTGGAGAAACATGACCAGTGGGGTGCCCCAGGGTTCTGTTCTGGGTCCAGTGATATTGAATATCTTTATTAATGTCTTGGAGGAAGGAATAGAAAGTAGGCTGTTCATATTTGCAGATGAATCCAAATTGAATGGGGTTGCTAATTTCCTAGAGGATAGCATGAAAATCCAAAAGGTCCTTGACAGATTAGAGTGCTGGGCCAAAGCTAACAGAATGGGTTTCAACAGAGGGAAATGTAGGGTAGTGCATCTAGGTTAAAAGAATGAATTGCACAGATATAGGATGGGAGACACCTGGCTAGAAAATAGTACCTGTGAAAGGGATCTGGAAGTCTTGGTGGACCACAAATTGAACATGAGTCAGCAGTGTGATGTGGTGGCCAGGAAAGCCAATGTGATTCTTGGTTCACAGAAGCATAGTGTCTAGATCAAGGGAAGTGATAGTACCACTCTATTCTGCTCTGGTCAGACTCCACCTGGAGTACTGTGTCCAGTTCTGTGCACCTCAATTTAAAAAATATGTTGACAATCTTGAGCGGGTCCAGGGGAGGGCGACCAAGATGATTGAGGGTCTGGAAGAAATGCCTTATGAGGAGCGGCTTAGGGAGCTGGGAATATTTAGCCTTACAAAAAGAAGGCTGAGAGGGTATATGATAGCTATCTTTAAATATTTGAAAGGATGTCACGTTGAAGAAGGGACTGGCTTGTTTTCCACGGCTTCAGAGACTAGGACATGGGGAAATGGTCTCAAACTACAGGAAAAGATATTCAATTTAAGCATTAGGAAGAACTTCATGACAGTTAGAGCTGTTCAGCAGTGGAATATGCTGCCATGGATGGTGGTGGAGTCCCCTTCTTTGGAGGTTTTTAAGCAGAGGCTGGATGGCCATCTGTCAGGAACACTGTGATGGGGGTTCCTGCATGGCAGGGGGTTGGACTAGATGTCCCTTGAGGTTTCTTCCAACTCTAAGAGTCTATGGTTTTATGATTTCCCCCCTCCTGCTCTGCAACCCCCATTCGACCCTGCCCTTACCACCAGGCCAGTCTTCTTGTTAAGGATTGTACAAAATGGAATTGTCCTATTGCAAGTTATGATGCAATTTGGGAACAATGCAAGGCAGAGTGGGCTACACATCTGTGTAATTATATTCTGGCAACTAGTCAAGTCAGGTGACAGTTTGATTATGCTCAGTCATCAATTTGCTGAGTATTGATGGCATCAGACACACATAAAAGCAAGAGAGTTGTTCAGTGTGGTGTGGGATGTGGTTGGAAGCAGCAGCTCGTTACTCTGTCAGTTTGGATCCCGGAAAGTTTGGACTACTGGACTGTCTATCTAGCTAATGAGGTATATGCCTGCCGATTCTGTTTTTGCTGGACTTGTATATATTTTGTAAATACAGTTCTTGGTGATGGGAGTCACCGCTGTGTTGCATCTTTATTTTAGCACTGCTATCTGGCTGTTAAAGCCCACACTCTTTACATAGCTCTCACAGTCTTCCACTGAGAAATAACCACTCTGTGACATGGTTGTGGTGGTGGTAGTGGCAGAAGAGGCACCCATGTGGACCTGTGGATGCCTGCAGGTGGTGTGGGTGCTTTTCTTTCAGCTGCCACTGCTGAGGTCTTGGGCAGGCGGTGCAGGTGCCTTTCCTTCCACTGCCACTACCGAGGCCTCAGGTGAGCAGCGCGGGTGCCTCTTCTGCTGCTGTCACTGCCAAAGTCTCGGACAAGTGGTGTGGGTGCCTCTTCATCCACCACCACTGCCAAGGACTCAGGTTAGGTGATGCAGGCACCTCTTTTCTTTCCCCACCACCGCCAATGTCCCAGACAGGTGGCACGGCCTCTGCAGCTACTACCACTATGCCACCCCATCTGGTGCACCTCCACCATCCCCCCCCCGCCACTCGCCATCCGTGGATAACTGAATCTGCAGATGGCGAATCAGCAGATATGGAGGTGCTACTGTATTTCGGAACTTATATTAAAATGATTGCCAAGAAATTTATCCCAATTTTCCAAAAATAGACTTCTGTTTTACCTACAAAGAAAATCCTCACTGCTGGTGTGATCTTGTGTCACATGAGCAACATTTCCTTCAGACAAAAGCAATGGCTGAAATATTCTTTAAGAGCATTTTCTATGGTATAGATAATGGAATGCTGAGAATGAAGACCTGTTCTTAGCATATTTATACTGCCCTGGCCTCTGTCTGTTAGACAAGTGATATAAATATGACACCACGAACCTAGTGATATGTTTGTTTTTTTCTCATGGGGGATATACAAAAATATATTTTCTCCCATATGGTTGCTTATCTCCATGGCCTTAAATAATAAAATGATGGAATTTGGTGAAGAGTTTTTTAGTGTGTGTATTTCCTGATCTCCTCACAGTTTCTATGTTTTATGACTGTACAACAACTTTGTGGAGAATCAACATGGACATGGTATTAAACCTCCACACACAATAAGCATTCACCTCCTCCATCACTGCTTCTCCAGCCTGTAGAGCCAGAGAATCATAGCTATTGCTTGAGGCTTCAGCAGCCACATTGAAACCTGGCAACTAGAAATGCACAGCTATTTTGCTTGGTTTGCATTTCAAAGCAATTTGTCAGGATTTGCCTCCTCCTAGATCAGTGTGAATGAGTGGATCAAAGCCTTCAAATTTTTCATTTCTTAAAAAACAGCAAAAAAAAAAACCCTAATCAAAAGCCTCTAAAACAGCTATAGAAATGAACATTTTAGGAAACAATCAACAAATAAATTATATTTTATTCAATGTAAACATGCTTAGAAATACATATTTTCTTGAGCATGCATGGACTGAGGCATTCATTTACAAACGTTGTGCGAATTTTTCCAAAATAATGTAAAGATTAATGTAGAAATAGGATGAGCAGAGTGATGAATGAATCCACACCAGCCTCAAATTGATGTGAAGCAGAATGAGCATTCTATTCCTGCTCATAAATCTTGAGCCCACTTAAGAAGCGTGCTTCCAGTTTATGTAAGGCTTCCAGTTCACAGCTTATAAAAGTAACATTTTTTGTACTAGACCTCTCAGAATTTCCCATTGAGCATGTTCAGTGGGGTAGCTGGACTGGATGAAGGGTAGAATCTGGATGCTGTAGAATTTTCTCTCTCTCTGCATTTTTGTAAGTCAAAGTTATTTTGTAGTGTTAATGGCTGAGCCTGGTGGTTCAAAGCTGTGTTGGGAGAGTCTGTGGACCTTTCACATTTGCATTTCTATGACCAGGTCTGTGTATAATGTGTGGAAGGCAGGGGCAGCCAGCAGAAGCTGTATCTTCCTTCCTGCACATCTACTTCATCCAAATTCAGAGCCTCTGAATAGCCAAATGGATTGAACAAAGAATGATTCCCCAGATAGTTACTCACTTGTGCAAATACAGTTCCATCCAATCATCGCTGTTTAATTACTCGGGATGAATTTCTTTCTGCAATATTACTCTCTTTTTTATGGAAAATACTTCTAATATAAGCTTTGCCTGAGAAATGAAGCTGTTGTATTTGATCTTGAAAGTGAGGCTGTACCTGGAATGCTGTGTCCATCTCTGGCCAGTAGATATGGGGTGTGTGTGAAAAAAAGTGCAGCTAAAAAGATCACTAGCTGAAACAGCAACCCTTTATGGAAAAGTTATGTTTTTTATGGGTATTTGGGGGGGGGAGTCAAATAAAGGTGTCATATGTTAGAAGATAGTAAAAAGCTTTCAATGGATTATCATGCAGAGAAAAAAACAGACATGGATGGGGGTCCCCCCTCTTCATCTGATCAGGATGGCCCAAAGAGAGAAAAGACATAGGTGTTATCGTGATATGAGAGCAGAGCTTGAAAGAGTTACTTTTTGAACCATGAGTCCTAGCGTTCTTTAGTCCAACAATCTTCCAGAATCTGACCATGTTCACTAGAAGATTAAGATGCATTTTTGGAGTTAGAGTCTGAAAAGTAACCTATTTGTTATTTTTAGCAACTATTCATAGATTCACACAACTAAAACCAAATCAGAATCTACAGATGTACAATATCTTTGATCCGATTAACTATAAAATCATGAACTAGGCTGTTTTTTGAGTTTTGCTAACTCTTCATCAAACTTAGTGGCACCAAACTAGAGAGAAGAAAAGAAAAAATAAGCATAAAAGATGGCTATATGGAGACTGCAGATCCACTCTCCATCTTGGAACTGAATTTATTTGCAAATTTCTATGACTGAGGAACTGGCAAATCAGCTGCCTAGATGCTCTAAGCACATCCAATCTCACCTGATTTCGGAAGCTAAGCAGGGTCGGCCCTGATTAGTACTTGGATGGGAGACCACCAGGGAATAGATACCAGGTGCTGTAGGTGCTTGGAGTAGGAACTGACAAGCCACTCCAGTATTCCTGCCAAGAAAACTCCATGGACATGGGGTCACGAAGTGTCGGTCACGACTGTAACGACGCTACACACACACACACAGGAACTGGCAAACCATTCCCGTATTCCTGCCAAGAAAGCTCCATGGACATGGGGTCATGAAGAGTTAGTCATGACTATAACAACAGAACACAAACACACAAACACAGCTTAAAATACATAGCCAAAGTTTCCAAAGTCATATGTCTTTTCATCCCCCCCCCATTTTTTTTTTTTTTTTTTTTTGGTATCTAGACTGAGAACCCTTTGCTACCAGCTTTTTTGGCTGGGATTTCTGGGAGTTGCAGTACAATAATACCTGGATTACACAAAGTTGGGAGCCATGATCTAGACTGAAGAATTCTCACAAATGCTAAAGCTTACTTATTTCGTAAATTTATTTTACAGCATAATAAATACATTGCAAACATGTGTTTTTTTTAGATACAATGGCTGAAATCCTGTTGTACAGTGACACAAATGGCTTAACTTTTAGATGTGAATGACTTGCCACAAGTTAAGAAATCTCTGTAGACTCTATCTGTTGTATGTCATATTGAACAATTCAGTACACAACAGATTTGTATTGAGATATTTTAATGATAATTTTTTTCCAACACTGTCTTTTTAAGTGTCAGTTTTTAATAAAATATTTACACAACATTTGTAAATATATCCAAAGATGAAGAAACAGCCCAGTGAATCAATACGTCTAACTGGATAATAATCTCCAAGAATTTTTTTGCACTGACTAAAGTTCTTGGTGTTCATTTCTTGCAAGCAGATGAATTAAGTGATTTGTAGACAGTTTAGGATTTCAAAAACAGTTCATCCCAGACTTTCAGATGATCTTCTGGGTGCTCAGAAAGAGATGACCTCAACGTTAGTTCACTTTTGAGTTCAAGTTCTGCCAAACAGCACTTTTGATTAAACTCTGGGTGCACCGTCTTGTGTTTAAAACTGAACTGCTAGAAAGAGAGATGCAGAAGTTTAAAATAACAGCATGCAGATTTCTTTTTAGAATTTAAGGAATGAAAAACACTTGAGAAAATATCGGCAGGCAGGAGCAGGAAGAACAAACGGTAACCAAATTGGTTCCTGTGACAAACCATAACATTTACTTTAAACCATCAGCATGCTACTCAGTAAAAGTCAAGCTACTACTCTTTTAATAGATCCCAGGCCTTCTTAAACTCACAGGTCTGCCAGTATTACCCAGGTCAAGAGCAGGTCAAAAAGTGAAAACCCATGTGAAAGTAAACTTTAAGATATCTCCTTTGAAAGAATTGATGCAGAGTGTCTCCTATGTGCAAAATATGTTTCACTTTTGTATGATACTATGGGATTATTTAAACACACAGTGCTTAAAAAGACACACAGGTAACATTAAGGAACAGAATGTTAATATGGCTTGCAAAGACTGGGATCTTGCTTTTTCAATTTTATGCCACACATATTTACTAATTGGCCAGGATTGGCACTTCAGTCATGGGACCTGCTGTTAAGTCAGACTTCACACCTGAGGTTGGGGGAAGCTTGTTTTTAATGGGGACTCTGACTTGGGGTTTGGGACCTGGAACGTAGTACCAAAGAATCAGACTCAGATTTGGGATCTGACTCAAAGACTTGACAGCACCTCCCTGATTTGAGGTGTGTCTGTCCAGGAGGCATCACATGTCTCTTCAGAAGGAAGCTACACCAAGAGGGCAAACTAAGTTTGTCATGGTTTATGAACAAGGAAGGCCAATCATAGGCCCATGCTTGCTTTCCAATACTGACATCCACTTCTACTTCACATCCTAGTAGTTCAGCATTATGAAGTATGTCAGGTTGCCCTTCTCTCAATCTCTTGGCATCACCTAGTTTTCACTAGACTAGTAACTTTTACCTTCCTCAGTGCCCACAATACCCAGTATCAGAAGGCATAGATTAGATGCAACATGACAGAATCTAGTGTATTACTTTTATTTTGATGGCTGATTGCTAGTTATTTAGAGATGGGCACAAAATGAAAAATGAAATGCTGTTTAGTCATTTTGTTATGTAACAAAATGCTACGTTAAGAAATAAAACGGTAGAATGCTTTTGGTTATGAAATGAAATGAAATGCCATTTTCCCCTCTAGGAACAAAATGATTCATTCTAGAGGAACCAAAATGGCAGGGGTCAGGGAGATTCCTCAAGCTCTTCCCTGTAAGCCCCTGAAATTTGGAGAGGTTTGGGGTTCAACGGGCTGAGTTATTAAACTTCAAAGTGGGTCCCCCTAGGAAAAATTCATTGAGTTGGAAGCCAATAATAGCCCCCTTACAGGCGAGCAATATTTTGCACACATATTTTGCACTCTCCAAGTTTTAGTGGCTTATAGGGAACAGCTTGAAGATTTTGATGCCTCTCAGACCTTTATATAGTGTTTTGTTTTGCCAGACCAGACGGAAATAAACAGTTGCACACGTTTGCTTTGGGTTAACAAAGGCCACAATTTATTAACAGTATTAACTTTAACGTAACTTTTATGAGGGCCTGGAGCGTAGCGCAAATTTTGGAGGTTATTAATTTGTCTAGGTCCCATTTTACAGGTAAATTTCCTGCGGCCTGTTTTACTGCCGCAGGGCTGATGCCTAACTGTGTTGGCATCCTCCAACGTCAATCAAGCCTTGGCAGCCCCTTAAATGTGGCTGGGTTTATGCTTTAATTTATGCCAGTCTAATGCTGGCCCTAGCTACTTGTTTATGGGCTGCCAAGCACACTGAAGATGTCAATTAAGGTCGGGACCTAGGTAATCAATGTTTAATTTTGCGCTACCCGCCAAATTGTGACCAAGGGGTTTTAACAAAAGCGTGTGGATGATGGGATGGGCAAAAACTCACTGTCACTCATGGCCAATCTGAGTGACAGTCAAAAATTCCCATCTGGCCCTGAAGCGACCAGCCAAGCATCACCATCCAGACCAAAAGCGGCGGGAGGGTGGGGAAAGTCCAGTCTGCGCAGGCAGCTTGTGGGGGACCGTGTCTGGCCTTAAATAGGTGCGCTCCCCTGGCGTATCCTGCGCAGACTGCGCAGCCAACTGGTGACTGCTTCCGCCGGCTGGCAAAGATGCCCTGCCCCCGCATGCCGTGGGGCGGAGCGGCCATTGTTTTGTTTGTAACGGAACTACTTTAAAATTCATTACAAATAAAACAAAATGAAACTACTAAACAAGCAAAATGTTATATTTTTGTTTCGTGCCCATCTCTATAGTTAATCTAGAGTGCCCTTAATTCTGAGGGACTTTGAAAGAGGCCTAATTTGTTGACTTTACTCATAAAACAAGTATTTCTTACATTATGTCTGTGAAGATTCTCAGTCACTCAGGTGAGTTTATCTGGAAATTGAGTCATGGAAACTGGACATCTTTTTCTTGAGAGATAGAAATGTTTCACTGCTCATCCAAACAACTTCATCAGTCTGAATAAAGCTAGTGCGAGTCCTCCATTTTATAGTTCCCTTTGACCTCTTGTCACCCTGGTCTAAAATAGGCTCATTAAGGTGAACAATGGCCTGAATAGGCTTGTTAGGTAGACAATACTATCCATACCTGTAAGGTGAACAGTGACTTAAGGCGCAGAAACCTATAAAGTATGGGTCGTTAGCTATGGTCTTGGTGGTAAATGAATAATGGGATGCAGTTCAGTCATGGACTATATCCCATTATTCATCAAAAACTATCACTTTGGCTGAAGGATGCTAGGAGTTTTGGTGTAAAAAATAAAAGGATCTTTCACAAGTTTTCCATTTAGGCATGATTTAGTGCCATTAACATATGGTGGAGAACTGGGGAAACCCACTATACAAGAGAGTAGAGGGTCTGTCTGTGGATATAGTTTACTCTGTCCTGAATATGTTGTTCCTTGACTTGTTGCTTCACATTTATTTGGCTAGTAAAATGGATATTACCTTGCTCACCAGAATGCATGTCACATCTTTTGCCAAAGTGAAAGGTCTCTCTCTCTCTCTCTCTCTCTCTCTCTCTCTCTCTCTCTCTCTCTCTCTCTCTCTCTCTCTCTCACACACACACACACACACACACACACACACACACACACACACACACACGCAAGCTGTTTTTCATTTCATTTTATGAGTTAAAGTAGCACCTTATGAATTACTTGGCTGACATGTCCTGACAGCTAAAAAGCATCATCATTTTTCCTCTTTCAGTGGAAGAGAAAGAAAAGTAGTTGTCCCCCATTTGGGAGGTGATTCAATAAGGGGAAAAACATTAAAAGGGGGAATTCATGGGCCCCAATCTTATTTCCCTGATGACAGAGTTTGTCTGTAATGTCCAGGGAAGTTTTGGATGTAAAGGGGGCATGAGATCACTACATAAAATTCACCATGCTTCCTGGCCAACATAAAAACATCACAGAGGTTTGCCTTCTTGACTTTAATCAAAAGTCATAAAAATCGAAATCTATACACATTGTGCCCAGTGCACAGCACGTGTATGGCCATGCACACACAAAAATGTGCTGTTTATTGCTGAAATTGAAATTATTCATATTTTTTTTTCAAATTACTGCTATTCAAAACTTGATAAAATTGCTTTCTGCACTACATTTCTCAGAATTCTGGGAGCTGTGTACTCTAAAAAGTAACTCTTCCAGTTCTGCTTCATTATTATTCAAATTATATATATATATATATATATATATATATATATATATATATGTTTTCGTAGATTTTCACGGGTATAGGTATGCATGTTAGGGTGGATTTGGGCTGTAGAAATTCCCGCCAGAACAACCAGATTTCTTCCACCCTAACATGCATATATATATATATATATATATATTTGTTTTCGTGAGATTTTCACGGGTATAGGTATGCATGTAAGGGTGGATTCGGTTTCTTTCCCGTGTAGAAATCTTTTGTTTCTGAGGTCTCACTCGTCACAGGCTGGTGTTCTGGCTTCTTTCTTCTTGAAGCAAAGTCTATATGGAACACTTTGAAACCAAAGTTACAGAAGTCCAACATAAACCCAAACTCTGGCTCAGATATGTTGACACCTTTGTTATCTGGCCACACGGGAAAGATAAACTGAACAACTTTCACACATCTCAACAGCCTACACCCCAAAATACAATTCACTATGGAAATAGAAGCCAACAACCAAACGTCCTAATCTACAAAAAACCCGACGGCTCCTTAGGACATACCATCTACCAGAAAAAAACACATAAAATGCACAATCACACCACCACCCTGCACAGATCAACTCCGTAGCAAAAACCCTCATCTCCAGAACCAAACGCCTCGCTGACAAAGACCACCTAAAAACTGAATTACACACTCTCTCGAATGTTTTAATTGCGAACGGATTCCAAAAAACACCATCACCAAACTAATCCAAAAGGAAACACCCCCAAGAACCAAGAAACAGAAGAGAACAACGGCACGCCCTTCCCTTACATCAAAGGCACCACAGACAAAATCAGCAAAATTCTCCACAAACACAATATCAAGACAGCCTTTTGCACCGACCAAAAAATAGCCAACATCTTAAGAAACCCCAAAGACAAGATTGAGCTAGAAAACCAAGGAGTCTACGAAATACCATGCAAAGTCTGTCCAGCCACATACATCGGACAAACAAACAGGAGAATAGGCGCACGCATCGCAGAACACAAGAACGCAGTCAAAAAAGAAGAAAAATCTTCCTCTCTCTTCCAGCACATAAAAACAACAGGTCATGAAATTGACTTTGAAAGAACCAAACTCATCTCCAAAACTGAACACTTCAACAGTCGAATAATCATGGAAGCCATTGAAATAGAGAAACACCCAAACAACATGAATAAACGTGATGACACCTCCCGCTTGCCTGACATCTGAAACTAGCCCTGGTCAACAGACGAGCCTCTGTCACAAAGACTGACACCAGGTCCAAAAGGACACAAGATGCCACCACCTTCCATCCACACCAAACACAAACCCAGACCCTTCCCACAGATGAAAACGACTGCACCATCTATTGCGGCACCCCACTCCAGTCACCACATGGAGCACACTCACACCCCAAAAAAACATTTAGCCAGACCAAAATGAATTCACAAGACACAGGACCCCACTCCACCAAAGCCCAGGATACTGCCAGAACCTACCAGCCATCTAACCCACCAGCATGTAAACAGCCATCTAAACAGCCATCAGCAGTTAATCCCTTAACGATCGCCTCAGCCACACAGCAGATCACAAAAGAACAAAGGAACAAAGGAACCTACAATCAGCAACAGAGCAAGCAAACCACACCCCCAGCAGTATTTATAGAAGGACTTCAACTGAGACCACACTTTTGCTTCAAGAAGAAAGAAGCCAGAACACCAGCCCAGTTCGCCAAAACAACCAGATTTCTACACGGGAAGAAACCCGAATCCACCTAACATGCATACCTATATATTGGGGGGCTGTGTTTTGAAAAGTGGTATTCAATGGAATATAAAATAGGCTTTTGATTCCCATCAACACCCACTCTATTCTAAAAGTACCAAATAGTATTGCATAGATTTATCTGCTTGTTCCTTAAACAAAACAATTCAAAACACTATAAAATACATAAATTGTCTCTGGCTGCAATTGGGGATGGGTTGCTCATTTCGGAAGCCGCACCTTCTGAAAAGAACCCACACAAGGTGCTGTTTGGAAGCCTCTGAAATGCAAGCAGCCAATCCCTTACCTTCCTGCTTGGTCGTATCGGGCTAAAGTCCAATGAGGAAGAAGTCTCCTGATGTCATCTGTCCTTCTCCCTGGTGCTGGCCAGTCAGGAGGTATGCAGGGATATACCCCATCTTGCCTCCCTGTTTGATTTGACAGCACCAGGGAGAAGGACAGATGACTTCAGGAGACTTTTTCCTGATTGGACTTTAGCCCAATATGACCATGCAGGAAGGTAAGTGATTGGCTGCTTGTGTTTAGGAGGCTTCTGATAAGCACCTGGGCTCATGTGGGTCGTCTCATAACATGCTGCTTCCAAAATGAACAGCCCATCCCTAGTTGCAATCCTATTGCATACACTTGCATGACAATTCTGACTGAGCTCAATGGGATCTATTTCTGAAAGGATAAGCATAAGTTGACACTAACCGTTTCTGTGAGAAACTAAAAGTTGTCCAGTAAAGCTTCTTTAGTCATAACAGTATGCCACTCTAAGTTATATAAGTTATTTAGAACATACCCATCTATTCCCTCTTCTGAGCTGTTGGAAGTTCATCTGGAAGGGCCAAACACTACCAGAGACACAGGAGCAAATGAAGGACAGCTGAACAAGCTGCTGGGAACCCAAGGTTAGTATTTGCTCTTTGGGCAAATGGTAGCAAATGCTTCTCTCTCTCTCCTTAACATTAAAACTAATAACTCAGCTATTTGTGTCTCTTTTAAAATCTGCGTAATATTTTGGGAAAGGTAGAAAACTTGGTATTGCATATCTGGAGCATATGCCTGTAATAGCTTTTCCAAGGTTTGGAAACAATGGAAACTCATCAAATCAGACCACTTGTGCAGCTATAGCATTGTCAACTCTGGCAGCAGTGGTTCTTTGAGATTTTTAGGCAGAATTCCATCCTAAACTTACCTGGAGATCCCTGCTTGGCAGGAGCTGGGGTTACCAGAGGGAGCTCGCTCCACTGCATGACACCTGGGATTTGAACACCCAAGCTCCCAACTTTGCAGCTGACAGTTTCAGCTCTCTAGCCAGCTGAGCCACCATTATGACCAGGCATTGGCTGAAGAGTTTGAAAACATTTAGCTCCGGATAATACCCAAGGGATAGTCATGGGAAATATTTCCCTCCCCCAGCATCAGTCAATCAAGTGTATCTCTCCAGATGTTACCATTCAACAATATGTTGATGGCCACACTTTGTACACCCTTAGCATAATGGCAGGGCTGGCACTGATTCAGAAATGGGGGTAGTGCCAGTCGTCCACAGACCCCTCAGTTTAACTTGTCTACTCTCCACTTCAGTCCTGCTGTGACTACCCTCCATCTTCGTCATATCGAGAAGGAAACTGGACTTTCTCATCTTATCTCTTTTTAATCCATAATTATATCAAACAAAATGCAAAACCTGGCTACAGGCAATACCCCCTTTTTTTGCTTTTATCAAACAAAATGTGAGACTTGAGCTATAGAACATCACTTCAGCAGGATAAAATGCAACTCAATGCCTGTTTATTTGTTTGAATGTCTCCAGTAGGTCTACAGTACATATTCTATTATACACCCCATTCTGCTGCTATATGTCTGAAGAAATGGACATGTCCACAAAATGTTACATTAAAATATGAAAGTTAGTTTTTAAGGTGCCACATGTTGTTATTCTTTTGTTTTTTTTATTTTTCTTTGATTTTTGCCTGGAATTCTTGCATGGACTAACATGGTTACCTTCTCCAAAACTTGAATAGGTCTTATTCTCTGCTAACTCTATAGGATAGCAACTGTGCAGCACTATCCTGTGCCTACTTAGGAGTAAGTCCCTTGGTGGCCCTTGCAGTTGAGCAAATATTTGTTAAAGTACAACTTTTATATATGTTTATGAGCTTTGTTGGTTTGATTTCTGGGCACTCAACGTTTCATCTGTTTTGATTCTCCCCAGAGCTACTCACGGTACTAGTTGCTGCTTGTAGTACGCACTGGAAACTCCAACATATATTGTGAAATGTTAAATCAAACTGTTCTTTAAATTCCTGTACAATTGTCATCCTGTAATGACTATAATAGATTCATAAACCTTTTGTGAGTTCCCAGAAGAATGACATTATCCCCTGATATGATATTCTTATCCTATTTTCTGCTTAAAAGAAAGAAAACCAACAGGGCATTCTGTTTATTTACATGGGACCAACATGTGTATTTTTACAACTTTTCTGCTGTCATAATGAATTAGCAGCTCTAAAAGCTGCTTTGTTGGCTTTAGTGAAAAATCAAATGAAACCCAGCAGGAGTTCATGGAGTGCATTGTCGTAGAGTGTAAAAATGTTGCCTTGATGACAGATCATACTGTTTTTATTAAAGCTGAGAACACAGACTTTACTTTGCATTTTGACCCGAGTGCTTTACTGTCAAGGTGATTTTATTTCTACAAATTTTCCTTCTGCAGGCCTCATCAACGATTCACCATAAAACATTAGACAAATTCCCATCACCTGTATATAATTAAGGCTGCTTTGGATGTGCAGCCCATGACAACTAAGAAGATGATTTTTGGCTTTGTGTAAAAAAGAAATCCACTTAGCCATGTCCATCCAAGACACACTGTCTCCATGTTTTTAGTACTTGCTTCCTTTTATTCTTTTAAAGCTGATAAGGACATCAGTGAAAAGGTCATCCATAAATGCATTAGTTTATAACATCTCACAGTAACACAACTGCAAACAATCTTCTTCCTTCCTTCCTTCCTTCCTTCCTTCCTTCCTTCCTTCCTTCCTTCCTTCCTTCCTTCCTTCTGAGATAAAGTATTCCCTTAAAATCCAGCAACATCAGATTGTTTGATGCTATGGATGCTGAATAAAATGAAAGTTGGACCCATGTGTATTTAGACTAGTCAGCTTCAATGAATTAAATGAGACAAGTGTGCATTGGAATGCCTCCATTTAAAAAAAAAAACATTTAATCAAATGCATACCCTGAATTTCCATTAAAAATAATATTCAAATGGCTAACAAACATCCCACATAAAATAAAATATAAAATTATAATTAAAACATTTTTAAAAGCACCCTTTTTGAGATGGTGCTGAAACTTTGGAATGTTCTCCCAAGGGCAATCTGCCTAGAACTCATGTTGTACTCATTCAGCAACAGGGTAAAGTTTTTCTATTTTCCTGGTCATTTTAATGGGTTAGCATTTAGTTCAATTGTTCTTTTTAGCATGTTGGAAAATATTTCATTCTAAGTCCTCTCAGTGTTTTATGAAGTTTTATGAGCTCGTTGATGAGTAATGTTAGGTTTTTAATACCATGCTGAGGCCCACTTCTGTCTTAAATTTTGGTTTTAAAATACAATAAAGGAAAAACTAAATGGCAAAAGGAAATAAAACAGCAACCCATAAAAATGAAATAAATGGGAGTCATTAATTAACACCTACTTCAACAATTAAGTCAGTTTAAAAAACAGACGTCTTTCTGGATTATCACTGCATAAGACTAGTGATGTTATTGGCAGAGCAAATCAACATTTGAAAATATGGGCACAGCCAAAAGGTACAATTTTGACCTTGGTTTCCAGTGGCAAACTCTTTTTAAAAATTATTATTTCAAAGGCAAGGGAAATATTTTGGAAAACATGCACACAACATGTTTGTAGAGCTATTGGTCTGCTACAACTTTTCTTCTTCAAGTTGCCTACCCCAAAGGAAGAGTTTGGAAATTGGACCATAACTTTCTAGTCTGCATTCTGTGGACCGGGAATGACATCATTTGTTTACCTGAAAGGTTAAAGGATGTATGGGCTTCTCCACTGTAGATATTGCATCTATTTACACCTTTGCTTTTTATTCCATTGAATCCAAAGAGCCCTTCAATGTTGGCGCAGAGGGAGTTCAGCCACACCCCAACCATCCTTTCCCAGTAGCCATGGTGCATCTATAGTACAGATCATGTGCTCATCTTCTGGGACCCTGTAGCTCTACATGAGGGATGTTTCTGTTGGAATTTTGTGTGTAGTATTATACATACACTGAAACTTCTGTTTGCAGTTACCTTGCAGTTTTACAAAGGTACAGATTTGCCAGGAGAATCTTCTATATTGGTATATGATAGCCATGGTCTGATCATGTTCTCATTCTTCTCCTGTTAGGAGCTGGATTTCATTATCTACATACTGTGTTTGGATATGGCAGGGTCAGATGATGATGTTGCCTTGTGTCCAAACCAGTATCCGAGATTCTGCAGCCAGCACTTCTTTTCTCAATAATTTTATCCCAAATGATCAGGCATAACAATCTCTCATTTTCTCCATTGAATTGTCGAAGTATTCTAACTTGCTCTGTTTATTGTTTTGCAATTTATGGGTTTCTAATTCATCCACTTAACTCTTCTTTGTTGGTATCCTTCATGCTTCAGGAAATTCTTAGCCTGCCCTTCCACCGGGAGTGAAAATATTAAAAACTGAAGAAGGTCTGAAAATGGTCACTACTTCACTGAGTACAAATGACATGGAATGAGGATGTTACTCAAGCTAAAAACAGAGCATGTGAGGGACCTGAATTTCATGAAAGGGACTGACAGCATGTCCAAATTCTCATAGGGTAACTATGAGAATAGTGTCCAGGAGTCATCCCACCAGCGCCTCCAACCTTTCCTGCCTTCTTATGAATGCCAGGTCAGTCCACAACAAGATCCCCATTATCTATGACTCCATCCTTGATGGGAGGGCTGACCTGGCTTGTATTACAAGACCTGGGTGGGTATGGAGGGGGGGGCTTCGCTCTCCCAGCTGTGCCCGCCTGGGTACCTGGTTCAGGGCGTGGGAAGGTCGGAGGGTCAAAAAGGAGGGGGGCTGCCATTGTTCACAGGGACTCTCTTTATGTCATCAGGGCCTCGACATTGGTTAGTAAAGGGTTAGAATGCCTTCACCTGTTGGTGGGACAGCGGGACAGATTTGGCATTGTGCTGGGTTACCGTGCTCCCCGCAACCCAACCCAATCCCTTCCAGAGCTCTCGGAGTTCATCACCACTGCATTATTGAGGTCTCCTCGCCTGCTGGTTGTGGGGGACTTCAATGTGCATGCTGGCAGTGGACTCTCTGGTGCAGCTCTGGATTTCATCGAATCCATGACTTCCATGGGTCTGTCCCAGCATGTTTTATGCCCCACCCACAGGTCAGGTCATACCCTTGACTTGGTATTTTCCTCCATGTCAGGGGATTTTAGTCTGGAGGTGGGGGACATTGTCTCTCTACCTGTGTCATGGTCAGACCACCACCTGCTTTCTTTCTCCCTGTCGATCGTGGCCCCCCCGCAGGGACCTTTGGCCTCCTGTTTTGGCCCGCCCCCGAAGGCTTATGGATCCTGTTAGGTTCCGGGAAGCCTTTGGGGAGCTCCCTGGTAGCCTGACTGACGCTCCGGCCGAGGCTGACCAATGGTTTGAAACAGCTGTCCGCACCATCAACTGGATCGCCCCAAAGCGCCCTCTCCATAGCAGAGCACAACCTTCGCCATGGTTCACAGCAGAGTTGAGAGCGATGAAGCAGGAATGGAAAGGCTGGAGAGCAGCTGGAGAAGAAGCCGGATGGTAATTAATATGACTGCTGTTGTGATCCAGACTAGGCGCTATTCTCAAGCGATCACGGAGGCTAAGTCATCCTATTACTCCCTGAGAATTGGTGAGGCCTCCAACCGCCAGGTGGAGCTTTTCCAGGTGGTTCGAGACCTCACCAATCCTAGTCTGGCTAGGCCTCCTCCTACTGATTTCAGTAGTGAGAATTTTGCAGTCTATTTTCGATCTAAAATAGAGGCCATCCAGGCCGGCTTCGATCCCGGTTGCACTAGCCCCGCCCCGCCATCCCCAGCTGCTGAGCTGCCTCGCTCTCCTCGATTGGATGAGCTTGGGCCTGTTTCCTCCTTGGAGGCCTCCAGGGCAATTGCCCACTGACGGCCCACATCCACCCCCTTCAACCCTTGCCCTGCATGGCTGATAAAAGCTGCCGGCGGGAGCATGGCCGAATGGGCATCTGCCATCGCCACTGACCTCCTTCAGCAAGGGGGTTTTCCCCTCTCTTCTGAAGGAGACAGTGGTCAAGCCCATTCTTAAAAAACCTGGCGTGGCATCGGACGAATTGGCAAACTACCGTCCGATCGCCAACATCCCGTTTATGGGCAAGGTTATCAAGAGGGTGGCTGCGGTCCGGATTCAGTCATATCTGGAGGAACAACAGTGCCTTGATCCATGCCAGTCCGGGTTCAGGCCCAGCCGGGGGACCGAAACAGCTCTGGTCGCACTGCAAGATGACCTAATCCAGGCGGCTGACAGGGGTTGCTCTACCCTGTTGGTTCTCCTGGATTTGTCAGTGGTCTTCGATACCGTCGACTACGGTATTCTACTGGATCGGCTCTCTGAGGTGGGAAATGGAGGCACTGCTCGCAGTTGGCTCCGTTCCTTCTTGGAGGGCCGTCCCCAGTATGTCCAGCATGGGGGGGGGGAGTTGTTGGCCCCGTGAATACTCCCCTGTGGGGTTCCACAGGGGTCGTCTCTGTCCCCTATGCTGTTCAAAATCTACGTAAGGCCACTGGCTGGGGTCATTAGGAGATTTGGAGTCTGCTGTCACCAGTACGCTGATGACACGCAGCTCTATCTCTCCTTTTCCACCTCTGCAGTGGAAGATGTTCGGACTCTCGACGGGTGCCTGGATGCTGTACTGACATGGACCAGGGGAACAGGCTCAAGCTCAACCCCGGGAAGATGGAGGTCATATTCTTTGGGAACTCACCATCGGGGTATGGAGGCCCTCTCCCCTGCTTGGAGGGAGTTTCCCTCCAACTCACGGAGAGGGTGCGAATCTGGGCGTGGTTCTGGATCCAGCGCTCACCTTGGAAGCCCAGGTGGCAGCCGTGATCAGATCCGCTTATTACCATCTTCGCCAAATAGCCCAGATCCGCCCATACCTGGATGGTGACTCTCTGAGAACTGTGGTTCAAGCGCTGGTGATCTTGAGGCTGGACTACTGCAATGCTCTCTACATGGGGTTGCCCTTGACTCTCCTCCGGCATTTGCAGTGGGTACAAAATGGGGCAGCCAGGCTGGTGGCGGGTGTGCGTCGTTATGACCACATCACCCCAGTTCTGGCTTGCTTGTATTGGTTGCCTGTTGCATCCTGGATCAGATTCAAGGTCTTGGTTTTAGTTTATAAAACCCTCCATGGCCTGGGCCCGGACTACCTGTCAGAGCGGATCGTCCAGCGATCAACCTCGGCCCGACCTGTCCGGCAGTCGCAAGTGCACTCGCTTCGGGTTGCCACTCCCCGAGAGGCCCGGAAGATGCTCACATAAATAAATAAATAAATAAATAAATAAATAAATAAATAAATAAATACCCATCTGGAAAACTAGAAAAGATGGACCCAGCTCCAAAATAAAGGAAAAGACTCAAGGAATGTCCTTTGAAAAGCTGTCATTTGCAGTTTGGTCTGTTTTGCTATCACCTGGGGTAGGGAGGACAAAACAAATTTGCCCAAGACTTTTGGTGGCAGTGATGCAAACGGTGGTGGTAAAGTGGTAATTCAGCAGAAAACCTGTATTTCAAATGTTTTTTCCCTTTGTCTAGTTGCCTATGTTAAAATTCATAATGGTACACTATAGGAATAGGAATAGGAATCTTTATTGTCATTGCCCCCTTGCAGGAACAACGAAATTTTGTGGTTGCTATATAAAACTCATTTAAAACATTTCACATAGATTTAAAAACAGGTACAACACATAATATGACATATAAAATGACTAAAATATGACATATAAAATAAGCTGACTTCAAAGTCCAGGATTTCCGTTTAAGGCCAATATTGCTCTAAAAAAGAAGCTATTTTTGAGACGGTTTGTTCTTGCCCTCAGTACTCTATATCTCCGTCCCGATGGCAGCAACTCGAAGAGGCGATGACCAGGATGTGATGGATCTCTTAATATATCTAATGCTTTACAGTAGCACCTGGTAGTATAAATTTGTTCTAGGGTGGGGAGTGAACAGCCCACAATACTCTCTGCAATTCTTATGATTCTGTGCAACACTGTCTTATCCCAGTGGGTATACAAATACAACTGAGAATATATACAACTGTAGCACGGATATTTTCCTATCCCTGATCATATTTTTTTATTTTTTTGCATTTTTTCTGCTTAATGAAAGTGCTCTGGGTGATCTGTATTCTGACTTTTATTGTAGAATCATGATCCCACTGTTCAGTCATTCAGTTTTGAAGGTATGTACATTTACCAACACATCAATGACAAACTTTCATTTTGGATGCTGAGCTACTAAATGAAGCAACAATTCTTAGAATCACAAAAACATAGAATAATTGATTTGGAAGATGCCTATATAAGGCAATTGAGTCCAACCCCCTGCTCAAGACTAGAATTCCAAATGACTGATGTACCGTTGGGCAGCTGGTATGTAATACCTTTTCTGACAATGTTTCTGCTTTAACTGTACATTTGGTTTTAAGTCTTTAGATCTGCTAATGGAGAATATAACATAATCAAGAAGGTATACCCATTTGCTGAATCAGAAGACAACAGAATGGCATTCTGGTGAGAATTCTTGGCCCTCCTACAAATATCCAACTGAGCCAATGAACATAAATCTTCATCATGTTGATGTATCTATAGCCTGTTCCTATGTGTGATTTCTTGGAGGTTCCTTTACATAGCCTTTCTCTCCATCCCACCACCTTCACAGGTGTGTCTCAGAAGAACACATAAAAGGGCCTTCTCTGTTGTTGCTCCTAGACTTTGGAACTCCCTCCCACTGGAGGCCAGGACTGCCCCATTTCTGCTGTCTTTCCAGAAGCAGGCAAAGACCTTCCTTTTCAGGCAAGCTTTCCCTACTTACCATATGACTTTATATGGGTTACCATACATGATTGCATTGACTGATTTCATGAGAACACCAGTGTTTTCCATGTTGCTTTTCACCTCTCATAGTGGATTTTTCTTTTCTTCTTGCATGCTCTTCATAGCTCTATTGTTACCTTTTAATGTTCTAAGACACCTCTTCAAACTCCCCGTTCTTCACTTGAATATGTCTTAAATGTTCTGGACTGTTTATTGTCCCTCATTATTGTAATTTGTAAACCACCTGGGGTCCTTTTCCAAGGAGAAAGGCATGGTAAAAATATTCAAAAATAATAATAAATAATACAGTGATTTCATATGATTTCATCATTGAGTCTTAGTTTGACATGGAAGGGCATTGTGTGTATGTGGTGTTCATCTAGCGCACTTGCTGCCTATTTCTGCCAGTGATGATTGAGAATGGGCTGGACCCAAATGCAGATCTGCAAAGAGCATCCCCAATCCTCCCTAAGCCCCAAATGTACTGTGCCTAAAAATATGTTGCTTCAAGTGACTGCTTCAAATGCTTTTACAGTCTGGCCAGCCCTGCGGATATGAGATTGCCAGAGGGCATGGAATTAACGAAATTTAAATTACCATGCTGACTGAAGAATTGCCAGCCTAACGAGACAGCTACTCCAAGGATTCAGTGCTCAACACATAATAAACTCAGAGCACCAAAATGTAGCTAAGTACCTTGCAGACTGAGACAGTATAGGAGTTACTGGCTAAACCCTAAACTAAAAAAACAACAGCTCAGTTTTGGACGATCCCAACAAGGTGGACTATTAACTAAATTATTTCTGGAGAAATCACCAAGACTTCCTCAGAATTTTAGTCAGCCTTAAAAGTGTTATGGCTTAAGGTGGGGAGGTAGAATCCCTAGTGAATCTCCCTCTATTGGTGTTCTGCTACATTACTCTCATCTCAGTCTTTAGCAAGGACTTCAATAAACTAGATTTCATTTGATAAACTAGATGTGCATTGTATTTTAGAGAGGGGTACGAAATTCCAAAATGGTGTTTCATGGCCGCTATTTGGGCCCTGGGGTCCGCTTCGTTCTGTTTCCTTTTTTCAGGACCCCGGGGCCTGCTTCGTTTCCGTTTGCTTTTCGGGTACAGCAAGCTGCAGCCGCAGGGAGCCCTCCCAGGGCCGTGAGCCACCAGAGCTGGTGGCATGCAGGTTGGGAGAGCGATCCCGCGGCTGTGGGGAGCCCTCCTGGGGCCGGGGCAAGCCTCCTGGGAGAGCCGTCCCACAGCCACGGGGAGCCCTCCCGGGGCCGGGCGCCACTGGAGCTGGTGGCAAGCCTCCCAGGAGAGCAATCCCGTGGCCATGGGGAGTCCTCCTGGAGCCGGGTGCTGCTCCGATCACCACCCCCAACAGGCTGTCACCCCCGGAGCACCACTGAGCGCCACGCTCCCTTGGGCCCCCTCCCCAAGGACCGATCCGCCATGCCGTCTGCAACCCCTGTCGGGTCGCTACCCCCAGAGCTCCATGCAGTGCTGCCCTCACTGGGGCCCTTCTCCCCGGGAACCACTCTGCCCCGGGAGCCGCCACCCTGGCATACCACCGCCCCACACCCCCTGGCCTAGACCTAGGGAACCTGTGGGGGGTGCTGCTGCACTCCCCCCATACTCCAACAACGCCCTCTGCTCCGGCTTCCAAGCTGGCTTCACCGTCACCGCTTCGCCACGTGGTTGAGATCCCAGAGCCCAGCCCATAAGGGCTTGGATCCTGTCTCTTCTCGCGAGACTGGCAAAGTCTCACATTGGCTCCAGTGGGGAGGGGGCAAAGAGGCTCCACCAGGCCCCACCCCCTACCAATCGGAGATGGCTGGACAGGGTTCTGGGATCCCGCCTCTGCACACGGAGGTGGCATCCCAGCCCCCTCTCGTCGCCCTCAGCTGCTCCATTTTTCATCACGCGAGCGGCACAACACCAATAACAGAAACGAACAGAAATGAAGAAAATTTTCTTGGTTCTGTTCGGTTCGAGCCTGACCCATTGCATCAGTCGTTATTTGTACCATTACGTAACGGAACGAATAATGGAAAACAGTAATGAAAAAATGGTCATTTCGTGCCCATCTCTATTGTATATACCTGACTGGATATCAAATTGCAAATCAGAGATTTTGGTGAGGAGCTCCATACCATAGACCATCACATTTCAAGGAATGACACCCATTAACCTTGTACCAAATATATTTTCATCCAATAATTATAGTTTCCAATAGGTATACTTTCAAGAAAAGCAGGCAAGAAAAAGCACAAATAGGTTAAGTGACTGATCTTACACTTTGATTAAAGGTGGATTTTCCCAGCAAAGCTAGACAACTGAAGATCGTTCCAGCTATCTTCTTAGTATGATAGCACGTTAATATTGATGTATAGAGGACCAAGTGCTTGAAGCAACATGTTTCTCACTATCTGCCAATACAGGATTTCAGATTGCTTAGGAAGCTGTGCTTGTGATGCCTACAGGATGACATGTGGCATGATTTTTTTTTTTTTTTTTGCTGTTGATATCCCAGCCCAAGAATTCACTTTCAGTGGACATCTAGGTTTGCCCCTTATTGTTTCATTCATAAACCAGATACAAAATTTTTTTGCATTCTCAGGTGTTAAGCAAGCACTTCATATGCCTTATTGCTGATTAGACATGGGCACGACCAGAAAAAAATGACGTTTTGAGTTTTCGTTTGTCGGAACGGGTCCGTTTCGGGTCGTTTCCGTTTGTTGCGAAATTTTTCAAAAATTTGTTGTTTCCATTTGTCGTTTGTTGTTTGTTGTTTCCACCGTGATTTAGCGCGATTTGACTTCCCAGAGCATAGAGGCGTCCCGCAATCAGGGTCGGCACTAGGTTTTTTTTCACCCTAGGAGGCGGGCAGGGCGGGCGAGCGGGTGAGTGGGCGGGTGGCGGCACGGGCTGCAGGCGGGTGGCGGCACGGGCGGATGGGCGAGTGGGCAGTTTGGATATCACTTAGGATAGAGGTTCTGTTCTTGGCTTGCACCCCAAATGTGTGTGTGTGCAAGCAAATTGAAGTTGGGAAAATAGAAAATAAATGGTAGTATATAATATATTTTTAAAATAAATCCACACCTCCCACTCCCACTCGAACCTCCCCCTTTATCCAATATCAGAAAAAAATCCTCACAAACTGCCAGAGAAGAAATAAAGAATAAACTGCTATTCCCTTCAGCAGACAAAGCTGCAGGGAATCAAAGAAATTATTTTCTAAATTCCCTCCCTGCCTGCCTAACTTAAATCCTAAAGCCTCCAGCCTCCCTCCTCAATCTCGATCGGATCACACCAGCACCAGCAGCCAGCCCTCCTCCCTCAACCACATCCATACACCTGACTGTGATTTCTGGAAGGTGCCTCGGCTTTTTATGCCCTCCGAGACATCCAGAAGTGTCAGTCAAAAACCTGGCGATGCCATTGGTGGAATGGTTCAAACAATTTGCATGGTCCCATCCCATGCCCAGCCCAAATGGGCAGGTCTAAAAAAATAAAAAATAAAATAAAATAAAATAAAATCAATACGACGTTTTATTGCTATAAAAACCCACTGCTGCTATTATTAAAATTCAGACATTTTAAATAAATAAATTTCACATGTTTTTGTGGTGATTTGGTGTGTTTTTTGACCACGATTTCAAAAGAAAAATTGCAGTCGCCAGTTCGGATTCCCCCCCCACAGCATGGCATGGTGAGACGACGAGGATGACCCCCCCCCAGCCTGGTGCAAGCAGCCCAGGACAGGAGAAGAGGGGGGAAAGGCTGGGGACCCCCCAGAAACCACCCCTCTGGTAGGTGGCAAAGCCTCAGGCAGGCATATTTTCGCCTGCTTTTTTGGCCGGGAGTCGGGTTTTTTTTTAAAACTTTTTCTGTGCTTCACATTGCACGATCGCCACGATGCCACAAACGGAAATGAAAAACCCGACCAAATTTTTCTTTTTTCGGTTTGAGTTCGAGTTCTGACAGCTTAATTATCGTTACCGTTTTCGTTACGTAATGGAAACGATAGCCGAAAACGGAAATGACAATTTCGCTGAGTTGTGCCCATGTCTATGGCTGATTATTGTAGAGGATTTTATTATATTCTATTATATATCAGTGATTTTTAAAATGATGGCCTTAATGTTGCTTGTCAATTATTATGTGTGATATATGTTATTTATTATTATGAATAAAAGATGGATAAGTAAGTTGTTGGATGCCTGCATGCATAGCTATAGCTAACAAGCTGCTGCTTCTTGCAAATCCCAGTCTGAAACATGGAGAATAAATATTCCATTTGCTATTTCATTTCCTTATTCTGGAGTGCGGGAACAATCATACCACCTGGTGATGTTTCCATTAAGTCATTATGCAGTGGATAGGATAATATTACATTATGATGCGTGATTTGAAGATGCCATCATGGAAGCATGGTATGAGATGCATAACTTACCAGAATGAAAGCATGTTTTGAAAAGGAAACCAGAAACAAGCGGGGGGGGCAGATTTAATTCTTCTGGGAAAGCCATAACAAAAACAAAATTGCCACAATTTCTGTGTATTCATAATTAAAACCCCCACAGCTTGGGTCCTGAATACCTCTCGGAGCATATCGTCCAAAGGTCAACTGAGGCCAGGCCCACCTGAATGTTGCAGGCGCACTCAGTTAGGGTGGCCGCTCCTAGAGAGGCACAGAGGTCGGTCACGCACAGCCGCACCTTCTCTGTTGTGGGCCCCACGTTGTGGAACCATCTACCAAGTGAGCTGCGCCTTGCACAGTCCCTACCCGCCTTCAAAAAGGCTTTGAAAACTATGCCTTTCAAGGAGGCATATGGCGACCTTTAATTTAATTTTCCATTTCATTTTAATCTGTTTATTTTGCTTTCCGTTTTTGTTTTTGTTCTTTGTTCTTCCCCATACATCCTTGCCCCATCTTGCCAAGGGTACTTCCCCTCTTTTTTGATCATACTGTTTTTACCTTGAGTTTTTTATCTTGTAAACCGCCTAGACTTCCTGTAGGAAGATAGTGCAGTATATAAACGAAACAATAAATAAATAAATAAATAAATAAATAAATAAATAAATAAATAAATAAATAAATAAATAAATAAAGAGATTGAATTAGTGCAATTAGTAATGAAAATGACTATAGGATGCAAAGATTCTGAAGAATAAGATATGTTAAAGAACCACTGTACTGGACTGTGGATGAAACAATATCTTTCCCTTTCTGTAAGCAGCCGGTTGATCGGTCTCCCATGGAGGATTTGTATGCTGGTCTTGGCGTATAAGAAGCAGCTGCTGACAAAGGTTAGTGGAAAGAGAGACTTTGGTTTTTCTTCTTCTTTGCCACTCCTACAGGCTGAATTTCTGGTGCAACTATGGCTGTGGGATCTGCCAACTATTCATTTAGTCTGTTTCCTTTGTTACTCAGCTTGCACATTTGGTGAGCCACTAGTTGACTGTGAAAATGGTACACTACACAGTTACTGCTGTTTGATATCGGTTTAACTGCTATAAAATCTTTGATTCAATGAAGAACACAGACTTCTTTGCTAGAAATCTCTGCTACAGTAATTCTGGGGAATGGGTTAGCAGAAAATCTTAAACACCTTACTAAACTGCAAACCCCAGGCTTGAAGAGGATACTGATACTAGTGTAAAATGGTATAGAATTTCTATAATTGTATAGATTGAAGTAAGTTGCTTAGCATAGAAAGTAAAAATAGACCCATTAAAACACTGAGGATGTGATGACTCAACTCCTCTTCCAGTTCTGTTGATCCAATAGGCCTGTTCTAGTTTGAACTTCACTGTGTTATATGCCATCAAGTTAGAACCAACTTATAGTGATCTTCACAGAGCTTTTAAGGTAAGTAAGGTTTTAAGCAAACTAAACAAGCAAATCTTAAAACAAATACTGCATTTTTCAGTCTATAAGACACTGCTGTATATTTGATGCCCCCTACTTTTATGACCGCCAAATTAAGAAAATTAAGAAATCCTCTTCGAGCCCTTCTCCACCCCACCACATGGTATTTCCTTTACTTTCTGTGTTCTGAAGACTCATCTCTGTTTTGTTTTTGCAAGGACTGGAGCTTTCATTTTTGCAGGGAAATGTTTTGGGGGTGGAACAACCCGTTAAGAAGGTTTTTTTTCAGGCGAAAAAGAAGGGTCTGATCCTACAAGAAGAAAGCAGAGAGGAGTCTTCAGAACATGGAAAGGAAGCAGCAAAGTCAATTTGGCTTCTCCTCCTACCCCACTCCCACCCCCGGAAAGGCTGTATATGACACCTGTTAATTTTTTGTGCCATGATTTTAGGGGGAATAGTGTCCTGTACTCAGAAAACACAGTATACTTTTTTTCAAAGAAAAGACCATGCCACTGATCTACAATGAAGATCAATTTGGTCTCTTAAGCCAGCACCTTAACAATCAATGTTACAAGTCAATTTTTTTCAGATCAGGTGCTAGATTGAGATGCATTTGCATCAAGCAACAGAAGGACAATAGCTTTTTATCACAATGGGCTGCATTAAATATTGTGATCATGTTGTTGTTGTTGTTGTTGTTGTTGTATCATTAAGTTGTGTCTAACTCTTCGTGACTCCATGGATCAGGTCATGCCAGGCCCTCCTGTCTTCCACTAGGGATCATATTGCACTACCTTAAAGGGACACTTTCTTGTGCAATTTATCATGAGAATTGCAGAGCAGAGCAGTGAGCATGATCAACACTTTGCAAGGTTAAGAGTCAGCAGTCTGGTTCAAACTACTCCATGTTTGAAGCAGGGATTCAAGCCCAGTTGTCCAGCATCCTAGTCGATTACTCTGTCCACTACATCACATTGGGAATCGCAATGGACTCAGCCAATATTTCTACTTGTTTGATGAGTGTATGTGACAAATAGGATGCTAAGTATGAATATTTATTGTTCTTTATGGATATGTATTAATGTATGTTGACTAGCCAATCAGTAAGCTGGTGGGCGTGGCTAGTGGCTATAAAGATGCTCTCTGAGAAGAGAAGGGGTTCTATCCTGTGTGCTCTAAGGGTGGTCGAAGGAGTTAACTGGTATAGACAGCAGAGTTCAGCCAGTCTGCCTGAAGTGTCAGTTAGTCAGGCATAGAGATGTGAAGACCTGGAAAAAAATGGAAAAATGTAAAAAAAAACCAAGTTTTTTTCATTTTTTTCCTGAAGACTTTTTTGTCCCCTCCCCAAAAAATTGAAAACATTGAAAAAATTTAAAAAAAGAAAAAGAAAAAATATTATGAAATGTTTTATTTTAACACGATGAATAAAATAGTTTAAGGCAGGGTGTTCAAATATTTTCCAAATCATTTCTAAATATATGCATAGTATCAGATAATTCTTATTTTTAGTACACTGAGGACAAGCAAGTCCTAGGTTACAAACTGAACTCTCCAATGCAAAAACAAGATGCATTTCTTCCTTTAGGAAGAAGATTCTAATTACTGGTAAGTTTCATGCCTGTTCACTGAAACTTAGTCCCAATCCCTTCTTTACATTTTCCCCCTTCAATTCTTTTCATGCGAAAGAGGTTTTTAATTTATTTTTATTTAATTCTGTGGAGAAGAAATATGAATAATGGTTAATTCTATATTTTTAAACATTGTTTTGTAGATTTTTTTTGTTCCACATAAACTAGTAAACAGTTCAGGACATTGTTACTCCATTTGTTACTTACAATTAGAAATAAATATTATTTAAAAAGTAAATTCTGTTTGTAATAATTGTTTGGATACACTATATTTTAATATGCTAGCAGTGATAATTTTATGTCAAGTTAAATTGTCCATAGTCCTAAAGCAGTGATGGCGAACCTTTTAGAGACCGAATGCCCAAACTGCAATTCAAAACCCACTATTTTTTTTTGCGAAGTGCCAATACAGTAATTTAACCTGTGCACAGGTAGCTATGAAGGGGCGATGTCGGGTGCCCACAGAAAGGCCTTCAAGTGCCACCTTTAGCACCCGTGCCATAGGTTCGCCATCACTGTCCTAAAGTAACAGAATGACGTTCATGCTGGTTGAGCTTCCTAATGTAGTATTTTTTTTTCAAATTTCCCCAAAAGTTCTATTTTTCCTGAAAAAAATAAATAAATAAAAAAACCCAGCTGTGAGGGTTTCTGAAATTTCCGGAAATTTTGCATCTCTAGTCAGGCATGAGTGTCTGTAACTGTCAAGCAGTCTGGTTTAATGGATGATAAGAACTGTTATATTAATTAATCATTAAAGTAATATCTAAGAACATTGGCTAAGCCGATGATGGTGAACCTTTTAGAGATGGAGTGCCCAAATTGCTATTCAAAACCCACTAATTTTTCACAAAGTGCCAGTATAGCAATTTAGCCTGAATACAGGTGGCTGTGAAGGGGCAACCTTTGGCACCAGTGCCATAAGTTCACGAACACTGGACTAAGATATCATACCAATTACATTAAACATCTGTTTGTACATCAATAAAAGTTATATGTTTTATTTTTAAATCATAAACATTGGTGTAACAATCAATTCTTCATAACCAAAGTCCTTTGTAACTTGCTGGTATTTTAGTGGTGGATATCTGGATTGGGCAACAGTTATTAGTTAATGTTAAAGGTTGCAGTGTAGTAGATCCAGGTTTGTCACAGTGTGTCATGCAAAGGAATGGTTTTACCATTTTACCATTATTAGTACCCACCTATCTCTGTGAGTATTCATGGCAAGCAGCCCTACTGAGTTCTAGTCTCTCTAGCAATGAGACCACACTGGATCTCGATCTCACATTTGTCCCAGGTGAAAGCAACGGGACAAGCAGGAATCATGAATCTAGTGCCTACTTTTACTATAAATATATAGTGTTACCTCTAATAATGAATTTAATTCATTCTCCATGGCAATTTGTTGTCCGAATCGTGGTTCCCCATTGAAATGAAAGGGAAACTGATTAATCTGTTCTGGAGGTCCAAAAAAGGGGGGAAAGCTGGTCCCCCCCAGACCTCTTTATGAAGTTCACTTTAAATTAATGCAGTGTTGTAACACCCACCCACCCACCCAGAAAACCCACCCTGAAGTGCAATGCAAATATGGGGAAAAGAAAGCAGCAAAACTACCCCAGCCTGTTCCCTCCAAAAATGCAATGGGGAAAATGCAAACATACACAAACACAAACTGCAAGAGAACCCCAGTCTGTTCTTGCCTGCTGCAAATGAGAAAATATTGCAAACATATAGAAATGAAAGCAGCAAGACTACCCCAGTCTGTCCCCACAAAGAGAGCAATGGGGAAAAATGCAAACATACACTAACACAAATAGCAAGAGAACCCCAGACTGTTCTTGCTTGCAGAGCAATGGAAAAGATTGCAAACATGGTGAAATGAAAGCAGCACGATTACCCCAGCCTATTCCCACCTGAAGTGCAATGGGAAAAATGCAGACATATGCAAGCACAAGCAACAAGACTACCCCAGCCTGTTCTCACCAAAATGCACAGAAAAGCAGTGGAAAGATTAATAAAACTAGCTCCCTACCTTTCCAAGTTTGAAAGGTCCAAATCCCTCAGCAAAACCTGTACAGAATGGCTCCAAAACACCATGACAAAAATACTCTAACTCCTCCCAAACCTCCACAAACTAGGGGGGTTACAATGCATCCTGGGTACACTTTTTTGCGTGTCATTATGAAACATTCATTATCTGAGGGAACCCATAGGCAACATTCATTATCCGAGGCAGCCCTATCCCCAGAAATTTCCATTTGCTATCCAAAACATTCATTATCAGAGGCATTTGTTATCTGAGGCATTACTGTACCTGGATCTGAAACTCTAGTGATTCCAGAACCTAATTTACACTACTGCCAACATAAACATTATTTTTCAATCAATTCTTTATTGCGGTCATTTGACCCAAACACAATTTAAAACATAGCAATACAACAGTTTGAATCTATGACATAGCAATGCAAACAATAAATTCCTAGATCAATCCTCTGCCACTAGAACAGCGCTTCTATGGATAGCAGCCATGAAAAATTTGGCCACCTGGGTTGTTACATAAGAATTCTGATCTGACAGACAGTATGCAACCAACAATTTGTCTGGATGCCCTTGTAATTTATAAATTAGGGGGTCAATCAAGTCTCTCCTAATTTCTTTATAAAAAGTACAATATAGAAGCATATGTGATAAAAATTCAGGTACCCCAGCTCCACAGGGGCAAACACGCTCATGGCGTGGAATTCCATTGAACCTACCCTAAAGTAGGGTTGAGGGAAGAACATTGAATCTTGCCAAAATGAATGCTCTATAGGCTTTGGGGGGTTCCTAGTGTAGATAGATAGTTTGCTGACTTCCGAAACCCTGGAAGGATACCATGCACCTGAGGTGAGCACGTTCTATTTGCTAATGCAAGCAATTCCTGCTTCTCAATATCATTAAGTCGCTGGCTAAGGGCTCGATAGGCCTGATGTTGACCAAATAGTAAGATGGACTCAAGGGGCATACCAATGGATCTAACGTTGTGTTGGATTGCCCGCAACCACTTGCTCATATCAGAATCTGACAACATGTGGTATATATAGCCCAGCTGCTCGGCCTGAAAATGAATTCTCAACCAGAATTTCAGAGCTAGGTTCTAAGCCCTAGTCTCTAGGCGATCAAGTCCTGTTTCCAAATATAAAGCCGCCCATGCTACGCAATTAGGTACCTGTAGGATTTGGCACAGGAAGGAGGACTGTATATTTTCTAACCTGGAATTGTATGCACTTATCCAGATAGGTATCCCTTAAAGTAGTTGGGACCTTGTTTTCGCTACAAAGACTCACACAGCTAGGAGGATATGAAATCCACCATTAATATAAAAGAAACGAGTGATGGTTGACATACTGCTGTGGGCCTTTCGGCTAAGATCAAGCGTAGTAAACGTTATTTTTAAAAAGATCATATTTTGGTTCTTGAAGTGCAAAAAATTTAATAACTTCAGTTTTCAAGGCACAAACCATTATGACCTTTACACTTCAGATTTGCAACTTGTTCCCATTTCTGTCTACCCCTTTTGGCAATACCAAAGAAATAACAGATGCTGTGTATCTTAATAGCATGTGAATCCTCTCTTTTCCCCATGTAAATGATGGCTGCCTCAAAACACAGAGGCAGTTTGAGAACTAGGGAGAAAAAGCCCAGTGAAAGTTTAATTTGTTTATAAATCTATTTTGTTAGGTTGGGTTAAGGTATCCTGCCCTCTCTCCAACCAGCATTCCCAAATGTTGAGGGCCAGGTGCAATAAAAACCTGGATAGTACAAACCCTTGAAAGGCTGTGCAATGTCATAGAAGAAGACAACAGGTGCTGACCAGCTGGTAACCTAGGCAACCATGTGGGATAACTTGTGGCCAGCTGAGGAAGGCGAGTGCCTGCCTCCCTGTGTGTGGGTCTCTGGCTAAGGTAGCAAAGCCAAAGAGACATATAAGGATTTATCTCCAGAAGCAAATAAGTTGCTCCCCTCTCCCCACAACTGTATGTGTGGCACTTGAGGCTTCCAGGATAAAGAGACAAATGATCCTAAGCCCTGAGGGAACTGACTAAGGCCTAGGCTTAAGGGCTAAGAACTTGCTATCCTTTTGGAAACCGACAATGGATGCCCAAGCCTTGTCAGCTATGTAGGGAACCAAGAATGATAAAGAACATGTTGAGCTCTCTAACAGTTAGCAAATGCTTCAAGAGGTAAAAGAAGAAGGCAAGAGAGACATATACAGGGATATAGAGGGATATTTGTATTAAAATTGTTGCCTTTATTCCACACAAGCTGTTTCCCCTATTTCCCTATCCATTGCCGAATGGCTTGTTGTGCATAATCTTTCTTTTTTTTTTCTTTTAATAAATTTTTATTGGATTTTTAAGAGGGGAACAAAGGGAAGGAGTATGGGTAAGAGGAAAAAGAAAAAAAGGAAAGAAAGGGGAGGATACAGTTTTTAAGATTTACATTGAGTGTATCAAGCAAAATAGAAATAATAATTAAACATATTGCTAAAATTGCCAGATGTTGTCACAATACTAATAAATTTGTTACTTCTTGCCATCTTTCCCGAAAAATCTCGTCATAGTCTCCCTTTAGATAACCAGAGAGTTTATCAATTTCGATGCATTCTCTTATCTTTCCATGAAGATCCTTCTCTGTTGGCGTGATTGGTTGTTTCCAAAGTTTCGCGTACAGTATTCTTGCAGCAACAATTACATGATGAAGTACATATCTCTGATCATAAGAAATATTCATATCTACTATATTTAACAGAAATAGTTCTGGTCTAAACTCTATTTTAATTTTCAAAGATCTTTCTAAGAAAAGTTTTACCATGTTCCAATACGCCTTAGCTTCTTTACAAGTCCACCACATATGATAAAAGGTTCCACAGTCATAATTACATTTCCAACATTTAGGTGAACAATTATACATCTTGGATAAACGATGAGGCGCGAAATGCCATCTATAAAACATCTTATAACAATTTTCCTTGAACGAAATAGATTTAAAGATTTTAACTGTGTTCCACAAAGAGTCCCATTTATTTAAATGAATAGTATAGCCTAAGTTTTCTGCCCATCTTATCATACAGTCTTTAACCAGTGTATCAATCATTTTTTCATTTAACAACATGCTATAGAATTTACTAAGAAGCTTGGAGTCACCAGAGGAAAGTATTTTATCAAATGAGGTATCAGTGCATAATCTTTCTTTTGACGTTCTATGCCATGTTTTTTTCTAGATATGTTTTCTAATGTTTCCCTGTGTTGCTCACATGACTCAGATGCTAGAGCATGCAGCTGACACAGGAGAGAAGACACTAAGAGTTGGCAACACGGAAAGCCAGGAAGTCAGTGTTCATCTTTCACCTTGAATAATGAATGCAGTGGCAGTATTAAAAGAGACTGTAGAAAAAAACACTTTAATAAAGGAAGAGTAAGGGTTCTTCTGTGGCCAATAGAAGCTTCATTGGCTTCTAGGAGGTGTGGGGCACTGTGGTTTAACTTCAGTACTGCAGTGAAAACTCTGTTAATCTGCATTCAATCCCAATGGATCCAGGTACAACAGTTGGCTGGAAGTTCATTAAAACTTCCATCCTTCCAAGGTTGGTAAATTGAGTACCCAACCTCACTGCTGGGTGATGTGTAGCCTGCATAATTAAATTGCCATGTGCCAGGAGAGTGCATTATATGTTGTAGGGTGGTATATATGTAAGAAGCACATTTTACTTTGATTTTATTTAAGTTATGATTGCATGAAGGGTGCCTCAAGTCCTTAAGGTGGGAGGGGAAGGAGACTTGCCATCACTACCAGCCAATTTTCCTTACCACTGTATCCCCCAGCTAATTTATTCCCCCCCAACCCCATATATGCCAAAAACACACTTGGTAAAGATGTGACAGCCACAGCAAGCTGTGTGAAAATGCATTAGCCACTTGGATGCTAATTCTTTTTACAAGGAGAGTATTCAGGTTATACAGGCAGACAAACAAGTAATGGTGCTGATTGGGTTTGGGGAAAGTGATAGGAACAGTACCTATCACTGAGTGGGATATAGAAGCATGAGGATGTAGGTAAATAGCAGAATTAGAACCCTTGTGGAATATACAATTATTATCTGGCTGGATAGCTCAGAGGTTTTGGTATCTGGCTATACAGCCAGAGGGTGGGTGTTTGACTCCCCACTGTGCCTCCTGAAGGGAAGAGTCAGTCTGTGTGGCCTTG
This sequence comes from Phrynocephalus forsythii, assembly GCA_029282475.1. Lineage (NCBI taxonomy): Eukaryota > Metazoa > Chordata > Lepidosauria > Squamata > Agamidae > Phrynocephalus > Phrynocephalus forsythii. Next base: position 66,172,392 of record JAPFRF010000007.1, on the reverse strand, counting down.
ACCAAGCTACAAAGTACCAGGGTGCCCTCAGAAGAAGGGAACTTTTCAGTACCCTCCATCTGGAAAACCCTGAAAAAGTTTTCCATAAGTCAGAATTGACATGAAGGCCAAAGGACAGATTTTGCATCAAGACTGCATTCATTTTCCTTAAAACACACATGGTTGTTAAAAATGCCACGGTCCCTAGTTCTTATGATAGTGTTCAAGAGAATCCAGATGGGGTCTTCTATGATTTCATTTTGGTGGCTTCTAGACTAGGACATGATGAATGAATGTTTGTTATTTGCCTGATACACAACTTGTCCCAATATTTTTTGGCTTTAGCAATACACAATAAAAGCATTGTTTGTGGGGCTGATTCGTCTTCCTCACTTGGAGTTTCTGCCCCATGACTAGAGATGGGCACAAAACACAAAAATGGCATTTCATTTCATTTTTCATTTCATTGGGCTTCCTTGGTGGCTAAAGACATTTTAAAGGACCTGTGCTTCTTCCCCAATGCATCCAATTAGGAGGGAAAGGTGCGTGGTTTTTAAAATGTCTTTAGCCACCAAGGTAGCCTCGGTGGCTCCAAGATATTTTTAATGCCTTCCCCCCCACCAACATGCCCAATCTAATTGCACAATGCATTCCAATTGGAAATCTAATGAAAAACGAAATGGAATGAAGAGAATATTTCGAGTTCATTTCGTTTCATTTTTCTTTAAAAAATCATTTTTTTGTTTCATTCTGAAACAAAACAACAAAAATGAAACAAAAAAATCATTTCATGCCCATCTCAGCCCATGACCATAACATACGTAGAGGAAAAGGAGGATCTGGTAAAAGGGAACTGACTGATTATGCACAATAATAGTATATAGTGTAATGAAAGACAGTTGTTATATACTATGCATACTATATATAGTATGACATTGTCCTTGCTATTTATTACTCATTTTTCTTCCAAATTTGGGTAATGTATTTTCAAAAATACAGATCACAGCCATTTTTCATCATGGAGATGGCAGGGTTAGTTTCTGCAAGCAATTCTAAGTAATCTCCTGACATTTGGAGAGGTTTGGGGTTCAGGGGCCTGAGATATTAAGCCCCAAAGGGGGTGCCCCTAGGAAAAGAAATCTTTCTAATTGGAATCAGAAGCCAAGCCACGGCGACGCTAATCGCCCACCCGTGGCTTGGCTTCTGAATTTCTGATTCGTATTAAAAATACTTTTTCCTAGGGGCACCCCCCTTTGGAGCTTAATATCTCAGCCCCCTGATGCCCAAACCTTTCTAAATTTGGGGGACATAGGGAAGAGCTTGAGGAAGCTTCCCTGTCATTTCCTTTAGGATGAATCGTTTCATTCTAGAGGTTTTTTTTGTTACAAAATCAAATGAAACACATCCTATTTCATTATCTAACAAAGTAATTTGTTACTTAATGAAACAACGAAATAGTGTTTCATTTTTCATTTCATGCCTTGCTTTCTTTAATAGTGGTGTGGATAGTATTCTCAAAGTGATGTAGATTATTTCTTGCAAGTGGTTGCAAAACTCAAGGGATGCAGAAAAATGGGTCTAATCTGGTGTGATGACTGCCATTTATATAGTGGAGGGCATGGAAGCTCAATGTTTAAAATGCACAGATTGTTCCCTTAGGTTTAAACCTATTAGGGCAGGCATACACAACTTTGCACACAGTTTGCCCCTGAAGTAAGTCTTGATTTTAGGACTAAGCCAAGATGGCATGCAAGAGCAGTTGCTGTTGATCTTTTATACTAATTTTGGATTAATTGTGATCTACAGTGCTGCGTAAACATGCTAACCTAGTGCTTCAGCTTCAGCACAGCTAAACATTAATCCTTCTTAATGCTGTAAGTCAACTTTCAGTCCTTAGAAGAATTTACCTTAATCTCTGGCTAGGAAATGGACTTATTTACAAAACATAATCCGAGAGCTGCAGAATCTTAATGAAAACGTGCAGAAAACCTATTTTACCTATGCTGAATTTGTATTTCTTCCTTAAATTCAACAGTAGGAAACACTGATCAGGAATATAGTAAGGACTGTTAGAAGCATATTTTTGAAATGATATTTTGCATGAGAATAATTCATTCGTTTCCCCAATAAAACAAATCAGATTTTAAGCAACTCTTTATGACATTGTGTTCAGAGAGGCATGTGGAACAGGGAGAAATGGAAGGATGTGCTCTTTGTTGGGAGGTCTGTAATGGAGGATGGATGGGTATCTGTCAGGGATGCTTTAAGAGTGCATTTCCTTCTTTGGTGGGGAAGTTTACTTGATGACCCTGAGTGTAGCTGTATAGTTCTATGATTCTATGAAAATATTTAGCAGAAAGATGCTTAATTAATCTGTTGTTGCTAATGAATACCATTTTATGGAACAATAAATGAGAGAAACTATGAAATCTTTCATTCATATTCTGAAACAGCAGTCATGTTGTGAAGGCCAAATTATGAATCTAAAGTGTGACACAGTGGTTAAATGCCTTTACTGCAGGTAAAAATGTGCTCACATCCTCAGGTTCAATCCCAGGTAACAGGCTCATGGTTGATTCAGCCTTCCATCCTTCCGATGTCAGTAAAATGAGTACCCAGCTTGCTGACGGGTGGCAATGTGTAGCCTGCATACTGTAATTATACTATAAACAACCCAGAGACTACTTGAAGTGGTGTGGGGTGGTATATAAGCAGAACACTTGGTTTTAAGTAGCAGTAGCCCTCTTCAGCCATTATTTAAATGGGAATCATCAACCTGTGAACAGACATAAGCTAGTTCTGACTATCCATTGCTTTGCTCAGGTACAGACAAATTCACCAGGCCTGAAGAGGAGAGTTTCCTGCTGGAAAATATGGGATTTTGCTCATATTTTATTTATTTATACATTTATTTATTTATAAATTTCTCCTCTTCAGATATGTCACTGTTCATGCGAGCAAAGTCGTGGTGGTAAACAAGCCACTTATCTCCATTGACATTGATAAGTCACAATTAAGGAACACCTGTACAGAGCCATAGTTTATTCTGTTTTTGTTTTAGATTACATGGCATGTTGGTTTTTTTCACACACACACACACACACACACACACACACACACACACACACACACACACACACACACACACACACACACACAAAATCCCTGAACACAGTCTATATATTATTATTTATTTATTATTTATTTATATACTTATATCCCGCACCATCTTCCCAACGGGAACTCTGGGCGGCTAACAGGAATAAAAAAAACACATAAGACAAACAGTTGAAACTGCAAACAAAGGCAGCGGAAGGCAAGATGGCGACCGGCACAAGAGGGGAAAAAAAACCACTAATTGGCAAGGTCGCCGAAGGCCTCTCTAAAAAAGAGGGTCTTCAAGGCCTTCTTAAAGGCAGGCAGGGACTGAAGCAGGCGCAACTCACTGGGGAGATGGTTCCAAAGTGAAGGCCCAACCACAGAGAAGGCGCGGTCTCGCGTGCGCATTTTCCGCGCCTCTCTGGGTGTGGCAACCCGCAGTGAGTGCGCCTGAGAAGATCTTGTGGGTCTGGATCTGGATGCCTTTTGGGAGATGCACTCCGCCAGGTACTCTGGTCCCAGGCCGTGGAGGGCTTTGAAAGTCTAAACCAGGACCTTGAACCTGATCCGGAGGACAACTGGGAGCCAATGCATGTGAGCCAGGACTGGGGTGATGTGCTCGTATCTACGGGCACCCACCACCAGCCTGGCTGCCACATTTTGCACCCGCTGTAACCTCCAGGGCAGAGTTAAGGGCAACCCCACGTAGAGGGCATTGCAATAGTCGATCCTCGAGACCACCAGGGCCTGCACAACTGTCCTCAGGGAGGACTCATCTAGGAACTGGTGGATCTGGGCGATCCTGCGGAGATGGAAAAAAGCGGCCCTGGAGACGGCCATCACCTGGGCTTCCAGGGAGAGGGCCGAGTCCAGGACCACGCCCAGATTCCTGGCCCTGTCTGTAGGCTGGAGGGAAACACTCCCCAGACTAGGGAGGGGGCCATTGTACTCAGACGAGGGCACTCTGAAGAACAGAACCTCCGTCTTCTCTGGATTAAGCTTCAGCCGGTTATCTCTGGTCCATTCCAGAATGGCCTCCAGGCACTGATCGAGGGAGCGGATCGCCTCCACTGCAGATGATGAAAAGGAGAGATAGAGCTGCGTGTCATCAGCGTACTGATGACAGCGAACTCCAAATCTCCTGATGACCTCCCCCAGCGGCCTCATATAAACATTGAACAGCATGGGTGAGATTGCCAACCCCTGGGGCACCCCACAAGGGAGAGTCCAAGGAGCCGACAAGGCATCACCGAGCTGAACCTGCTGAGTCCGGCCGCTAAGGAAGGAACGGAGCCAGGCCAAGGCCTGACCACCAATTCCCACCTCCGCGAGCCGGACCAGTAGGTTACCGTGGTCGACGGTATCAAAGGCAGCTGAGAGGTCAAGGAGGACCAACAGGGAGGAACTCCCCCTGTCGGCCTCCCTGAGGAGGTCATCCTGCAGAGCGACCAGGGTGGTCTTGGTCCCGTGAAGAGGCCTGAATCTGGACTGGAAGGGGTCCAGGATATGATTAACCTCCAGGAATGACTGAAGTCGGACAGCGGCCACCCTCTCGACAACCCTGCCCAGGAAGGGAACAATGGCAATCGGACGATAGTTGGAAAGATCGTCAGATGCCATGCCAGGTTTTTTAAGAGTGGGTTTCACCACGGTCTCCTTCAGACAGGGAGGGAGACATCCTTCCCTAAAGGAGGCCGTGGCAATAGCTGAAACCCACTCAGGCATGTTCCCTTTGGCAGATTTGATAAGCCAGGCTGGGCAAGGGTCGAAAGGAGTGGCCGCCGGCCGGCAACGAGCCATAACTCTGGAGGCCTCTGCCGCAGAAACCGGCCCAAACTCATCCAGGAGGGGAGAACGGGGGGGGTGAGGCACCAGAGATCTCGAAGGGTGGACTAGAGCAACTGGGGGGCAAGTCGGAACGGATGGCCTCAATTTTTGATCTAAAATGGGCTGCAAATTGCTCACTAGTGAAATCACTAGGAGGAGGCCTCAGCTGGCTGGGATTGGAGAGGTCCCGAACCACCTGGAATAGCTCCTCCTGGCGGTTCGCGGCCTTACCAATGCTCAGGGAGGCGTAAGATCTTCTAGCGTCCCTGATCGCGCGAAGATAGCGGCCAGTCAGCTGTCTAAGAGCATGGTGTGCGAGTCAATATTTGTGATGGGAATTCAATCTTGCTTCATTTCATCAATTTCATGGTCAATAAAGATTTTTTTTAAAAAAATCAGATATGTGTAGAGACACACCCTTGGTGTAGTGGATAGAGTAATAGACTAGAAGCCTTGGGTTCAAAATCCTTGCTCAACTACGGAAACTCACTGGGGATATGGACTCACTAGGGATGTGGAGCTGGAAAAACCATGTCTTAAAGATCTCACCTTGAAAGTCCTAATTAGAGATGGGCACAAATCGAAAATATGACATTTCAGTTTTTCATTTTTAATTGCAGGTCTGTTTCGGTTCGTTTTCATTTTTCGTGATTTTTTTGAAAAAAAATCATTTTGTTTTTTCATTTTTCGTTTTTACCCGCTTTTTGTGCGACTTAAAGCATTTCTGCATGCAGACGTCCCCCAATGCTTCAGACCAGAGGGAAAACACTTTAAAAATGATGCTGGCAGAGACACAGTATAGACTAGGTATGCAGGGAGGCTGCAAAGGCAATGGCGGGAGTTGCCCAGGGTGTAAGGCAGCCGCAGAGTGACTGCACTGTGGGGCAGGGGAGGGTACTCACTGAGAGGTATGCATGCACACAGGGAGGCTGCAAGAGAAATATCTTCTTTCTCTCCCCTAAGAGCCAGGCTGCAGCCAGCAGGAACACAGAGACACACAACTGCCTGGCTGGCCTAAAGTAACAAGTCACAGAGACAGCAATCCCACCCTAACTCCCACCACAGACTGCAAAGAGGACAGGGGCTGCCAAAGCTTTTTATGCCCTCTGTGGCTGCCACACCTACCCAGTCTGCACCCTGGGCATGCTATTGATTGAAATTGTCCAAGAATTTACATGACCCCATCACATGGCTTGCATCCATCTTGTGGCTGGAATCCATTTTGTGTTATCCTTAAAGGGAAAAGAAAGAATACATCATGATGCGAGAAAGACAAAAACAAACGTATTACGGACCACAACCCCCTGGTAGGTAATAATCTCAAATAATTATCACTGTGCTTTTATGGATGTCCAGGGCGTTTTAATACCCAAGAAATCAATATTAGGCATCTGGGAGCCATTTTGGGTTGATGTCCCCTAACTCCCCTTAAAGGAAAAAAAAATACAGCGGTCTGAGAAAAGACATAAATGCACGTTTTAAGGACCCCAACCCCCCTGGTAGGTATTATCAGGCAGAATAAATAATTATCGCTGGGTGTTTACGGATATTCAGGACATTTTTTTAACATTTAAAAACAGCTCATTTCATTGCGCGTCACCATTAACGAAAATGAAACATAACAAACCTAATCTTCGTGGTTCTGTTCGGTTTGTTCCAATTTCATCACAATTTTCATCACAGTTACCCCCCGCCATTTTGCGGTTCAGGTATTGCGGTTCCACTACATTGCGGGACCGCAGTATCTGCACCGTGGGGGGGAGGTTGCTCCCCACCACCCCCTGCACCTCCAAGAAGCCTCCAGGTTGTGTGGGAAGGCAAAGGGGGATCCGGTCACTCCACGCGGCCCTCCCATGCACCCTGGAGAAGCCTCGGGGCCGTGCGGGCAGGTGGTGGCGGTGGGAGGTAAGAGATTGAAAGAAAAATCAGGGATTAGAGCAGTGGTTCCCAACCTGGGGGTTAGGACCCCTTGGGGGGTGGTCAAACGACCATTTCACAGAGGTCTCCATGAGTCAGTGAAGAAAAAGGCACAAATGGTGTGTGTTTGGAGGAGAAGGGGGAGGAAGTGGGGAAGAGTGAGTTACAGCTTGATAGGTTGGAGGAGGGGATGGAAGTCAGTGTCACCGGAGGCTGAGATTGGCTGAGGGTGCCTGTAGAGGGTAGTTCTCTATGGCACCTGCTGCAGTGACCTGCTAAAGGGGGCTTGTGACATCTTCTAAGCAGGGCAAGGGGTCACCACAGCATGAGGAACTGTATTAAAGGGTTGCAGCATTAGGAAGGTTGAGAGCCACTGGATTAAAGTACACCAGAAAAGTCTGATGGTTTTAGTTGAAAGAGGTAGAAACAATGGATTTGATTGTTTTTGATAATCTGAAGACTATCGAATGTAGCTCTGAGCTCTAAAATCTTTGACCACATATGCTATATGCTTTCTGTCTTCTGTACTGACACGATTTCAGGGGAAGGCTGGAGAAACAGATCCAACTACTGCCACCTCATATGCTTGATAGCTGTAAATCCTTTGAAATGTACTAGAAGCTTTACCAGGTGCAGAGTGAGCACTCGGGATCTTTTTATAGAGGGCAGTTATTCAGCCAGCCTAATTTGCCATGTTGTATCTTTATTTACTTCTGATCATCTGTTCTTTGCAGCCATGGCTTCATTTGTGACTCAAGTTGATTCTCTCCTAAACTGCGAATGTTCTTCATGGAATTATTCTTGCATCAAAATGCAAGCACAGGTAAAAGTTTAGAAACCCATGTTAGAAGTTAAGAAGGTCTCTTGAAGAAATTTCACAAGCAGCTGTTATTTTCAGGGCCTGAAGGAGTTAAAATGAAAGAAAATTATATTTATGCCCTTTGCTCGGCACAAGGAAAGACAGAGATACTATATGTGTAAGGCCAAGTTTGTGTCAAAATTCTAACACGTAGCTATAATTGCAGATTATCTTTGTGAAGGCAGTGCCTTTTAATAGAACATTATTGACTATGATACATTTGTCTAGTCTACTCTAGTGGAAGTCCATATAACATGGTGGATGAGGGAAAGTGACATCTTGAGTTAAAGAAGCAGATGGGAAGTGCCTGGTTTGTTTTGTGCCCACAATTATTCAGCTCATTTGCTCAAGCCACTTTTGTGCTAGTGCTCACAGCTGAGAGAGTGCCTTAAAGTTGAACTATATTATTCCATTATGTGGATCTTATTTATTTGTTAATTTATTACATTTATATCTGCCATTCTATACCACATTACTTTTCTAACAAAAGCCCTTCACTTTGCACAGGTTGGATGAGCAAGTTGAACGTTCAAATGTTGTTGGATTATGCTAGGTAGAGCTGCTGGCATTTGTGGACCAACCATGTCTGGAGGGCCACTGTTGTTCACCACTGGAATAACCCTTCTTTTGCTACAATCAAAATTTCAAGAACTGCTACTCAGCTGCCATAGGTGTCCATACCAGTCAGTATCCCTTTGAGCCTCCCCTGAGCAGGAATTCCTGTCAGTGTTCTAATGCAGAAAAATGCAACTTGTGCCGATGTTACTGTTTGCAAGCAGAGGTTTGATTTTGATTTATGGGAATAACAATTTCCACAACATCAGGTCTTGTGCAAGCAGTGCAATCTTGCATTGTTATGTTGAGGAGCCTTCTGATCTGCACAAGCTCAGAAATGGTGATTGTTCCTGCCCTATCTGAATAGAGCCATAGTTGCTGAAATCCCACCATGGCATACCTGCTACATGGTGTGCTTCATAAGCACCCACTGGAGGGATTCTGGCCAGAGCATACTTATGTGATATGGGACTTCAGGTCAGGGAATCTGGCACCTGAATCTCTCCCATAGAGTTCAACAAAACTATTCAGACCTCAGGAAAAAAACTATTCAGACCTCCAGGAAAAAACATCATAAGCCTGTGTTCATCATAGCTGACATTTATCCCAATTACAGGTTAATTCCAGAATGAAATCAGATAATAATTTCCATTCTTATCAAATCCCATCTGGATGTCAATGTGTAAGTTGTTTTGTTGTTGTAATAATTCTAGGTAACGTAAGCTTGTCTAATTCTACAAGCTTTACTTATCTACATTAGTTCTATGTTCCAGAATCAAGAGAATACTTCAGAGTAGAGATGGACACCTTACAAAAAAAATGACACACTGTTTTGTAATCTTTGAAATGTTATGCAATGAAACAAAATGGGAAACAGCATTTCATTATGAAACAAACCAAAACACCTCTTTTCCCCTTTGAAAATGAAACGTTTCATTGCTCTGTAAAATTGCTTGCTACCCACCAGATTTGGTGCCTCTAGGACCCAGGGGAGCCATTTTGTAGAGTAACAAATCATTTTCTTATTGTTTTGTTTTGTTACAATTTTTTTCTTTAAGAAACTTCATTTAAAAAAACGCTAGTAGAAAGAAAATGAAATGAAATTCTATTTTTCCCATTTTGTGCCCATCCCTACTTCAGAGTTGTTGAAAAAACACTGAAATATCTCACAGCTATAGAAAACTCTAGGCACAAATGCTTAAAATGAATTAAAACCAAGCTTGTTAAAAAAATACTTAAGTCAAGTTTTGTCTAAAATATGGTAGTAACAGGTACAACAGAATATCAGAAATAATTTTAAATTACATTCCAGTTATCACCCATGAAAAAATTGCTTTACAAAGTGAAGTTATCATATAATGATCTTGTTTCCAAATTTGGATGGAGAATTGGCTGTTTTACCATGACTACCTTCTTCCACTCACACCACAAACTACCATTGAATCCAGCACATAGCAAATGGAAGTACCGCAAATTAACAAGAATGTGAGGGTGTTAGAGTTAAGGAGCTCAATGGGGAAAAGCCTGGACAGGACAATCTGCATTGGAGTGTGACTTTGCACTTTGGAAATTTGCTTCTCTCTCAAAAATATGGGCCGTATACATGGTAAACTAACTTAAAGGCTGGCTAACATTTAGCCCTTCACATGCTACTCAATTGAACCTCCTATTGGGGAGGTCAGCCTTTCGAGTGTGGTCAGGTTACCACACTCCCCTCACTCCAGAGTAGGAAAAGGCACAACCTCACTCTAGCACAGGCCCCCAGTCGTCTCACGGACCATTGACCTGTACCAGTTTACTCTTGGGTTTTCGCTGTCACCAGTCAGGGTATCCCAGTTCAATCACTGAGTTCCAGAGAAATTGTAAGTTGTAACGTGGAAAAATAAAATGTAGGTTTATTGAATACAATAAGATGTTGAATACAGTTCACTTGTGTTCCATTACTTAAAGTTTCTCAAAGCAGTTCATTCAAATACTGATAGATTTCCCTTACTCAAACTTGACAGTTCACTAACTGCTCTGTCTCTTCTTCAGTTCCTGTCAGTTTCCCTATCTTTGCCCTATCTGACTCTAACTACCTCAGGTGGAGCTATTTAAGTACTAAGGCTCCGCCTCCACATTCCATATATGGGCATAAACATTAACCCACTATCCCCCCCTCCTGTGCAGTCACATACACAGTAAAAGGGTAAACACTATACCCTATCATCCATCTTCTTTGCTTACACTGGCCAGAACCGATGAGAGTTGCAATCCAGCAATACCTTGAGAGCCACATGGTGCCCATCTTCTGCTCCAACACATTCCAGGATTCCAAAAAGGTTTCATTTTCTGATCTATACCCACAATAGTCTAGGTCTAGGCCAAGATCGTTATGGGCCCATGCAGAGGGAACCTTTAACCTTTAAATCTTCTATGAGCTTCAATGTTACTGGAAATTCCAAGTGTATGCTGAAAAGGGTTGAAATGTAAACAGCTACAGACAACTGACACAAATCTAAATTTAATGCACACGAAATGGCTACATGCGTGAATGCATGAAAGAAAGCTGTAAAGAGGCAAAAAAAAAAAAAACAACTTTTGCAGTGTGGTTGTCTTTCATGTGTGATTTTTCTGAGAGGCAACCTCACTCTTCCCTAGGTCTCTTTCAGGTCCAGTGCAGCATCATACCCATCTGTACCAATGCAACAATGAAGGGTTATCTAGCTGTTTTATGGTGGGCTGAGGAGGAAACTTGGGGTAGGTAGAGATGCACCTTAAAAAATCTTAGTGTGTGGCCACTTAGAGTGAATCCTGACAAGATGGAGGTCCTGTTGTTGTGGGGAACCCCTGATCAATTAGATGGCCATTTACTTGGACTAGATGGGGTCACTCTCCCCCTGAAGGATCTGGTGCAGTACCTTTTTTCCCTTTTTAAAAATAGTTTTATTGACAATCTGCTTGAAATAATACATACCACCTAATATACTTTGTTATACATATAATACAGAATAACACAACAAATTAAACATTCTTAAGCATTCTTAAACTATCCAACAGAGAAGCTGATATATCCGATTTAGTTTTTTGTATAAGATCTGAGATCAATAGAGGTTGCCATATTTTCAGAAACGTATTGTGTTTTATCTCTCCCCTCTATAGTTTAAACCTACTAGTCAGTTTTTCCATAACGGCTACTTCCCATATTTGGTTTACAAATTTTATAAGCAAGAGATCCTGGGTATATTTCCAATCCAGAGTAATTTCCATTCTAGCCACGTCCATGAGAATTACTATTAATTCTTTATTAGCTAGTTTGTTATTGCCTCCAGTAAATAATGAGAATAATAACAGCATTTCATTTGGAACTATTTTCTGTTTAGTTACTTTCTCTATCCAGTTAATAACTTTATTCCAAATTGGTATTTGAGCATGCCAACCACATATGCTCTAAAGAACCTTTACACCCACAATTACGCCAATATGCATTTGAGACCCTTTTATTAATTTTATGCAGTTTTGTGGGGAAGAATGATATTTCATCTGGTGCAGTACCTGGATGTATTTCTGGACTAGGGATGGGCATTTTGTTTTGGACCCAGTAGGTTATGAAATGAACCACATAAGCCCATTTGGTCCTCGGAACCATCTGATACACGCAGATCCAATTGCTTTACCTTTCTCTGTTTTGCGCAGGGTTAAAATTCAACGAGGAAGCATGCTGCAATGTCATCTGTGCTAGATCTGTGATGCTGGCCAATCAGTAGCTGTGCAGGGACAGGCATCATCCTGCCTCCCTCTCTGATTGGCCAGCAGCACGAAGCAGGAAAAATGACATCACAGCGTGCTTCCTTGTTGGATCTTAACCCTGTGTGAGACAGAGAAAGGTAAAGCAATTGGATCTCCATGTATCAGCCAGTTCCGAGGACCACCTGGGCTCACGTGCTTCATTTTGTAACCTACTGGTTCCAAAATGAAATGCCCATCCCTATTCTGGACCCATCTATTTCAGTGGAGAATCAGATTTCATTTGTGGCCATAACTCCCTTTTAATATCTGAGGCAGATTGCACACCTCCACCCCTACCTTGACCAGAGGTTCCTAACAACACTTGCTCATGTGCTTGTATATCAAGAACAGAATAGTGCAATACTCTTTACATTGGGCTGCCTATGGAGGTGGTTCAGAATTTGCAGCAAGTGCAGAATGCAGCAGGTGGGCTGGTTAGTAAAACATCACAATTTGAACACATTTCACCTGTCCCGGTATGTCTGCACAAGCTGTTTGTATGCTTCTGAGCCAAGTTCAACGTGCTAACATTAGCATTTAAAGCCCTTAACGATCTAGGGCCCTGCTACCTATCCGAATGCCTTTCCTTCCAAACAACTACTTATCCCATTTGTACCTCATACATTAAGATGTTGTGGTCAGTGATCCTGGAAGAGGCCCAAAAATGTACCACTCAGAACTGGGTCTTCTCAGTGGTCTGTCCATCACTTTGGAACTTGCTCCCACCTGAGATATGGATAGCCGCTTTGCTGCTTGGTTTCAGGAGACAAATTAAGTCCCAGCGTTTTTCACAAGCCTTTTATGACTTTACCCTGGAGTAATCTTGCCAATCAATGGAGCTCCCAGCCCCCAATTATGTATTTGCCTTGTTTCACTGCCTCAGTGTATTGAATCTTATTATATTTAATATTTTAAACATTTTAATCTATATCTTTTATCAGATAATCATATATTGCTATATATTTTCTGACCTATGTGTTACCCAGAGTAGTGATTCTGCAACTAATTGGATGGAATGAATGAATGAATGAATGAATGAATGAATGAATGAATGAATAAAGTACTGCTTCTAGTTTATTTTATCATTTTGTTATCCTTGATCACAATTGTAAGATAGTGTAAGTACCCAATTATGTGAGTTATGGTACTCTGGTGAGTACCATGAGGCATTGCATGGTGAAGAGTCATTTGCCCTGTCTCTCGGTGCCGGCTGTCTTAAAGGAATTTGAAAAGGGAGCATCTCTTCACCCATGGGACATTTATTATATCAAGTGATGGCTAGTGAGGGCGGACTGAAGGGGACAGAGACTCCTTGGCTCACCTTCATGGCAGCCAGGTGACGAAAGGAGTGGATCAGCAAGTTACTTGATCTGCTGTCTTCAGCCAGGGTGGTGCTGCCCAGCAGGAGACAGTTGGGAGACTTCCCAGCAGCCTCACTTAGCAACAGGATGCCTACACTCAAGCCCTTGTATATTTTAAGCTCTTTGCAGACCTTGCTTGTTGTGGTTAATGAAGTTCTGACCCTTTGGGCACGAATGCTTTCTTGCATTTGCTTTCCAATGATGAAACAGAGAAAACTCCACCACTGGGAACTTCTGCACTTAAAATCAGGCTAAGGTCATGTCATGTTGCCTTCTAAAAGTTACTCTATGCATAGTACCACACACAATCCTATCAAGAGTAGAGATAGTCTCTGTTGTTAAACAGCAAAAAGAAGCCGAGCACTGCTTGTCATTAGAGATGGGCACGACCATAAAAAATTACTTTTCGAGTTGTCGTTTGTCGGGATGGGTCTGTTTCAGGTCGTATCCATTTGTCGCGAAATTTTTTTAAAAATTGTTGTTTCGTTGTGTCATTTGTCGTTTGTCGTTTCTCATCTGGCCTCCGCCTCGATGCATGGCAGCCCTGCAGGCTGTCATTTCCGGGGTGGAGACCGGATCGGATCCCCCTTCCTTCCTTCCTTCCTCCACCAGGAAGGCTGACAGCCCACTGGGCTATCAGCCTCCGTGGTGGAGGAGGGCGGCGACGAGGGTGTGTGTGTGTGTGTGTGCGTGCGGCGGCTCTGATGCGGCTGCCGCACAAGGAGACCGGATCGGATCCCCCTTTGCTCCTTCACCACGAGGCTGACAGCCCACCGGGATGTCAACCTCTGTGGTGGAGGAGGATGGTGAGGGTGTTTGTGTGTGTGTGTGCGTGTGTGCGGGGGCTCTGATCCAGCCGCCGCACGCGGAGACCGGATCGGATCCCTCTTTGCTCCTTCACCACAAGGCTGACAGCCCACCGGGATGTCAACCTCCATGGTGGAGGAGGGCAGCGAGGGTGTGTGTGTGTGTGTGTGCGTGTGTGCGGGGGCTCTGATCCGGCCCCATCTCGGATCCCCTTTGCTCTTTCACCACGAGGCTGACAGCCCACCGGGCTATCAGCCTCCTGGTGGAGGAGGGCGGGGAGGGTGTGTGTGTGTGTGTGTGTGTGTGTGTGTGCGGGGGCTCTGATCCAACCTCTGCATGCGGAGAACGGATCAGATCCCTCTTCCTTCCCTCCTCCACTATGAAGGCTGACGCGATCCCTGGCGCCGCGATGCCATGAATGACAAATCAGACCCAATTTGTCGTTATCGGGGTCGGGTTCGAGCTGGACAGCCCGTGGTGGAGGAGGGCGGCAAGGGTGTGTGTGTGTGTGCATGCAGAGGGCTCTGATCCAACCTCTGCATGCGGAGAACGGATCAGATCCCTCTTCCTTCCCTCCTCCACTATGAAGGCTGACGCGATCCCCGGCGCCGTGATGCCATGAACGACAAATCAGACCCAATTTGTCGTTATCGGGGTCGGGTTCGAGCTGGAGGGCAGTAATTGTCGTTCTCGTTTCCGTTACGTAACGGAAACGACGAACGAAAACGGAAACGAGGATTTCACCGAGTCGTGCCCATGTCTACTTGTCATGTTACCTCTGTGTTTATTGGATATTAGAGATGGGCACGAAATTAACAAATTTTCGTTTCCATTTTCGTTTTTTTGTTTCATTACGTAACGATACAACAAATGAATTTGGTCTCTAAAATGAAACGAAACTAACAGAAACACCGGAAATTTTGTCGTGCGTTTTGTTTCCGTTACTGCAATATGAGTGAATTGCTTAAAATCCTAAAAAAATCACAAAAATTGAAATAAATGGTAATGAAATGGTAATGAAACGAACGAAAACAAAAATGGATATTTTGCAAAAATTTGCGTAAAACGGATATGAACCAAAACAGACCCTCAAAATGACAAATGACAAACGAAATGCCATTTTTTTTATTCATGCCCATCTCTATTGGATATCATTCTTCTCATAATATTTTCTGCAGCCACCAAAGTTATTTATTACCTCATGATATTCTTCCATCATCCATGGAAACTTGGCAGAAAATCATCATCATTGTTCCATCATCATCTTTTCCAAAAGATGATCCATAGAGCTGGAAAGGACCTTATAGATCATCCAGTCCAGTCCTTGTCAAGGAGGCATGGTGGGAAATTGAACTCCCAGCCTCTAAACCTCAGAACTATCCAGCAGTTCTTACATTTTTAGCACAGTTGAAGAAGATTCTGTTGCAGATTTGGATCCTAAAAACAGAACGCTTATGTGGTATTTTTCATGACTGGAAAAATGATAACTATTATGTGTCTTTATATGACTCTACCATACATGATCACCTAGACCTTGTGTTTATAACCACTTATAACTTTGTGTTTATATCTCCCTGTAGCGTTCACCCTTTTACTGTGTATGTTAATGTACAGGAGGGGAGATAAAGGGTTAATACCTATGCCCAAATATGGAATGTGGAGGCAGAGCCTCTCACCTGAGGGAGAACAATTAAGATAGGGAAATTGAACCCTTAGGATAAGGAAAAATCGGGGAAGAGATAGGCTAGAGATAGAGAAGCTGCATGCTTTGGTAAGGCTCTGAAGAAGAGACAGGGCAGTTAGGGAACGGTCAAGTTTGAGTGAGGGAATTATATCAGTATTTGAGTGAACTGCTTTGTGTAACTTTAAAGTAACGATATATAAGTGAACATGAATTCAACAGCTATCAGTATTCATATTCAATAAACATTCATTTTATTTTTACCATGTTACATCTTTTCTGGGACTCAGTGATTGAACTAGGAAACCTGGAATGGTGGCAGTGATACCTGAGACTGAAGTGGTACAGGTCAACGGTCCGTGAGACGGCTGGGGGCCTGTGCAAGAGTGAGGCAGTACTAAGGGGAGTGAGGTACCTCAGCTGCACCTCCGAAAGTCCTGACCTCCACATTCCCCTTGTGTGATTGCATTGACGCTATGTTTTCAATGTTAGTCTCCACCCCCCATAACTTTTGGGTGGTCTACCGTGCATGGTTACATGGAAGTTTTACTCTCTCTTTAACTGTTCACGTTATCTTATAACTTTAATGTTGTCTTTTAATGCTATAAGATGCCCTTCAATTCCCTGTTCTCAAACTTGATTACATTTTAATTGTACTGGACTGTATATTGTCCTTCATTCCTATAAGCCTCCTTGGGTCCTTTTCCAAGGAGAAAGGCAGGGTAAAAATAAAAAAAATACATGGGCAGACTATAAAATTAAATTTGAAAACACCAACAAAATAATCAAGACAGTGGCAATAAAACACACCTTGTTAGTAGAAGATTACAACTAAAGTAAGTGGAGTTTGCTTCTAAGTAGACATAGACGATAAACATGAACTTTTCTCATTACCTTTGCAGCACGTTATTAAATGGTGATTCATGTTAGTTTAACATAAACCAAGGACAGTAGCTAGCTATTACAGATTAATTTAAATTTAATTTAAATTGGAAAATAATAGAAGGAAAAATAAGTATGTTGTATATATATATATATATATATATATATATATATATATATATATATATATATATATATATATATATATATATATATATATATATATATATATATATATATATATATATATATATATATATATATATATGTATGTTTTCGTAGATTTTTACGGGTATAGGTATGCATGTTAGGGTGGATTCGGGTTTCTTCCCGTGTAGAAATCTAGTTGTTTTGGCGACGTTTCGACGAGGTCTCACTCATCATCTTCAGGCTGGTGTTCTGGCTTCTTTCTTCTTGAAGCAAAGCGTGATCTCAGTTGAAGTCCTTCTATAAATACTGCTGGGGGGGTGTGGTTTGCTTGCTCTGTTGCTGATTGCACAGACACGTAGCCAGACCAAAATGAATTCACAAGACACAGGACCCCACTCCACCAAAGCCCAGGATGCTGCCAGAACGCCCACCACCAAGGTCGTTAAGAAACAAAAGGCTGATAGACACATATCCAGCACCTCACCCACACAAGATGTCTCTAAACAGCCATCTAACCCACCAGCAGTTAATCCCTTAACGATCGCCTCAGCCACACAGCAGACCACAAAAGAACAAAGGAACCTACAATCAGCACACCTCCCACAAGACAGACACACACACCAACAAACTCCACAAACTGGAAAAACGCCAGAAGCCCAACCCCCCCACACAACAGCCCATGAAACAAACAGTTCACAACATATCAGACAGGACACTCACCATCGCAGAGACCAAAGTCCTTTCCAAAGGATTCAACTTTGCAATCGCCCCCAGACACATCCCCACCGAAAACATCATATGCGGAGTGGAAGCCAGCCTAACCAAAATCAACCCAGATGAAGCCAACAAAATCAGACTCGAAGTCACCAATGTCCTCTGCTCCAGCAAACCACCCAGAAGCAATTTACACAAAGAAGAACAAAAGCCCTCTCCAACCTGAGGAAAGACAACAACATAATCATTCTCCCAGCAGACAAAGGCAATGCCACAGTGGTGATGAACACATCCGACTACCAAGCCAAATTATCCAACCTACTACAAGACCCTGCTTACATACCTTTGAACACAGACCCCACCACCTACCTGGAAAAAACCACCAAAGCCAAAATAAAAGCCTCTCCCTTAAGTGAAGAAATCAAGCCAAGCATCATCCCCAGAGAGAAATCATCCAGATGCCCCAAGCTCTACGGCCTCCCCAAGATTCACAAAGAAGGAACACCTCTCAGACCCATAGTCAGCTCCATAGGCTCACCTCTACAAAACCTCGCCAAATTTCTTGCCAAACAACTCCAGCCCTATGCAGAATCCATCACTTTTACAAAAGCTCCACTTCATAGAAATTATAAAGAAACAAGACCTACAACCCAATTGATGTTGTTTCGCTCTTCACACAAGTGCCCATTCAAGAAGCCTTGACAGCTATCCACAACAAATACAACCCCCAAACACATCCTAGATCTGACCAACCACTGCCTAACCAACACATACTTCATCCACAATGGACAAAGATACAAACAGATAGAAGGAGCACCCATGGGATCACCCCTCTCACCGGTCATCGCAAACCTATATATGGAACACTTTGAAACCAACGCGTTACAGAAGTCCGAACATAAACCCAAACTCTGGCTCAGATATGTTGACGACACCTTTGTTATCTGGCCAACTTCCTCACACATCTCAACAGCCTACACCCCAAAATACAATTCACTATGGAAATAGAAGCCAACAACCAACTTCCCTTCCTGGACGCCTAATCTACAAAAAACCCGACGGCTCCTTAGGACATACCATCTACCAGAAAAAAACACATACAAACCGCTACTTAAATGCACAATCACACCACCACCCTGCACAGATCAATAGCAAAAACCCTCATCTCCAGAACCAAAGCTGACAAAGACCACCTAAAAACTGAATTACACATCGAATGTCGGATTCCAAAAAACACCATCACCAAACTAATCCAAAAGGAAACACCCCCAAGAACCAAGAAACAGAAGAGAACAACGGCACCGCCCTCCTCCCTTACATCAAAGGCACCACAGACAAAATCAGCAAAATTCTCCACAAACACAATATCAAGACAGCCTTTTGCACCGACCAAAAAATAGCCAACATCTTAAGAAACCCCAAAGACAAGATTGAGCTAGAAAACCAAGGAGGAAATACCATGCAAAGTCTGTCCAGCCACATACATCGGACAAACAAACAGGAGAATAAGCGCACGCATCGCAGAACACAAGAACGCAGTCAAAAAGAAGAAAAATCTTCCTCTCTCTTCCAGCACATAAAAACAACAGGTCATGAAATTGACTTTGAAAGAACCAAACTCATCTCCAAAACTGAACACTTCAACAGTCGAATAATCATGGAAGCCATTGAAATAGAGAAACACCCAAACAACATGAATAAACGTGATGACACCTCCCGCTTGCCTGACATCTGAAACTAGCCCTGGTCAACAGACGAGCCTCTGTCACAAAGACTGACACCAGGTCCAAAAGGACACAAGATGCCACCACCTTCCATCCACACCAAACACAAACCCAGACCCTTCCCACAGATGAAACGAAACCACCATCCAATAACAAAACCACGACTGCACCATCTACTGCGGCACCCCACCCAGTCACCACATGGAGCACACTCACACACCCAAAAAAACATTGGGAGACCACAGACACGTAGCCAGACCAAAATGAATTCACAAGACACAGGACCCCACTCCACCAAAGCCCAGGATACTGCCAGAACCTACCAGCCATCTAACCCACCAGCATGTAAACAGCCATCTAAACAGCCATCAGCAGTTAATCCCTTCCTCAGCCCACAGCAGATCACAAAAGAACAAAGGAACAAAGGAACCTACAATCAGCAACAGAGCAAGCAAACCACACCCCCAGCAGTATTTATAGAAGGACTTCAACTGAGACCACACTTTGCTTCAAGAAGAAAGAAGCCAGAACACCAGCCTGAAGATGACGAGTGAGACTACACGTCGCCAAAACAACCAGATTTCTACACGGGAAGAAACCCGAATCCACCCTAACATGCATACCTATACCCGTGAAAATCTACGAAAACATATATATATATATATAATATATATATATATAGGATATATATATATATATATATATATATATATATATATTTATATATACAGTTATGATCCCTATTTTTGTTTTATAAAACCTTCCTCTTTTATAAACAGAATTTGAGTAAAATGATATAGAGAATGTCATATGTAGTATGCAAAAGGTGTGTGCATCTTCGTTTTTCTACCTACGTGTCTATTTCATTTAGATACAGTATTAGGTCTCTCTGTCATATCAGATTTAAAGCAAATCCTCAATGCGTGAGGAAGCATGATTGCAACAGTAATCATTTCAAAACAGCAGTTCTTTATCTGATATTTCAATGGTGCTTTCAAATTCATATGCACTCTTTATGCTTTTGGTAAACAAAATCCCAATGTGCCTTCAACACTTTTATTTCAGAAAATGTTTTTAATGATATTATATATACATTTCAATTATTGTTTCAGGAAGAAATTTTAGTTTCACAGATCTTTATCCTGATAAACCAAAGTGGAAAAGCTGAGGATTTGAAAGGAAGCTCTACAGTGCCTGGAATTTGATCCTACTGAAGATTAACATACTGTTCATGGAAGCCCCTACTATGCAACTGGGGCAAAATATTGGTGTGGGGGGGCAGAGCAATAAATAAAGGTGTTTGAATAATACAGCAAGACTGCTCTCCCACCAGCATGAATGCCTTTAAAGTGCACATAATTCTGCAGCAATTGATCAGGCACCATGACTTATGCCTTAGGGTCAGGAGCCATGAATGAGTTCTTACTAGAGCAAGAATATTTGCTAGATCACAAATAGTGTAAACAGTGGGAAAACTCTTGTAGCCCACAGACTGAGTTACATTTCAGTAATGTTTCACATCCCAGTGATTCCTTGAGAAGAAATCAAGTTTTCCTTCTTTTCCTCCTTGGTCTATTTCCTCTTCATGGTGCACCTGAAAGTGCCTTTGACCTGAGACATGGCAGGGACCACCATGTTTCATTTTCTAGAATGTGTGATGATTCACCCTGTATATTTCAAAATCTGCAGCTTAATGCTTCGTATTGTGGCTATGCATGAAGCTTTTCTGATATAGATAGTGTGTGAAGGGGACTACTGAAAATTATAAAAGTGGTTGTGGAACCCACACTTCATGTATAGCCCTATTAGCTTTCATTGTTATCTTCCCATTACACTACATTGTCTCAGTATGCACATCTATTATGATGTTCTTCCTGACTCATAAGAGTGGTTTTTTTTTGGGGGGGGGTGCACTTGGTGAGATGGAACAAGAGATTAAAATGTCTCTCTGCAGTAAAGCAAGCTCCCAATGTGCTTAAAGAGGTACTTGTAAGACAGTTATGATAAAAGACTTCCTTAAAATAAGAACAGAAGAACACAAGAAGAGTCATGCTGGATCAGGCCAAAGGCCCATCTACTCCAGCTTCCTGTATCTCACAGTGGCCCCACCAAATGCGTCTGGGAGCACACAAGACTAGATATCAGTCTCCTGATACCACTCCCCTCCATCTGGCCCTTGAGGTACCCCAGTTTTAAGCCTGGAGATTACGTATCTCCATCATAGTTTGTAACCTGTGATGGACTTTTCCTCCAGAAATCTGTGCAATGCCCTTTTGAAGGTATCCAGGCCAGATGCCATCACCACATCCTGTGGCAGGGAGTTCCAAAAGTACCAATATCCAGTACTGTTCCTTGAACTTCACTGTACTGGATATTTACCAGCCAGTCTCAAATCTTTCATTCGGTGTGCTGCTTTGTGTGGTGGACTCATAGCTCTCAGTTTCCTGGAGGAGGCAGATTTTCTAAAGCCACTTCAATTTTGGTTGAAGTCTAGTTATGGCTTTGTTTGCTTGATGGATGGTCTCTTCCAGAAATTAGGTAAGGAAAAGGTGTTCCTGTTGCTTCGTCATGGTTTTCTAAGATATCAAACATGGTATTCTATTGGAGACATTTCCCTGGGATAGGATTTAAGTGGTGGACGCTCCTTGTCAACTGCACCACATACATTGGCTGATGGGATCTTTCAAGAATCTATCTTCAGTGCATGAAAACTATCAGAAAAGATTGTCAGATGTTTTGCAGTTTTTTCTTCTATCATTATGCCAATGCCATCCATTCTTCTCTTCATTTAAATTCAACAAAATGTTTTTTGTGCTAAGTTAGTGTCAGATGCCAGTAACAGCCTGAATGATGACAACAAAATTAAAAATTAATCTGGAGGAGACAAATGTGCTTGTGCAAAAGTGCAGTTAAAAGATAGACATTGGGACAAAACATTTTGGATTTTAGATGATTCTAAACTCAGGTTCATAGTAGATTTAGCCCTGAATGCTCAGATTTATGTGGTGGCCATGAATGCATCTGTACAATTAATGCCAATGTGCTAGCTATGTCTCTTTGTGGAACTGTCTGACCTAGCCATGTAAAATGTACCCAAATACAATTCCACTTGGATTAATATAGAACAGTGCATAGAAATTTGTAAATATTTTGAGAGTAGCATTTATATATTTTTGTGGCTACAAATTTCTACAGCCACACTGTTGACTATGACTAGGAACAAGAGGCATACAAAATCTCTTTTACATGAGCTTCATTGGCTAATTGTCTCATTCTAGGTACAACTGAAACTTTTCATTATGAGTCTTATGACTTATAAAGCCTGGAATGGTTTGAAGCCACTTTACAAAAAATATTGTATTCTTTCATAAGGGCCTGCCTGGCTTTTGAGGTCTTTTAAAGAAAACTTTCCAAATAGTCGAAGTTTTGGAGAAGGTAGCTGTCTTAGTCTATGCAAGAATTCCAAACAAAAAGAATCAAAGAATAATCAAAGAATGCTGGACAAAATTCAAAGAAAAATACAAAACAAAAGACACAAAATATGTGGCACCTTAACTTGCATATTTTAATGGAACATTTTGTGGAAATGTCCACTTCTTCAGACATATAGCAGAAGAATGAGGTGTACAAATAGAATATGTAATAGAATATACATTTCATACCAAATATTCATTGGCTGTTGTATGTAGGTATATTCCAAATAGTCTTGCAACACCCGAAAGTAAAAAAAGAGCATTGTCAGTGTCTGCTGCCAGTTCTAGAATTCCCTTTTGCCAGAGGCTAGGCTGGGTCGATCTCTGTTGTCCTTCTAAAAGTAGATGAGCTTTTTATAACCTAGAGTCTGTTGGGAAATGGGTTTTTAATGGGAGATGCTATACAGTTCCTACTGATGTTCTTCTATAAATTCTTATAATGGATTTATGTTTTAATATAATTTTTTACTTGTGCATTTTTAAAAAATCTTGTGTATCACTTTGAATTTCACTCCTGTGATATTTTTTTGTTTTTTTATTTATTTACAAGGCAAGTTAAAATAATAGTACAATAGCATCTCATTATTTATACATTCTATAAGAACAATATCCATTTCAAAATCCTCCCACTAATTCATCTTAATTGTGACACACACACAAATAAATTAATTCTTTTAAAATTTTACATTCCAGCAGTCAAAATTATTCCCCATAACACATTCTTTGTTTTTTGTGCTAATTCCATAAATTAATAAAGGTTTCCAGGTTTTCATAAATGTATCATGTTTTATTTCCCCTCTATATGTTTTAATTTGATAGGTCAACTTTTCCATAAGGGCCATTTGCCAGATTCTGTTCACATATTTTTGTAGTGAGAGATCTTGAGCATTTCTCCAGTTTTTTTTTTTTTTTTTTTTTTTGCAATTTCAGATCTTGCTGCACCAAGCAGATTAACTATTAAGTCTTTATATGATAATTTTTCATTTCCGTCCTTAAATATTGAAAATAATAGTAAAGCTTCATTTATAATTATTCTTTAAACTCCTGTGATACATAACTAAATAAATATTCCTGATACCAGTTATTCTATTTTCTGAGTATAGTGTTTTCTTGAAGTTCTCTTCAACTTGGACAATCAGATGAACTTAATTACATATCCTCATCTGGCTAATGTCTTGCAACAGACAGAGCCCAAGGGAAAGGTATGCAATAATTTTATTTTCTCCCACACTTGCTCCTCTCTCTCTCTCTCTCTCTCTCTCTCTCTCTCTCTCTCTCTCTCTCTCTCTCTCTCTCTCTCTCTCTCTCTCTCATGTCTCCTTCTTTCATGTATGTGCATAGATAAAATATTTGTATGAATCCAATTTTGTACCTTTCCCCATAAGTTTAAAGATGCTTGTTTTTAAATGTTTTTTAAAAATATATCTCATGTTAAAATATATTCTCCATATAGGTTTCCATTATTACATTACATAAATATATTTCAATTACTTCTGATTAAGCAAACACAAGAAGTTCTACTACATGCTCTAGAGACATGGAAAAGATTTTCAAAGCATAATCCCAGTTAGATTTCTTTACATGACCTGGAAGTAAAAATTGTTCATGTGCTTTCTTGAACTCTTCATTTCACAGCAGGCTATAATGGACTCACAACTCAAAGAGTAAAAGCCCTCATCGTGTCCTTTTAATGCTCCTTTCATGCCAAAATGTGGTGCAGGACCATTTTGCCTACCTTCCCCCGGGCGGGGCAAATACATGCAAGGCCAGAACAGTGGCTGAAAGGAGTCAGTGGAGGCTCACATATTTAAAGGAGCCTCACCCAGATCCTGGCCCCTTTCCTTGCTCGGGCTCGTTCCCATCCGCCCACTCTGTATTAAGAATGAGTTTATCTGGTGTCTTGGGGACCAGATGGAAATTTTTGGCCTGCACCATGATTGGCCCTGTGTTGTTACAGGTGTGTTTTTGCCCATCTCGTTGTTTGTTTATGACAGGGTGTGTTTGTTGTGGGCCATGCATGGCGGGTAGTGGCAGAACATTAAAGGTAATTGGGAGTTCAACAACACCCACTAGGACAGGCATGCCCAAACTTCGGCCCTCCAGATGTTTTGGACCGCAACTCCCACAGTCCTTTGCCATTGGAATTCTAAGCTTAGAATTCTGGGAGTTGTGGTCCAAAACATCAGGAGGGCTGAAGTTTGGGCATGCCTGCACTAGGAGGTGTGAGCCGGCCCACCTCCCAGTGATTGAACTCCTGGAGACTCATCGCTGGGAGGTGGGAAAATGTGGGTGTCCCCTTGGTGGTGATGAGAGCTGGGAGCCTGGGACAGTCATTGCCAGAGGGAGTCACCTATTTAACATTATCAGAACTCACCTACAGTTCTGGGTTTGGGGCTTGGCTGGCCTCAGATTCAGAAATGCTCCTGCCCTACTGCAGCCCCTCCTTCCATTTAAAGGGGATGTCTATGTTTATGATTTAATAAAGTTTGGACCATGCTTATACCCAAACACATTGTGTCTCTCCTCATTACTCTGGGCTGGGTGGGCAATAGAACAACAGATCCTACATTGGAATGGAAATTTAAGAAAAATAGTTACAGTATTATTTTCTCTTCCCTCATCTACAGTTTCCATGACTGGTTGTTTGTGGGCTGGTATTTAGATTGGTATTACGTGTGTCCCAATGGCTAAATATCCTTAATAAACAAATGGGTCACATCTAAATTATACTCTGTTTGCCTACCTTTACTTCATGAATCTTTTACATGGGCTGGAGAAGTCGAATGCTGCAGAGAATTGACAGGGAAAAGTCTATATTGTGGACAATTCTAGTCTTCTCAAATTGAGAGAGGAAAATGTATGTACACGTAAGAACCTTTTGTGATTCAGCAGCTATTTTTTTAAAAAAAATATTATTTTGTATTAAACAAAAAAAATAGGGGGAAAATAAAGGAATAACAAAACAAAATGCAATTTTGGCATTTCGTGCCCATCTCTAAATACAACCCAAGACAGCTCCACAAAAAGCCCCTTGCTTTAGTGATAGCTTCAGTTGCACTGAGCTTTTTTAGATTACTTGCTCAGGACTACTCCTTCTAAGCTCCATCTCCATGCCCTTTAAGTAAAAAGTCTCTGGTCAGCAGCTTTTTCATTATTTTAATTTTTAAACCAGGGTTAGACTGGGCAGCTCCTTGATTAGAACAGTGATTGGGATCTCTAAGCATATGGGCCCAATCCCTCCCTCTTAGGTTCCCCATTTCTCTCTGGGGTTCCGAAGATGGCGATATCCGCTTCCCATGACACCATTACTTTGTGATTTCCCCTGTGTGTGTGTGGTTTTTTTTTTTTTTACAGTTTTGTCCCCATTCTGAAAGGTTGGCAGGTCTTTATTTAAGGCTTAATTACAAACAATGAATGCTCTGAACTAAAATATGCTGGGGTTCCCCCAGCCTTTTGTGTTGGTTTTTGCCTGTGTGCTATTACAATTTAGCTCTTGAAAATTCATCTGGAATTGAGTTTAGTTCTTGCATTAAAAAGGTGTCACTGCTCCATGGCTTAGGTCTCCAGCTGTGGAGCCAGAGGTTGGAAGTTCAGTTCCCCACTATGCCTCATTGACAGGGGCTGGACTCAGTGATCCATAGGGTCCCTTCCACCTCTGAAGTTCTAAGAGTTGTTGTTGTTGTTGTTGTTGTTAACCACACAGCTATCTACGCTGGATTTTGTATTACCAATCACTAGTCGAATGCTTCCCAAGCATTTAGGACTCAATGATGTATCGGCGAATTATGTGAGCAGATCCCAGTAAGGTGGCTTTCTGCATCTGACTGTTGGTGACTTTGTCAACTCCAATTTCTTCTAAATACTTGCTTAGGGTGCCACCTTGTCGTGGCGGAGGGCTTAACTGCTCCAGTAGGTCCAACCTTACCAGAGAGGTCTCGACTGAGGAACAGAACTAAGCGCACCCAACAACCCATGAATCATGGTGAAATATAATATAAAGAAGCCTATACCGGCTTGGTCGTCGCCCAGGTTAACAAGGACTGCGATGGGTGTTGATGAACCTGGACATCCGTTGATAAATGGGCTACAGGTAATGGGTCCCATTGCTGAGCAACCAGGGCATGGGCCTGTAGAGTTACTGGAAGCTGAACCATCTCAGAAGCAGCAGAAATATACTTTACCAGAGAATCGGACAATCATGAAATGCTATTATAGAGCAGAACCTGAAATCGAGGCTACCAAAAGCGGATGCATCAATAATAATAATAATAATAATAATAATAATAATAATAATAATAATAATAATAATAATAATAATAATAATAATAATAATAATAATAATAATAATCCTCAACAGAGTGTGTGTTAAAGAACAAGACTGCCCTCTGAAAGCCCTTTCAACATTAGGGTGCCTTCCGCCAAGGAAGATACATGGCCACTCTGTCCAAAGCTGTTTCGGGTTCAAATTGAACCTGAAATTGGCTGCTCTGTCATGCTACCTGCAATTGATATTGTGAGTTTATAATGTGGCATATTTGATCCACACTTTGGTGATTTGTGGTGATTTGGGGAGAAATAAACTGTTGTTCTGAATTGGCTATGTGTTTGCATTAAAAAATGTGGCATTGCTTTGTGACTACCTAGCACCATGTGAAGCTCAATGCATATTATTATTATTATTAAATTATCACACAGCAGACAAGATAACTACGCTGGATTTTGTATTACAAATTACTAGTTGAACGCTTCCCAAGCATTTAGGACTATGTAATGTATCAGCAAATTATGCCAGCAGATCCCTGTAAGGTGGCTTTGTGCAGCTGACTGATGGTGACTTTGTCAATTCCAGTTTCTTCTAAATACTTGCTTAGCTCTGTAGGCACCTCACCCAGCGTTCCAGTTACCACTGGGACCACCTGTACCGGTTTATGCCAGAGTCTCTGAAGTTCAATTTTCAGATCCTGATATTGGGTAATTATTTTTCAAGTTGTTTCTCAGTGACTCTACTATCACCTGGTACAGCAACATCAATGATCCACTTTTTTTTTCAACAATCATATCTGGGGTATTATGCTCCAAAACCCTATCTGTCTGTATTCGGAAGTCCCAAAGTAATTTTGCCTGCTCATTTTCAGTTACTTTTTCAGGCTTATGATCCCACCAGTTCTTTGCTACAGGCATATGATAGTTATGACACAAATTCCAGTGGACCATTTGAAGAACTACATTATGGTGCTGTTTGTAATCTGTCTGAGTAATGTCTTGCAATGACTCAATATATGGTTGATAGTTTCATCTGCATCTTTACAGAGTCTACAGTGGGGGACTCAGCTGATTTTACTATTCTAGCCTTAACTGCATTTGTTCTAATAGCTGCAAAAATCAGGGCTTCTGTTTCTTTTTTTAGTGTTCCATTAGTGAGCCATAACCAGATCTTTTCCTCATCTACTTTTCCTTTGATTTTTTTTTTCAGGAACTGTCCATGCAGTGCTTTATTATGCCAGTTTTCAGCTCGTATTTGCATCATTGTTTTTCTGTATTGACCCTTTGTTTGTTTTACTTTAACACCTCCTTGTTCTTAACCTCCAATAATGCTGGCTCTGTGTTATTTTTTACATAATCTGCCAAAACATGCTTCTGTTCTTCAACTGCCTGCTTCACTTACAAAAGACCTCTACCACCTAGTTTTCTAGGTAAATACAGCCTGTCAACGTCACTGCATGGATGTAATGCATAGTGAATGGTCATAAGTTTTCTTGTTTTCCTATCAAGACTATCTAGCACCATCTGAGTCCAGGTGATAATGCCAGTGGTATACCTGATGACCGGTATGGACCAGCTATTAATGGCCTTGATGGTGTTACTACCATTCAGCTTACTTTTTAATACTTTTCTAACCCTTTGGATATATTATTTACTGACCACATTTTTTAACTTGGCCATGCTTGATATTATCTAATTGTGCTATGTCCAGATATTTATAGGCTTCAGACTGATGATACGTAATGGCTTGTTCATTTGGCATTTCATTTCCTTCACTCTCAGTGGTTTTTCCTTTTCTCAGTGCCACTGGGAACATTTGTTTAGTCCAAACTCATACTAACATCAGTACTAAAAATTTGGGCTGTGTTTGTCAATAAGTGTATTTCAGTTTCTGATTTTCGATACAACTTTAAGTCATCCATATACAATAGATGAGAAAATTTCTCTGAATTTTTAGCAGTTTGGTACCCTTAATTGGTCTTCTGCAAAATTATTGAGAGGGGAACCAGGGCAACAGTAAATAGCAGAGGTGACAAAGAGTCACCTTGAAAAAAATCCCTATTTTATTGTTAAACATCCGTAGCTTTCATCCCTGACAAACAAATTATTATTATTATTATTATTATTATTATTATTATTATTATTATTATTATTATTATTATTATTATTATTATTATTATTATTATTAAAGTTGATCACTTGATACATTAGATCAACTCAACTTATTTTATTCTTTTTTGCATTTTACTGGCACCATGAATTTACTTTTTAGCTCTTATCAGTATTTCACTGTTTAATTGCCATCTCTCTCTCTCTCTCTCTCTCTCTCTCTCTCTCTCCAGGAGATTTAAATGGTTTTATATGCTCCAGAGCAGCCAAGAAATGTTCTTTCAAGCCACTTTAGTCTAAACTGTGCTAGCATGATTTCCAGTTGCATTGTATACATTAGCAGTGATAAGGGCATCACCTAATCTCCAGGGTCATCTCTTCCTACAGTAGTAAAATAACTTTAGCATGTGTAAAGTATTTTGAGTCATTTCATGCAAAAAAAAATCCTGACAGTCATATATAGATTGTGTATATACAAAGAGACAGAGGGAGAGAAACCCTAAGCTTATAATTTTGGGAAATGCATGTTTTATACATTTGCATTTTTTTTAAAAAAAGAAATTCATTTTGTGGGATTCTTTTCCAAATACCGTATGTGCAAAAGTATTCACAGAAAGAAAGATAATATTTATATAGCCATTATTCTGAGTGCATGGCATGTAAGTTTTCTTTAACAAGTTATAATGCTCGCCCACAGGTTCACTCATAAATGTTCCTCATAACATATATGGGACTGCTTGTAACACAGGAAGCACTACAAAATTCAACCAGCTCCTTAGGTTCTTCCTCATCACATACTATAGGAGATTTCATAGCTTTCTGGAATAGATTTGATAGAGAATTTCTGTCTGAATGGAGAATAGCAAAAAATGATTTTCATGAAAATATATATATATATTCCTTTTGGTCTTCCGTCTGGAAGATGGGCAGTATAGAAATATAACAAATAAATAAATAATAAATAATTTTTATCTGTGTGTTGTTTTTTGCTCTCTGTTGTCAAGAATGTTTCTACATGCCAACAAAAACAGTCCAGACTGTCTTCTAATAAGTACCAAGTGGGTCTAATAAACATGTTCTTATGCTCTTTATTTGTAGCATGTGAGAAAAATTTTTAAGGGAAAAGCCAGGGGAAATACAAATCTGGAGTGAATTTTCATCACCCATCATGGGTTTTGCTGAGAAAACAGGCTTTGAATGTAAACATCTGTATTTTTTTTTGCAGTGCCTTTTAAAA
This sequence comes from Phrynocephalus forsythii, assembly GCA_029282475.1. NCBI lineage: Eukaryota > Metazoa > Chordata > Lepidosauria > Squamata > Agamidae > Phrynocephalus > Phrynocephalus forsythii. The sequence goes on along the minus strand of JAPFRF010000007.1, from coordinate 66,141,987 downwards.
GAAGGTTGAATAGCTTCCCCTGACTATAACGCAATGGAATTCTTAATCTCTCTCTCTCGCTTGGATTTATACAGAATGCAGGGTTCCCAGTGTAGTTAAGCACACATCTCTCAAAACTTCTGCTATCTTTCCCTCAAACAGGCTTTCCAAATGTAGATGCCTGTGAAATGCACTTTCATTCTCTGTGTTGATGCTTTAACTTTAGTCTGACTTTAATAGGCTGAAATGATTTCAGCTTATAAATCTTCAGCCGGGAGGATAAAGTTCAAGTAGATAAAATCAAACAGATGTTGGTGGGAGGATTTCTCCCTGACCCATAAAAGTGTTATCATCAAAGCCTGGAATCATTTGTTTTGAATTATTACATTGTTATCAAAAGGACTGTAGAAGTCTGTTTGTTGAGAAATTGGATCTGTTTATCTGCAAACAGGACCAAGATGCCATTCTAAGATGTCCCTGGGAAAGTGTGGTTTAGCTGATGGCTGACACGGTAGGGTAGCTGTGAGACATACTGATTGACAGCTGTCAAAATTGGCCCAGTTTAGCAAGTCGTCTGATACAAAAATGAAACATTCAGTGTTAGAAGATGCATTTCTTTCCCTGAAAGCAAACAGAATCAAAATCACGTGGTGTTATGGAGAAAGTGTTGTGCTATAGAAATCCCAGAAATCCTGGACTACATAGCTAGTGGTGAAGGCTTCTGGGAGCTATAGTCCAAGAACATCTGGGACTCAAGGTTGGGAACCGCTGATCCAGACATTTCTGTTGCTTCAATATATAACAGCCAGAATTTTATTGATGTATTAACCAGGTAGACTCACACTATATTAATGTTGGGGCTCAATTCAGTGCCTGAAAGCCAACAGTATGTCACAACAACTATAAAGTGGCTGAATCAGTAAAGCTTGCTTAAGTGTTGACTTGCCAAATTTCCATTTACAGTGAGCCTGTTCTAGTTGTAACTAACTGCCGGTTTTGTACAATAGGTACAAAATGCAACAACTAGGATAGAGATAGTCAGGTCTGTCTTTTTCTCTTCTTAATGCATTCATGTGTTTTGTATCCCAGGTTTTTTCCCCATTCCAGCTATGGAGAAAACATAAATCAGAATTTTGATACATATATTTCAGAAACAATCTGAAATGGAATTCTTCTCCACTTGCCACCAGGCAAAATCATTATCCATTAAGCTATTGGCACATTTCTAGCCTGCCCTATATCAACAGCTCTCAAAACAGGGCATGACCCCATTAGAAGAAAATCACAATTTAAATACTTCAAAACAATTAAAACATATTAAAACACCATCAAGCAGTATAATGAATTAAAACAAGATTAAAACTGACAGAAGGATTAACTATGAAGTCAGAGTCTCTATAATTACCAAATGTCCGGGTGAACAGACAGGTGTGAACTTGGCATTGAAATAAAAATAGTGTTGGCACCAGCAAGGCTTCCAAGGGGAAAGCATTCCATAATTGGAGCACTATAGCTTTGGAAACCTTCTCCTGTGTCTCTACATGATGTACAGCTCCCAACAGAGTGGCACAGAGGAGGGCTCAGCCAGCCAGTCATGTTTTACTCTGTTCTCAGAAAATAATGTTTTTCTCTCTTCTCAGAAAAAAGGGGTATATAGCAAACCTAATTCAGAGCTAACAGGATTAAATATGGAAACTTGGATTTTTTTAGATTCAGGGTGTGCTCACATTGGCATATAGCTCACATTTTGGACCACGTGTGACCTAGACAAGTGGATTCAAGCTACAAGGAAGGATGGTTGGACCAAAATTTGGGGAGAACATTTGCAAGTGTGCTGTTTCAAAAGGAATGTGCCACCTTCTTAGATGGCACATTTTTTAAAAAAATCAAAGGTAGGGTGACTATCTGTTATAAAACATCTAGTTCCCCCCCCCTCGCCACATTGGCAGGAGCTGGACCAGATGATCAAATGGAGCCCTTTGAAATGTACAATTTAGTGATTCTATGATTAAATACCTCTTAATTATAACATAAAACTAAAAGCTAAAAACACAAAAATGAAAGGCATAACAACAGTGTGTTTAGTCCCTTCAAATATATACCAGCATATATACCAGATCCTGCCTAAATAAAAATGTATTTGCTTGCCAATGGAAGGATCACAGAGCAGGAATGAATCTTGCAGGGAGATCCAGAGTCTGAGAATGGCCTCCAAGAGGCTGAGTCAAACTCATCTGAAGGATGAAAGATTGCAGAAGGCTGATGTACAATATGCAGAAGAAGTAAATAGCTCATTTAAATCCTTCAACTACTGCACATTTTTTTCCTTTATTTGAGAAAAAAGGTCCCATAAAATTAAGACTGCATCCAATGGAGACATCCATAATATCCTCTTCACTATAGGAAACACAGCAATGAAAAAATGAAGTATTTGTTTTCTAATTATATTACCAATATACAGTGGAACCTTGACTTACATGCTGCTTGACTTGCATCATATTTGACATGCAGCATGAAGGGGCCTGTTTGACTTGAGTCGCAGGCTTTGACTTACAGCTTGGAGCCCCGACGCAAGGCCCCGGAATTGGGCAGCAGCCACGACCCAGCATCGCAGCTGGCGCCTCCAAACTGCTCCTGCCTTCTTCCTCTCCTCCGGCAGTGGCGGCTTCAGCGAGGCCAGCTCCAAGCACCTGGAGCTGGTCCTCGGCCTCACCGAAGCCGCCGCTGCTGCCAGAGGAGAAGAAGGGCTGGTTGCTCAGGGCTGGCCTCGCTGGTTAGACAGTTGGCTCAGTCTTGTAAAAAATCTGGCTGCAGAATTCTGGTCCACAATGGAAGCATTTTAGTTGGGGAGCTGTACAGTTGTGGGACTCTAATGGTAAGCATAGGGCTGTTCAGAACTTGGAACATCAGGTTAAAAATCAGTAAAACTTACATGTCAGACATTGTTGCTATGAACATTAAAAAGTGGAGGTGTATAACTTGTGGACTATAATTCCACTGCCTCCCCCTCTCTTTGAAGATACATTTCATTTACATCCATGGAAGGAATCTCCTATTCCAGTCAAATTTGTGTTAAATTGCTGTTTTCGAGGGTCTTTTTCATCATCTGGAATGGATCAATCCACTTTCCCATTACTTTCTATGGGAAAAGTTCATTTGACTTAAGTCATGTTTGACTTATGTCTAGACCTATGGAACGGATTAAAAAATGACGTAAGTCAAGGTTCCACTGTATTGGAATTCTGAGCCAAACAAAATTAAACTCTTTATGGTTGCATGGTTTTAAACACTCTGTCCCGGTGAACCAAATGTGGATCCTGCTTGATTTTGGCTAGAACATGTTCATTCTTTCTGTTTTAACCACCCTTCTAGATTTCCAGAAATCCTTATTCAATAAGACACAACCAGAGAAGATTTTTACTTCATGAACTGGATTTCTGACCACGGTTTTCTAAACAGATCACTACTGTGCATGTCATCCAAAATACAATTTGTGTGAAATCAACACATGATAACAGGGACAGATGAATAAATCTGTTCTGAAGTTTTCATAATCTTACCAGGAGAAGCTTTTGGGAGGTCATGAAGCAGATCAGAAGTACAGGGAATTGAGATTTAACAGTTACTCACCAGTTGTTTTCCCAGTGAAACTCACCTCTCCCTCCAGCTGCTTCATGCCCTTTTTGGAAAACAAATAAACATACAGGCATGTGGTATGCTGAAATATATTCTTTCCTAATTGGGGATACAAGTTTGAGCTGGAAAGTGGCAGGGGAGGAAAGAGTTAATCTCCCTGTCCTCCAACACACTGTTCCAAGCTTATTCCTTGTTCTCACTGCAGCTAATGCTAAAACATTTTAGAGACCAGGTTTCTTTTAACCTTTTCTTTTGCACTTAAGGAAAATTCTTTTTCAGAAGATGATATTCTCTTCTGTCCGGTGGAGTCTCTCATTAGAACCACAACAGGGGAAGGCTTAATTTCCTATTTCCCCAATTCTGCTTCTGTCAATTGTGTATCACTGATACTGGTTTAAACACACACACACACACACACACATCCATTGTTTATTAGGTGCAAGGAAGCATTTAATACCAAATGTAGCTTGGGCCTTATTAATTCCATGTACTGTTGGAATGAATGCAAGCAATTTGAAAGAAAGAAAGAAAGAAAGAAAGAAAGAAAGAAAGAAAGAAAGAAAGAAAGAAAGAAAGAAAGAAAGAAAGAAAGAAAGAAAGAAAGAAAGATTTTCTGCTTTTTACAAGAGCCTAATATATTAGTAGAATATTTTGAAATTTTATATTGTGTGGCATAACATAATATAACATTATTGCATCAGGGCATCTCCTATGTCATTTGTCAATTGATTCTAAAGAGAGTGATTGTTCTTAATGTCAATGTTCACACTGATTCCTCTTGCCGGAAAATCCTTGTGAAGTCCACAGCTAAAATGTGTAGACTATTTAGCCATGACAAGTCATGTTGCCTGAGGTGTACCACAAGGAAGGTAGTCTACATTGCACACCCATTAGTAGAATGAAACTGCCAATGAGATCTTCATATAATGTGGGAACCTTTCTTTGAAGGATGTGTTACAGAGGGGCTACAGTGATATGCACACACTCCTGACTGATGTGGCATATCTGAAAATGAAGTGACCTTCTATTTCCCCTGACCTTTTGCTTTGAGGTAGGGCTGAAGGGCTAAAGGGCTCCTGCCTCCTATCTGAATCACTATTTTCTGGAAATGTTCTAATGTCTCACTTGTGAACATAGATAAGATAAAATAAAACAGCAGTCTTTTGCCTGTGTCTGCTCAGCTGGTTGAGAAAAAGAATTTGTCTCTGTCAGTCTGCGTTTTGTCCTGCAGCTAAGGTCAGCTTGGCTTAGAAACTTCTCCAGCAAATTCCCAGCAATATAATTCCAAACATTCTGCTATATAATTATTATTTTATGTTCATATATAGAGATATTAAAACATCATAAAAAGGAGAGAACTAATTTAAAAATTAATTTAAAAACTTTGACTTTCCACATATTACAGACCAGGTGAAGGCAAATCTTTAAACTTAAAGGTGGCAGAATCCCTTCTGAATGGTTTACTCCTACAGAACTGGGTTAGGAGAGTGCGGAGGGGCGCAGGCGCAGGGCCCAGGTGTTTCGCCGCTGCCGTGCCTGTGTTGAGGTGGGCGGGGGCGGCGCAGGCCCGCCCGGGTCTTTTCGCCGCCGCCGCAACCCCTACTGAACTAAGTGAGGCTTCTGAGAAGACATGCCCTGGAGGCAGTTGGGTGTTTTCAATGTAAAAAAAAAAAGGGTACTGAAATGAAGTTTTAGCGAACTGGGATTAAAGACATGCCCTGGAGGCAGTTGGGTGTTTTCAATGTAATAAAAAAAAGGGTACTGAAATGAAGTTTTAGCGAACTGGGATTAAAGGCTTGCTGTCTCTGTAGCCAGAAAAAAAGATACTTTTCTATAACTATGTTATCAGCCATTGCTAGAAGTAGAGTTATTATGTCCCCCTTAAAATATATTAATTCTAATATTTGTATGGATTCCCAGTATGATGAAGTGGACAGGGTGATGGACTAGGATTCAGGAGGCTTGGGTTTTAATCCCTGCTCAGCCATGGAAAGTCACTGAAGCAGCAGAACTAGTAAACCCACTCTTTAAATATCTCATCTACCCTGAGAACACTATCAGAATTGCTATAAATTTGATCAAATTTGACAGCACAGAACACAGAGGGTGTGTGTGTAACTCCAGTGTCTGCATGTGTTTGTCAAGAAGGGCATGTTCAACAAATGCCACACTGGAGGGGGGCATCAACATGACAAAATTGTGTTTGTACTTTATACTATTCCACAGTCGCCCTGCTTTGGGGGCAGAATCCATGTTTGCCCCAGGTGACATAAATCTTTATTGTGGACCTGGACAGAGTATTTGTATATAATATCTCTCTGTTCATAACATAGGGCTGCATATTAAGCTGGCCCTAGATTTTATGTGAGAGTCCTGAAGTGTGTCTGAAAGCACTTTAAATTCCCATTGTGACTTCTGTGCTTAAATGTCTCTTCAAATGCCTTTAGAATTTCCCCTTAAGTTTGTGATGTTCTGTGCATATGCTGGCAAAATAACCTCCCAAGTATTTCTGACATTGTGATGGTGTTTTCAGTTTAAGTCATAAGTCTCCAGCAGAAAAGCACTGTTGTTGAAATACATCTGGCTGCCTTTTTGGTCCACCTTAGCAATTAACAAGAGTCTCCTCTGACCTTGTTGACAAAGTGTGCATGCTGTTTTGAGTTGAGAGCTTGAGTTCTGTGAAGAAAATATTGCTGCGGCTGGAGAGCAATGGAAAATCTTTTGGACAAAATACTGAAAAATGTTGCTTCTTTTTTGCCTTTTTTTTACCATGTCAAAAAAAAAATAAAGTGCTGCTATTTAAGTTTTTTTTTAACAGATGTAAACATGACATTCATTTTCATATCCTACCATTTGGTTGCTATAAAAGATCAATTTTGCCTGAGCAGTAATGGGAACAAGGCTTACTATTCCTATTTATTGCATCAACTAGTTGGTGATACCTTGAGTTTGATGTTAACTGATATTTCAGTCTTGTGCACCAGAAAAGGATTGTTTTCTAGGTTTGATTATATAAAGGCTGTGTTCTTTCTTTGTATTTTGTTCAGAAACCCATGCATCTTGAGTAAGGCTTTAGAGAAGAGAAAAAGGATGCCCTTGCAGATACCTGGCAAAAGTATTGCTTTCGGTAAGGCTGTTCTAAGGTTTGCTTCTGGTGCGTCTTTCACATTGTGAGATCTGTGTGAACTGCAGATCTTATGATATCAAAATGTTAGGTGGCCAGTCACAGAATATTGCAGGGCTGGGAACAGGGCCACTCTCAGTTTTATTGCTGCCCTTCTCAAGGACTCATACAAGCAGGAGGTCTGGCCAGTAATTTGACAGGGTCAGGAGCAAATGACACACCGAGTTGAGGAAGCCTTGTAGATTGCCCCATTTGACCCCCACTCCTGGCAGACAACTGGCCAGTCTCAGTCCAGATGACTATGACAATGAACCAAAGGTGGTCTGTTATATTTTCTCATTCATTCCAAATGCAGAGATGAGTGATTGGGGGAGATAATGGGCCATCCTAGCCTGGTAGAGGCAGAACAAGCAAACTAAGACTGATCTGATCTGCTTTTCTTGGACAGTTTTTTTAAAAGTAGAAATACTAACACTGTTAAGCTGGCAGTGTTCTCAAATAGGCAAGACTAGTATTTATAGGTGATGTCATGATGTTAATCAAGGAATGAAGAGCAATGCCTATAAAAATATCTCCAGGTGCTGCATTTAATGCACTACAGCCCAAGGCCAAGACACAATTAACCACATTTTCTATCCAAATACACAACAGGTAAGTGTTTACATGATGAATCCTCAGTCCATAATTCCCCCTGATTCTCCCATGGCTGACTCAAACTTTTACTAAATATGATGCCAGAAATAATACTTTCTGGTCATGTTGCTTCTCACTAATCAGGAAAAGCACTCAGTGGAACCAAAATCAACGGAAATTAATTGGAAATTAATTGGTTAGAGTTCTTTGGAAGAATTCTCTCATATGCTCACTGTGACAGATCTGCTGCAGCCTTCAGTCAGTTGCATGCCAACTCCAATAAGCCAGTGAGTCTTCACATCAGTGCATGATATGTCATTGTTTGTTTATTAGTTTTATATCTTTTTAATACATAATAATTTTATAACTTCTTTTATATAATTTATTTGTCCACTTAGTAGTGTAGGCTTATCTGTTAATATAATTTGTTGCCGGTTCTGATACAAATAAAGATGTCACTTCCCAATTTATGGCACCTCTGGAAATACGCCACTTCAGTATTCCTGCCAAGAAAACTCCATGGACATGGAGTCACGAAGGGTCGGTCACAACTGTAGCGAAACAACACACACACAAAAGGAACAAAGGATACATCACCTGGGATTCTGAACAGCCAATATATAGCCAAATAGCTGAGAGGCAGCATCTCCTTCTCTGCTTCCTTTGTTGTCCCTGCTTTGCAACTTGTTAGTCAGCTATAGATGGAAAAACTTTCATAAACTTTCAGAACAGCTTTCAAACTTTCATTATGAATCTTGTGTTCTCAAGGTACATGAGTTGCTTGATGTTGACAGTGTGCTACAAGAATGCCAGGCTTTGGAAAGATCAACTGTATTTTCATTCCTCTTCATTATTGGCTTTTTACACTTTGTATCAAACAATTGCCATAAATATTTCATGAAATTGTTACATTGTTGTGCTATCATCATATTTTTTTCATATTTTTAAACTAATAAATGCAGGAAACCTGAGGACAGAAAGAACCAGTGCTGCAGCTGCATTTCCATTGATCTGATTACGGTTTTATGTAGACAAAATGCTTGAGACAAGGAGGGGTGTCTGGCAGTAACAAGCAAACTTGTCAGGGAAATAGTTGTGATTATATGGTAGATTTTTTTCTTTTTTCTTTTTTAGCCCCAAATGTTCGGCTACTCTATGAATTTCCATTTTTCCCCATGGAATAACAACAAAAACCACTTTATACAATGCTTCATTAAAGATAATTTAGTGTCTTAAAAAAGAATGATCCATTTGGCAATAATTCCACATTTATTTATTTATTTATAAATATTGTTATTTATAATTATTATAATTATACAATAGCCACACAATTATAGACACGGTACTTGCCAGTGTTAGTTTTATTTTTCATACAGGAATTCAATCAAAAGATGCAGCAACATAAAGAAAAGAAGTACAGTTGGAGATTCTGAATATAAGGATTACTGTTTCTGTTATGTCTACAGGAATTTCTAGGTCAAACCATTCTTCTAAGCAGCTCCTCTGTCAACTGTTAGGGATAAATCGGCAGTGAACTCTGAGCCATATGTTGCTGATGTCACCTGCATGAACTGCAATGGAAATCTAAGTACCATCCATCTGCTTTTCCCACTACTGTAGAAAGTTATGCCATGAAATGCCACCCTTACATTCTTCTTTGAATAACTTAATAAAGAAACAAGGATCTGTTCAGACCTGTTGTTCCATTATTGTGTTGGATCAAGTGAAAAATGGAGGTTGGTCCCAAGATCACCAAACAATAAAGCGAGGCTGACAGGTTTTGCCTACTTCCCAAAGTAAAAATGTTCTCTAGTGCACATGAAAAGTTTGCTCAGTGACCCATGCTAGAAAGCATCCTTTCCCAATGAAGATTTGTTTGGAGAGCAAAATGTTAAGCAGGGTGGGACACTTCTGTGTTGTACTTAGCTTACTTGTTTGTTTTTACCATTGTGGTTTTAGTTGTTTCCACCCATTCTGAGCCCTTGGAATGGAATGGCTTTGGAAGCTGTTTATGCAAACCTCATTTCATCCCTTTCCTTCCATTCTCCCAACAAACATTCCATTCCGTTCTGATGTGATCACAAAAACGAATCTGGAATGAGGCTATGCAAATAGAGAGTAGGATGAGTTAGCAGGGACTTGTTTATCTCCCAACTCCATGCAGTCTACTTTGAACTTCCATATATTTAGATATTTACATAACCACATACCAGACCCAAAGTTTCCAGAATACATTGCACCACACCGAGGCCCTGTTTTCTCTCCATACACATGTTATCTGATATAAGATTCTGCTACCCCCACAGGATGGAATCTCCTCTTCAGATTTGCTTCTTTCTTCAGTCACCAAAATGCATGAAGAAAAGTGAATAGGGGAGAACCATTTTCGCTCTTCGAGAACCTCTCAGCCAGCCATGTTTATTCAGGGATTTGGGGGAGTCTGTTTAAATTTAAAAATATTAAGAAAACAGATGCAGAGATGTACAAGTCATAACAAGTTCTTCTCATAAAGACTGCTAAAATATAACCTTGGAGTGTTTTCAAAGAATCCCAGAATAACTGAGTTGGAAAGGCTATCAAGTCCAACCCCCTGCTCAATGCTGGAATCCAAATCAAAGCAGATAATTTTCTAATTTTCTTGAACACTCTACAGAATTGGAGAGCTCCCCACCTCCCATGGTAATTGTTTCCATTCTACTAACAGTTAAGAAGATCTTCATGACAGTTAGCCTAAATCTGGCTTTCTGTATCTTGAGCCCATTATTATATGTCCTAGGACAATCAGAAAAGACCCTGCCCTTCTTCTGTATGACATTTCAAGTATTTGAAAAGTATTATCATATCTCCCCTAATTCTTCTTTTCTCAAGGCTAAACATAGAACTCCATAGCATTTATCCAGATTTAAGAAGTGTGATCATTGCTTTTTAACTTTAAGAATAGAGATGGTTTTTATTTCTCCTCACCCCAGTTCATTTCGTTTATTGTGAAATGAATTTTTAAAAACAAATTCATTTCATAATTCATTCCATTTTTTTACTTCCCACGCCCCCCTGGTGCTTTTTTTATTTCTATTATTTTTATTTTTATTTTTATTACTACAAGCATCCAGAAGGGGGCCCGAACTAACCCTGACCAGCTCTAGCGTGCCCCATGCTCGGCACTTTTTTAAAAATATATATTTATTTTTATTTCATTCCCCCCCCCCTGAGTCCAGCAGGGCCCCCACACTACAGCTGATGGGGCTTTAAAAAAAAGCCCTGGGCTTTTTATTTTAAATTTATTTTTAAAAGCCCAGGAGGAGACCTGCACTACAGCTGATAAGGGTGTTTTAAATGTAAGCCGCAACCTGCTCTAGCGTGCCCTGTGCTCGGTGCTTTTTTAAAAAAAAAATTTTTATTTTTTTTATTTTTACTTTTTTTCTGATTGGGGCTTTTTTAAAAAGCCCTGACCAGCCCCCGTAAGTCCAGCAGGGCCACACACACACATGCTGCCTAGATGCACATCGGGCCTGATTTTGGAAAAAAGCCCTGGATGGGAGACCACCAGGGAATACCAGGAGCTGTAGGCAGCACCTGGAGTAGGAGCTGGCCAGCCACTCCAGTATTCCTGCCAAGAAAACTCCATGGACATGGGGTCACAAAGAGTCAGTCGTGACTGTAACAACACCATGCACACACATTTTATTTTATTTTTTATTTTATTTTTTCCTGCAAGCCCAACAGGGAGGGCGCACTACAGCTGATTGGGGCTTTTTAAAAAGAGCCATGACCAGCTGTAGCGTGCCGTGCTCAGCACTTTTTTAAAAAATATTTTTATTTTTATTTTTTTTTTTTTTTTTTCTGCAAGTGCACAGCAGGGGGCCCACACTACAACCGATCAGGGCTTTTTTTTTTAAAAAAAGGGCCTGATCAGCTGTAGGGTGGCCCCCAGCCCACACTACAGCTGATCACTGGGGCATGGGGGAACAGGTTTTCCCCATATGAATGGAAAAGCAAAACGAAACAGAACAAAACAGAAATTTCTGTTTTGTTTTGTTTCCTTTCTCTTCCAGAGTGGGGTTCATTATTCATTTTGTTAGGGAACAAAATGAATAACGATTAATGAAACAAATTAAAAATTCATTTCGTGCCCATCTCTATTTAAGAATCATTTGGTACTAGATTATGACTACCATCAATCATTTAGGATAATTGATTCCCAACCTTGGGTAGCCCATATGTTGTTGAACTGCAATTCCTAGAAGCCTTCACAATGTACTGGCCACAGCTTCTGTCAGTTGCAGTCCAAGAACATCTGAGTTCCCTCCTGGGAAGATGGGCAGGATATAAGCCTAACAAATAAATAAATAAATAAATAAATAAATAAATAAATAAATAAATAAATTACCCAAGGCTGAGAATCCTGATTTAGGTTATCCCTTCCTCTGAAGATGAACAACATGCACAGAAGCAAAATCATGTAGCATCAGTTTCAACAGCTGTATTACTGAATTCCTTTCTGTTTTATGGGAGACTAAATGGGCATTAAAAACAGATTAATCTCTATCCATTACTTGTGTAGTTCATATACTCCAGTTATTGAATGGATTCCAAAGCATATTGATCAAACAGTCAAAATAGGTGTCTACCCCAGTTACAGTGAAGTAAAAACATATATGTGCATATTGCTAGAAAAAATTAATTGTAAATATTCCCATGACCTTTTGGTGATTCTGCATGGATATAGATAAAGATGAGTGAGGGTAGGAAGAACTGTCCTCAGTGATTCAACTTTATGGCATCTGTCAGCAAAATGCAGCTGACTATGGAAACTTTTTCAAGTGAGATAATTATTGCCCTTCTCTGATTTGCTCATTGGCTACAGGGTGTCTCCCCCAGATTGCATTCAAAATGCTTAATTGGTCATGGTGGTTTCCGGAAGATGGCTGTTTGTCCCTTTGTAAAATTGGCATCAAAGCTATAACATGTAGAGAGAAGCAGCTGGAACGGTATTTGGAAAATAAATAAAATAAACATGTGGATTCCAGCAATATTTGTGTTCCCCTGCATCAGTACTACAGCTTAAAATCTTCAGAGTTGAACATTTTAGTACTGGTCTTACCACCAGCAAGTTTGTGTTGAGGAAGGTGATTGTGGCCTGTGAGAGTTCACACTGAAATCAGTTTACTAGCTGTAAAGGTCTGGCTTTGGCTTTTATTTTGTTTGTTTTTAATACAGTTTATTTTACAGGTATTTGCTGCAACATGCGTGTAGCATTGAATTTTCCCAAGATCCTTCAGAATCATTTTTTTCTCATAAAACACTCAGTTTTGGAGCTGGACTAGGTGGACCTGAGCTTAGACTTTATGTTCCTTCCCTACTTGGCATTTTCAACTGAACTGTAGATACAATGCCATACGTGTTTAAATATCATCTTAATGAACTGGACACACGTTAATGATGTGTCCAGTGATGTCTACGGATCTTCTAAGAATAAAAAAATCTATTATCCACAAGATTTCGTACTTTTATCTTCTATTGGAAATGACAGAATGTGCACACCTGATTCTTTTGCAGTTATATGGCCTTCTCAACTGACATGGTATTTCATACTTTTTTTTCCTGAGAGAAAGAGAGAAGAAATGAAAGAGAAAAGAAAACTCTTTTTGAAACCATGTTAAATTAAAGTAGGTGGAACATCACTTTAAATAGGACTTATTCCCAGGTAAGGCTGTAACTGCACCATGAAAATAGAATGTGATCTGCTCCAGTTATAAAACAGATGCATTTGATTTGTTAAGAAAATTGATCACACAGCACTGAGGTCAATATCTGTCCCCTTTTGTTCCAACCTCAAAGTTGTTTCTCTGCCACTGGGGGGATTCTATTTTTTTCAAGCTGGAACAATTTGAACAGGTGATTCAAACAGACTTTCCCCTGGATGATTAGTTGCTGCCTTCTGCAAAAGAACAGAAAGCACATCTGTGGGCAGTGTTGTGATAGGTGTTTTTTTTTTTGGGGGTGTAAAATCTAGGGGCTGCGGGAACACTTGTCCCCACAATCGGTTGCCTGAGAACTGCCCCAATGTTCTTATTTTGGGATTAAATAAGTATAGCACTGAGTCATTGCATTGGTATGTCATTTTAGCACTAGATCACTTCTGCACAGAAAAAAAAAACCCTTAAATATTTACAGTGGACCCTCATATAACAAATGGTTTGTATAACATAAAATTTGTACAACATAAAACATTCTGCAGATAGGGGAATTTTGATTAACAGAATTGTCTATGGGGCAAATCTGTACAACATAAAAATGGTCGCAATTAGGGATTACTCTGTTTTCAATGCATTCCTATGGGAAATTTGTATAAAGGAAAAATTTGCTTAACAGAATTTCATTCGGAATGAATTAATTCCTTTATACAAGGTACCACTGTATATGCAATAATAACAACCCCAACAAAATACAGAGGACTATGCACATATTTTTGTGAAGTATGTTGCATGTTTCTGTGCTCCATGAAAAAACTTTGAAATGTTGCCACTTTTCCCTTAACATTCTACAAGCTTTTAAAAATCATGCTGATTGATAGCCAACCATAAAGGAATCAGCAGAAGTAGGAAGGGTGGAAGTCAGGCAGGCAGGCTGGTTGGCTGAAATGCAAATTTCACTGCAGCCCCAGTGTAACTTAGAATTAGTGAGATAGTTTCTTTATTTTACCGATTGCCATGATCTGACTATTAACTGTATTTTCAATTGACTTGTTTTTCAATAATTCTTTAATTACCTATTTTTAAATAAAAATAATATTTTTACAACTGGTTTGGTTTTTGCCCAGGGGTGGAAGAGCTAAGTCCAGTGGATTGGTTTAATGGTGGTAGTTGACTGGTGTATTTTAAAAGTACACAGTCGGTTTAAGTAATTTTACTAACCCAAAGGTGATCTTAGGAAACCTTTCGGGAAAAGGGCCCAGAAGGTTCCTTGACATGGTTCAAGGGATCACTGAAAGTCAATTGAATTATACAATTGGCTGCAAATCAAATCACAGCAAACCTAAATCATTTTGACTTGGCTTAGTGCAGTTGAAGCTTAAATATGTAACTGCACTATGAATTAAATTCAGTCAGTGTCGGTGGAAATTTAAGTATGATTTCATTTGGATTTGGATATGGAGGTGGTCAAGAATGTTACATACAAAAGATTTCTCTGTGCTTCTCTTGACCTCTGGTGATTATAAAATATGGAATTTAAAGGATTAGAAATCCATGTAAGTCTTTTAATACATTTGTGTGAGATGAATTAAACTTTTTCATATTGAAAAATGAAAGTGTCCAGATTTTAAAATGCCCTGGTGGCAGTCATGCTGAATCCTTTGTGTTTCTAAATATCAGCCTGCAATGTGCCCAAAACAATTAATTGCCTTCTTAAAAATCACATAACAGATTTACTGTGCTGAACATTTTCCAGCTGAAGTTGGCAAAAAACAACAACCAAAAATGAATTGTTGAAAGTGTAGCTACAGGATACAGAGTAGAAAAACAATCTGACTAGAGCACAGACTGTACTAGGGATGGGCACCAAACGAAAAATGAATCGCTGATTTGTCAGTTCATAATGAAACAAAATGAAACAAAACAGAATGAAAAGGGGAAGCAGTGGTTTGTTAGTAATGAAATGAACCAGCAGGGTTTTTTTTTTTTTTTTTGTTACTGGTGAGTTATTCAACTTCAAAGGGGGTGCACCCCAGAAAAAACACTTCTAATTTCAAGGAGGCTTCAAACTTACTGGATGTAGTCAGCTGTTTCTTTGACTCATAACAAAACAGTAACCTGGAAATTATGGTGAAATTAAAATTAAGTAACAGGAGATGTCCAAATGTATTTCAGTGCAGATATTTGTTTTCAGTTTCAGTTGTATTTCAGATATTTGCCCTGGACATAGAGGCATCTTTTCTACCTGGGACATTCAAGGGAGTTGCACTCACATTCTCTCTTCATACCTGAAGGTCATCGGCCCAAGCCTGATGTTTAATTCTTGCCTGCCTGCCTGGTGGACTGCAATTCTGATACAGCCCAATGTGCCTTGATGGGATTAAAGGGAAGAGCTTGAGGAAGCTCCACTGCCATTTCCATGCTGCTAGATGCCTGGGATCAGTATTTTCAAATACTTTAAATTACGAATGATTTGTTTCCTATGGGCACCCCCTTTGGAGTTGAATAACTTGGCCCCCTGTACTCCAAACCTCTCCAAATTGGGGGTGCTTAAAGGGGAGAGCTTGCAATTTCCACTGCAATTTCCATTCTGCTAGATGCCTGGGATCAGTATTTTCAAATACTTTTAAATTACAAATGATTTTTTTCCTGGGGGCACCCCTTTGGAGTTGAATAACTTGCCCCCTGTACCCCAAACCTCTCCAAATTCAAGGGAGAGCTTGAGGAAGCTCCACTGTAATTTCCATACTGCTGACTTCCTGGGATCACTATTTTCAAGCAAATACCATTGCAAGTAGATTTTTTTCTGGGGACTCCCCCCTTTGAAGTTGAATAATTTAGCACCCTGAATCCCAAATCTCTCCAAATTTGGAGGGCTTAAAGGGGAGAGTCCAAGGAAGATACCCATCAGATCTGGTGCCTCTAGGCACCAGAGAGAAAAATCAGTTTGTTACTGGTTCATTTCATATGATTTTTTTTAAAAAGTCATTCCTAATGAAACAAAAGGAATCATGGGGAAAGGAAAAGAAATGAAACAAATCACAATTTTTCCATTTCGTGCTCATCCCTAGACTAAATTAGTTTCTTGTCATGCCCTTTACATCAGGGATAAGCAGAAGATAAATTAGGATCTATCAATACATCATTTGTAGCTGATGGTGAAGAATTTTGACTAGGAACTGCTCTGTTTTCTGTATCAATTTCCCTTGAATTACATTAATGAAACAAAGAAAACTTGAGAAGAAAAGGAGGAATGACTACCATCTCTGTTCCACAACTGAAAACAAATATCTGCGCTGAAATATATTTGGACATCTCCTGTTACTTATTTTTTTATTTCATTACAATAATCTAGGTTACAGTTTTGCACTTAGCTTCAAATGATGAATGTTATGAGTTAAGGAAACAGCTGACTACATCCAGTCAGTTTGAAGTCTCCTCACTACTGCCACATATCGCCAAGAAAAATTGTTCATGTACTATAGCTGGTACTTGGAATTCAACAACTGGGGGTGAGGGTGGGGGTGAGGGTGGGAGACAAGACAGCTATACTTTTTCAAGGAAGGTACCCACCAAATCTGGTGCCTCTAGGATGCAGGGGAGCCATTTTATAGAGAGAGAAAATCAGTTTGTTACTGGTTCATTTCATATGATTTTTTTTTTAAAATCATTCCTAATGAAACAAAAGGAATCATGGGGAAAGGAAAAGAAATGAAACAAATCACAATTTTTCCGTTTCGTGCTCATCCCTAGACTAAATTTGTTTCTTGTCATGCCCTTTACATCAGGGATAAGCAGAAGATAAATTAGGATCTATCAATACATCATTTGTAGCTGATGGTGAAGATTTTTGACTAGGAACTGCTCTGCATTTTCTGTATCAATTTCCCTCGAATTACATTAATGAAACAAAGAAAACTTGAGAAGAAAAGGAGGAATGACTACCATCTCTGTTCCTCAACTGAAAACAAATATCTGCGCTGAAATACATTTGGACATCTCCTGTTACTTAATTTTAATTTCATTACAATAATCTAGGTTACAGTTTTGCACTTAGCTTCAAATGATGAATGTTATGAGTCAAGGAAACAGCTGACTACATCCAGTCAGTTTGAAGTCTCCTCACTACTGCCTCATATCGCCAAGAAAGATTGTTCATGTACTATAGCTGGTACTTGGAATTCAACAACCGTGGGTGGGGGTGGGGTGGGAGACAAGACAGCTATACTTTTTCAAGGGAAATTATCTAAATTAAAAATTATCCTACAGACTGTTTAGCACTGCCTTGTTTCAAACTCAAAAAAGTCAAGGGTTTTTACTGAGAATGAAATGTTGCAATATATAGATTCCATCTTCTAAAGCATTTCATGGGAAATCAAACTGAGTTTGTGCCATAGGTTTTGATTTATATATAGTTAAATTAGTGAATTGGGCCAGTGGTTGTTCAGTAACATGCCTATTATAGACATATTTTTAAAATACTTTCAAAGTATGTCTTTGTTTTTTGTTTTAAATATATATTTTTTTAAATTTTAAAGGCTCCTGAAGAAGGAGATTATGTTCCAAAATGTGTTTGGCTCCATAAAACATTAAGGGAACTTGAGACTAATCTTCCCTCAGATTTTCTTTCAACAAGCACACTTGTTAATACTTGGCTCTCTATCACATCACTCCATAAAGCACTTCACTGATTGGTTCCAAGAACAATATGAAATGCTGGTTTTAACCTTTAAATCAGTTTAGCCGTTTATCTGAAGGAATACTTCCACCCGAAATGCCCTTGCTGATACATATGATCTTCAAGGAGACCCTGCAGAACAGTCCACACCTTCAGAGATTCACCAGATGTCTTCTCAGATTTACCAGATCCAATACTATTTGTGTATTGATTAAAAATTACTTTTCCAAGGCAATTTATTATTTGGGAATTCAGACTAACAGAATGGCTGTTATTTATGTTTCGATATTTAGGCTGGAAGATTTCTAATCTGTAAGATTTTCACCTTAGTTTTCATATTTGTATTTCAGGATTGTATCTGACTATTATATTCAGAGACATTTTATTGGTTGACAGATTGATCTTTTGGCTGGGAAGAAGATACAATGGAAGTCCTATATCACAACAATGGCTACATTCTCTGAGTGCAAATCATATGTATCCAAAACAACACCACTGATTCAGGGCCTTTTCACATGACCCCTAAACTCCGTGGCAAATGGCTCCCAGCTCCGGAGCTTAAAATTATTTCCCCACCAGCTCCGGAGTTTACAGATAATTAAGTGCGACCACACCCACCTAAGTGCACCCCAGAGCACTTTTCATGTACCTGCTCTCGGAGGGTGAAAATTCCCAATGCGGATATAACAGTAGTGACTGCCGGGCTCTCCTTGCTTCTGTTTGTTCTTTTTTTGCCCCCCGCCCCTTTAAGAGAACTGAATGCAGTGCCGGGAGCAAAGCAAGATGGCAGAACGGAGGTGAGTGGCATTCTTTTCTTCCTTTTTTCTCCCTCCCCTCACGCAGCCAGCATCCAGGAGTGCGGAGGAGGTGGGAACGCAGGAACGGCGACAAACCCCTAAGATCTCTGGTCCGAATTTAAGTGGCCAGCGGATCTTAGGGGTCGTGTGAAAAGATCACTGCTAAAATCTGGTTCTACCTTCAGGAAAAAATCACCTCAAAATTGTATCCCCATGAACAACCGACTTTTTTAAAAAGGCCACACCCACTTAAGAGGAACCCAGTCAGTTTTCCTGGTACCTGCTCCGGATGTAGTAATTTTTGTCTCAGTTCGGATGTGCCTTTTTAGCTGAAGCAAAACTCAGTTTGGATGCTTAAATCCACTTTTTCTTCTTTTAGCCCCCATATTACTGGGTTTTTTTTGTTGTTGTTGTTTTAATTTTCAGGTTGGTATACCAATTAGGCAGAAAGGATCTGTCATTTCTGGAGCATTGTAATACCAGCTAAACTTAGGCTTTGATGCAGCTTCCCATCATGGGGACACAAAAAAGGCGGTTCATGAAACAGAGTTCATGCGGACACAGGAAGCGCCTCTTTAATCATGTGACCATTGCCAAACTGAAAGTGCCTTTTAGTAACAGCAGGCTCTTCCGGCCATGGGATAGAGCACATGATATCTCAGCAAAGTTTAAAGAATGTGTGTTGTTGTTTTAAGAAGTCCTTTAAACACTGAAAGTACTTGGTAGCTACTGAATATTAAATTACTTATTGGGAGGAAACATGTAATGGGGTGGGAATAAATGAAGTCATAGCCTCAGACTCTGGAGAACAGGGGTTGGACCCCTATTTGGCCATGGAAACTCACTGGGGAGTAAAACTGGTAAAATATCTCACTTACCTTGAAAGTCCTATTGAGATTGTTATAAGTCAGTTCTAACTTGATGGCACAGAACATACACACAAACAAATATATTAGGCCACAAGCCTCTTTTCCTAGTCCACATCAGCTGCATCAATCATCCCCTAATGCAGTGATGGTGAACCATTTAGAGGCTGAGCACCCAAACTGCGATTCAAAACCCACTAATTTTTTGCAAAGTGCCAATACAGTAACCTCCCACCATTTTGCAGTTCATGTACTGCGGTCCTGCAATATTGCAGGGCTGCAGTACATGCTGGGGCTCCAGCTTATTAGCACAGGGGTTGGGGAGAAAACCCTTTATTTCCCTACACCAGCCCCAATGAGCTGGAGCCTGGGATGTGAGGGGGGGAGTTTTAAAAGCCTGAGCTTTAAAAAAAATTCCCTTCCGCAAGACCCGGGCTCCAGCTCGATGGTGGATCTGATCTGCCACCATCACTTGCCAGGGCTGCTCCAAGACTTCTTCAAGTAGCCCAGGTGAGTGGCGGTGCCAGGTCAGATCCCCCACCATCACTTGCTGGGGCTTTTCTAAGAAGTCTTGGAGCAGCCCCAGCAAGTGGTGGCAGTGAACCTGATCCCCCTCCTTCAGTCACTGGGGCTGCTCCAAGAGGTCTTGGAACAGCCCTGGTGAGCAGTGGTGGTGGACCTGATCCCCCTCCGTTGCTTGCCCAGGCTGCTCCAAGAAGTCTTGGAGCAGCCCAGGCAAGCAGTGGCGGCAGACCTGATCCCCCAGTGTCACTTGCTCGGGCTGCTCCAAGACTTTTTAAAAAGTCTTCCAGCAGCTCAGGCAAGCAGCGGTGGTGGGTCAGTTCCACCACCGCTGCTTGCACAGGCTGCTGCCCCCAGGCCCCACCTGACCTGCACCAGCATATTGTGGATTTTCAGTCATTGTGGGTTGGGTGGGTCCCTAACCCCTGCAATAGGTGGGGGGTTACTGCACAGCAATTTAACCCAAATAGAGATGGCTGTGAAGGGGTGATGACGGGTGCCTACATAAAGGGCTCCGAGTGCCACCATTGGCACCGATGCCACAGGTTTGCCAACACTGTCCTAGTGTCATTCTTTCTTTGGTTCCACTTCAGTCACATAAGCCAATTACATTCTAGTGCCTTGCAAATTATTATGAAGGAGAGCCTGTGTATATAGTGTGTGGGATGAAGTGGGCGATTCTTTATAGATGTTTTGTCTGCTGTCTTAATTATACTTGCATACTTGACCCTCTCTGTCTCCTTTACTATTCTTTATGCTCTCATCTTGTGTTCCAAAGCTTCAGCAGTGTGCATGGTTATGCTAACCTTCTCTGCTAAGGTTTCTGAATAGGCCCTGGATATTGTTCAAAAGTATAGCTTAGTTGAGACTCAACTACCAGTTGTTATATCCCATAAATCTTTCTGGTCATATGGACATTTAAATAACTGAAAGTTTAAATCAGCTTTTACTATACTGTCGACTATCACATAGCTGAGTGGGAATTATGTCTTAGTACTGGGAACAATCAAGCTAAAGTTTAGCATCCCTTGAGTGCTACTAATCAGAAGAAAAGAGATTTAAGCATGTGCAGAACCTTGTCTGGTTGTTTGCCACACTTGTTTTTATAACATACGTTTGCATCAAATGAGTAGGAAAGTTCCCATGCTAGCACTGTGATCCTCTGGTTTTACCACACAAGGATAAATCTTATGCCATGCAAGTGCCATTGATTTTTTTCCCCAGGGATTGCACCAGTATTCATTTCAGCAGCAAGTTTTATGCATCTTTATAACTTAACACATTTATTTTGACATCATTTTTTTTCATTTTATTTAATATAAAAAGTGCCTAGGCAAGCAAAATTGAGAATGGCCCAGTTGCTGGGATTTAATGCTTTCTACATGTGTACATCTCAAACTCTATCACCCCAGGCATGCTCAAGCATGGTGTACTCATACAGTCCAGTGAAGGAAGGAACTGCCTTCTCTGTACCCTTGGGCTGCCTACAAATATATTTCAGTTCTTCTTTGATTTGTATTCCTCTATCGAGTAGGGGGTTGGTCATGATGGCCTTAGGGGCCTTTCCCAATTCAATTATTCTACGATTCTATGATTTTATAAGATGCATGAAGTGGCCTGATGATGGAAAAACTTTACATGCCTAAAGAATGGGGACGGGGGGGGGCATCCTGAAATTGCTAGTCCAAATGCCAAATGCCTGGAGATAACAGGAAATGTAAAACATGCTGATCTAAATTTGTATGGCAATAGCTTAGCCAACCTCACTCAGAAGACCAAATTTCTCCCATGACCACATCTTCTAAATAAACCTTCAGAATATAGCATGGAATATTTCAGCCTGAGAGCTGAGTTGATGAAGTTGTTGTTTTGGACTACAGTTCCAAACACTTATATCTCCCCATCATTCTCTAACACACCCAGTCACCCTCCCTTGCCTTCCTTGTAAACTTCCATTTACCATGCTTGAAGTTCTGATTGTGGCAATCATGGGATAAAATCATGCTAATTTCCATACATGGCATACTCCATACTAGAGATGGGCACGACCAGGAAAAATGACGTTTCGAGTTGTCGTTTGTCGGGACGGGTCCATTTCGGGTCGTTTCCGTTTGTCGCGATAATTTTCAAAAATTTGTCGTTTCCGTTTGTCGTCGTTTGTGTTAGGGTTGGGGTTGGGGTTGGGGAAAGTGGGCTCTTGGAGGCACCTCTCTGGGTGCCTCTGACGTCTGACCCACTAGGAAGGGAAGGGAAGGGAAGGGAAGGGAAGGGAAGGGAAGGGAAGGGAAGCGTTTCACGTAGCCGCCGCATACCATACATTACGTTAGGGTTGGGGGGTAAGTGGCAGAGGCACCTCTCTGGGTGCCTCTGACTCACTAAAAAGGAAAGCATACTGGCGTACTGGCGTACAGGTTAGGGGTAGGGGGAGGGGTAGTAGGCTCTGGCTGGGAGGCACCTCTCTGGTTGCCTCTGTGACCCACTAAGAAGGGAAGCGTACTTGCGTACAGATCTGGGTTAGGGTTGGGGTTAGGATAAGGGCTAGGCTTAGGGTTACGGTTAAGGTTAGGGTGGGTTAGTGGGCTGCACCTCTGGGTGCCTCTGACCCACTAAGTAGGACAGTGTACTGGCATATGGGTTAGGGTTAGGGTTAGGGTTAGGGTTAGCGTTAGCGTTAGGGTTAGGGTTAGGGTTAGAGGGCTTTTTATGCGCTCTGGCACATCAAGAAGTCTCAGTCAAAACCTGGCCATGCGATTGGGGGAATGGGTCCAAAAATTTGCATGGTCCCATCCCATGGCCAGCCCATCATTGCGCAGGTGTAAAAAAATAAAAATAAAAATAAAAATAAAATCAATGGAGATGTTTTATTGCAAGAAAAACCCACTGCTGCTACTATAAAAATCAGGCATTTAAAATACCTAATTTTCAAATGTTTCTGTGGTGCTTTGGTGGGTTTTTGGACCACGATTTAAAAATAAATATTGCAGTCGCCATTTTGGATCCCCCCCACCACATGGCAAATGGAGACGATGAGGATGCCCCCCCCAGCCTGGTACCAGCAGCCCAGGACAGGAGAGGGGGAGAGGCCGGGGACCCCCCCCCAGAAACCACCCCTCTCTGGTAGGTGCCCTCACTGAGGCAGGCATATTTTCGCCTGCTTTTTTGGCTGGGAATCGGGTGTTTTTTTTAAACTTTTTTTCTGTGCTGCTTGGCATCGCGCGATCGCCGTGATGCCATGAGTGACAACAAAAAATCAGACCCAATTTTTCTTTATCGGGTCGGGTTCGAGCTGGAGCGGATTAATTCTCATTACTGTTACCCGTTACCTAACGATAACGAAACCCAAAAACAGAAACAAGATTTTTGCCACTCCATGCCCATGTCTACTCCATACCAAGGATCAAGAAACATGGACTTTTTGTTTGGTTCTGTTTTGGGGTCACACTGGGATAAGAGGTTTTTAACAAACATACCTTGCTGCTTTAAACTAATATAGAATATATAGAAAAACACATGGAGAACTTTCGAGAAGACAAAAACTCCCTTTAATTCAGAACAGGTAAACATTAAAACCATCTTTATTTAAAAACATCAGAAAGTTGGATTTTATGCAATTCTTTGCACAGATGCACAACCTTGACACAATATGTTTTCTCCATCCCCTGAGCCCCCCTCCTGAGATACCCCCCCAGACATCCTGTACTTTCAATCATGCAGGAAATGCAGATGTTTGACAAGTAATACCTTTCCAGGAAAGCTGGGGATTCCACAAAGATTAGGAACCTACCTGAGGCTTTTGAAATTACATGTGTCTAGGCTGACCAGCAGTATGTTTATTTTTGCACAGCATTTTCCCATGATGAAATGGCATGCTTCTAGTGACATCAGAAAAAAGTTGAACATAATTTCCTGATAATCCAATAACAACTGGAACACAAGATTTATCATCACTGATAGACAAAAACCTTACAAGACTAAATACAAGCAAATATTAAATTATCTGTTGATGAATTAAACTGTGGTCTATTTTTTTAAAAAAGATCCAAATACCAGGGGGAGATGGTTTATTCAAAGCTATATATTAGTTCAATCACTCACATTCCGTAAAGCATGTCCACCTTCATGATCTCTATGGCCTGTCAAGAGCAACCACTACAGCTGGAATCAAGTAGATCTCTATCCAAAGGAAAATGAGTAGACAGAAGAGCAGCAAATCAGAGGTCTGGTATAATTGATCCAAAGGCAGTTTCAAAGCCACTCCAATATTCAAACCAGCAATGTTTGGCCATGCCACAAATAAATCAGGCAAAGACCGTTGAGAGATTGGGTCAGAATCAGTCCAGGTCCAGTCATAACTGGATTTGTAAGAACCAAGCTCAAAGTATTCGAGAAAGAATAAGAGCTAGAGTCTGTAATCAACAGTTGTCTTTCCTAGAAGTAATGAATTCTAGAATGTCATCCTCACCTCAACTGTGACATCCTCTGTCTCTCAATCTGTGTCAACTGTTTGAAAAGTTTAGGAGCCCTGTAGAGTGAAACAAAATATGGAGCTGTCTACAGGCCCTCTAAAAATGTTCTAGGCTTTACTGAAGCTTATTTATAACAGTTTATTGGCCTTCCAAATGTTTTCATCTCCTAGATTCTCAAGTGAAGTGAACAATAGTAAGAACTTTATAGAATGGGTAGTTTAAAAGTCCAAAGAGACAGCCTCCCTGCCCTCCCATCTACACAAAGAGTAGAACTCTTCTCCTTTCCTGTTTTAGTTGATTTTCCTTTCCTATCACCTCAGTACTTACATAGTCCTTTACTCCAGCCAGCCAGCCAGCCATTTAACAGGCACCACTACTAGAGATGGGCACGACCAGAAAAAATGACGTTTCGATTTTTCATTTGTCGGAACGGGTCCGTTTCGTTCTGTTTCCTTTTGTTGTGAATTTTTTCGATAATTTGTCATTTTGACATTTTGTTCGTTGTTTGTCATTTCTACCGCGATTTAGCGCGATTTGACTTCCCAGAGCATGGGGGCATCCCACAATGACCCAGAGCAGACGGAAAACACTTTAAACTGGGTGATGAATAAGATATTTAATAAATTTATCACAGCATAAGACTGCATCCTATGCAATAAAGCAAACAAAGTGGGCAGAATGCAATATTCTTTTTTTCTCTTGGTCAACGCTGACTGAACCAGTGGCCACCCTACTTGGTCTGGCTGCCTGTTATCCTTTTTTTTTTTTTTTTGTTTTGAATTGAAGCCTTTAATCCATCCAATTTCCCCTCCACCTCTCAGAGGCAGCAGGAGACACAGTATTCTGTTCCTCCCCCAAATCTGGATGAGGGTCTACCCTACTTCTCTCAATGTCCCCTCCCCATGACACTCCTTGTAAAGCTTTCAAGCAAATGCCACCCTGGTCAACTAGTGGTCAGAGATTCAGATGCTTTCCCCCCCACACACACTCATCCAGATGAGTTCCCCTGAATCTCTCGGGGAATCATCGCCAGTTGGAGTGTCCCGAGGAGCCCGGTTCACTCATGGAAGTGGCCTCGGTGTTGTCTCAGGCGGCCGCGGGCGGAGGCTTCCCTCCCTCTCAGCATGATCCGGAGGACATGTGGCCCCACCTTCTGTTGCTCTTGTCTCCTTACAGCAAAGCCACAAAGCCAGAATGGCGGGGAACAATAGGGAGGGATTCTTTCAGCCCCTACTTTGGAGGCCAGGTTTCACTACCCAGGAGACCACTTCCACCAACCCAGTGGACACACAGAGTCCATGCATGCACGCGGCAAAGCCACGAAGCCAGAACGGCGGGGAACAACGGGGAGGGATTCTTTCAGCCCCTACTTTGGAGGCCAGGTTTCACTACCCAGGAGACCACTTCCACCAACCCAGTGGAGATACAGAGTCCACGCATGCACGCGGAAAAGCCACGAAGCCAGAACAGCAGGGAACAACGGGGAGGGATTCCTTCAGTCCTTACTTTGGAGGCCAGTTTTTCCAAACCAGGAGACCAGTTCCCCCAACCCAGTGGAGAAACAGTCCACGCATGCATGCGGCAAAGAAGCCACGGAGCCAGAACAGCGGGGAACAACGGGGAGGGATTCTTTCAGCCACCTACTTTGGAGGCCACCAAGCCAGAGTTTTGACTGCCCAGCGGTCAGAGATTCAGATGCTCCCCCACACTAATCCTGATGATTTCCCCTCAATCTATCTGGGAATCATCGCCAGCTGGAGTATCCCGAGGAGCCTGGCTCGCTCATGGAAGCAGACCTTCTATCTCCTTGACCAGGTGGGGCATTTCGAGGCCCATCTCCAGGGCAGAGACCCTCCGCTGCCCTCCACCTCATCCGGCTTCCCTGCCGTGTCATTGGAAGTGGCCTCGGTGTTGTCTCAGGTGGCCGTGGGCAGAGGCTTCCCTCCCGCTCAGCATGATCCGGACATGTGGCCCCACCTTCTGCTGCTCTTGTCTCCTTACAGCAAAGCCACAAAGCCAGAATGGCGGGGAACAACAGGGAGGGATTCCTTCAGCCCCTACTTCGAAGGCCAGTTTTCACTACCCAGGAGACCACTTCCACGAACCCAGTGGACACACAGAGTCCACACATGCACGCGGAAAAGAAGCCACGAAGCCAGAACAGCGGGGAACAACAGGGAGGGATTCCTTCAGCCCCTACCTTGGAGGCCAGTTTTCATATCCAGGAGACCAGTTCCACCAACCCAGTGGAGACAGAGTCCACACATGCACGTGGCAAAGAAGCCACAAAGCCAGAACGGTGGGGAACAACGGGGAAGTATCCTCAGCCAAGGTTCCAGGGATCAGAAAGAGAAATAGAAAGATGGAATATAATAGGGTACTATAGGATAGATAGGGTACTAGAGGATAGGGTATTTGTTGAAATAGAAATAGATATGGGAATAGATATACAAATAGAAAGATAAATAGAAATAGGGGACTAGAAAGAGAAATAGAAGGTTCCCAGAAGGAGACCACTTCCACCAACCCAGTGGAGACACAGAGTCCATGCATGCGGCAAAGAAGCCACTAGAGTAGACCTTCTCTCTCCTTGACCACAACCAGATTGCATATCTCAAGGACCATCTCCAGGCCTCCACTCCGTCCGGCTTCCCTGTTGTGTTACCGGCAGTAGCCTAACCCTAACCCTAACCTTAACCCTAACCCTATCCGTAACCCTGTAATTTTTTTTCATTTGGGCCCTAATTGCAAGAAGGGCCAGCTGGGAAGAAAAGGACGCCCCCCCTGGGACTGCCAGCTAAAAAGGGACCACTGCTTTTTCAAAAACTGATTGGCAAAGGCAGCCATTCATACAGCAGGAAGGACGGGTGGTGTTGGGGTTGGACATACTGCCTTGAACGGTTGGGGTGCAGGCAGCTGAGCCCGATTCGTGACAGTCCACCCAGGAAAGCCACGAAGCCAGAGTTTTGGAGGGCACGAACCCAGAGTTTTGGAGGCCACAAAGCCAGAGTTTTGGAGGCCACAAGGCCAGAGTTTTGCCTGCCCAGTAGAGACACAGCCCACCCAGGAAAGCCATGAAGCCAGAGTTTGGGAGGCCACAAGGCCAGAGTTTGGGAGGCCACAAGGCCAGAGTTTGGGAGGCCACAAGGCCAGAGGTTTGCCTACCCAGTGGAGACACAGCCCACCCAGGAAAGCCACGAAGTCAGAGTTTGGGAAGCCACAAGGCCAGAGTTTGGGAGGCAACAAGGCCAGAGTTTGGGAGGCCACTAGGCCAGAGTTTGGGAGGCCACAAGACCAGAGTTTGGGAGGCCACAAAGCCAGAGTTTTGCCTGCCCAGTGGAGACACATCCCACCCAGGAAAGCCACGAAGCCAGAGTTTGGGAGGCCACAAGGCCAGAGTTTGGGAGGCCACAAGGCCAGAGTTTGGGAGGCCACAAAGCCAGAGTTTTGCCTGCCCAGTGGAGACAGCCCACCCAGGAAAGCCACAAAGCCAGAATTTGGGAGGCCACAAGGCCAGAGTTTGGGAGGCCACTAGGCCAGAGTTTGAGGGGCCACAAAGCCAGAGTTTTGGAGGCCACCAAGCCAGAGTTTTGACTGCCCAGTGGAGACACAGCCCACCCAGGAAAGCCACCAAGCCAGAGTTTGGGAGGCCACAAGGCCAGAGTTTGGGAGGCCACTAGGCCAGAGTTTGAGAGGCCACAAAGCCAGAGTTTGGGAGGCCACAAAGCCAGAGTTTTGCCTGCCCAGTGGAGACACAGCCCACCCAGGAAAGCCACCAAGCCAGAGTTTGGGAGGCCACAAGGACAGAGTTTGGGAGGCCACTAGGCCAGAGTTTGGGAGGCCACAAGGCCAGAGTTTGGGAGGCCACAAGGGCAGAGTTTTGCCTGCCCAGTGGAGACACATCCCACCCAGGAAAGCCACGAAGCCAGAGTTTGGGAGGCCACAAGGCCAGAGTTTGGGAGGCCACTAGGCCAGATTTTGGGAGGCCACAAGGCCAGAGTTTGGGAGGCCACAAAGCCAGAGTTTTGCCTGCCCAGTGGAGACAGCCCACCCAGGAAAGCCACGAAGCCAGAGTTTGGGAGGCCACAAGGCCAGAGTTTGGGAGGCCACTAGGCCAGAGTTTGGGAGGCCACAAGGCCAGAGTTTGGGAGGCCACAAAGCCAGAGTTTTGCCTGCCCAGTGGAGACAGCCCACCCAGGAAAGCCACGAAGCCAGAGTTTGGGAGGCCACATGGCCAGAGTTTGGGAGGCCACAAGGCCAGAGTTTGGGAGGCCACTAGGCCAGAGTTTGGGAGGCCACTAGGCCAGAGTTTGGGAGGCCACAATGCCAGAGTTTTGGAGGCCACAAAGCCAGAGTTTTGCCTGCCCAGTGGAGACACAGCCCACCCAAGAAAGCCACCAAGCCAGAGTTTGGGAGGCCACAAGGCCAGAGTTTGGGAGGCCACAAGGCCAGCGTTTGGGAGGCCACAAGGCCAGAGTTTGGGAAGCCACAAGGCCAGAGTTTGGGAGGCCACAAGGCCAGAGTTTGGGAGGCCACAAGGCCAGAGTTTTGCCTGCCCAGTGGAGACAAAGCCCACCCAGGAAAGCCACGAAGCCAGAGTTTGAGAGGCCACAAGGCCAGAGTTTGGGAGGCCACAAGGCCAGAGTTTTGCCTACCCAGTGGAGACACATCCCACCTAGGAAAGCCACAAAGTCAGAGTTTGGGAGGCCACAAGGTCAGAGTTTGGGAGGCCACAAGGCCAGAGTTTTGCCTACCCAGTGGAGACACAACCCACCCAGGAAAGCCACGAAGCCAGCGTGCAAATGTTAGGGAGGGATTGTTTCTTCCGCCTTTGGAAGCCGGAATGCTAGTTGGAAGGAATCTCCTCTCCTGCAAAGGGATTTTCCAACCTGGACTGTAACTGGTGGGAGTGAAAACCCCCCCCATGTTGCAGGACAGAGTACCCCAAATCTAAAAAAAAGTTGATGATGACTGTGCCTGTTAAAGTTGGTCTCCTCAAATGATGTTCCGCCTAGAGATGGGGGCAGCCGGGGTTGAGGAGAGTGGTCGACAGGGCACATGTCGGCTCGGAGGCTGAACTTGAAGCACTGAACTGCTGATAGGCTGAAGGAGAAGCATCTGGAAGGCCTCCTCCAAGCCGGGAGTCCCAGGAGCCTGACAGGCAGGCAGGTAGGCAGAAGGGCAGGCAGGCAGCCATGCAGGCAGGGAAGCAGGCAGTCTGGCTTACAGTTAGGAAGGCAGGCTTGCAGTGTACCCACCCAGGCTAGGGAAGGCACAAAGCCAAAGTGCCAGAAGGGAGGATTGTTTCTGCCTTTGGAGGCAGAGTTTCTCCACCCCAGGAGACTGAGTTTCGTCAACCCAGGAGACAGAGTGTGTGCAGGAGAACAGGGCTATTTCTTTAAGGCTGTAAGGAGAGCTAGGCCCCTGCTAATCAGTCTTTGAGGTAGGTTGTTGTAAAGTGCATCCTGACCACTTAGTAAGCAGAGTGACTCCAAAACCCCAGGGAAGGGAGGAACGCATCGAGGAAGGCAGGTATTGGGGTGTACTACACTCAGACCAGCCATGGCCAACTGGGAAATATTGGGCCAACACTGACCCTAGAAAAAATAGTCCTGGGCTGCTACAAAGATCAGGGAAGCCCTATAAAAACTGGACTAATTATGTAGCCCTTATTACATCCATACATGCCACTGAATTACAGGCATTCAGGCAGACAAAGGTGGAAGGCAGGCAGGCAGGTGAAGCACACAGGCAGGGCAGGCAGTCATACAGACACAGAGCAGACAGCCAGGCATAACTGTGTTGTGCTGGTGGAATGTTAGGATGGGAGGCATAAAGGCATTGTTTAGATTGGGTTTGGGTTAGGGGGTTAGGGGAAGTTGCACAGCTGCAACCCCAACAGTCTTGTGCGGTTCAAAATTATAAACATTGAGTGGTCCTCCCTGGTTCGGAGCCAGGCAGAGCTAGAAAAATTGGGCCTACACAGACCCTTCCAAATGACACATTGAGTGGTCCTCCCTGGTTTGGAACCAGGCAAGGGCTAGAAAAATTGGGCCTACAGATAGAGTATGATTCCCTTCAAATGACACATTGAGTGGTCCTCCCTGGTTCGGAGCCAGGAATTACACAGACCCTTCCAAATGACACATTGAGTGGTCCTCCCTGGTTTGCAGCCAGGCAAGGGCTAGAAAAATTGGGCCTACAGATAGAGTATGATTCCCTTCAAATGACACATTGAGTGGTCCTCCCTGGTTCAGAGCCAGGCAAGGCCTATAAAAATTGGGCAGTAATCGAACCCTTCAAATTGAGTGGGAATGCAGGAAGGCAGTCAGTTAGTCAGGCAGTCAGTCAGTCAGGCAGGCAGGCAGGCAGGGCAAGCAGGCAGTTAGGCAGGTAGGCACAGCGCCAGGCAGGCAGGCAGGCTGGTAGGCAAGAGCAAGGGAGGCCTGTTTGGAAGGAACAGGTGGAAGAATGACTGTGGGCCTAGTTCTTGGATTGTTGGGGTAATCCCAATGTGGAAAGGTTGAAGCGGATGAAAGTCAATCTTTCCACGGTCTCTGGGTCCAGACGAGAGCGGCGCAGCCTCAGGACATCTCCCATGTGGGAGAAGACACACTCACTCTGGACACTGGTGGGTGGGATGGACAAGAGGTCCAACACCAATGTCGAAAGAGTGGGCCAGATGTCTGCCTTTCTGGCCCAGTAGTGGAGTGGGTCCAAGGTGAGGGGTTGGAGGGGCTCGGCCATGTACTCCCTCACCGTGGTCAGAGCGGGGTCCGGTTCTTCTTTCTCCCTTGCCTCCACTGAAGAGGAGACTGCCATGGCTAGGGCAGAGGCCAGGTAGTTGGCTGCTGGTATGGAACCTGGTCTCTGGGTGTACGCTCCTGCAGTAGAGGAGGAAGAGAACCCTTGCGAGGATTCCTCTTCTGCATCGCTCTGGCTTCCGTGCACCCTCGGTAACGCCTGGGCCTGATTTGAGGCAGCCCTGCGGACTTAACGGCATAGCTCCGTCTTCCAGGAGTTTAGGTCGGCAGCACTGTCCGCCAGGGAACCCTTGACGTGAGGGTCACACAGGCATGCCATCTGGTACACCTTTTCCCTCCTCAGTGGGCTAAGGCGGGTATCCACGCCGGTCAACAGCCTGTCTGCCAAGGCCCTGCACTTTGGGAGAAGATCGGCGTCTTCCCAGATACTGGCCTCTAGGCGTTGGTGAAGGGCATTTACCAGGGGGAGTACGTGGCCCAGGCTGGCATTGTAGTTGCTGAGGACGTGGGTGGTCTCCTCAAAAGGCTGCAGGATACCCACCATCTGGGAGAGGGCGAGCCACTCGGTAGCACCAATGTCCAACACCCTTCCCTCAGGCAGGACGGGGGTGGTTGACATGACGTATTCCACCACTTGCCTCTGCTCCACCAGGCGCTTGACCATTTCGTAGGTGGAGTTCCACCGGGTGGTCACGTCCTGGATCAGGATGTGCTCTGGTCGGCCCGTCTCTGCCTGCCTCTCACGCATCATCCTGGATGCCTTGACACTGTGTGAGAAGTGTCCAACTATTTTCTTGCACTTGTCTAGCAAGGCCTTGGTCTCCAGGGTCCCCTCATCCCAGGAGTCCTTTGGTGCTCCCAGCAGTTTGTGTGCTGCGCACATGATGCCCTATCAACCGCGTTGATCATGTTATGGCCTGCGTCAGTAACCATGAATCCGCGATTGACCTCCCCATCGGGTGCCCACTCTCGCAGTGCCGTCTTGAGGACCTCAGCAATGTGGATGCCTTTGGCACTGTCCTCCATGCTTTGTGTCTGGAGAAGCACCGCCCTGTACCTTCTTGGAGTGCTCCCTTGTGTCTCCCCCTGCAGCTGTTCTCGGGATGCCCTGGTGTCAAGGACCTCCTTGGGTTGCCACCAATGAGCCGTCAGAGAGAGGTATCCGTGGTGCCCACCGGTCCAGAGGTCGGAAGTGAAGTGGATCTTCCTTCATCTGGCCGCCTGTAGCAGGGCCCGGACCATGTCCCTGATGGACTCAAAAAGGGAGGGAATCACCCGCCTGCTGAAGGTACGACTGGATGGAGGCTCGTACCATGGAGCCATGTGCTTCATCAGGTGCCTGAAGCCTGATGACTCCACAAAGGAGAGGGGCAACCCGTTCATGGCCACCATTTCACCAACCACGTGAGTGGTGGTCTCCTGTACCTTGGCCCTATTTCGTTGGCTGACAAAACTCCCACACAGCAGCATCACTTCCTGCAGAGTGGCCTGCCTCTTCCCACTCTCAGCGGAGCTGTCTCTGGAGACCTTGCCCATGCCTGCTTCCCCTCTCTTCTTCCCTGAGGAACCAGGGCCTGACACTGTCCCAGGCAGAGTCCCAGGGTGCCTTCGCACTAGATGGCTATGCAAGGCACTTGAGGAGAGGTGTTTGGGGTCATTCCCCCTGCGCACGACCACCCTGCATTTCTTGCACACCGCAAGCCTCGAGTCTTCCAGGCTGTTATCAAAATGCTCCCAGAGAGAGCCACGAGGCTTATGGAAAGTACTGCCCCCTCTGTTACTGCCTGCCGCTGCTGTGCTAGTGGTGGTGTGGATTGTACCCTGCTGGGACTGACTGCTGCTGTCACTGGTGGTACTCTGGGTGGAAAGAGGGCTGCTCCTTCCATCACTGCCTGAAGCCTGCCTTTCATCTGTTCCTGCCAACAGGTCCTCAGAATCCGGGATATGTAGAGGCAAAGACCCTGTTTCTGATTCCAAGTCCTTGTCTTCCTCCTGATAAACGGGGGTGTGTGTGTGTGTCCATGTCAAAGCCTGGTGGCATTGGGGCTCGCATGCAGTCATCCATGCTTCCCTCAGTGACAGAAGATGGTCCGGTCATGCTGGTGGTGCAGCTGCTGCTTGGAGAGGGAGTGGCAGCAATATCACTATCTGCACTACTACTTCCTGTGCCTTCCTTCAGAAATGTGCCCCTATTTATTTTAGTGGGGGTACCCCTGACCTTCCCTCTGGCTCTGCCACCCCTCCTCATTTTTTTTATTTCTCAAAAAGTATTAGAAATATGTTTTCTTTTTATATTTGTGTTAAGTATAAGTAACAAACTATTCTAATAAACTTATCCTTTTGACCCACAAGCTTACTCTCACACTGTGTTCTTTTGTACAAGCATTCAATGTTGCCCTGCTGGCCCTTGGTATAAGTTTCTAATTTCAGAATTCAACTTGATTCACTGAAATGGAATGTGCCTGCCTGTGTGTTCAAGTGCACACCCAGCACAACAAGTGTATGTATGTAAACAACAAACAAACAATGACTGGAGTACTGAATCAATATAATATTGTAAGGCTGATATCAGCAGAAGCAGCGGCCTCCCAAAAGAGATATTTGGGTGTAAATAAGAACAATATAGTTTAGTTGCAGTCACTCAGGGAATAAACTGAAAATAATTTCCTGAATTCAACTTGATGCACTGAAGTGCAATGTGCCTGCCTGTGTGTTCAAGTGCACACCCAGCACAACAGGTGTATGTATGTAAACAACAAACAAACACTGGAGTAATGAATCAATAGAATATTGTAAGGCTGATATCAAGCAGCGGCCTCCCAAAAGAGATATTTGTGTGTAAATAAAAAAAACAATATAGTTTAGTAGTTGTAGTCAGGTAAACTGAAAATAATTCTCTGAATTCTTCTGTCCCACTTAAATGGAATGTGTCTGTGTGTTCAAGGGCACACACACAGCTCAACAAGTTTAAAAACAAACAATTAAGTAAGTAATTAGTAAACTAAATAATATTGTGAAATATTCTCCACTTAGGAGGATAGAAGTTCAACTTCTGTTCTTGCCTTGCACCCCAAATGTGTGTGTGCAAGCAAATTGAAGTTGGGAAAATAGAAAACAAATGGTATAGTAGTATACATATTTTAAAATAAATCCACACCTCCCACTACCAGTCAACCCTCCCCCTTTATCCAAGAAATATCCTCCTCTCCCCACAAACATCCAGAGAAGAGGAAAAATAGAAAACCCTAACTGCTTCCCTTCGCCAAAGCTGCAGGGAATCAAAGAAATTTTTCTAATAAAGAATCAATTCCCTCCCTGCCTGCCTAAAGCCTCCAGGCCTCCCTCCTCGAATAATCTCCACATAGCACAGTCCTCCCTCAACCACATCCAAGAGCCAACTGCGACTTCTGGAAGGTGCCTCGGCTTTTTATGCCCTCTGGCACACCCAGAAGTGTCAGTCAAAACCTGTCCATGCCATTGATGGAAGTGTTCAAAAAAAAATTGCATGGTCCCATCCCATGCCCAGCCCACATGGGCAGTTCTAAAAAAGTAAAAAATAAAATAAAATAAAATAAAATCAATGCAACGTTTTATTGCTATAAAAAAACCACTGCTGCTACTATTAAAAATCAGGCATTAAAAATAAATAAATTTCACTTGTTTCTGTGGTCATTTGGTGTGTTTTTTGACCACGATTTACAAAGAAAAATTACGGTCGCCAATTTGGATCCCCCCCAACCGCATGGCATGGCGACGAGGATGATGCCCCCCCGCCTGGTGCCAGCAGCCCAGGACAGGAGAGGGGGGGAGGCCGTGGACCCCCCCCCAGAAACCACTCCTCTGGTAGGTGGCAATTGGCAAAGCCTCAGGCAGGCATATTTTCGCCTGCTTTTTCAGCCGGGAGGGAGTCGGGTTTTTTTTTTTTAACTTTTAAATACTTTTTCTGAGCTTGCTTGGCATTGCATGATTGCCGCAATGCCAAAAACGGAAACGAAAAACCCGACCTAATTTTTCTTTTTTCGGTTTCAGTTCAAGTGGTAACGGCTTAATTACCATTACCGTTTCCGTTACCTACGGAACCGGAAAAAAAAGGTAACGGAAACAAAAATTTCACCGCTCCGTGCCCATGTCTAATCACTACTTTGAATTTATTGAAGATCTCAGGACCCTACAGACAGAGAGCTACCTAGATGCTCTGTTGGGAAAAATGAATCTCTTGAGCTTGTGTTCCACATTCTCCCCCTTGGTTAGGCAATGTCTGGCACCCTGTGATTCAAACTTCTGCCCTGATGGACCTCTAAGGAAAGCACACCCACCGGCAAAAAAGTATATTGCTGCTACCATTTAAAATTCTCATGTTATAAATAACAGAAATGTGTTTCCCACAGCGTGTTGGTATATTGCTCAAAGTTCCCCAGGAAACATTTGCAGGCATACACGTATATACACACCAACTGAGACTCTGCATTGTCTGTTTGGCAGAAGGCACAAGAAGAGTGTCATGTTTTCAGAAGATGCTAGGACTGAAAGGTATAACTTCATTGCCAATGAATATTAAATAATAATAAATAAGAGCCAGTGTAGGACTTACTGAGCAGAAAAGTGGAGCATAAATATTTTGACTAAATAAATGAAATGGTTTAAATAAATAGCATAAATAATAAGCATAATAGAAAGATTGCCAGAAAGAAAGTACCACAGTTTCTGCCCTCTTTCTTCACCTCCAGTGGAGGAAGTGAAATGGAAACCTTCCATTAAAAACAGAATAGAACAGAATAGCACTATATTGTCATTGCAACTAATGCAACAAAAACACTAAAAGTGACATCCAGCCGGTGTATCATTCCCTCTAACATCAAACTCCAACATGAAAATACAATTTCAGTAGATTTAATCCTTTCATACATCCACCATATGATAGAAGTATAAATTAAATTTTAACCAAATTAAGTATAGTTATTACCATTGGATAAAAAGTGTTTTAAATATGCTTGTCTTTGTTTTAATGGATCTATACCGTCTGCCTGATGGCATCAGTTCAAAAAAAGAGACTCTCGGATGGGAAACGTCCTTTATAATATCATGTGCTCTTTTGAGGCAACGGAACCTGTACAGTTCCTCCAAGGTGGAAAGCACCCAACAATCTTCTGAGCCATATTGATCACCATCTGGAGTGATTTCCCCTGAGCTGCTGTACCACATATACATACAGTATGACAATATGCTTTCTATTGAGCATTGATAAAAAGATGCCAGCAATCTCTGAGTGATGTTATTCTTCCTAAGCATAATTTTTCAGTGCTAGACCTACCATGCAATTATGATTTATGGCAACCCAATGAATTAATGACAGCAAAAAGGACCTATCAGTAATGGCTCTGCACATTCTTGTAAATTAAGGCCTGTGGCTTCCTTTATTCATCCAGTCTATCTCATGTTAAGTCTTCCTATCTTCCTATACAGTACTTTTGATTATTGCCTATTGTGTGTGTTGTGTGTGTTGTGTTGTGTTGTTACAGTCATGACCGACTCTTTGTGACTCCATGTCCATGGAGTTTTCTTGACAGGATTACTAGAATGGTTTGCCAGTTCCTACTCCAGGCACCTACAGCACCTGGGATTCCCTGGTGGTCTCCCATCCAAGTACTAACCAAGGGCCGACTCTGCTTAGCTTCCGAAATCAGGCGAGATTGGATGTGCTTACCTATTTTTTGCCTATCCTTTTGCTTACTTCGTACTGCCTTCAGCTTGTTCTGGCACTATGGCTTTTTCAGTGAGCCTTGACTTTACAAGAAATATCTGAATTCCATACACTCAGATTAGTTTTTAGTCACAGTTTAGGCTGGAGTTGTTCTAAAACCTGTTTATTTATCTTTCAAGTGCTCCTTGGTATTTTTAAAGTCGATCCCATTTCAGGATCAGGTATGTTCCACCAGATGGGGGGAGGTAAGGTTAGAATTTCACAATGTAATTGATAGTAATAATAAAAAATACTTTATTGTCAAAGTACAACATGTGTACAATGAGAATAGCTAAGCCTCCTTCATACACCCTTTTCCAACACAATGAATCACACTAACAACTTTATAGCCTTGTTGCACCTTGTGGACTTATCACACAGCATGGCAGCCCCACAAGTCTTACTATGTTAATATGGAGTTATTTTCCATTTAAAAGTCTGGCAGCCCACGGGTAGAAACTGTTTTTCAACCTGTTGGTACGGCTGGCTATACTTCCATACCTCCTACCCAATGGTAGGAGAGTAAAGAATTTCTGACCCAGGTGTGTGTCAACCCTGAGAATTTTCCTCGCTGTCCTAAGCCAGAGGTCCCTAGCCATGTTATCTAGTGGACTCATCACCACCTTCTGTAATATCTTTCTATCTGCGGGTGTTGAACTGGCATACCACACGGTGAAGAAATATGAAATGATATTTTCTATTGTGGATCAGTAAAAGGAGGCCATCAGATGTTGTCCCACCTTATTCTTTTGCAAGATCCTAAGGAAATAGAGCTTCTGTTGGGCCTTTCTGGCCACCTGGTTTGTGTTGGTTTTCCAAGTGAGATCTTCACTAAGGTAGACTCCAAGGAATTTAAAGAAGAAACCCTCTCTACACCCCTGCCCCTAATATAAAGTAGGGCAGGTTTCTTTCTCTTCTTTCAGCAGTCTAACAACATCTCCTTTGTCTTGCTAATATTCAGTTGCAAGTTGTTTTCTAGGCACCATGATGATAATTGTTTAACTTTCCCCTGTACGCTGTTTTGTCTCCACCTGTAATAAAACCTATTACGGTGGTATCATCTGTGAACTTAATGATTACAGTGGATGGTTCAGACCATACACAATCATATGTGAGCAATGAGTACAGGTAGGTATGGATGGACATTTAGTTTCAGAGCCAGTAGGTTTTGAAACAACCCACTTGAGCCCAGGTGGTGCTCAGAACTGTCTGATACACGCAGAGCCAATTGCTTTACCTTTCTCTCTGCCAGCAAGAAACTGAGCTGCAATGAAGAAGCATGCTGTGACATCACTTTACCTCTTCTGTGGCTGCTGGTTAATCAGGAGCTGTGTAGGGACAGGCATTATCCCACCTCCCTGTCTGATTGGCCAGCACCACAAAGGAGGAAAGATGATGTCTCAGCATGCTTCCTCATTGCAATTTAACCCCATGCAAGCCCAGAGAAAGGTAAAGCAATTGGCTCCACATGTATCAGATGGTTCCGAGCACCACCTGGGCTCATGTGGTTTGTTTTGTAACCTACTGGTTCCAAAATGAAATGCCCATCCATACAGGCATGAACTAAGCACACAGCCCTGTGGGGAGCCAGTTCTGAGCTTCAGGAAGGTAGATGTGACAGGCCCAACTCTCACTATTTGTGTCTGGTTCCTCAAAAAGTCCCTAATCTAGTCACAGAAAGAACAAGGTAGATCAAAGTCAGTTAGCTTTTCAATAAGAATTTCCAGTCTAACTTGTTTGTTTAGGGGAAAGCCACAGGCTGTCTAAACACACACACACACACACACACACACACACAGAGAGAGAGAGAGAGAGAGAGAGAGAGAGAGAGAGAGAGAGAGAGAGAGAGAGAGAGAGAGATGAAGGGACAAATAAAAAGGGGAAATATTCATCCCTTTGTATTTGTTGGGGTCTCTGGACCAACGAGTATAAATGGATGAATCAGTCATAATAACTGAATATCACAATTTGGTTTTTTATTCATCCCCGTCTTTACATATGACACCTTTGCCAATTGAAAACCACTGTGTGCTCCACATTTTCTCCAAACAGTAGCTTCTTGCACAGAATATAGGTATCAGATCAAATGCTGTGACATACACATTCTTTCAGAATAATCCATAACTTGTCATGATTCACACAATCAAAGGCTTTGCTGTAATCTATAAAGTACAAGCTTTTTTAAACAAATCTTTCATAGACTTCAGTAGCTGCTGTGCATTTGAAATATCATCTGTAATGCCTCTTCCTTTCTTGAATCCAGTGTGAACATCTGGCTTTTTTGTTGCATATGTGGTAAAAGTATTTGTAGTAAAATGTAAGCATGTCCTAGCTTGCATGATAAATTAATGCAGAATTCCTATAGTTAATGCAATTGTTGGTATTGCTATTTTTAGAACTGGAACTTATGTTTCCACTCTGTGGGCCATTGTTCTGTTTCCATATTCTCTGCTATATTCTTAGAAATCTGATAACTTCTGTTTCACTATCGTGAAATAGCTCTATTGATATTCTATCTGTTCCTGGGGATTTGTTTCTTCCAAGTGTTTCAAGAGCCTATTTCACTTCATTTTCTCAAATTTTAAGTTTCTGCATAAAATGAATATGTTTGTGTGTTCTATATTATATGCTATTAAGTTGTTACCAACTTATAGTGATCCTAAAAGGGTTTTCAAGGTGTGAGATATTTAAGGTGTGCCCCATTCACCCTTGTGTTTTCATAGCCAAGGGGTTGGGGGAATCAAACCCAGGTGTCCCGAGTCAGAGTCCATCACATTTTCTGGTACACCACACTGGACATTAAATTAATAATAGTAATAATAACATTTAGAATGAAGGGAGAAATTTGGGAAAAAGGGAGAATCACAGTTGGTACCATTGAGATCTGAGGAGCTGATAATATAGAAACCTCTAATTGATTATGACTGTATGATGAGTAGAACCACCACATAATATACCAGAACTAGGCAAATATTTTTTTACAACATATGTGAAATCATGTATATTTGAAGTGAAAGAAAATGGGCATTTTGAACTCAAATTTTGCTTCTCTGTAGCATAGGAGGCATGGTGGCTTACACTTGCCAATAGAGATGGGCCTGAAATGAACTTTTTTCATTTTTATTATTTATTATTTGTTTCATTACGTAATAAAACAAATAACGAACATTGTGATGAAATTGGAACAAAACGAACAGAACCACGAAAATTAGGTTTGTTGCATTTTGTTTTTCGTTAATGGTTACCATTTGTCATTTCCGTTATGCAACGAAACGACAAACGGAAATTGTGATGAAAATGAAATGAAATGAACAAAACCACGAAAATTGTGGTCGTTACGTTTTGTTTCTGTTAATGGCGACACGCAATGAAATGGGCTGTTTTAAATGTTAAAAAACGCCCTGGACATCCATAAAGTGCTGCAATAATTATTTATACTGTTCTGATAATACCTACCGGGGGGGTCCTTAAAATGTTTGTTTTTGTCTTCTCCCATTGCGATGTATTTTTCTTTTCCCTTTAAGAATGACAAAATGGATGTCACCAGCCACAAAATGGAGGCAAGCCATGTGATGGGATCATGTAAATTCTTGGACAACTTCAACCAATAGCATGCCCAGGTTGCAGACTGGGCAGGTCTGGCAGCCACAGAGGGCATAAAAAGCTCTGCAAGCCCCCATCCTCCTTGCAGTTTCTGGTGGGAGTTAGGGTGGGATTGCTGTCTCTGCGACTCATTATTTTCACTTTAGGCCAGCCAGGCAGGTGTGTGTCTCTGTGTTCCTGCCAGCTGCAGCCTGGCTCTTAGGGGAGAGAAAGAAGAGATTTCTCTCTAGCTTCAGTCCTGCAGCCTCCCTGTGTGCGTGCATGCATACCTCTCAGTGAGTACCCTCCCCTGCCCCACAGTGCAGTCACTCTGTGGCTGCCTTGCACCCTGGGCAAGGCCCGCCACTGCCTTTGCAGCCTCCCTGCATACCTAATCTATATTGTGTCTCTGCCAGCATCAGTTTTTTTAATGTTTTTCCTCTGGTCTGGGGCGTTGGGAGATGCCCATGCATGGAAATGCTTTAAAAATCGCACAAAACTTGGGTAAAAATGAAAAAGGAAAAAGGAATAAACGAAAATGATTTTTTTTTCCAAAATTCATGAAAAATGAAAACGAACTGAAATGGACCCCTGAACGAAAAATGAAAACCTGAAATGCCATTTTTTCGATTCGTGCCCATCTCTACTTGCCAATTTTCTTCCTTAAGCATCCAGGGCAATGCCAAAAGTTGTCTTCTTCTCCTGAGATCTTCTAAGAGGCACACAAATGGCAGAAAATGCTAACAAAAAAAAGTCACTTGGAAGTGACTGGAATTTCTGTGGCTTTTGTTTTATTTTATTATCCTAAAACCTTTTATGTTGAAATGGAGCTGAGAGATATTTAAAAGGTAAATGATTGCTCCTGGAGATGTTTTCCTTTGTTTTTGGCAGTAGGAATATTATTTTGGCAGGATTGTTCATCAGAGACATCCATAGTGAAAATCACCTTTTATGGGATAGAAATTATAGTCTGTCTTGACAAGACAAGACTATTTGAGATCTCCACAAAATTCCTCACTTCCAGCAAAGAGTATGGCAAGGAGTCTTCCCCTCCCCCTCTGTCACTTACCCAATATCCCTCTAGTATCTGTTCCTTTTAAGAAGCAAAGCCCCCACACAAAGATAGGACTAAGTATTAAGCAAGGCACAAACAATGGACCCAATATTTCACAGCTTTCACCCAATAATTTGCCATTGTGGTTTTGAACAATTCATCCTATTTGTGCAACAAGGCAAAATAAGCAAATTTTACTCAATATTTATTTATTCAGCAATCTGAATTGTATTCTGTCTTTCTCCTAAAGAACTGGGAGACCAAGATGGCTCACAGCACAAGGGAAAATCCAATACAGTTAAACTAAATTGCATCCTAAAGATTGGAATGCTAAAAAAATTTGAGCAATTTTGCACAAAATATTCTCACCCATGTGGGACCACTATCAAATAGTCCTGTATCATGTCTTGCCGTCCTTGGTACCAAGGGAGGAAAAGGTATCCCATTCCCCTGCCCCATGTGGCAGGAAGAGATATGCTAAGATTTTCACCCCATACGTTTTCTTGCAGGGAAAATATCAAGTTCAGTGGTACCTTGTATAAAGGAATTAATTCGTTCCAATTGAAATTATGTTAAGCAAATTTTCCTTTATACAAATTTCCTATAGAAATGCATTGAAAACGGAGTAATCCCTCATCGTGACCATTTTTATGTTGTACGGATTCACCCCATAAGTGATTCTGTTAAGCAAATATCCCCTATCTCTGGAATTTTTTATGTTGTACAGATTTTATGTTATACAAACCATTTGTTATATGAGGGTCCACTGTATTCTGACTGCTGGAATATAGCATTACAGCTAAATTAAGGTATGTATCATATTTGTTACTGCAAGTGTCCTTCTGTATCCTGATGCTTGGAAGTCAGAACAAGTACTAGGATCTCCTGTTACTATATTCATTGGCAGAGCCCATATGGGAAATCTTATATTTATTTACTTTTGTTTGAGTTCTTTGAAAAATTCTACAAAGTATTAAATTCCCAGACAGACTTACTCTTCTATGAATCACACATCCCCAAACCCTTCCTTTTTATCTCATTGAAAACTAATTTCTTTTCAAGTTTTAATTTTGCCATAATGTTACCACCACTTGCTCCTATAAAGTTAATCTGGATATTTCAGCTCTGAGCCTATGTACAGTAGCTTAGAAAAGAGTATATATGTGGGCACAATAAGAATTATACATATGATTGCATGTGCCTCAGTGTTCAGGCCACCTCCTGCACAAAATGTGTGCTCTTTTTCCTTTTCAGACAGCTAACTATTAGATGGGAATCTTTGCATCCTTGTGGGCCAGCTGATCATCTATTTTAGGGCCTGGAAGAATTTTTTTATCCCAC
This sequence comes from Phrynocephalus forsythii, assembly GCA_029282475.1. Classification (NCBI taxonomy): domain Eukaryota; kingdom Metazoa; phylum Chordata; class Lepidosauria; order Squamata; family Agamidae; genus Phrynocephalus; species Phrynocephalus forsythii. The sequence goes on along the minus strand of JAPFRF010000007.1, from coordinate 66,099,112 downwards.
TTTGGCTATGAGCAGGGGAGGATTTATCTTGTTATTGGCCTCTCTCCTACTGCCTGAAGCTCTTCATGTTTGTGATGTCCAAGCAGAGATACTGCCAGGTTTGTGGAACTCAGGAAAATTCAAAAAATAATCTCCTCCAAGTTTGGAACAGCCAAGCCAAGCCAAACTCCCTTCTTAAATTCAAGCTCATAATTAGTTTAGCTCAGAGCCAGCCCTACCAGGCCTGCTCTATGCCCAGTTTTCAAAAACAAGCCCACATGGCAAATACATTTTGCAACAGAGTGGAGTTTCAGAATTGATTGTGATGTGTCATGAGGTCCTGCTGTCCAAAGGATAAGGAAATTCACATGCAGAAGAGCTATTATGTTTTGTTGTTGTCTGTTTGGTAATGTGTCAGGGCTACAGTAAGTCTGAAAGGGTGGCAGAGTACTTACTTACTTACTTACTTACTTACTTACTTACTTACTTACTTACTTACTTACTTACTTACTTAATGAGTTTTAGTTTGGGAATCATTGAACTGTAGATCTGGAAGGGACCTTGTATACAGAAGTCCCCCACAACAACGCGGTTCATATATTACGGTTTCAGTATATCACAGTTTTTTTTCCTTGAGAGAAGCAGGCTTCCAAAGAGAGGTTAAAAACCTCTCTTTGCAAGTGCAGCCAACAGGAGCTGCCCTTGCTGAGGCATCTGCATTTCTCTTCCAAAGAGAGGTTTTTAACCCCCTCCTGACACCTCAGAAAACAGAGCTGGGACTCAGGGGTGTGTCCGGGGGGGCAGAAGAGTACATCTGCCCCCAGGTACAGCAATCTGGGGCTCCCTGGAGTTGGTGGTGGAGGAGGAAGCCCTGTACCCTCCCACCAGCAATCCTCAGGCTTGGCGATGGGACCCAATACATTGCAGCTGCCTCCTCCACTGCCATGCACCAGGTGAACGGCAAAGCAAGCAGGCAGGCAGGTGTGTAAGCATGGTGGCTGTGGCACCCTCCTCCTCCTCCTCCTCCTCCTCCTCACTTTGCTGTAGGCCACCACAGGAGAGGTAAGGCATGCACACACTACTGCGCATGCACACACACACACAAATGCCCTCCCATGCACCCACCTGCCCCATGCCCACAGGACTGCCTCCCCCTTGCTGGGTTGATGTGATGGGGTTGGGGAGAGCCAGATCTAGATGGCAGATGCGATGGCCATGCAGTTAAACTTCTGAAAACCAATGCATGAAGTGTGTGAGGCAACACACATAAAGATCACATTAAACGGTCACGGCTCTGTTTTCAGTATTTTATAGGTTACTGGTTTTGGAACCAGTTCTTTCAGATCCCCCTCTCTCTTACATTGCATAGCTCCTAGCTTGTGCCCATGATTAGCCCTTGAAGGACATTATAGGCCCATTTCTTAAAAATCTTCTTGGAGAAGTGCTACCTAAGATCCTGAAGTCTTTAGAGAAAAATGATGGTGGAGCATAGTTCAAGTGACTGGATTGGTTACTAACCATCACCCTACATGTTATTGAGTGAGAAGAAAGCGGTAAAGACCCCTACAAAAATGAGCTTCCAATCACCAACAATTCTTTGGCAGCTTTTTAAAAAATCCTTTTCTTTTCCTTTATTTTCCATAGTTCTCCAGTCTCCAAATACTATTCTTAACATGGACACTAAAACTGAGCAGGGGGGAAATGAAAACCTTTGCAATGGAAATATATTTCAGAAAAGTCCCCCTTACCTAATTTTGGCCCAGTCTTAATGCCTTTGCAATATTTTTACTATACCCAACTATGGAAGTTTGTATTTCAAGGGCTCTTCACATTTTAGCTTCTTTTTAATAAATTAAAACCAGTGAGTTTATGAGAATTCAGGTTCAACTTGACAAGAATATTCTTGTGAGTGAGTTTTTCAACTTGCAATTAGAGATATGGAGTCCAGCTGTGGACTGAAGCAAGCTTGGTAAAGTGGCCTTGACAGGAAGGCTGGTGTCCAAGGACAATGGAAGCATAGCTCAGAAGCATGGATGAGAGAAGCATTATGACATGTGATGTAAAAGTAAATATGTGATTGGAAGGAGATGCTATATATACCTTATGTATTACAATATGTTCTTGCTGTTTAGCCAGTAAGCCTGATGTGTTGGCTGTGATAAGGAAGAGTAGCTGGATTATGTATGCTACTGGATGTAAGTCTGGAAACCAACGGAACCTGTATATATTTTGTAAATAGACTGCAAGAGAAAACCAGCAACGGAGTCTGTCATATTTTTGCCTCTAATCCTTGACATTGCTGCAACACGGCTAACTGAGGTTAGCTCCTCATACATTCCTTGACAGGTTATGGGCTCAGTCAATGTTTTAAGCCAGCATGTTAAGTGGTTAGAGAAAAGTTTTTGAAGTTGCTGAGTTTGGAGCTGAAAGCTGAAAACTGAAAGAAGTTGCCAGACAGTCTTCCCTGATGTCTAAGAAGGAAGAGAATGGGCAAAGCTCAGAGAGTGAGAGTGAGCCAGAAAACCTGTGTAAAATGCAGTCTGCTACAGCAAGTGGAGTGTTGCCGGTTCCAAGGCTTGGTGAGTCTAATTTTTTGGCTTGGCCTCTCAAAATGGAGATGTATCTGAAGCATGAAAGTTTGTGGAAATGTGTGGAAAATCCCAGAGCAGTGGATGATGACAAGTTTGATGAACTAAATCAAAAAGCATTGGGTACAATTGTGTTAAGCTTTCAAGATTCCCAGTTGAACTATATTCGTGGCATAAGTTCTGCTAAGGACTGCTGGGAAGCACTGAGAAAGGTGCATGTTCCTCAAACATCATGTAGTAGAATGCTGCTGACCAGAAAGCTGTACAGAAAAAGGCTGAATGAAGGTGACAGTGTGTTTGAACATCTAAGCTTCATGAGACAAACATTTGTGGAGTTAGAAGAAGCAGGTTTAAGATACACGGACTGTCACAAAGCATATGTGATCCTAAGGAGTTTAAATGAAACATGGGACAATTTTGCATTGAGTTTTGAAGCACTGCAAGATCAAGACTTAACTCTGGATTATTTGTCCAGTCAGCTTCTTGAGGAGGAAAGGAAGCGTCTGGAGAGGAACGCAGTATGTGGAGACAGAGATATACCACCCAGGACGAGGACGAGAGAACCCGGTTGTCAGGGAGATGGAGAGTCCAGTTGGAGGGTCAAGGAAGAGGAAGGAAAAGCTGTCTTTTAAAAAAATGTTTTATTTGCAATTCCACAAGGCATCTAATGAGAAACTGTGATAAGAAGTCTTCTGGAAAGCGTCAACAGAAGCAGCTGTACCAGAGAAGGGGCTTTGCTGACATTAACTCTTTTGTTGTTTAAAGGTACTGAGGAAAACAGAGAAAATTATTGGTTTGTGGACAGTGGGAGTTCACAGCATATCTGTTGTAATTCTTCAAAGTTCCAGAATCTGCATCAAGCCAGAACAAAATTTGTGACTTTGGCAAATGGGGAAAAGGTGGAAGTGACTGGAGAAGGAAATTTAAATGTTCCAGGTCTGGGTAAGATTCAAAATGTATTGTGTGTGCCATCATTACAAAACAATCTGTTAAGTGTAAGCTGTTTAGTGGAGAATGGGTACACTGTAGAATTTAATTCAGAAGGTTGTAACATAAAGAAATCCAACAAGGTGTGTGCTATTACTGAAAAAGTAGGGAATTTATACTATTTAAAAAATGATGAAGGTGATACCAAAACATGTTTTGTTCAAGGGAATGTTCCACCTCACAATGACTGTGTACATCTATTTCACAGAAAGCTTGCACATATGAGTTTCAAGACTACAAAACATGAAAGGTTTGGTTGATGGAATAAAACTGAAAACTTGTGAAAAATATCTTGATTGTGCTGTCTGTAAAATGGCAAAATCAAAGACACATGCTGTGAGTAAGCAAAGTACTAGGCAATCAAAGAGACCTTTCCAATTAGTACATGCTGATGTGTTAGGTCCCTCAGACATTGCAAGCATAGGAGGGGCAAAATATGCTTTAATTCTGGTGGATGATTACACAAGGTTTGGGTTTTGCTATTTGTTGAAAACAAAAGCAGAAACATTTACAGCTTTTCAGAAATGGTTGTATTATATAGAAAACAATTTCTCTACCAAGGTTTCATGTTTGCAAAAATGATTCAGGAGGAGAATTTCTATCAAACCAGTTTCAAACACTCTTAGATAAGAAAGGAATTTCTAGGAGGAGAAGTTGTCGTTATTTTCACCAAGAGAATGGGGTTGCAGAATGGAGAATAGGAGTTCTGAAAACAATGAGTAATGTTTTGCTGTATGATTCAAGTTTGAATCAAAGTTTTTGGGGAGAGGTATAATGACAGCCAATTATCTGTTAAACAGATCTTGGAATTCTGTAGTGAAAGAAATACCTTATTTCTTGCTTTATGGAAAAAGACCATGTGTAAAAAATCTCAAGGTGCTTGGCTCCCCCGCACTGGTTTACATCCCAGATGAAATAAGGAGGAAAAATGAACCAAAGGCAAAGAAAATGATTTTTGTGGGTTATGATTCTTATGCAAAAGGTTACAGATTCTATGACAAAGGGAACAGAGTTGTCACAAGATCTGCTAGCCTTGCAGAACACTCAAACTGGGGAAAGGTACATGCAAACCCAGAGATTTTTTCTGCCAGTATCAGAGACACAAACACATGAAAATGAACCTCAAGTTGAAGTGAAAGTTGAGGCAGATAGGGAAACAGGAACAATTTCACAGGCTGAATCAAACACACATGAACAAGAACAAATTTTAAGACGTTCTGAAAGAAGTAACAAGGGAATTCCTCCTGAGAGGTTTATGGTACAAAAGGCTGGTTATTTAACACTGTATTAAAATGTTAAATTGAAACAAAGTGAATGTTTAAAACTTGCTGAAATGTATAATCAAATATGAGAGTGTTGAAAACAGAGGTGTCTCAAGCTCAAGCTGATAAACAGAGTCTGAGATAAAGACTTTGTAAGCAATCCAGGCTGAAATAAAGCTGATTGTTTTTTGAATAACTGTGTTATATCAGGCTGGAGATAAAGCCATATACACAGTAACAAGTTTGAATAAACGATTAGTTTTCTAGGCTGAGATAAAGCCGAAAGCTAATTGAAGTTAAAAAAAACTAGGAGGGGTGTCAAGAATATTCTTGTGAGTGAGTTTTTCAACTTGCAATTAGAGATATGGAGTCCAGCTGTGGACTGAAGCAAGCTTGGTAAAGTGGCCTTGACAGGAAGGCTGGTGTCCAAGGACAATGGAAGCGTAGCTCAGAAGCATGGATGAGAGAAGCATTATGACATGTGATGTAAAAGTAAATATGTGATTGGAAGGAGATGCTATATATATCTTATGTATTACAATATGTTCTTGCTGTTTAGCCAGTAAGCCTGATGTGTTGGCTGTGATAAGGAAGAGTAGCTGGATTATGTATGCTACTGGATGTAAGTCTGGAAACCAATGGAACCTGTATATATTTTGTAAATAGACTGCAAGAGAAAACCAACAATGGAGTCTGTCATATTTTTGCCTCTAATCCTTGACATTGCTGCAACACGGCTAACTGAGGTTAGCTCCTCATACATTCCTTTACACTACTTACTAGTCAGTTTATCAATATGACTTCATTGGGTCCAGTCTGGCATAATTTGGGACACAACTAGACATGGGCACGACTTGGCGAAATCCTCATTTCCTTTTCCGTTCCTTGTTTCCGTTACGTAACAAAACGAAGAACGACAATTACCCCGCCAGAACTCAAACTCGAACCAACTAAAGAAAAATTGGGTCTGATTTGTCGTGGTCGTTCCTGGCGGCATCGCAGCGATCGTACGATGCCAAGCGGCTCAGGAAAAAAGTTTTAAAAATAAAAAAACCTGATTCCCGGCCAAAAAAGCAGGTGAAAATATGCCTGCCTGAGGGCACCTACCAGAGGGGTGGTTTCGGGGGGGGTCCCCGGACTCCCCCCCTCCTCTCCTGGCCTGCGCATCCTCGTCATCTCGCCAACTCGCCAAGTGGCGCGGCACAGAAAAAAATTTAAAAATAAAAAAACCCGATTCTCGGCCAAAAAAGCAGGCGAAAATATGCCTGCCTGAGGGCACCTACCAGAGGGGTGGTTTCTGGGGGGGTCCCTGGCCTCCCCCCTCTCCTCTCCTGGGCTGCGCATCCTCGTCGTCTCGCCAACTCGCCATGCCATGCGGTGCGGGCGGGGGATCCAAAATGGGGCGACCACAAGCAATATTTATTTATTTTGAAATTGTGGTGGTCCAAAAACACACCAAAGCACCACAGAAACATGCAAAAATAGCTATTTTAAAACTGCCTGAATTTTTACAGTAGCAGCAGTGGGTTTTTCTTGCAACAAAACGTCTCCATTGATTTTATTTTATTTTATTTTATTTTATTTTATTTTATTTTTTTACACCTGCGCAATGATGGGCTGGCCATGGGAGTGGACCATGCAAATATTTGGAGCCATTCCACCAATTGCATGGCCACTTGAGCAGGTTTTGACCGAGACTTCTGGGATGTGCCTGTCGGGCATAAAAAGCCCACTAACCGTAGCCCGAACCCGAACCCGAACCTAACCCTAACCCATACGCCAGTACACTGTCCTTCTTAGTGGGTCAGAGAGGCACCCAGAGGTGCATCCCACGAACTCACCCTAACCTTACCCGTCACATCCCTAAGCCTAGCCCTTGCGCTAACCCCCCTAACCCTAAGCCAAATCTGTACTCGCATTGCACTACACACGCAAGTACAGTTCCCTTCTTGGTGGACCACAGAGCACCCAGACTGAGGAGGAGCCTTCCCCCAGTGTGCGCACTGTGGCGCTGCAGTTAGCAGTGGGCCTGTGGTCAACAGAGAGAGGCACCCATTTTGTAGCGGGCCAGAGGAGGCACCCACCCCAGAGAGGTGCCTCCAGGAGCCTGCTTTCCCTTCATAGCAGGCCAGAGGAGGCACCCACCCCAGAGAGGTGCCTCCAGGAGCCCGCTCCCCCCCAACCAGTACTAATGACAGATGAAAAAACGGCAAATGAAATGACAAATTTTTGGAAAATTTCGTGAAAAACGGAAATGAGACAAAACGGGCCAGCTCCGACACACGACAACTCGAAAACGTCATTTTCCCTGGTCGTGCCCATCTCTAGACACAACTAAACTTAATTGCAATAAATGAAATTATACAAGATAAAGCTATAATCCTATATTCACTTGCTGAGGGGTAAGGCCCACTGAACATACTAGATGCACTGAGCAGGCATTATATTATTCCATGTGTGTATTTTTTCCCCACCACCTTGCCTTTAAATGCATCTAAAAGATAAAAATGGATGGGGTTTTCCATATTTTGTAATTTTCTTCCCTATTTTCAAGACCTGATTTTAAAGTACCGTACAGCACTGAGTTCCATTTGCAAATCTGATTATTTTAGAATAGAACTAGAAATCAGAACAAATGAACATGTTATCTTGATTATCTCTAGTAAATAGTCCAAGTAAATATTCTGTGTTTGTTGGAACTCTATTACTGTATCTGTTGGAAATAATGGCAATTACAATGTTTGTGCACATATATTTTTTCTTATAGTAACTGAGTTATTTTAGCATTGTTTATGAAAGGTGGATACAGGAAATATGACAACTCTCAACTTCTTCTATAAATAAACAACCAGAAGAGTAATTAGTTCTATTAGTATGATTCAAGGAATTGAAACCTTATGGTAATATACAGATTTCTTTACTTTTTTAAAAAAATATGAGACTTCTAAAAGTTGGATTTCCAGAATGGATATGGGATTTTTAAAATACTGGCCACATGAAAGCAAATTAGTGTCATTGAAATAGATGCATAGAGGCTTTGGAGCTGGGAGGTCCAGGATCAAATCCGGCTGACTGAAAAGCATATTAGGTGGCGTTGGCCAAGTTACTCTTTGTTAGTCAAACCCACCTCCCATGGTGTTAGAAGGAAAAATTGGATAAGCCCTTTGTTCTCAAGCATAAAAATATTGTAGAAAGTTCTGACCTAGATGTTAAGTTATTTAAGAGAACAGGTCCGTAGTAAATGCAGGCACTGTGAGTATCATTATTGAAGCTTTTAAACATATTCACACATTTACTCTGGAGAGCCTGAAATTGAATTTTGAATTTTGAGTTTGCTGCTACTACACTAGCTAGCAACACCAGCAATAGTAGCACTATACACATATGAACTTTTAAGCTTTGAACTGATTATTTTCAGGAAATGCATATCTGAGAATAAAAGAACAATTACTTTTGCATCTAAAGAGCATAACATTCACTCATGTAAATGATTTGATATTTTGCAATCATTGATTCTTTATGCAAATAAACACAAAGTAAACTAGAAATATGTTTCATATGCATATTGCCACATTGTCTAGAACACTGAAATCACAGGAACTATCATTCTAAAGACATGCTTAACTTTACTTTAGTTTCAGTCTAACTTTCTCTTCAAATGACCATTCCAATAACGTTGTTGAAAGTTTGCTTCAATGGTAAATTCTGTTACTCCCCAAAGTACCTTCTGTAAATCAACAGTGAAGCTTGATGGGAATTCACATCCAGTTCATATTTTGACTATTAAAATGCAAGTCTCATTTTTTTCTTTTTTCTTTCCTTCCCCCATACATTTCCTACCCCCCCACTCATCAGAATTTGTTTTATATGCACACACAAACATATGCATCCATGTGTGTTTACGTGTATGCCCACTAACAGAGCAACAGCTTTGATTTGCATGGCAACTAATTCAATTTATATAAGATAATAAAATAGTTCCACAATTTCTAATTTTTCTTAAGTGAAAAGATTTACTCAAACTAGATAAATTTAATGCATGAGGCAGGATTAGCATTCCAATACATCTTAAGAAAATTGTATGTTTTGATTTGCTTTGAACTATTGGTTTCATCAGCGTTGTTCAGCTGAATAAACACTCTGGGCATTTCATGCTTATTTGGATCCAACCAACATAAGTGAATACACCAAAACAATTTAGTATTGTTTTTCATTTGTTTTGTAGATGCTAAATGATTGTTTTTGTTCTTTCAGTGTATATGTTTGCTTGTCGGAAATAAAGGATAGCTTTGAATCTTCAGCAATTTCCTCCCTTAAAGTCAGCTTTGTCTTTAAATGAATACAATTTCTTTGGCCCAACTTCTTGTACCATTCAGAGTTTGCTCTGATTTTTCCTATAGAACTTCATGCACACATAGATGCATGCACATGGGCACACACACACACACACTTACACACGCTCACGAGATTTTTGCAATGTTCATACAAATTGGTTATCACTTCATTACACTCTGCACTGCAGTATCATCATACCATTCTCTGAACCGCCATGTTCTTGTTTATAATATGAACATATCTATTTATTTACTACTATTCCCCAAAAAGTTACATAATAAAAAGTACCTAGAAGAAATAACTGTAGACTCATCAAAATAATGTACTAAATACATACAAAAATTAGCTGAAAATGCATATTTGTCTGCAGTCATTATATGTGCTTGTTTTATAAATATTAATATTAAAAAAGTTGAACTTTAGAGCTGATATCTTCCTGGCTCTGGTTGTAGGCAGCATAATCCAGAAAGATTCCAAAAACATACCCCGATTACTGAATGGTCATAGTATTAAATGATTTTATGTTGCAAAACTGTTAGGTTAATTGCTTTGGATTCCCCATTTCTTACTAAAGGCACAGGGAATGTGATTGTCAGGGATGGGGAACAAATAAATTAAGGGAAAAACATGTTAGGGGGAGAATAATACAGAGATGGTTAAAAGGATGCATATCCCTTGATCTCCATTGTTAGGAACCAAGCATAATCCTCAGTGGTTTATTCTTGGACATTAAAATCTAAGTAAAAGTTCAATCATGTGACAGATCTAATTTCATTTTCTTAATATATGAAGTATTCATGCTTAAAATACATGTCTATTTAGAGCTAGGTTGAATTGTTTTCAGTGGGTCTTACTCCCAGATAAGTTTTTGTGTTGTTGCTATCTCATATAAAATGCTTGAGCATGTATAACTCCAGCAACTTTGTCTCAGATGGAACAGCATTTTTCCTTTCAGAATACGATGTTCGACAATTTCTAAAAACCTAGTAGATTATGAATGCATTTTAAAGACATGATTTCCCTGCATAGAGCTTTGAAAGATAAATATGGAATAGTTTTTTCTTAAATTATACCTGTTGAATGCATGCAACTCCCTCTCTCTGTCTGCCCTCTTCTCTCTCCATCTATATTCCCCTTTGAAATCATTTATTATACCCCCATCACTCATAAATGTGTGTGTATGTCTGTGTGAAAATACATGCATTTAATTCTTTATATTTAGCAAATAGAGTTAGTCAAACAAATACTCAGGGGGAAATTAATGTTATTGACATTTTTTTTAATCTTAAGAACAACTGGTCGTGGTTGGCTACCTTGAATTATTAGAAAAGCTAGCATTAACATCATAATTCACCTTATAAGATCAACACATCTGTTGGATTAGTCAAAGGTCTAGATTTCTCCCACTTCCCCTTATTAAAATAATTGAAGTGAAATTATGACTTACCAAAGAAGTGGAATCCACTAGTTATAGTAAAGTGTATCCTTGTAAAAATGGGGCTAGACATCAGAGCACTAAATATGAGATAATTTTAAAATAATTTTAGATAATATAAAGCACTGTATCCTGATTTAGTCCTGTTAGATTCAAATTATACTCAGCTATAGAGATGTGAAATTATACAGTGCTTTCTGAAACATTTTCTATGTCAATCAATCCTTTTCATATAAAATGTGTTTCTCTATATGCATTCCGAAGGGGAAAGAGGACATGTTTGCAGGGAATGGAAAACTTAAGACATCCAACTTTTTGATTAACTAGCACACAAAATATTCACTGCTTGCTGTTGTTTACTCTTTGGTTCTTAAAAGTGCATGGGATGCTTATTGATTGTATAATAAATTTGGATTTTGGAAGGCTTATTCAAGATAGAAATAGCACAGTTGATTTATTACTAACATGAAATTTGTTATTATGCAAACCAAAATATTTGTTTTAGGACAAAACATGCAGAATGGAAGGTCTTGATTATTTATCTGATGAAATGCAAAAACGAGATTGCATGGAGGATGATGCCATGTGGTGCAGGAACTTATTTTACCAGTCACTTTCATAACCTTTAAAGAGCCTTAAATAGTACATATGAAAAACACATTCATATCAGGTTCCCCTTAGGGAATTTTCTTTGGTTTAAGAAAATTTTATTAAAGATTGGCATTGCAAATAACATTTTTCATAACTATATGTAGACCTGTTAAAATTTTTATTAAAACTGGAGTTCTGCCTGTTCTTTTTCATCATTCTATCAGATATTAAACTCTAGAAGCAGCTGTAGGAAATAGAGGAAGGGATTTTCGAAGGGATTTGAGTCTCCCTGTCTCTGTGCCTTTATAGTGATCATATTATCATACCTATCACACATAACAAAGCCCTAAATCTGTAATTCAGATAAAGTAGTCGGGACTTTGAAATACAAAAATCCAAACAGATGCTGTAACATTTTTCCCTCTCTCTTTTTTTTGTACTGGTGGGTCTTTTAACATGGATTTTGAAAACCTGAGCAGCAGGCATCTTACAGATGTTGTATACTAACATGCATACACTACGGGCTATTATTACTTGTTTGGTAAGCAGAGAGAGGGAGAGAGAGAAAGAAATTTTTAATTTAAAAAGGTACAATTGACTATATATGCAGCAGTTCTATTAAGAGACTCCTAGAAAAAAAGAGTTCAACCAAACCGCTAAAGGTTAATAAGAAAGGATGCTAGCAGCTTGTTTTGAAGTGAGTTATGTAAGCTAAACTCTCTCTTGAAGGCAATGCCTGGCTGTTCAGCAGTGTGGGGGTCTCCTTTCCTGAGGACACACAGCTCAGACTAAAGAAGGGCTAAACTGGTAAGTGTGGACACATTTCTCTGCCGAACAGAAAACGTGGTAAAACTTGACTGAGGTTAGCTCTGGAGGGGAATACATAAGGAATTGCCTGTCAAGGTCTTTGGATCACTTCTGCGAGATTATTTGCATTGACAAGGGTGCCTTGGGAATTTATTGGTAGTGGGGGGGGGAGGTGGGGAGGGCAGTCACTGAATTGTGAAAAGTTAGTCAAACTTCCAGTGTCAGTTTCAAAACCTGCTTGAAACTGAGCGGTAGCACATATATATTTATTGTAACAGTGCCTTCTGCTGGTCACACCTCATTTAAGTCAATGTGCCATATGGTAATGAAAGGCTGGATTTCTCCTGAGGAATTCTGAGATAAAGTTTATTCCTCATTCTTAGTCTGCTTTTTGTCATTGTTTGGTTCCGCTGTGGAAAGAAAATTGCTTTTGTGCCATATGTATATACAGTACATCTATTTGCTGCCCACTTTAATTTCTGCATTATCAGAGGAACAAAAGATTTATGGAAAGAATTATGAAAATTTGCTCATTCAAGTTTCAGGATAGCTTATTTTTTGTTGTATCAATAAGGGTTCCACTAATTTAACTATGTCTATTTTCCACAACCACAATTCTTTTTAACAAACTTGGTGTTATATTTTTTGTGAATTTATTTGTTTCTGCAGAACTGGGTATACATTACTGAGAAGAAAGAAAAGGATTAAAACAGAAAGCCTAAAAATAGCTAAATTTGCCAAATGTACATTAAATCATTTAGTAATGTTTAATTTTTAGCGCAAAAAAGACTATGTAAAAAATAGCTAATGAAGGGAAAAGGCCCTCACCAGTACAATACTATCACTACAAGCTAAGGTAGACTATTCAATAAATGTCATACATTTTCAAGACCATTCTGGTGGGGAAACCAAAGTTTAGGAAATAATATATGTATAGCCATAAGTGCACTGCAATGATGCTGGACACATGGAATGTTATATTTGAATATATGTCAAAATTTAAACATTCAGCTGGATAGTTGTCTATGTACAAAAAAACAGAACTTTAAATCTGATAACATGATGTAAATGAGCATACCTAATGCAACCTAAAGTTTAATGTTCAGTTCAAATTGTCCTGAATTGAATGACTGTGTTGCTTAAACTTTGCTTTTTTTCAGTGAATACATTGGCTTGTACTGACGGTCTCCAGTAGCATTAATTACCAGGTTGTGCAGTGTGGGAATTTTTTTAAACTTTGGTTTATTTCATGAAGTCAAATCCTGCTTCAATTGCCTGAGGCAACATTTTTAAGCACCTTGCAGCACAGTTAAAAACCAAGATATCTGACAAAATGCATTCTACTTTATTACAAAGGATTACTTCAAAAAGCACAATTCTATATGTGGTCAGGGATAATTGAAGCACTGAGAATCCCCTACTGTATGCTATATCAGAAATAATTACACATAAATGCATACTGAAGTTGCATTTTAATAAGCTCTTCTAGTGAAACAATGAATTTCCCATCTTCAAGACGTTCCAGGATGCCCGTTCTGTAGCCTGACTAGATCCAAGCCTCAAATCCATTGTGACTTGATTCTTGACTGAAAAAGAATACACTTAATGGTCACAGGTCCATGAATTTTAAGTTGCCCATAATCAGAGGCTGACGGACCCCTCTATAATGTGTATTTTTCAAAATACCCAGCAGTGATGTTAGGTGTGACATTAATTAAAAGGTCACTTGTTACATAAAGCACACCATCAATCTTGTAAATGAATGTGCACATTAAAACATACTGTGAAGTGTCACTGTTCCAAAGAGTGTCTTAAATGTGGTTAAAATAAGAATGAATCCTGATCAAAAGCAGATGGGATAGACCAAAGACTATTTTGAATGATTTTATTTTGCTAGTCAATAGAGAAAGTAATGTTCACAGCAGATTCCATCCTTATTTTCTGTTTGAAGACTATGGTTTGTGCTCTGTTATTTACAAGTTTCTCATGTCAGGACGGCATCTGTGTTCTCAAAAGGTTGCATAGATTTTATTTAATTTTTTTGCATTTTTGGTTGTCCTAATGAAGTTATTGATCATAATTCTATTCGTGTTTGAATAAAATTTGGAGAACTTTCAATGACTAATTGACATTGGTATGCATATTTGAATGGATGTCATATTGAAGAGGGAACAGGTTTGTTTTCCATGGCTTCAGAGACTAGGTCTCGGGGCAATGGTTTCAAACTACAGGAAAAGAGATTCCATTTGAACATTAGGAAGAACATCATGATGGTTAGAGCTGTTCGGCAGTGGAATATACTGCCACGGAGGGTGGTGGAGTCTCCTTCTTTTCAGGTTTTTAAGCAGAGGCTGGATGGCCATCTGTTGGAAATACCGTGATGGGGTTCCTGCATAGCAGGGGGTTGGACTGGATGACCCTTGAGGTCTTTTCCAACTCTATGATTCTATGAATCTATGATCTCAATTGAGTATTCAGACTTATGGTAAGATTCCTTCTTCAATTAGCTTCAATTAGCTACAGTAAGTTGCACAGAACTAACACATAGGCCAGTATGAATCTGTCCATTATCCTTTATATCACTTTAGAAATTTAGTTTATGAGCAATGCAACACTCTCCATGCCCTTCTATCTCTTAACAGCTTCTTTTAGTGCCGTCAGTGTTTTCACTGTTCCTTCTGTCAAGCCAGTGAGTCTTTGAGAGACCCTTCTTCTTTTACCACTGACTAGTCGCAGCATAATTGACTTTTGGAGTGACTCAGCTCACATAACATGACTGAAGTATGACAGTTTTTCTTTTGTGATTTTTGCTTCCAGATATATTATTGGTTTGACTCTTTTTAGGACTTCCTTGTTAGTAACCCATGCTGTCCATGAAATGCATGGCAATCATTTCCAGCAACATGATTTAAACGTATCTATCTTTTTCCTATCTGTCGTCCTCAAAGTCCAAGTTTCACAACCACACAAAGCTATTGGATATATTATTTAAACAACAACAACACCTAGTAAGCATTTGATTGGGAAGCTGATGTCTTTATTCTTCCATATGCTATTGATACTGATCATTGCTATTCTTCCAAGAGCTATAAGTCCTCTGATCTCTGGGCTATAGTCACTATTTTTATTAATATTACAGGCAAGGAAGTTAAATCGTTTTACTGCTTCAATTACCTTGCAATTGATCTTAACACTGAGTTCTGCCCTCTCTGCCATTGCCATTATTTTTGTTTTCATGATGTTGAAGTTTTTCACTTTCATCTTTGACTATTAGGATTAGCCATTCTAGATCTTTCTTACTTTCCATGAGAAGTGTTGTATCATCTGCATACCAAATGTTGGTGATATTTCTCCAACCAATTATTACCTCGATGACAGATTCCTCCAGATGTTTCTTTCTCATGACCACTCATGCGTACATATTAAATAATTAAGGTGATAGAACCTTGACGAATGCCTTTTCCAATTTTGAACAATTCTGTGTCTCCAAATGCTGTCCTTACTGTTGCTTCTTGATCAGAATACATAGATTGTATCAGTTGAAGGAGGTGTGGTGAAATTCTAATTTCGTATAGGCAGTTCCACAGCCTGTTATGATCAACACAGTCAAAAGGTTATGTACAGTAACTGAAGCACATATAGAGTTCTTTTGGGTATTCCCTTGCCTTTTCCATCATCCATCAAAGGTTAGCTATATGGTAACACATTCATCTTCCTTTTCAGAATCCAGCTTACATCTCATAACTCTGTTTTGATGGTTGCGTTCAGGTGTTGTTGGATGATCTTCAAGAGAAGTTTACTTGCATGGTCATTAAGGAGAAGAAGTGGTAGTTTGAACAGTCATCTTTCGTTAGTATTAGAATAAATACTGACATTTTCCACTCTTTGACCAGGATTCCATACACTTTGACATAGTGCTGCCAACGCCTTCGAGGGCAGTGGTCTCAGTAGTTCTTCTGGTATTCCATCAACTCCAGGGGCTTTGTGGCTTGGCATCTGTTTGTATACCCATTCAAGTCCAAGATATCTGGTTCCAGCTCCAGTAGTTCCTCCTCTCCTATGCCTTGTTTCTCCATTTCCATTTGTTTTTCCATTAAATAGAGTCAATTTGATTATGATATTCTCCATTTGGTTAGGCCAAAGTGTATAATCATTTTGGGCTGCTTGAACCAGGTATTCGTTATGCATAATTATTGTTCTTGACATAGGTGAATCAGACATTCTCCTGAACCATTTTGTGTTCAGTAACTTTCTATGATCCTGCCAGTTCCTTAGTGCAGCATAACATCCACTTCTGGTATTGCTGCCAGAAAAGTATGCAATATGAATTGAAAATATCACTTCCAGTCCAATGAATTTTGCGGATGCCTAGTATGTTAAGCCCATTCATTTCTGTTTCATGGACATTCACCTCATCTGGATGAAATTAATTGAATCCGCTTGTAAATACTTGTGTTGAAGTGAGAGAAAAATTCAGCTATGTTTGCATAACCAAATGACAGTGGCTTTGCTGGGAGAAAATCAGCCCGTAAAAAACCAAGATGATGAATAAAATGTGTGAATTTCATATCAGTTTGACAAGACCTTTAACTTCTGGGGGTATTTGAGACAGCACTTTCTATCTTTACCTTTGTTCACCAACCTCCTCCCATTTGTACATTTTTCTCATGGGTCTCATGACTAGTGGAATGGCTAGAGTTGTATTGGCAACAGCATCAAATAAGCCACCTAAAACAAAAGTTGAAACCTTGAAAAAATTTCAGGAAATAGCTTCCATAAGATAGCTATTCTTTTTTCCTCTGCCCTGGATTCTTCTGATGAGGAATGGTGTACTTTAGTTAAAGAACATATAATACATGTACTGTAATGTGAATCTAATTTAAGATTAAAGTGGGGTTCTCCATTTGATGTAGATTATTTTGCACCTTTTCCTGTGTCCTTCCTTCCTGTTGCAGAGTTGCGCACATTATATATACTATAAGAGTTGATTTTGAGGGTACTCTTAATTATCATTTATGCTTTCCCCGGAACTGTCTAACTCCACTTTGAATAATATTTACACCTTTTAAATTATATATGAAACTTCATTTTATTTGGTCTTCTCCGTTAGTCTGTTCATGGCTTTTAAATAGAAAGATTGTCTCATAGGTTCGTCACTTTTTAAGAATCCCAGTTACAAGCTGAGTAGAAGTACTGATTTTGGAAAACCACAGACTTTTATAAAAATCACATTAAACAGACTCAGAAAATGGTCTGGATGACTAGCATCAAAATGGTCTGGTTGACTATTTATTATTATTATTATTATTATTATTATTATTATTATTATTATTATTATTATTATTATTATTATTATTATTATTATTATTATTATTATTATATAAAAATAGTATATGGATGGAGTTCTTCCCCATGTCAAAAATCCATATTTTTGCTATGCCTTTAAAAAGTAAAGAAATCCAAAACTGTTCTTTATAGTATAGGGCTATTTCCAGTGCACATTTGCACTAGAACCTTCCACTGTTCCATTACTAGCACTTTGATGCTAAAATGAAGAAGAAGATGAAAATGTGTTTGTAAAAGCAGCACAATGTGATTCCAGATAAACTGCACTGATACTAAGATTTGGTTTTTAGATTTTTTTTTACATGTTCATCACAGCAGATAGGAGGACAGGAGTGATCTAAACAGAAAAAAGATCAAGGCATCTTGAAATTATATTCATGTACTTCACCACTAGAGCTTGAACGAGTTTTGGAACTGTGCATTCCAGAATCTCCCATCTGGAAGTTATAGTAAGTAAAAAAAGTAACTTTTCAGTTTCAGTTCCCATATTTTTATTTTTATTTAATTTTTTGTTTTTCAGATTTCAGTTAATTCCCCTCTCATTACTGCATCAGTCCAAATTTCAAAAAAACCAGTGTCCAAATTTGTGTAATGTGCATTTTGCTTAATAATTGACACAGTTGTGCTGAATCTATGTATTTTTTTAGAAAAGGGAGGGGAAGAGAACATTTTTGTCATGTTTATCCACAGAGATTTTCTGAATGCCCCAAAGTATGAGTTCCTTCTCACTTTTCTTTTCTTTTGTTCAGATGAGCCACAATGGAAAACTCAAATACTATCCTTTATTCTAGGCATATGAGTCCTAGGCTACATATTGAAAATCAGCCCTGACAATTGCTTTGTGATTAGGTGACAGGTGGTTAACGTATGAAAAAAGTCATTGGATTTTGAGATGTCCCCTGCTTGGTGTCACTTTGTGAATTGTAGTGAGCAGCCACCGTAAGCCAGTGGTTCCCAACTTTGGGTAACACAGGTGTTCTTGGACTCCAAGATTCTGAAGATTTGGCCAGTATTTTGTTTCCTTGGTTGATGGACACATCCGTTTACATAATTTTCAGTTCGCAAAATAAATCCATTGGAAATAATGCCTCTGGTTACAATTTTTTTTTTGCAATACCTTAGATTATGTAAGGCACTGCAATAATAATAATAATACCCAGAGTGCATTGCACCCCCATGACTTTCCAGTTTATAAATTATCCAGAATATGCAACTTCCCCGTGAACAGATTAACTTCGTCAACCGAGCTACGCCTGTATATTAATTTTTTTAAAGAACTTTAATATTCTTTTTGAGACTCTGTTTTTACAACTAGACATAGAATTCCCTTGGAAGCATGATTCTGACAAGCATGTAAGGAGTTTTAAAGTCTAATTACTTAGTTTAAAGTTAAATTGCATTCTGATTGACAGGTTCAAAAATTCAGATTGCCAGAGATTTTATCTTTGAAAAATGTAAGGGAAGAGATTGTTTGGTTTCATAAATATTTACTGAAGATACATGGAAAATATCCTCCTTTCTGGATGAAAATTCAGCTCATTTGAAATATTGGTGAATTGCCTTGATCTCGCCTGATTTCGGAAGCTAAGCAGGGTCGGCCATGGTTAGTACTTGGATGGGAGACCACCAGGGAATACCAGGTGCTGTAGGCGCCTGGAGTAGGAACTGACAAACCACTCCAGTATTCCTGCCAAGAAAACTCCATGGACGTGGAGTCATGAAGAGTCGGTCAGGACTGTAATGACACACACACACACACACACACACACACACACACACACACACACACACACACACACCTAGTGATACAAAGGACCACCCAAAAGGTAAAAAATAGTTACTCAATCATCAAGTCTGAACTCTCGGAGCAAAAATGAGTACATTGAGCTATCCTGTCTTGCACATATAATGAGAATATAGACGTGATCAGGCTATATTACTGGAAGGGGGGATTAGGAAAAGAGAAAGAGGTATGAGATGGGTTGATTCAACAAGGAATCCATAGAATGTTTCACTTTGCAAAGCTCCTGCTTGCTTGTCTGTACCACACAGTCTTAGAACAAAAAGCTGTTTTCTCTTTTGAAATGCCATATTTCAGGATCAATGTTTTAGCCCCTGCTGCCGGGCAGAAAAATAGAATAAATAAAAGTTGGTGGGGCCAACTATTCTCTTTCCAGAGAAGCAAGATTGGTCTTTATAATTTATGTGATCTGTTTTAAATCTGGAGATATTTGGGGTTATCTATTTCTGAATGAAGGAACAATGCTTTTAATTTAAAACATCATATGTCAAAAATCCTTTGCCCAAACTTCCCCAAATTTGGCACAGAGCAAGAGAATACTGTCTGCTACACTTATGCCAAATTTGGAGTTGTTTTGAAGCCCTCTTTTAAAATATATATATCTTTCTGTTTGTGCTTTTCCCAGCCTTTGAATTAAAAGTTTTTTTTAGCTCTGTCAGTACAAGATCATTGGTGCACTCTTGTGTTACAATATTATAGTCTTCATTAACATTTCAAACTTTCTAGCATATATCCCATGTGTTTCTGAGTAAATCTCCTTTTCTATATTGGAGCACAATTTGAGACAGTAACCTAGTGTTGTTCTCTCATGTACTTTTCTCGTAGAAATAATGCTGACTTTTGTGCAACTCAATAAAGCAGTTCCACTTTTTGTTCAGTAAATATTGTAAATGGGATCAATGGCACTGATCTTTCCTAATGCCCACTGCAAATTAGTCAGCTGTATTGGGATTACAGGGTTATCATCCACATAGCCAGGTCTTCTCTGCTTTAGGAGTGTTGACAAAACTAAAGTACAGTGGACCTTTGTATAACAAATTGGTTTGTATAACATAAAATATGTACAACATAAAAATTCCATAAATAGGGGAAATTTGCTTAACAGAATTATTTATGGGGCTAATCTGTACAACATAAAAATGGTCACGATTAGAGATGGGCACAAAACAGAAAAATGGTGTTTCAGTTTTTCGTTTGTCATTGAGAGGTCTGTTTCGGTTCATTTCTGTTTGTCAGGAATTTTTTGAAAATATTTGTTACCATTTTTTGTTTTTTTGTTTGTCGTTTCTACCTGCTTTTTGCATGGTTTTTAAAGCATTTCCGTGTGCAGGCATCCCCCAACACCCCAGACCAGAGGGAAAACACTAAAAAAAATGGATGCTGGCAGAGACACAGTATGACTAGGTATGCAGGGAGGCTGCAAAGGCAGCAGCGGGCGTTGCCCAGGGTGCAAGGCAGCCACAGAGTGACTGCACTGCGGGGCAAGGAGGGTACTCACCAAGAGGTACACAGCACGCACGCACACAGGGAGGCTGCAGGATTGAAGCTAGAGTCACAGCAGAGACAGCAATCCCACCCTAACTCCCACCAGAGACTGCAAGGAGGATGAGGGCTGCCAGAGCTTTTTCTGTCCTCTGTGGCTGCCAGACCTGCCCACCCAGTCTGCAACCTGGGCAGGCTATTGGTTGAACATGATCCCATCACATGGCTTGCCTCCATTTTGTGGCTGGTGGTGACATCCATTTTAAAGGGAAAAGAAAAATACATCGCGATGGGAGAAGACTAAAACAAATGTTTTAAGGACCCCAACCCCCTGGTAGGTATTATTAGACAATATAAATAATTATGGCTGCATTTTTATGGCTGTCCAGGGCGTTTTTTAACATTTAAAACAGCTCATTTCATTGTGCGTCGCCATTAACGGAAACGAAACGTAACAACCACAATTTTCGTGGTTCTGTTCATTTTGTTTCATTTTCATCACAATTTTCGTTTGTCATTTCATTGCATAACAGAAATGACAAATGGTAACAGAAACGAAAAAGTGTTTATTCCATGCCCATCTCTAGTCGCGATTAGGGATTACTCAGTCTTCAATGCATTCCTATGGGAAATTTGTAGAAAGGAAAATTTGTTTAACAGAATTTCAATTCAAATTACAGTGGTACCTTGTATAAAGGAATTAATTCATTCCAAATGAAATTATGTTAATCAAATTTTCCTTTATACAAATTTCTCATAGGAATGCATTGAAAACAGAGTAATCCCTAATCGCAACCATTTTTGTGTTGTACAAATTTGCCCCATGGACAATTCTGTTAAGTAAATTTCCCCTATCTCCAGAATTTTTTTAAGTTTTACAGATTTTATGTTATACAAACTGTTTGTATAGGAGGGTCCACTGCAATTCCTTTATACAAGGAACTAGAGATGGGCACGACTAGGGAAAATGACGTTTTTGAGTTGTCGTGTGTCGGAGGCAGTCCGTTTCGGCTCGTTTCCGTTTCTTGCAAAATTTCGCAAAAATTAGTCAGTTCGTTTTTTCATTTTTTGTTGTTGTTAGTACTGGTTTGGGGGTAACAGGCTCTGGAGGGAGCTGCAGTCCAGAGCCACAATTGATGGACTGGCAGACTCTTTGCACCCGCTGTGTCTCACGTACTTGCATTTGCAATGCAAGTAGATCTGGAAGGGTTTTTGCAAAAATTAGTACGGGTGAGGTTTCATTTTTGGGTGCCTCTCTTTTTTACTTGGGTCATTACGATTACTGGGGTTTATGGGGGAAGTCTCTCTGGTCAACCTGGCCAAGTGGCCATGCGATTGGTGGAAAATTTGCATGGTCCACTCCCAGTCAGCCATCATTGCAAAGCCAGGTGTAATAAAATAAAATAAAATAAAATAAAATCAATGGAGACTTTTTTTTTTTGCAAGACTGCTGACTGTAAAAATTCAAGCATTTTTAATTTTTGCATGTTTCTGTGGTTTAAAAAAAACTTTTTTGGATCCCCCCGCACTACATGGCAAATGGATGCGCCCTCCCAGCCGTACAGTCAAAACCTGGCCATGCGATTGGTGGAATGGCTCCAAAACTTTGCATGGTCCACTCCCATGGGCAAGCCCATCATTGCGAATGTGCAGGTGTAAAAAAATAAAATAAAATAAAATAAAATAAAATAAAATCAACGGAGACTTTTTTTTTGCAAGAAAAAATTGTAAAAATTCAAGGATTTAAAATAGCTAATTTTGTCATGTTTCTGTGGTGCTTTGGTGGGGTTTTGGGCAACGATTTCAAAAAAATATTGCAGTCGCCATTTTGGATCCCCCGCACTGCATGGCAAATGGATGCGCCCTCCCAGCCTGGTACCAGCAGCGCAGCAGTAGCAATAGCCAAGGAGAGGGGGGGGGAAACCCCCAAATAAAAACCCTTCTGGCCTGGTAGGATCAGACAGTTTTCGCCTACTTTTAGGGCCGGGAATCGCTTTTTTTTTAACTTTTAAAAACATTTTTCTGTGCCGCTTGGCAAAACGACAACGGTTCAAGCTTGAAATATTCCCGTTTCCGTTTCCCGAGTAACGGAAACGGAAATGGGAATACTTCTAAGTCATGCCCATCTCTACAAGGAACCACTGTATACAAAATAGAGTTGGGCAGGAATGATTGGTTTGTCAGTTTGTGCCAGTTCATCTTTTGATCAAACAGATGTTCAGCTCTTCCCATTCCTGCCTTCCTCCATTCGGTGCCCATTCAGAGGCAGCATCCTGGCATCCCAGCCCCACCTCCTCCGTGCTGCATCTAAGTAGGTGCCAATCAGAAAATGATGATGTAGCACTTGGGGAATAAAAACAGGAAAGCAAAGGTCCTCCACAACTCTTTAGAGGAATTTGGGTGAAAGTTTTGTGCCCTGTTTTCCAAAGCCCTATACCCCAATCTGTTTCATCACAAAATGTATGGAGAGACATCTCATTAGAACCCACTCTACTGCCTTTCCTTTTTAGAACTGGGCTGATCAAATGAGCTAACCCTAACCTTAACCCTAACTCAAAGCCATCTCTGTCAGACCAGGGATTTACTGTTGCACCAAACCCACTCAAATCTTCAGAGCATAGAGCCACTTTGTATAGTATTATATGTTTAAGTCTCTGGGCATCCTACCCTACTTTATGTCCTTTAACATACAAATCTACTCCTGGATATCCCAGACATTCTTTCTTTAAGCTAAGCAGACCAAGGACCAATTTGTTGTTATTATTCTTAAACAACTGGGAGTCAAGAATTCCTTGATGCTGACTGATCATAATTCACTTCACAATCTCTCTTTGGTCCAGTGCTGTGGTGCAACATCTTGCTCCCTTGTCTCCTATTGCTTATTATCACCTGGGTCTCAGGCCAGGACTTTACAGGATTAGTAGTTAGTATTGTGTCAGCAGAAGGGATATTACAAAGGGTAATATCCCTTCCATCATCTAAACTGGATGGACTGTGGTACAGTTGTGTGAGGGGAGATGATTGAAGGTGGCACCATACAGTATTGTTTGTGAGGAAATATTCTCATTTAGATCCGTCAGAGATGTTTGTGGGGAATGTTTCAGGCTACTAACCAGGACATGCAGATAAAATTGATCTTGGTTGATTTAGTACATATATATCCTGGCATGGGAGGGAGGTTTTCTTTTAGAAATTTGAGCACCACCCCATGCCAAAGTTATCAAAACATATCATCATTTGTTGATTATGGCACTAGGTCCAGATTCCACATAAATCTTCCAGGTATGTGGCTTCTTGAATTCAAAAGTAAAGCAAAATATTTGACCTACATTATTTCTTTTTATAAAAAGAACAGGGTACCACAAACCATTTTCACCCGCCTTATTGAAGAAGGGGGAGGGAAGGAGGGGAAAGGAGATCCCATAAATTGTTTCTTTTCTAAATGGAACAGCATAATTGCAGATTTTCTGGAAAGTTGTTCTTGTAAATCCCATAAGCAATATTGTGATCATTCTTGGGCATCAGACAGGTATTTAACAGTTGAGTTCAGGTTGTCTAGGATAACAGGAATGCTGTTATGCTGAATCTCTCTGCTGCTGGGATGAAATGAGTTGTGACATACCAGTGAAGATTAAATTTGTAACAGATAGAGCACATCTGAAACACTAGCTTATGATTTCACAGTGGCATTACAAGTCTTACTGCAGTATTTAAGCAGTTAGAAAGAATGCTTGTCATTAGGGCTTGAATTTTATAAAATTGGATTTTATTGTCTTTCAAGGAGCCATGGCAATGGTGTGCATAAGCCAAGCACATTATTTCTGTGACTGATATTTTACTGTTGTCAAAGTCCCGCTGCACCATCACATGTGCACAACTGAGATGGTGCAACAAGGCAAAGCTGCGTTCACCTCAAATGGTCACTTCCTACTTAAAACAACACCACTGATGAATCTGTGTATTTCGTTCATTGGAGAAGCAACATTTTTAAAAAAAAAACCTTTTGCATACATGCATTTTGCATATGCATGAATGTTTCTACCTGTTACATTTATAAATTGAGAGGATTCTTCTTTGAAAGATCAATTGACTTTCAGAATTTTAGTGGTAGCTTTTTTTGGGGCTAACTTAATTTTTTAGGATGCAGCTTTGGCAATATTGCTGTCTTTGTGGCACTGTTCATGCAGATAACTGTTGGTAATTAAACTAAAAAACTGCCCTGCTTCTGAAAATGAGAGAAAATGAAGGATGTCAACTAATAGAAGGGCTTGTAGCTGATAAGGTCTCTTTCTTTACAAAGATGACTGTTTAAATAAAAACATTTTAACTTCATGACCCGTACTGTATGAAATTCAATGTTAAGAAAAGCAATCCATCTCTCTGTTTGTGTGTGTTTGTTTACCAGTCTAGAATATGTGTTTGTATTCATTAAGTAAAGCAAGTATAATACAGTGGTACCTTGTATAAAGGAATTAATTTGTTTCAAATGAAATTATGATAAGCAAATTTTCCTTTATACAAAATTCCCATAGGAATGAATTGAAAACAGAATAATCCCTAATTGCGACCATTTTTATGTTGTACGAATTTGCCCCATAGACAATTATGTTAAGCAAATTTCCCCTATCTCCAGAATTTTTTTGTTGTACAAATTTTATGTTATGCAAACTGTTTGTTATATGGGGGTCATTGTATTGCTTAATACTAGTGATATGTTCAGGATCTTTGGCAGGATAGCATTATCTCCTAAAGCATAAACCATGTGTTCGTTATTCAGAAATTCTTGGGGTTCTTTTTGACACCACACATTCTGCTTGTACCATGGGAATTTCCATCTTTCTCTTTATCTGCTTTGTAACTCTACAGAGCAACCCCTGCTCTAGAGGGTCTGGAAAATGTACTCTGTGCTGCAGGAGAACGACAAAATCTCTATTGGCAATGGTTTTTAGAAGGTGTGAACTTAAAGGTAAATCTGATGGAAATTTTTAATGCATGCTTCCTCAGATTCCAGTCCATTTATATCCAGTGTCATTTATTTCTAGGCATGTGGGTATATCTGTGTATTCGCAAGTAAAAGAGTTTACTCCAAATCAGATATCCTTTGAAAGCTGTGTGAATTAACTATGTGACCAGTGATGTGAGATTCTTAAAATTACCATTTTGTACGGCTTAGGAAATGGGTGGGTAATTTCTATAGATGCTACAGTCCAGGTTCTTACTCTAGCAAATAATTAATCCAATTGACACCACCCAACATGCAAACTACTTGCAGAATAAATCATTGGGGACTAATTTTATCATTTCCCAATGGATCTTGACAATGGCACTACTTCTAAATTGCAAAAGTTGCTGTAATGCACTACTTACAATACAGGGCAGCAGAATCTTCTAACCATTCCATCTGGGCTGCAACAGGTTAATTTCTTGAGAAGGGTTGGGTTTTATGTTTATATTTTCTTAGCCTTGGTCAGGAAAAAAGCAGGCTTTTTTGCTCTTGTGTTGTGCCAAAGTGATTGGGTTTCATTTGTTTGAAAATCTAGTACATCCCAAGAGGTTACCTCGGTGTAGATTTCTTTCTTTCTGTATTAAATCGCTTATTGTCACAAACCCACAGACCAGTGCTGCTGGGCTTTGAAAATAACTTCTAAGAAGGCTTTCTTAGTGGTTGGAGCTGCTTCTGTATTGAAGGTTTTTTTCCCCCCAGCCTGCAGACTCGAGTACAGTCTGCAGCTGTTTGACTTGTGACAGTGATATGGATCCGATTGTACACAGTACGCTAAGGAGCCATGGATGCAGCTGGAATAGAAGTTATAAATTTTGAAAGCCATGCAGATTTTGCCCATTAATTGGTCACTAATAAAAGGAAACTCAACTGCTTCTAATGGTGGGAGCCTGTAGCTCTGTATCTGATAACAGGAATTCATACACATTACACAGTTTTAGTGATTCAGACCACGACTAATTGAAATATGAAGCATAGTGATCAAATTCAGCTTTACCAGCATGCACCCTAGTTTGGGACTGCATGGCGACAAGGTAGCATTTATTACTTATTCTCCATAACAGTGCCTGATTGAAATATCTATCTATGTTGTCAGCAAAGGCCCAGCTGGGTTATGGAACAGCTAATTGTCATTAAAAGTCAGGTCAAACAATCTAACTCTTTTGCATGCTAAGCTAGGAGAAAAACTGTATTACACTATTTAGAAAGTCAAGATTTCAGTTTTTAAGAAAAGTTGTATTAATATGAAAAATATTTACTGCACTTGGGAAACCACAAAAATAGGTGATTTAAAATGGAAAAGTAAATGCTTCTGATTCTAAAATCGTTTTTTCTTCATTAATGTGCCACATGACATTTACTGTGAAATCATATGCATGCCTATTCAGATGTAAATCCCACATTACCTGCTTTCCATTTTAACAGATATTTAATAGATATTTTATTAATAGCTAAATACATAGTGCCTGGAATAACCAAGACATGAACATGAACATGGTTTTGAACTTTATTAATTTTTTTGTTTATTAATTTAAAAGACGGCAATATTAGAGATACAGGGAAATCTGTCCTTCTGGTCAGTAAATTCATTGCAACAAATATTAGGAATGTGTAAATATTCCTGCCAAGAAAGCTCCATGGACATGGGGTCATGAAGAGTCAGTCATGTCTGTAAGGACACAACACAACAACACAACAATATAAGAAGTATTGTTCCAGAATACACCAAATGTCTTTTCTCCATGTAGGCAGTTTGATGTCAGTGGAAAACCCACAAAGAAGACATAAGCACAGCAGCATCCTACCAATCATGGTCCTCAACAACCATTACTGAAATACATACGCCTTGTGATATATGATACCCAACAGTGTCATCACTTCCATCTGAAACATCTCCACAAATGAAACTGAGATTTCTTTTCTCTTTTTGCCTCTTATTTTCTTTTGATCCAGTGGGCCTTGCTTTATACTTCCGCAAATGGAATGTGGAAGTTGAGTCATGGCAACTGGACTTCTTTTCTTGAGGGATCAAAACTAGAGATGGGCACAAAATGGAAATATTATCTGCTCCGAACAGCCTTTCAGTGCTGGGGGGGTTCTTTGCCTCCCTGCACTAGACCCAACATACAAATTGTGGACCATGTGGTCTGTCAGTCTTGGAGCCTGCATAAGGTTTCCTTACCTCTTTTGCCTCATGCCATTCTCCTGCCCACCAACCCTATTAGGAGAATGAGATTAGCTGGTCACACCAAGGCTGGATGAGAATTTTAGACTGCTATTCAGATTGGCCAAAGAGTGGTAGTGAGTTTTCACCCACCCCATTCTCCTCTGGTGAGGTGTGTTTTGTTACTATTCTACCAGTCACAATTGGTGGTTAGTGCAAGTGGCAAACCAAGTTGGTTAGTATTAGAAATTAAGTGTTCATAATTTACCCAGCATCCCTCTACATTAATAGTCTAGGATACTAAAATTATTAGTTAGAGCATTAAAATTGGCCCCTAGAGGTTATATGAGGGATAGCCAGACAATTTTTTTGGGATGGGTGCTGTGCTTGTGGACAGCACCCACCTACATTTAATTAGAACCTGTAATTCAGGCCACTTGCACTATTCTGAGGCCCCCATGGATTTTTGTCCTTTACAGTTTACTTAATACAGCTTTTGGGGCTGGATGGCAAAGTGTTTCATTTTGTGTTTGTTTGTTTGTTTGGTTTTTTTAATGAATGAATTTTAAATTAGTTTTGTAATGAAACAAAATGAATGAAATGAAATGCTATCCTCCCTTGGGTCCTAGAGGCACCAAAAAATCAGGGGAGCTTCCTCACGCTCCTCCTTGTAAACCCCTGAAATTTGGAGAGGTTTGGGGTTCAGGGGGCTGAGTTATTAAACTTTAAATGGGTCCACCTACAAAAAGATCATTTCTTATTGAGGCAGAAGCCTCTAATCACTTGCCGGGGGGGGGGTATTATCGGTTTAGTTCCGAACTTCTGATTCAATTAGAATAATTTTTTTCGTAAGAGGACTCCCTTTGGAGTTTAATAACTCAGCTCCCTGAACTCTAAACCTCTACAAATTTGGAGGGCTTACAGGGAAGAACTTGAGGAAGCTTGGCAGTGATTTTGGTGCGGAAACATACCTGTGATCACTATTTTGGAGTACATATTTTATGTACTCAAAAATAATGATTGCAGGCATGTTTTGGCACCAAAATCACTGTGGAACTTTCTCAGGCTCTTCCCTGTAAGCCCCCTGAAATCTGGAGAGAGGGCTGAGTTATTAATCTCCAAAGGGGTTCCCCTATACCTAATTGCCAGAGTTTGTATGGTGCATACCAGCAATATATTGGTTAATTGGGGTTAAACTGCTTAAATTAAGAAGCTTAATTTAAGGTTTGGGGTTAGGGGCTGAGTTATTAAATTCAAAAGGGGATCCCCCTAGGACAGTGATGGTGAACCTATGGCACGGGTGCCAAAGGTGGCACTCAGAGCCCTTTCTGTGGGCACCCGACATCGCCCCTTCATAGCCACCTGTATACAGGTTAAATTACTGTATTGGTACTTTGCAAAAAAATTAGTGGGTTCTGAATTGCAGTTTTGGCACTCGGTCTCTAAAAGGTTTGCCATCACTGCCCTAAGGAAAAGAGAGTCCCTAGGCTTCCTTCAGTTAGAATGACTGAAATATTAATATGTCCAGGCATCATTATTGTAAGCCATCTTGGTCCTTTTCCATAATTTTTCTCTGTTTCTCATTTGAAGGGGGGGGTACATACTGGAAAAAAATCTTCACACACACACCACCTTTTGTTATGTGATTGTTATGTGATTTATAAAATCCTGTTTCAACCTATATTTCATTCATATTTTTTTATGGCTGTGGTCAAAAAGAATTCAGAATGGCTTTATTAGAGAGGACCTTTTTTGTAGTTAGGTGGCTTGATAGTTCTTTGAGTTGGGTACCTGGATGCAAAGGGAGAGTTTGGGACTTTAATTCCCCATAATTTCACATCTGAAGTCTTTAAAATTGTTGCTTGATTCTCCTTTGTTAACAATTCCAGAAATAACTGTGTTGTTTATGCTCCACATGGTACATAAGGCATGTGACCTACTCTTTGAAGCAATTATGACACAGAGAGTACAACCATACTATATGATGACTTTTTTATTCTAAATCTTGCACTGTTTACTAATATTACACTGGTCTATGATTATTTATTTATATTTAATATATTATTATATCATCTCATTAAGAGGTGTGCTTTTTAAGCTGTCAGGTGAATAAGACTTCGACTTAATGATTTGTTTTATTTTCCATCTGTCACTAATGTCTGTGAATTCAGTTCCCCTTTTCTGGGATGTCTGCTAGAATGTATGCATAGAGATTAATCAATTTTCTCTGTTTCTCATTATCCTTAGCTCCTCTGACATCTAATCACCTCCTTAGCTAATTTCCAGTGTGTTTAAATAATATTTTAAATAGCTGTTCATCTTAGTTGCAATATGTTCCTTAAACCCCTTTTTGCATCCTGAATTTTCATTCACAAATTTATGTTTTTCTTTGTCCACATCATTTGGATGGCATTTCCATTTTCTGAAGGAAACCTTTGTATCTCAAAAAGCTTCTTGCCATCATCCAACCAATTTGTCCTCTAATTTCCTTGCTACACGGGACTCTATGCAAGCAAAACACACGCAAAAAACCTTTCCTTAGAGGGGAAACTTGCATGTCAACCATCTTGGATATGGTTGTATTGTTCCTGATTTGTGGTATGCTATGGAGGTTTTGACTCACTCCCTCATTTAATTGCCTCTGAACACAGAATGTATTAATCCCTGCCCTCAGCTGCTATTCAACTTTAATCTTTGACCAATAAACTAGTATTTTACTGCAATTTGAATAAACAAGTTACCCAATCAATCCTCCATTCTTTCACATTTTGTAACCCCAATATCTATGGTTTGTTAGTGCAGTGGAGTTCAGAAGATATAAGAGGAACAGATTCCCTTCCCCACTGGAGCCATACCTGAGACATACTCTGGAGCTTGTATTAAGGGAGCACAAAGAGGTGCAGTGGGGAAGGAATGGGGAAGAAATTTTGTTAGCATTAGATTTAGGCCGTTAACCACAGTTTCTATTGCATCTTGAATCAGAATGCTGTAGTTTTATCATTAGCTATAAACTAGGCTATTGAATCACAATCAAGCCATGTTTATATCCTGGCTTGGAGCCAAAGTTTCCTTTGGCAGGCACAACAAACAATTATATATTAGAATAACTCTGGGGTTTTCATTACAGCATTTAAAAGAGGGAAGAAGGCGCATATAGGCTCAATTGTATTTTCTGTTCTGATAAAGACATGCTTTACTGCAATGAGATTTTCACAACTGAAATGCCCCTTTGTTCATAATACATTAGACTTAAGTTTTTAGTTTTTGTTTTAAATTAATTTTTCAAATCATTGCTTATCATCACACACACTTAGAGTCACCTTCAACCCTAGTATCTCCTGTCCTATATATATTGCCAAATAACTAAAGCTCTCAGGGTGGTTTTCCAAAAAAGTTAAAACAAAACAAAGAAACCTAGAAGTTTAGTTCACTATAAAATCTAAAATAAATCTAAATCAAGAGAGACAGTTTGAAACTTAAGTTTAAGCTGATAGAACAGAAAAGCAACAGTGGGATGATTTAAAACCAATGGTCCAAATGGAATTGTTAGTCATAAAGAGAGTATACTTTTGTAAAGTGACCTTGGTAGCCAGATGGTCAGTACATAAATAAATAAATAAATAAATAAATAAATAAATAAATAAATAAATAAATAAATAAATAAATACCCTTTGAATCAGTTACTGAATGGATTTATTTATTTATTTATTTATTTATTGAATTTATACCCCACCCATCTTCCCAAGGGAACTCTGGGCGGCTTACAGGGGCTGAACAATTCAGCTAACAATACAATATAAAAGCAACAACAACAGTATAAAAACAACATCAATAAAGCAACTTAGGTGGTTACTTCACGTACCTCCGCATGCTGCGTTGAGCTTGGCTCCAATCTGAATTCGGATGCAGTCACATGGTCTAGTACCGGGGCCGACCCTCTTTTCTGTGTACTCACGTGCATGTTGGGTGAACGCGAACACATTCCAGCCTCACGTCTTTGATGCGCATTGAACCAATGGTTTCCTTTGCTTTCCACAGGTTCAGTATTCTGTTTCTTGCTTTCGTTTTTAGGTCTTTCGATGGAGGAGTGGTAGTTTGTGGTTCTCCCGGGGGTGAGGAAAAGCAGAGATGGTTAGAAGAGGAAGGGAGGATATTTAGGAGGCAATTGCCTTTTACAGCAGCCAGCATGTCATGCCGGGCGGGGTGAGCTAGCTAAGATCAGAGTAATTGTTGTTTTTCCCCTTTGGTCCTTAAAGAGGTCAGAGAGTCAATTTGCAAAACAGAAGGGGCAGCAGTGTTCCTATTTTAAATCACGGAGTGAGAGTACCCACGAGAAGATTTCGATTTTCCGGTTTTCTGAAGGCAGCAAACGAAAGCAGGTACGTCTAAAGGGAGGGAATGGTTATGCACTTCAAATCAACAAGAAACACACGTCTCTTCACTTCACATTGAAAAGCGGATTGAGCAGATTCCCGAGGTCCAGGAAGGGAATCTGTCAGCCCACTTGGAGTGCAGTTTAGGGGGCGTGGTCGGGGTGACCTCGCCTTGAATTCGCTGGTATGTGACGTTCGATCGAAGCCTAACTGTTCTGCAGTGGGGCGGCACTGAGGTCAGAGAGGTACATGAAGTAACCGCCTTAGGCATCCTGGCAGAAGATTCAAAGGCTCAGCAAACAGCACTAATTGAGTGAGCACACAGATGGCAGGGAAAAAACAAACAAACAAACAAACAAAAAATGTTAAGCTGAGTCGCCAAAAGCCTCGCAGAAGAGCAAAGTTTTTAATGCTCTGCAAAAGGTTAACAGGGACTCTGCAGAGCGCACTTCGCTTGGTAGGCTGTTCCAAAGCGAGGGGCCAGCCACCGAGAAGGCCCAGTTGCGGGTGGAAGTTTTCCGGGCCTCTCTAGGGGTGGCAACCCGGAGCGAGTGTGCTTGCGACTGCTGAACTGGACGGGCCGAGGTTGATCTCTGGATGATTTGCTCTGACAGGTAGTCCGGGCTCAAGCCATGGAGGGTTTTATAAACTAAAACCAGGACCTTGAATCTGATCCGGGATGCAACGGGCAACCAATGCAGGCGAGCCGGGACTGGGGTGATGTGGTCATGATGCCACACACCTGCCACCAGCCTGGCTGCCACATTTTGTACCCGCTGCAAACGCTGGAGGAGAGTCAAGGGCAACACCCCATGTAAAGAGTGTTGCAGTAGTCCAACCTCGAGATCACCAGCGCTTGCACCACAGTTCTCAGAGAGTCACCATCTAGGTACGGGAGGATCTGGGCGATATGACGAAGATGGTAAAAGGCAGTTCTGGCCACGGCGGCCACCTGGGCTTCCAAGGTGAGTGCCGGATCCAGAACTATGCATAGATTCTGAACCTATCCGCCAGTTGGAGGGAAACACCGTCCAGACTAGGGAGAGGGCCTCCATATCAAGATGGGGAGCTCCAGAAGAACATCACCTCTGTCTTCTTGGGGTTGAGCTTGAGCCTGTTGGCCCTGGTCCATGCCAAAACAGCATCCAGGCATTGGTCAAGAGTCCGGACAGCTTCCACTGCAGAGGTGGAAAAGGAGAGATAGAGCTGCATGTCAACTGATGGATTAATCAATTAATTGTGGACACTTCTGCAAAATCCATTGGTTCAGTCAGTTCACTTTAGTTATAACTAGCAACTGTATTTAGGCCACAGTTAAGCTGAAAATTTAAAAGAAGGATGTATTTATTAGATAATTTTTTAAAAAATATATCAAAACGGTGAGAAAAGCTTTTCTTGGGAAGGCATTATAACTGAGGCACAATTGCTGGAAATCCTTGTATAGAATCCACTTGTCTTATTCCATGTGGTGAAATGTAGAGAAAGCTTTCCTGAAAAGTCTTAGTCTCCCTGTGGAAGGATGGGAATGAGGGGGGGGTAGCCTTTCCTCTTGTAGGAGAGAATTCCATAGCTTGGAAGCAGCAACTGAGAAGGACCTTTCTTGTGTCCTCACTTCCCCTGATGGTTTTAAAGCCTGAGCAGGCTCCTAAATGGAGCATGCCTGTCTTGTCTGGATTAAGCACCATATCAGTTTCTAAATCACACTTACAGTCTGACTGAAGTGTTTTTATAAATCTCATTTTTTTTTAAAGGAAGAATTTGCAACCTCCTGGATGCAAATTCTGGAGGTTAACGCCTCCCTATAAGATCTGAATTATGACGGTATTAGAGATGGGCACAAAACGCCAAAATGGTGTTTTGTTTCATAATCCATTCCCCTACTCCATTTTGTTTCGTTAATTATGAAATGAATTTTTATTAAAAAAAATTGTTTCATAATTCATTTTATTTCGGGTTCGTTTTCCTATTTTTTTAGCACCACTGGTCAGTTTTTATTATTATTATTTTATTATTTTTATTTTATTTTTTAATCCTGCTGGCCCGTGGGATGTTTTTATTTTTATTTTTATTTTTATTTTTATTTCATTTTTTTACTGCCAACCATGTGGCCCACCTACCAGCTGTAGCATGGGCTGGTCGGCTTTTTTTTTTCTTTTCTCTGCTGGCCTACAAGCCAGTTTGGTGACCCAAAAGAATTATAAGCATTATTAATGTTTCAGAAGAAGAAAGAAAGAGACAAAGAAAGGAAAGGAAAGCAAAAAGGAAAGAAAAGAAAATGGAAATAAAAGAAAGAGTATGTCTTTCCTTGTCTTAGGTCATGTTTATAAGCTTGCATTATTAAATGCGACCTGCCAATTGTACTGGTGCTAAAAGCATGTCATATAGGAAAATAAAATAACATGCAAAATGGCACCAAGCAAGCAAAGCCCTCCTGCCAAAATTGTTTATATGGCTTTGAAGCATTTGTTGCAGTATATGCAGCACTGGTGCCCCATTCCTTGCTTCTCTTGTGTCCAGTAAACTTTTATAAATAGAGTGGGACATTTTCATTTAAGACATCTGCTTGTTTGATATGCTGTGGTATAAATTAGGAACACACAAAGCAGTCTTTTACAAGGTCAGGCTAAGCTCAGTATTGTCCACTCGGACGGGCAGTGAGGGGCTCTCCTCCAGACATCTTTCACATCACTTGTATCTTTTTATATGGACAAAATTAGGATCGGATCAGTGACCTTCTGCAAACAATGCATGTGCTTTATCACTTGGGTTAGACTTTTTTTTTCACTAGAGACATTTTCTTGTAATGTCTGCTAAAGAAAATATCACAAACTGGTAGATACGTATTTGTTTGCTAGCTAATTAGATATATCTCACATAATTTGGTATGCCCCTCTTAAGTGCTTCTGATCTGTTTAGATTAGAGGGCACCCACTAGTTAATGAAGAATGTAAAATGATCCAGCCCAGGTAAAACCAAGAGAAACAACAAAATAAGAAAACAGCATGTGTGTGTATGTGGGGGGAAGAACAACAAGAAACAAGCCACAAGAATGTGAGAGAACTGAAAACACATTGGAAACACAACCTGCCTGAAGAATCTCAGAAGGAGGCAAACACAGAGATCGCGTAATGGCACCCTGCAATTCCAAAGCAGTAGCTGGAACAGCCTATTTAGAAGCAGAAGTCCCTTAATCGGAAATAGGCCTGATTGACTTAGCACGAGTTTTTCTCACCTCTGTGTTTTTCAAATTAGCATTCATTTTTGTGAATGGTGATTGGGAAGTAAATATTTCTTTCATTTGCAAGTCTGGTTGCCCAAACGCAAGGGATCCTCTTGCTGGAGAACCGGTGTGCTATCATCATCTAATTGTGAGCAGACCATTCATAAGAACATAAGAAGAGCATGCTGGATCAGGCCAAAGGCCCATCTAATCCAACTTCCTGTATCTCACAGTGGCCCCACCAAATGCCTCTGGGAGTGCATGAGACTAGATATCTGTCTCCTGATACCACTTCCCTGCATCTGGCCATTGAAGTAACCTGGTTTTAAGCCTGGAGATTTTCCATCATGGTTTGTAACCTGTGATGGACTTCTCCAGGAATCTGTCCAATCCCCTTTTGAAGGCATCCAGGCTAGATGCCATCACCACATCTTGTGTCAGGGAGTTCCACAGAGTAACAACACGCAATGTAACTTGACCCTGGTATACAAAGGAAATGGGTTTCTGCTGAATATCCTTTGCTATCATTTCCCATTCATCCTCTGCCATTAGCTCAATAGGGAAAATATAGGTAGTTACTTCCAAATGCTAGACTGAAGTGAGAACTTTCTTGCTAGCAGATGACCTTTCTGAATCCTGACAGATTTAGGGTTGTAATTCTTCATTTAACACAGCCAGGAGCATAACACAAAGTAACCTGCAGAAAAAATGACTGTGGATGCTATAATGTTATAAATTCTGGAAGAGACTATGCTTGACTAAAAATTATAGTGCTTGTAAGATGAGAACTCTAGATAGTTGAAAAAAATCTTATGAGTGCTTGAAAGCTCCAAGAGTATATAATTAAATATCATTAAGGAGCAGTTTCTATATAGTATATATGAGGGAAAACTCCATAGAAAGTTCTGTTCTAAATTGTCACTTTGGTTCATGACGTTAATATATATAGTTTGTTTGTTAATACATTTTTCTTTCTAACTCCTTGTACACACTGGCTTCTTTCAAATGTAAGAGTCCATGTGTTGCTACTTGAATAAGCCTGGGTGAATATGAGAGTTTAGTGTATGTTTCCCCCCCCCAAGGAAAAACCATAAGATGGATATTCAAAACATTGTTTCATGGCTTTAACTAATCACAGTTTCTCATCCTCTTTGAACTAGGCCAAACTGTGGTTAGTTTAACCATTGTTTACAGAAAATGACGTTTTAGTGAAAATGAAAGAGGAAAGTGCCAAAGCATGACTATAGTTGAACAATAAGAAGACAAAAAAATCATTACTAGAGAACTGCACAACTTTAAGTTAGATAAAGAAAAATTGAAATAGAGATCATGTATACCTTGGTTCAATCACCAATCCAAACAGAGATTGCATCCAAGAAATCAGAAGACTGAAACTCGGGAGAGCAACACTGGGGGAAAAATTTGGAAAGGACAAGGATGTGTCACTCAAGAGCAAGATTATCCATACCCACACATCTCTGATCACCATGGGTATGAAGGTAAAGAAAGCTGACAGGGACAAAATTGGTTTGTTTGAAATATGTTGGCTGAGGAGAACTTTGGAGATTCCCCCAACTTGCAGAAAAATGTGGAACCTAGAGCAAATCAAGCCTGAACTGTCTTTGGAGGCAAAAATGATGAAAGTCCTATTTTGGGCAAATCAGAAGAGGGCAAGATTCAATGGGGATGAATAATGCTGGGAAAGGTTGAAGCAGCAGGAAAACAGGGAGAACAAATATGAGTTGGAGAGACATCCTAAAGGAAGCCACAAACCTTCTGGGTTTATGTGAGCTGAGCAGAGCTGAGGACATACTAGAGTTCTTTCATTCATAGAGTCACCACTAGGGATGTGCACAAAACAGAAAAAAAGAGTTTTGTTTGGTTTCGTTTCTACTAATGGTTCATTTCGTTTCACGTTTAAATGATTTTTTGTAAAAAAAAAAAAAGGTAATGCAATGAAACTGTAACAAACAATTTGTTGCTCTATAAAATGGCTCCCCTGGGTTCTAGAGGCACCAAATTTGGTTGGTAGCTTTTTCCCCAAGATAGCCATTTTACAGAGTAATGAAACATTTCATTTCCAAAGGGGGGAAAGAACCATTTTGTTTCATTTCGTAATGAAATGCTGTTTCCCATTTCGTTTCATTCTATAATGTTTTGAAAGCTTACAAAATGATGAAACAGTGTGCCATTTTTTTAAGGTGCCCATCTCTAGTCACCACAGATTGTAGGTAACTTGACAGCACTTAATGACAGCAGCAACAGAAACAAACCAAGATCAAATTATTGCTTCCAGTTCTGTCTTGTTTCAACAACACACAGTAAAACCTAGTTTCATATTTTGACAACCAAAGCTAGAAAAAAATTACTGTAGGAGTTTTGGTTGAAGCTCTCAGAATCACCAATGAGCATGTCTAGGGAAGTCTACATATCACAGTAGGAATACTTCTGGTTTAATCCAAGAAGCAGATAACAAATGATAACGATGTACCTAACATGCAAAGTCTTGAAATTCTTGACAGTTAAATTAATATGGTTTTCTTAAGTTTAAAAATGCACTCATTTGCTCTCACTACAACCATTTGCAATCTCATGAGCTTCTGTAACTCCCCCCCAAATAAACCCCCTCAAACTTCTCAGTCTTTTCTTAAGTGAAGATATACCAAGTCCTTGATCATTTTAACTGCATTTCTATATTTTTAAATATTTCTATTTGCTTAAAATTTGTTAAGAACTGCAATGCCTAAGGAGGCCAAAACATAAACTTTCCTGGCTAAAGCCACTTTCCTCTGGAGCAAGCTTTCAATAGATGTTAGTCGGGCACCATTGGTCTCTAGTTTAGGAAATGAATGAAGTCTGATGAGGCAAAAAACAGTGGCTGCTCTGAACAGCCTTTCAGTGCTGGGAAGGGCTCCTTTGCCTCCCTGTACTGGACGTGGCATGCAAACTGCGGACCATGTGGTCTGTCAGGCTAGGAGCCTATATAAGAGTGAAGGCTTCCTTACCTCTTTTGCCTCATGCCATTCTCCCATAGAATAACAGAGTTGGAAGAGACCTCAAGGGCCATCTAGTCCAACCCCCTGCCATGCAGGAACCCCTTCATAATATTTCTGACAGATGGTCATCCAGCCTCTGCTTAAAAACCTCCAAAGAAGGAGACTCCACCACCCTCCGTGGCAGCATATTCCACTGCCGAACAGCTCTAACTGTCATGAAGTTCTTCCTAATGTTCAAATGGAATCTCTTTTCCTGTAGTTTGAAACCATTTCCCCGAGTCCTAGTCTCTGAAGCCATGGAAAACAAACCTGTTCCCTCTTCAATATGACATCCTTTCAAATATTTAAACATAGCTATCATATCCCCTCTCAGTCTTCTTTTAGAGAGGCTAAACATTCCCAGTTCCCTAAGCCGTTCCTCATAAGACATTTCCTCCAGACCCTCAACCATCCTGGTATCCCTCCTCTGCACCCGCTCGAGGTTGTCAACATCCTTTTTAAATTGAGGCACACAGAACTGGACACAGTACTCCAGGTGGGGTCTGACCAGAGCAGAATAGAGTGGCACTATCACTTCCCTTGATCTAGACACTATGGTTCTGTTGATGCAACCAAGAATCGCATTGGCTTTCCTGGCCGCCGCATCACACTGCTGACTCATGTTCAATTTGTGGTCCACCAAAACTCCCAGATCCCTTTCACATGTACTATTCTCTAGCCAAGTATCCCCCATCCTATATCTGTGCAATTCATTCTTTTTTCCTAGATGTAGCACCCTACATTTCCCTCTGTTGAAATCCATTCCATTAGCTTTGGCCCAGCATTCTAATCTGTCAAGGTCCTTTTGGATTTTCATCCAATCCTCTGGGGAATTAGCAACCCCTCCCAATTTGGTATCATCTGCAAATTTAATTAGCATATTTATTTATTATTTATTTATTTATACAGCTTATATACCGCCCGTCTTCCTGAGGGAACTCCGGGCGGTTTACAACGACTGTGCAACACAGCAAAATTACAAAAACAGCAATGTAAATAGTAACTAAACTAATAAAAGCAAACAGGAGCAACAACAGCAGATGACGGGACTGAAGAGAAAGAAAAAAAAAAACATTGATTGGGTCACCCAAACGCCTCCCGGAAGAGAAGGGTTTTCAGCGCCTTCCGGAAGGCAGGCAGGGACTTTCTAGGCGCACTTCTGCTGGGAGATGATTCCAAAGGGTCGGGCCCGCCACAGAGAAGGCTCGGGCCAGGGTGGAGGTTTTCCGAGCCTCCCTGGGTGTGGCCACGCGCAGCATGTGCGCCTGCGACAACCAAGTCGGACGGGCCGAGGTTGATCGCTGGTCGATCCGCTCCATCAGGTAGCCAGGTCCTAGGCCATGGAGGGTTTTGTAAACCAAAACCAGGACCTTGAATCTAATTCGGGCTGCAACGGGTAACCAATGCAGGCGAGCCAGAACTGGGGAGATGTGCTCAAATCGGCGCACACCCGCCACCAGCCTGGCCGCCGCATTCTGGACCCGCTGCAGCCGCCGAATTAGAGTCAAGGGCAACCCCATGTAGAGCGCGTTGCAATAGTCCAATCTCGAGATCACCAGCGCCTGGACCACTGTACTGAGGGAGTCCCCATCCAGGTACGGACGAATCTGGGCGATTCGACGAAGATGGAAAAAGGCAGCCCTGGACACGGCGGACACCTGGGCTTCCATGGTGAGCGCCGGGTCCAGGGCTACGCCCAGATTCCGGACACAGTCCGATGGCCTGAGGGAAACACCCTCTAAGATGGGATACGGGCCACCGTAGCTGGATGAGGAAGTCCCAAAGAACATAACCTCGGTCTTATCGGGGTTGAGTTTGAGCCTGTTAGCCCTGGTCCATTCCATGACCGCGCCCAGGCACTGATCGAGTTTCCGGACAGCCTCATCTGCAGCGGTAGAAAAGGAGACATAGAGCTGCGTGTCATCAGCGTACTGATGACAGCAGACTCCATGT
The DNA here is from genome assembly GCA_029282475.1 of Phrynocephalus forsythii. Classification (NCBI taxonomy): domain Eukaryota; kingdom Metazoa; phylum Chordata; class Lepidosauria; order Squamata; family Agamidae; genus Phrynocephalus; species Phrynocephalus forsythii. Next base: position 66,058,752 of record JAPFRF010000007.1, on the reverse strand, counting down.
CCCCTAATGACCTCAGCCAGCGGCCTGATGTAAATGTTGAACAGCATGGGAGAGAGGGACAACCCCTGTGGAATGCCACAAGGGAGTATCCAAGGGGCCGACAACTCGCCCCCATGCTGAACCTGCTGGGGACAGTCTCCGAGGAAGGACCGGAACCAACTGTAAACAGTGCCCCCGATCCCAACCCCAGAGAGTCGATCCAGCAGGATACCGTGGTCGACGGTATCAAAGGCCGCTGACAAATCCAGGAGGACCAACAGGGAGGAGCACCCCCTGTCGGCCCTCCGGAGGAGGTAATCTTGCAGAGCGACCAAGACTGTCTCGGTCCCTCGACCAGGCCTGAACCCAGACTGGGACGGATCCAGGGCGTGCTCTCCTTCCAGATAAGATTGGAGCCGGATCGCAGCCACCCTCTCGATCACCTTGCCCATAAAGGGAACATTAGCAATCGGGCGATAGTTGGTCAAGTCGCCCGATGCTAGGTTGGGTTTCTTCAGAATGGGCTTTACCACAGTCTCCTTCAGGTGAGAGGGAAAAATCCCTTCCCCGAAGGAGGCTGTGGCGATGATCGATGCCCATTCAGAGATGTTCCCACCAACTGCTTTCATAAGCCATGATGGGCAAGGGTCGAAGGGGGTGGACGCGGGCCGGCAATGGGCAATAGCCCTGGAGGCCTCAAGTGAGGTGACAGGCCCAAACTCAACCATATGAGGAGACCGAGGGGGCACAGGCGCAGGGGATGCCGAGGGTGGGCTATGGCAACAGGATTCGAAACCGGCACGGATGGCCTCTATTTTTGATCGAAAAAAGGCTGCAAAATTCTCACTACTGAAATCAGTAGGAGGAGGCCTAGACAGTCCAGGATTAGTGAGGTCGCGAACCACACGGAACAATTCCGCTTGGTGGTTCGAGGCCTCACTAATTCTCAGGGTGCAATAAGATCTTCTAGCAACCCTGATCGCGTGAACATAGCGCTTGGACTGTGCGATGACTGCAGCCTTCTTAATAGCCGTCCAGTTCTTCCTCCAGCTGCGCTCCAGCCTCTTCCGTTCTTGCTTCATCGCTCGAAGCTCTTCCGTAAACCACGGTGAGGAACGAGCTCTACAGCGGATGAGGCACCTAGGGGCGATCTGGTCGACAGCCCGGGATGTTTCATCAAACCATTGATCCACCATGGAGTCTACCAGATCGTCAGCCAGTCCGCCAGGAGGCTCCCCGAGGACTTCCCGAAACCGATCAGGGTCAAGGAGTCTATGGGGGCGGGCCCAAACAGTAGGCCGGAGGTCCCCGCGGGGTGGGGCGGCGATCGATACAGAGAAGGACAGCAGGTGGTGGTCTGACCATGACACGGGGGTGGGAACAAGGTCCCACACCCTCAGACACGAGTCCTCAGACGCGGAGGAAAATACCAGATCCAGGGTGTGTCCAGATCTGTGTGTTGGGCATAAAACATGCTGGGCCAGGTTCATGGAGGCCATGGACTGCATGAATTCCAGAGCAGCACCAGATTGCACGTTGAGATCACCCACCACCAAAAGGCGGGGGGTTCTCAACAGGGCAGCGGCGATGAACTTGGTGAGCTCTGGTAGGGATTGTGCTGGGTTCCGGGGAGCACGGTAACCGAGCACAATGCCAAACCTGTCCCGCTGCCCAACCAACAGATGAACACATTCCAACCCTGGGATCACCAACGTTGAGGCCCTGCTGATTTGAATCCCTGTATACGATGGCCACCCCACCCCCCTTACGACCCTCCGACCTTCCTGCCCCCTGCACCAGAAACCCAGGCGGGCACAGCTGGGCGAGCGAAGCCCCCCCCTCTGCACCCACCCAGGTCTCGGTAATGCACGCCAGGTCGGCCCTCCCATCAACGATGGTATCATGAATGATGGGGATCTTATTATGGACCGACCTGGCGTTCATCAGAAGGCAAGAAAGATCGGAGGCGCTGGCGGAGTGGCTCCGAGGCATGTGACAGTGAGCTGGAGGGTCAGAACGGGGACAGGCGCGAGATGCACCGACCACGGCCCAAGACGACAGGTATGGCGGTCCCTGCCTGCATGATGGAGGGTGAAAAAAAAATTAACACAACAACGCTAAAATACCACTATAAATAAAATAGACAACAATATAACAAGAACAATTACAAATTACAAATTACAAATTACAAAACAGACAACAAATACTCTCTATTCCTTCCTCCAAGTCATTAATAAAGATATTGAACAGCACTGGACCCAGAACAGAACCCTGGGGCAACCCACTGGTCACGTCTCTCCAAGCTGATGAGAGGCCATTTATGATCACCCTTTGGGTGAGATCAGTCAACCAATTACAAATCCACCTAACAGTAGCACTATCTATCCCACTTCCTGCTAACTTCTTAGCAAGAATACCATGGGGAACCTTATCGAAGGCCTTGCTAAAGTCCAGATAAGCAATATCCACAGCATTCCCCTCATCCACCAGGCCTGTAATTCTATCAAAGAAAGAGATCAATTTAATCTGGCATGACTTGTTTTTAAGAAACCCGTGTTGACATCTTGTAATGACAGCATTGTTTGTTCGATAATTGCAGACTGACTGCTTAATAATCTGCTCTAGGATCTTTCCGGGAATTGAAGTCAAGCTGACTGGGTGGTAATTATTTGGGTCCTCTTTTTTCCCCTTTTTGAAGATGGGGACAACATTAGCCCCCCTTCAATCGATGGGGACTTCTCCTGTCCTCCAGGACTTCTCAAAGATTATTGCCAATGGTTCTGAAATTACTTCTGCCAGTTCTTTTAATATCCTTGGGTGTAATTCATCTGGCCCAGGAGACTTAAATTCATTTAATGTTTCCAGATGTTCCTGTACTACCTCCCTACCTATTCTATGTTGCAATTCCCATCCTACCTCATCTACTCTTTGTCCCAGCGGATCTCTTTCTTCCTTTTTGGAGAAAACTGAGGCAAAAAATGTGTTGAGTAGTTATGCCTTTTCCTTGTCTCCTGTTAGTAACTGGTTATCATTTCCACCCGCCCACCCTATTAGGAGAATGAGATTAGCACCAGGGCCAGATGGGAATTTTTGACTGCTACTCAGATTGACCAAGAGTAGGAGTGAGTTTTTACTCATCCCATTCTCCTCAGGTGAGGTGTGGTCATTTACTATTCTACCAGTCACAATTAGTGGTTAGTGAAAGTGACAACCCAAGTTGGTCAGTATTAGAAAGTAGAGTGTTTGCAGTTTATCTGGCAGCCCTCTATATCAATACACTAGGACAGTGGTGTCGAACCTTTGACACTCCAGAGGTTTTGGACCACAACTCCCACAGTCCTTTGTCATTGGCAATGCAGGCTTGGAATTCTGGGGGTTGTGGTCCAAAACATCTGGAGTGCCAAAGGTTTGCCACCACTGGTCTGGAATATTAAGATTATTAGTTAGAGTTTTACAATTGGCCCCAAGATGTTCGATGAGGGCTGGTCAGACCATTTCTTTGGGATGGGTTCTGTGCTAGTGGACAGCACCCATCTAAATTTAATTAAATCCTGTAATTCAGGCCACTTGCAGTATTCTGAACCCACCCCCCTTGAATTTTCGTCCTTTGCAGTTTACTTAATACAGCTTTTGCGGCTGGGTGGCAAAGTATTTTGTTTTGTTTCTTTAGTTGTTTTGTTTTGTTTTGTTTTGTTCCCAGCACTGAAAGGCTGTTCAGAACAGCCATTGTTTTTTTGCCTGATCAGATTTAATTCATTTCTTAAACTAGAGATGAATGGTATCTGACTAACATCTATTGGAAGCTTGCCCCAGAGGAAAGTGACTTTAGCCAAGAAAGTTTAGTTAATAACTAATCAATAAATTGTGGCCCAATTTGAACTCCACAGTCCTTGTCCCATCTCTTTATTTCAGGGCTGGGGTGACAAAAAAAAAATAATAATAAATAAAAAAGACAAAAACCTTGTGGCACCTTAAAGACTTCTTCTTCAAGTGCCATGTCCTCGTACAACATTGGCAATCAGTAGTCTGAACTGGTTTCTATCTAAAGCTGTTCTAAATAGAGCAGCTGTGCTCACTGCGGACCATTGGCTGAAGTTCTTAAGCCAGAATGTTCTTCTATGCCATGGGCCATGTTTCCCATCTATTTTTCCTTTAAGGATTACCTGCAGCAGATGGTATTTCTCATTGTGCATTATGTGTCCGAAATATTACATTTTTTCTCTAGCTTTTTATTCATGTGCTGTAATATAAACACATTAGTAGCTCTGGTTGTCCAAAGTATCTTCATTTGATCCACATATTGAATACTTCCAGCTTCCTGTATAATGTGTCTGTAAGGGTCCAAGTTTCAACACCGTAGAGCAGTATGCTGAATGCACAGGATCGAAGTATTTGAGTGCAAAGTCTGACAGATATGTCCCGGTTTCTCAAGATGTTGCTCATTCTCTGGAAGGAATTTCTAGCTTGTTTAATTCTACAATGGATTTTGTATGAAAGATCCCAGTAATCCTTGACATAGCACCCCATGTATTTATAATAGGATATTCTCTCAATTATATCACCCTAATGACTGTTATATTTTAATGTGAGCTTTCATGGACTAATCTACTTCTTCAGACACATGAGGTAAAATACAGAGTTACACTGTAAAACATTCATGCCTAGCTTTAAAATACGGTGGTGTTTGTTTTAATTAAGGTTAAATTATACATAGCTGCATTTTACTATTGTAGAGTTGTTCTTAGATGTTCAAATTGGTTTTAATTTGTATGTTTTTTATTTAAAAGTAGTTTCAGCTAGTGACAGGGTGTAGTGTTATTTTATTGTCTTTGTTTGCTTTCTTCTACTGTGTCACACTATTTATTGCATATTACAAACTGCCCAGAGAATGGCAACACTTGGGATGGTAAAAAAATGGAAATAGATTAATAAATTAATTTAAAAAACAAACAAACAAACAAGGTAGGTGATAACAAAGTTAAAAAGGGTTCTGTGCCTGAGCAATGGTATTATACTTGCTGCTCTCCACTGCTGTGAGAGAGCAGCAAACCTTGTAATGAACTAAGATTGTGTTTTCTATTTCTGCTGTGCTTGTCAACATGGAAAGAATATCTGGGCCTGAAAATAATTCTGTCAACTCCCTGGGTACATTTGATTGACAAGAGTCCTGGAGAGTCCACTCTCAGCTCATGCAAAAATCATTAAAATATAAACATGCTCAAGTTATATGTGGCATTTTATTCATTTTCACAGAAGTCACATTGCTACTGGAATACTATTTTTTCACAAATGACAAGAACAACATAACAACTGCTCTTCTCTCTCTCTCTCTCTCTCTCTCTCTCTCTCTCTCTCTCTCTCTCTCTCTCTCTCTCTCTCTCTCTCTCTCTGAAGTGAAATGAGATGGAGGAAATAGGAAAGCAAAAATACATGTGGAAACAACTAACCAATTTGATCCTTAATGACTATTGCTAAGATAATCACTATGCAGTGATATTTCTATTAAGAAACCTTTCTATTGTTATTAAGTTTCACATCTTCCTTCTCACTTTTATTTAAATGACTGTCTGACAGCAGAGAATGAAATAGTTGGACAGTATTGATGCAACCAATATGGATTTGACCAAACTCCGGGATGCAGTGGAAGACAGGAGGGCCTGGTGAGCTCTGGTCCACAGGGTCACGAACAGTTGGACATGACTGAACGACTGAACAACAACAACACTCAGCATTACTTCATGGTTCTGATGTTGTGACTTAAGGCTCAAAAAATCCCATGCCAAATAAAACCTCATCCCAAAAAAAGGTTTTATGAGATTTATTGCTGTTTGATTTTGGCTGGTTACTGGAATGATTTGAGTTGAATCAGAAACAGTCTCAAAAAATAATCACCACCATCACCACTGTCATCCTTGTGGGCCATCAAGTCAATTCTGCCTCTTGCAGTGGTTTGCAGAGTGTCCTGGGTGGAACTTAGGGCTCTTCTCCCAGAAGGCACTGTAGGGAGTCAAACTACCAGATTTTGGCTCCACATCCAAATACATTAAGTCCTTAGCTATCAAGCCACAAGAGTTAATCAGTACCTCTTGATCAAGAATCATGCATGGTACCTTGAAGGGCAGGTGGCATAACAATGCAACCAACAGGTTTCAGGGGAAAAGTTCCTTGATTAAATTTGGGAAAGAAACAGGAGCTTTTCTTGGGGTGTGTGTGTCAACATTGCGATATAACCAGTTCCTCCTTAAATAACATTCAGTGAGTGACAACAAGCTGGTGGATTGGAAAGTCATGTGTAAGACACAGTCAATCTTCTTCTTCTTCTTCTTCTTCTTCTTCTTCTTCTTCTTCTTCTTCTTCTTCTTCTTCTTCTTCTTCATTTCTTTTGTATGTTATATTGACATTTTTGATCATTTTAATTACCTTTACACTGAGCTGCTTTGGATTCCTTCAAAAAAGAAGAATGTAAATTTGAACATCGGAGACATTTTTAGCTGAGGGACTCCAGCTTTCTAGGTCACTGAGGGTATAAGATCTGTGTGGCTGTTTATGAGTAGAGATGGGCACAAAACAGAAAAATGGGGGTTCGTTTCCATTCCATTTTGTGCCCATCTCCCTTCATTTATTGTTTTTCAGACACAATATTTTTTTTAAAAAAAATTGTTCCGTTTTCCCTCAGTGGATGTCATCCCTGTGGGAAGACTTTAAAGAGACCCCATTCTGCCTCTGCATGCAGAGGTGGAACGGGGTCTCTTCTTCCCCACACTCGGGTGCTGTCATGCCCGGAAGGGGAACCCCCTTCATCATCTGCATGCAAGAGGAGAACGGGGGTCTCTTTCTCCCTGCACTGGTCATGAGAGTGGCAAGAGCTGTCCGCGTGGGAAAGATCCCTTTGGGACCCCCATTCAGTCCCTCTGCACGAAGAGGGGCAGAGCCCAGTTGTCATTCCGCAAGAGGAGAGCTGCACCCTCCGGGCTCTGCATGCAGAGCCCAGAGCCCAGTCACCTCTCGCTGCCCTCCGCTTGGGGAATGACAGCCCACTGGCCTGCCATTCCCCAAGTGGAGATTGCCGCCATGACTCATGCAGGGAAGATCCCTTTCAGATCCCCCTTCAGCCCGCTGCATGCACACAGAAGGGCGAAAGGGGGTCTCTACTTCCCAGGGTGGGATATGACAGCGCCCGGGTGCTGTCATGACCCGGGCGGGGAAGATCCCCCTTTCAGACCCCCCTTCGCCCCTCTGTGTGCAGAGGGGAGAAGGCGGGACTCGGCTTCCCCCGAGGCTCAGCCAATCTCCTCCACCCCGTGTGACAGCTGCCCAGCTGCCACCCGGGGTGGAGGAGATCGGGCCGCAGTCTTGCCTCTGCACATGGAGGTGAGACCACGGGTGAGGCTCAGCCGATCTCCTCCGCCCCGGATGACAGCTGCCCGTCCGTCACCCCAAGCGGAGGAGATTGGATGAACAAACCAAACATAACCGAACTAATTTGTTCCGGTTCTGTTTGGTTCGTGCCCAAATTACTCTGGGCTCCGTTATTCGTTCCGTTACGTAACGGAACGAAGAACGGATAACGGAAAAACATTTTTTTCATTTCATGCCCATCTCTATTCATGAGCAATGCTGGCTGTGTGGGGAAGGTCTAATTCTCCTTGGAGGGCTTTTAGAGAGGCCATAGCATAACCTCACATTTTTTAAAAAAAAATTGTCTTCTTCTCTGGCACCATGTGCCTTGAGATTTGCCTCTTCACCAGGAGAATGCTAGGAAGCACAACAGTTTCCTGAGAACTGAGCCAGTGGCCTGAGGCCTTGAAACCTTATGAATAAGACATGGCTGCACAGTGCCTACACATGAATATTTCTGGTCGGGATTAAATGTTGAACAAAATGTCAACCCCCTAGAAAGAGTTTTACTGAATTTTTAACCTCTAGAGAGTGAAACTGAGTGGCACTTGTGAATGAGGGATACTAATGTAATTGAAGAAATCAGTGAAACTCTGAGGTGTTTTTAATCCTGTCGTTAGGCATGCAAATGAAGAACTGTTGTCAGGAATCTTGGACTGTTAAACTTCTGGTGCTGTTTGTATTTCAGCAACAAAACCACAGAATTATTATCGCTTTCCTGCCGTTTCCTCCTCTGTGAGGTTTGAGAGGTCCGAAATGTTAAAAAGTATTCAGCATATCTTCACACATTATGAAGTTTTATGGTAGAATGTGAGTATATTTGAAATCCTCCTGCCATTTTGTATAAGGAAAATATTGGTAGGCATTTTATCTGTTACAACATCACACATTGCTTTACACTGCAGTTCTTTGTCTGAGCTGTTGTCCCCCCAACTGTCTGAGAATATATAAAAAAATCAACTGTGGCATTTTCAGTTGTATCATATTTCAAATGCCTTTTATTCACTGCATTTATGACCAGTTGCTTGACAACGTATAGATATAGTTACTTTATGTGTACAATACCCTTGTACAAGGGATATTGGTATGATTCCCCCCTCCCACAAGGCTGAAGGATACAATGGTTCCCAGCTGAAAGAAACTTAGAAGAGCTTTGATGCAGTGAATTTGGTGTGGCAAAAATGATGTTTTCATTGAAACTCTTCCATGCTACACTTGTTGGATTGCATCTGTTTTATGAGCCTGGTTTTATTAATCTTGAATAGTCTACTCTAATGGCACAGTGGTTATACATCTAACACATTTCTTCCACATTGCTAGTAATATCACTAATAATGCCATGTATAGTTTAAATGTATTTATAAGATGGGTTGCTTACTGTGACATAAGTGAAAATAATTTCTGCATTTCTGCTATCAATCATCATAAAATTTACTCTGCCTCAGCAGAAGCCTTGCTGTCTCTTTACCTCCCTAAAACTCAAACATTGCAGGAATATACAATAGCAGGAGACATAATTATAAGTTCTGTGTATCCATGAGTCAATATCAACTGTATTTACAGGTTTTACAAAGATTTGTAATAGTTCAAAAGCCTGAAAAACCTGTTAGGGCAGAGATAATAGAAGCACAAATAAATATTGTGAGCACCATATGGCAAATATTTCTTCAGTTGTATTGTTGCCTAGCTTGTAAGGCTTTCCCCCAAAAAGCAAAGAATCATCTTAAATGTCAAAACTTCCAAAGCATAAAGATTATTTTTAATTTCTGTTGTCTGTTAGGGGTGTGTGTGTGTGTGTGTGTGTGTGTGTGTGTGTGTGTGTGTGTGTGTGTGTGTGTGTGTGTGAGAGAGAGAGAGAGAGAGAGAGAGAGAGAGAGAGAGAGAGAGAAGAGAGTTGTTATGTTGGTTTTGTCATTTGTGAAAAATATTTGACTTTATTTGTCTTAGGGGGGTGTAGTAATGGGTAAGTGATTATGACATGTATTTCTGTTGTCAGACTTTCCCTCTATGCCATATTTGTGATAATAAAACATGTAGTGTTTCTGTGGAGGAACTTCATATTTGAAAAAGAAGTCTCAGGACATAAGCAACAAATGTGATGTTTATGTTTTATTGTGATTAGTATGTGTGTTCAGAGAAGAGTGTTTCTTGGGTGATCCTAGTAAATTGTAAGAATTTTTTTGAAAAGTTTATAAACTGAAGAATGAGAATTCTCGGATACATATTTTTACTCTATACATCAACTTGTAGTGGTTACCTTCTACATTTCCCAAGTAGTTAAATGTCACTCACAAGTTATAATAATTTATAGATGATAAAATAAACATGATCAAGGATTTCTTCACTAAACTCGATAGAACACGTGTTCTTTCTGTAATAGCACTCACTCATCAATATCAGAATTTAGCAAACATATTTAGATCATTTTGCTGCTTACAGGATGCACAGCTGATTTATAATGAAATGGCTTTTTTCTGTTTAATTGTTTCTCCCTCCCATGTAACTCTGAAGGTGTGTATGTTTGCAATGGTGTTTTGCAATTAAGCCAAGACTTAAGCCAGGAAAAAGCATCTTTTTAGCCAATGCTGGAATCATTTCAGGAAGTACCCAACTTCTGCCAGTCACTGAGAATATTTCCAGATAGGAGTGGCTGTATGACAAAAGTTGTCTGATGGCAATTCCTATCGTATCCTTTCACTGCTTTTGGCTAGGGCTGATGGAATTTATATTCCAGGTCCAGGAGGAACCCGCAGTCCCCACCCTTGACTTATGCATTTGCGACAGATGATAGATGTCTTTGAAATATAATCCTAATTAAAAATGCATGTGTGAAACCCCTTTGAATGTTGTGCGTGTCTGGGAGCATGTTTAGGGCTCTTTTATGTGAGAAGTCAAAGCAGGTTGTAAATAGCCTGTGTCCCATTTACCATCTTCCTTGTTTCCTGGATGCTTTGCTTTTCCATGAGATTTTTCCTAGTTGTGCTCAAGCTCAGAGAGTCTTCCAGGCAGTTGAAAAAAGGAAAAGAGCAACATAGGAGCAAACTGTTTAGATGATAAGAGCAGCCTCCACCCCCACAAAAAGAGTAAATTATAAAGAAGTTAATCACACCAACATGTTCCATTTTTATATAGAGATAAGAGAAAGAGCAATGGTTTTGTTTCTGGCCCCTTTATGAATAATCATCCCGAATTTTAAATAATGATCTTCACCTGGCAATTGTTACAGCTTAAAATTTATATTCTTGCCTCCTGCCTGTCTCCATGATATCTGTCAACATCCCCATTTATCTGAGCAGCATAAATCACCTCTTGATTCTAGCTAGGACAATGATAAATATTTGTTGACTATCTTTTCTGGTAATGCAGGGAAAGTAAGAGATGTTTTGGCTTGGAAAAATGATCAAGTTGCACAGGGGTCGTGGTGGTGGTGGTGGAGAGATTTCCCTTCCACAATGTGGAGACGTCAAAGTTTTTCATTTCAAGTGCACTGGGCTTGTGGAGATACATGATTCTTGTGTTTTGTCAAACCTGTTGATCAGTAAAATAAATGCTAAGAAAATGAATCTCTCCCCCACCTCAGATTATGATTGTGTTCAAAAGGTGTGTGGGCATGTTAAAGTTTTGGTGTATAAAAGCCCTTTGTTTTTGTTAGGTGCAGTCATGTCACATCCAGCTTGCAGTGAGATTACTAGGGTTTTCAGTTGGTATGTGAAATATTTAAGAGTGGTTTTGCCCATGTGATTCTCCTACTTCCTCCTCCACTGGCCAAGAAGCGATCTGAGTTCATGCCTCCTAAGTCTTAGTCCAGTTCTCTCTCTTCTACATTACACTGGCTTTCAAAAATAATTATGTATTGAAAGGCCAATTTTACCCATGGCAGTACATTTCAGGGTTGCCTAGGTAGAAAGCACTCAGAAGTGGTTTACCATTACCAGAGATGGGCACAAAATGAATTTTTTTCTGTTTTGTTTTTCGTTTTTCAATTCATTTCCAAGTGAAATAAAAAAAATGATTTTTTAAAAGAAAAATGAAATGAAACGAACTGGAAATTTTATGTGCATTCCATGTCATTTTGCATTACTATGGGAAACCACTTTAAGCAATCCATGCCCCTTCCCCCAATTGGGCGCGTTGGGGGAAAGGCATGGGTCATTTATGTCTTGGAGCTACTGAGGCTGCCTTGGTGGCTCAAAGGCATTTTAAAAACTCCACACCTTTCCCCCTCAATCTGGCACATGGGGGACAGATGGTGCAGAATGGCACAGGTGCAGATCCTTTAAAATGTCTTTGAGCCACGGAGGGAGCCTCAGTGGCTCCAAGACATTTTAAAAACTCCATGCCTCCCCCACCCCGGCACATTGGGGACAATGGCACAAGGTTTTAAAACTTTTTTTAAGCCAATGAAGCAAGCGGTGGCCGGGGACATCACTGCTTGCATCAGTGGCTAAAAAAAGTTTTTAAACCCCGCACCATTCCCTCCAATGGCGACAATTAGGGTGGAAAGTGCAGGGTTTTTTTTTAAGGCACCAATGCAAGCGGTGATGTCCCCAGCCGCCACTTGCATCAGTGGATTTTTAAAAAGTTTTAAAACCCCACACTTCTCCCCATCAGGTGTGTTGGGAGGAATGGCACAAGGTTTTTAAACTCACACAAGAAAAATAAACTGATTTTTAAAAAATATTTGTTTCAACTGAAACAAAAAAATAAAAAAATGAAACACCATTTTGGCATTTCGTGCCCATCTCTAACCATTAGCTTCTGGGGCTGTCATGGGACCAGCTGCTTCCCCTACAGTACACAGGCTGGATTTTTCTCTGGAAGGCCCAGTGGAGAACTCACAGTCTCTAGTTCTGTGGCTGTTTATGGTGCCCTGAACAGCCCTAATTTATTTAGACCAGCATAGGAACCATGCAGTGGTGACCCCTATTTTGTGCCATAACTATGTGTCATAATTATGTATTTGATTAAATCCACTAAGACCTCCTATATCTAGAGAAGGAAAGCCCCAAGCAAAGGGATGCTAGAGAGACAAGGAGTTGGGAGAACTTCTCCCAAACTTCTATCAAGGTTTGCAAAAATGGTTGCTGGTAGTAACTGCGATGCAGAAAGGAACCCTCTTTTAAGGATCTGGAATTTGAGTCATGGCAACTGGAGTACTTTTTCTCAAGATATAGAAACATTTTGCTGCTCATCCAAAGGGATTCATCATTCTGAATAAAGCTAGTTGTGAGTCCTCCACCTTAGAGTCCACTTTGACCTCTTGTCATCCTGGCCTGAAATAGGCTCATAAGATGAACAATGGCCTGAATTAGTTTGATAGGTAGACAACAGTCAATAGCCTTAAGGTGAACAACGGCCTAAGGTGCTGAAACCCATAAAGTATGGGTTGTTAGCTATGGCCTTGGTGGCGAAGGCTTTTTGATTTGTCTGGGTATTGTTGAAAGCACAACCTGATAAATAGCAGGTAGACTGCCTGAGGCCACCACCCCTGTTGAGAGAAGGGTTTTCAATGCTCACATGAATGGCTTCCCTGAACCCTCTCTCAAACCACCTGTCTTCTCTGTCTAATATCTTTTAAGGAGCACCTTTTCTGAAAAGCCCCACTGTACCTTCTAAGATAATCTGAGAACATGATGGACAGAGAAAGGAAAGGAAAAGAGAGGAATATTATTAGTACAAACTTGCATTTGCATCTGGATAACAACGTGGATAATCAGGTGTAAGGATGTGGCAGTAGTGACCAAAAACAAGATCATCCACATTCTTGCACTTCTGGCGACCATATATGAGTATGAGAGCTGGGCAGTTAATAAAAGTTGAAAGGAGAGAAACAATTCATTTGAAATATGGTGCTGGAGGAAAGCTTTCTGGATACCCTGGATTGTCTCAAAGATAAACAAGTAGGTCCTAGATCAAATCAAGCCTACACAGTCTCTGGAGACAAAAAAAGTGTTGAAACTGATGCTGTCATACTTGGGGCAAATCGTGAGAAGGCAAGATTCTCTGGAAAAGGCAATCATGCTGGGGAAGGTGTAAAGCAGAAGGAAAAGAGTGAGACCAAGTATGAGATGGGCTGGCTCCAGCAAGGCAGTTAAGGTCATGACATTCCAGAGATTGCTCATTCATAAAGGCACCATAATTCAGAGAGGGGACTTGACAGTGCACAACAGCAGCAGCAGCAATATGGGTGCTTCACATCTAATCAGCCAACTGGCCTGCCATAGCTAATCTTTTGTCCTTCGAAAGAGGCATTCTTTATCACCATTTCTCTGGGCATCACCTATTTAGGTGTAGTGAAATCTTCCTATCATGAGAAAGAGACAGGGAAAGGGCTTGAGCAAGCAAATAATTGTTAGACCAACAATTGTACATCAAGGATCTCTCCCCTCCAACATGGTGTGCAAACATGGCCGCCCGGAGTTGTAAACCACCCGGAGTTCCTTTGGGAAGACGGGCAGTATATAAGCTCTATAAATAAATAAATAAATAAATAAATAAATAAATAAATAAATAAATAAATAAATAAATATCCTGATGAGTTTAATTATCCTGTTGTTTTCACCTCCACTGGCAATTTATTCCCTCTTTTGGTGTTTCAGAAGAGGGGATGATTAATTTTATTTCTGCATTTTTCTTTGTCCTATATTAAAACCAGCCTGACCTGACCTTTTGGGGAGGAAAAAGATGCTGATAGGAGTTGTTGTTGTTGTTGTGGTGGTGGTGGTGGTGGTGGTCATCATAATTGTCGTCATCATTGTCATCATCACCGTCATCATCATCATCATCATCAACAACAACAACAACAACAACATGTAGAGTGGAATTAAACCCCTCTGGACACACAGACAACTATGGAGGAGTTTGTTCAGATAACAATCAGGAATATACTCACCTACCTGGAGTTCTTCCTTGCTGAAGAACACTTAATCCATAAGACCTGTCTCTACATCCAGTCAAAATAACTTTAAGGACTGATTGTTTTTGCACCAATATCTCTTTCTGTGTAATTGGTTTATTAATGGTCTGGGTTTCCCACCCCCTTGTGATTGCTTAATTTAATTTTTTTAAAAATGTGTCTGTGCCTTTAACAAAATATTTCAGGGGCTTTCCCTCAGTTAGAGAATTCCCCATTGCTTGCAATATTCGGAGACTAAGGCTGCAATCTTATATGCCCTTATCTGAAGTAAGATCCATTTAATTCAGTTGGATTTTCTTCTCAATAGATAGGGAGGATTGTTTTGCCAGTACCTACTATAAGCACAGAAGATTTGTTAGAGGAATTGCATTAATGCAATCTACTTTGAAATATACTATAAGATACTTAATTTTTATATTTGATTGCACCCCATTTCTGTTGGCAGTATGTTCTCCTTAGCCACCCTCCCCACCTCTAAAGCAGGAATTGGCAAAGTGCAGCCGCCAGATGTTGCTGGACTGTACCTACCGCCATCCCTAACCATTGGCTATGCTTCCATGGAAAAATGGAACAATCTGTTTAGCACAACTCGAGATGAGCCAAAACAAACTGTACGTCAGCAGGGAGTCAAAAGCTGTTGCTTGGAGAATTAAACCTTATTCCTGATCCCTTTCAGTGTGGTTTGGACATGTAAGTAGATGGTAATTCCTCTTCGGCTGTCTATTAAATAGGAAGACAATCAGAAAATCCTTCTGCCCAAGGCCGAGGCTGTGGCATTGCCCATGAGCATGAAGTGCTCTGCCATCCTTTAAAGGGAGCTTCAGGAGCAGAAACACATTGCCCAGTAAACAAAGTTAGACCAAGAAGCAATGTGCTATGGACAGGACCGGCTGGCTTGTCTTCCAACAAGGAATGATTGTTCAATTGGGTGGGGAAAATCTGTGTTTGTTCATGGATGAGGAAAATGTGGAAGAAGGATGACTGCACTCCCTTTGAAGCATGTTTACTGACAATCTAATTCTACTGTAAAACCATATAGACCTGTTTAGTTGTTCTTACTAACTGACTGTGCTTTACCTTTGCCCTGTGAACCTGCTAAATTTAAAGTCCTTTAGAGAGTCATTAAGTAAGTTTGCCTGATTTCACAAAACTGACCACAGTTTGCCTTGGATGAATTCTCCTATCCTCCTCATAGCTGTACAAGTAGCTTGTTCTCCATCTTACTGAGCTTCAAGCCTGATTTAGAGGAATGGTCACTAATACCAGGTGGTGTATGAATCTAACACTTATACCTGGGTTGATTGTTGCAGGGTTCTTTGGATCACAGCCATTTCTTTTTCCCCAAGGACTTGTGTAGCTTCTCAACCATCACCATAAAACTTGTACTGTAGTATGTTTGTTTTCCTGACTTTTGCTTGCACCCAGTCTGAAGACGTGATACTGGAGACGATGCAGCAAACTAGCATGCTTTTATGTAGATCTCTTTGCCTGATCAACTGCATCTTCAGGGCATCCGATATTTAGGTCTGAGGAATAAAAGAGTTTAAGAAGTATGCCCACTTGTTCCCTGCATTCTTCCCTAAGTATGGATATGTGGTATCAGTTATCCACAGGAGAGGCTTTATATGCAGTAATCAGAATTACAGCTGCATCTGAGAAATTGTGTTTATCATGATTCAAGATGGACGTGAAGTCAGTCATGCCAAATTGTCAAAAGTTGTAGACATGGGACCACAGCCATGCATTCCTCCCTCCACCCCCTGGCCAGCTGCCCCCCTCACAGTTATGTGCTGTCTGGGTCCTCCTCATCAGGTGACTGACAAGTCCAGGCAGGAGCACTGACTTTTCTGCTTTGCCTCCTCCAGCAGATACCTGCTCATAAGTCAGTGGGGCAGAAATTAATGATTCATGATGGCAAATGGCCACTCATTAATGAAGTGCTATTTGTATTCCTGGAAGCGTGGTGAATGGCTCAGTTAATGCAACAAATACCTCATTGAGAAACACAAATTTGCTGCCACAACATAGGCAATTTCCCATGTGCAAGCAAAAATCAGCACTGGGATTCTAGCTAGTGTATCTTTCTGCACAACCACGCCCCCAACAAAGCATGCTAGCCTTCATACTTTTAATTCGTTTTCCTTATCCTACTTCCATTTTTAGATAGATTGCTTCCCCCCCCCCCACTAAACATGCTGGTGATAAATTAGAATCACACATACAAATGCTAAGTGTAAGAATGAGAATAAGGGGATGTTATACAGCTTGTGGTTTTTGTCCATCCTCTAGAGAACTTTTCGGTCTTCTGAAAAAAAAAGAGGGAGGAAGGAAACTCAGGAATCAGGGGTGAATCTAGGTTAAGTTCTACAATCAGTAGCATGAACATAGACAAGTGGAATTAGTGTATCCTTGACTTGGAGACTGAAGAAGAAAGGATGTGTGCTGAATTTGTTGTATAATACTCCTGTTTATAATGATTAATAGCAACAAATTAACTCTATTTTCAAAAGAGAAAGAAACAAAGAAAACTGGGATTTGTCACTTTTAGTGAGTTATGGAACATATAAGATGCTAAAGATCACCTTTCCCCCAAACCCTTTTTCCTTTTCAGTTCATGCCTTTGTATAACCTGGGGGTGGGGGGACTCCCAGGAAATATCTGGGCTGAGGAACAAGGTCCTGCTACAGAGGAGAATTCAGCAGCTTTATCGATCAGATCTCCATTTCCACAAATCACTCCTCCTCATCTTGCCCCAATCTAACAGATGACATTTCTGCTGTGTGGGAGTCCCTGCCTGAGCTTTGTATGAGGTACTGGCTTCTCACAGAGCAAGTAGCTGTTTATGAAAGTTCAAAGGTAAGACATTCCCAACAGCAGACTTTCTGAGTGGTTCAGGACAGTTTGTCAGCACTGATAATGAAATAATAGAGATAACTACTAGACATGTCTGGCCAGAATGAGGCAGGTATCACAAGTGGGTGCCAGGTAGGGATGGGCTGAAATGGAAAAAAATGAGTTTCGTTTTGTTCCATTTTGCTCCCCTTCTGCATTTTGTTTCATATTGTAAGTAACACTTTTGTCAAAATAATTTCATTACATACGAAACAAAACAAAATGAAATGATGGAAGAAAATCCCCTGGAAGGGGGCTGAGAGGGGAGTTCTGATGTCAGCACTCTTTGGTGGCATCTCTTTGGTGGTGGGTGTCTTCAGTGGCAGCGGTGGCAGAGGTGACAGGGCCACCCGCAGGGCCTGCTCACCATCTCTAGCCGAGCTGGCTTGCGAGCCCAGCAGGTAAGGGAGCTGTTTTACAGTGGAACGAAATGGTTCATTTTAAATGAAACAACAACACTGTTTCATTTCCTCTGTAACGAAATGCTGCTTCCCTGTTTGGTTGTTTCATTTCGTTAGGTTATGAAATGACAAAATAGCATTTTATTTTTCATTTTTGCCCATCTCTAGTGCCAGGATAAAATGGACAGTGGTGAGACATGTTGCACATGTTCCACATAAGACACACACACACACACACACACACACACACACACACACACACACACACACACACACACACACACACACACACACACACACACACACACACACTTCCTAGTACTAGATGGGGCTGTTTTACCATTAGCATTGAAGTAAGATTCAGCACCAGCCCAATATGATCTGTAGAGAGCCAAAAAGTTGCCATCTTAAACATCACCTTAGGCACTAACGTGTCTTTGACTAGGTTGCATCAGATACAGCTGAGGGATGCTTCCTAGCTTTTTAAGTATTCTTAGTGTCTGGAAAGAACACTCAAATTCAAGTCCATTGTACATGTGTGTTGCTGCTGGTTTGTAGCACCTCTGTGATGAGCTTTAGCTTTGACATGTGATGTCAACTGTGTTGACTAGAGATTGGCATCAAATGCTAATTTGGCCATTTGTGTTAGTTTATTAATCAGATGTAAAGCTGTTTGGCAGTTCAAACCGTCACTGTCTCTAGCAAGCACCATTTAGAGGCAGTGTCCAGAAGCCAGGCCGAGACTCCTGAATGAGTACCTGCTAGAGAAGGTGGGGCTTTGAAGTGCCAAACGCCTGTTCAAACAATAAATGAATAGGCCATGCCCATCTCTAGTGTAGATTCTTTCAGAATACAGATTCAGAAAAGGCTGCAAGGCATGTGTGGGGAACCTTCAGCCCTCCACAATTCCCACAGTCCTTTAACACTAGCAATATAGGCTTAAAATTCTGGGAGTTGCAGTTCAAAACATCTGGAGGGCTGAAGGTTCCCCATTCTTTCTGCAAAGGTGATAGAGCAAAAATCGGATTCAGCATTTGAGTAGTCACAGTATATCGAACAAACCTTCCTCACAGGGTTGCTGTAATAGCATGAATAAACTATCACATTCCCATACTGACCTTAGAGGAACACAGGACACACACAGACTCTCTCACACACATATGTCAGTGCCAAATGAAGACCACACAGCAAGATTCAAAATAATGATGGGTTTCCCCACCAACACAATTAATATTTTCTGAACTGGTAAAACAAAAGCCTTTTCTACCTCCAACTTAGCAAAATTACTTGTATGATTAATAGCTGAAGCTATGACTGCTGATAAATTACTGTTATCAATAGGCTTTCACCCTCATCTCAATGTATGCCCCGAAATAATATCAAAGAGAAAAATATTTTTCCTTCCTTTTGCATGCTGTCTCCTGCTACTGCCGGAGGCATCTAGTTGTGTCATAACTTATACAATTATCAATAGCCCCCTTTTTAATTTGACATTTTAAGAGCCGTGTTAGGTAAGGGATAAATAATAGCACTTACTTGCTTTAAACTCGAGCTTTGATTTATCTATAGCATAATTACTTCTAAAGCCTCTAACTCAGTGCTTACCCCACTAAGAATTTCGTGTGTGTTTTGCTTTAAAATGCCTCCTTTCGTGTAGCAGGACTAATCCTTTACCTGGGCATCTTAAGCTCAGAAACACTGATTACATATTGTGATCTTCTTGCAAGTACCTTAATTATTTCCTGATGTCTATGCCTTTCTTCAGTTATTTTGTCTTTCAGTTGAGTATAAAGGATATAAAATGGTGGATGAAATTTCATAACAAAATTTGTTGCAGGTAGAAATCCAATGCATAAAAATTACAGGGTCTCCAAGATGAAAACATACCAATCTTCTAAAACCCTGAATAATTCTACCCTCCCCAATTCCCTTGTGGCTCTTAACAAGTGGAACTATTTTTTATTCTTTTTTTATAAAATTGTCAGTGGCTTTCCTCTAGATTTATTAGGCTTCTGTTTAGCCTCATGCTTTGCCTTTTGTTATGGTGGGATGCACACCATAATTTATCTGTTTGTGGTTGTGCATTTCCCCATTTTCCTCTGTTAAGGGGAAAATAATTAAAAGTTTGAAACACCAGTGTAAATTGTCAGCCAAAAACCTGAACAATTATTTACTCATTTGTCTTTTCGCATATGAAAACCTTTCCAATAAAGATGTGCCTAGAAGTGATAATGAAATGCAATTCATCTTTAACATTCACCACATTTTTCTCTTGCAATTAATTATCTTACTGGGTTACATTTAAATTAATATAAGTTTCCTTTCAAATTCTAAAGAGAGCAGTGCCTCTAATTTATTTCCCACATAGGAACCGATTTAAGCAGGGTCTTAATGCTGGTGATTTCTTTCTTAGTTACAAATACACACAGTGAGTGTTATGAGATTTATATATGCAACAAGAATCCAGATCTAGGGATTTTGCTTGCTTCTTCATTTAAGATTAATTAGCCATTATTAATAAAATTCATGAGGTTGGTAAAGTGTTGCCTTTGTGGCCTCACTGTCTCTCTTATTTAGATTTCAAAATTGACATGTAATGAAGCTGGGTTTTTCCAGTGATGTATTAAAAATCTGTATTATAGGAGGTATTAATTTATACCACTTAATACATAAAGCGCATAATGGGAAGTATCTTTGGGAAGTAGGGAAAGGTAATGGATTAGAGACTCCAGAAAGAAAAGAAAAGCACACACCTGCAGTGTGGTTGTAAAATGCTTAAGCATTTCATATATATATATATATGAAAACAAAATGATAGGGTTCAAAAACATCTTTTTAAAAGACCACAACAAAAGTTGCCATTTTTACTGACATGAATGGGTCATCTAGATGGATGTTCCATGATTAAAAAGACAAAGACAAAAAAAAATTAACAATCAAAAGGGAAAGGATGGGAGGGGTAAGTCCTCTTAAATATGAGGTGCAGCAAAAAGGAAGCCAACATTCACAGATGGGTAAATTTACCATTGTTTCGTATTTCAATAACATGTTGACTAGTTGTCAGTCACTGGATACAGCATGCTGGAGCAGCTATATTCATTCATTTATTTTATTTATTATATTTGTATCCCACCCAGCTGGTCTAAAAGGCCACTTTGTTTGTAGCCTGATACTTTGTTCTTAGATGTTCTTCATAGATAGATAGATAGATAGATAGATAGATAGATAGATAGATAGATAGATAGATAGATAGATAGATAGATAGATAGATAGATAGATAGATTTCTTCCTAGGGCATTTGAAAAATAAAATGAAATCAACATCAAACATATTTCAAAGATCTCACTTCTGGCAGAAGTACGATTTCAGGTTTTATCAATAGACCCTATAAACAAGGAAATCTGAGGAATCTAAACTTTAATGAAGGTATTGTCTGTGAGATGTCTCTCTACAACTAGTCAGTTCTTATGTCCATCACAGCCCTGATCTGAAAATGGATTCAGGCCAGTTACAGTAGATGTATAGAACAATTCTGTTTATTAGACATAAGCCCCATTGTATAAGGAGGCTTACTTCCAGGTAAGTATGGATATGATTGCAACCTAAAATTTATGTGTTGGTTGAATTTGATTAGACAAACATTGTAGAGAGACTGATAAATTAAATGCCTTTCATCAAGAAATGACAAATATATTGTCCAAATACATGACATATTAATTATCCCCAGACATTTTTTCTTGTCTTCTTTTGAAAAGTTTGGGAATAAAAGAAGTGGACTGTTAACTCAGCTTAACCTGTTGTGAATCATCAAATTTAGGACTGAAGGAGGATGAAAGACCAAAAGTCATTTTTTCCCACACACACAAATGGATTCTAGGCCCAAACATGATGTTTTTAAAGGTATGTCACATTGAGCTTTTTGCTAGAATGTCAAGGTTGTGTTCTACAATAACAATAATAAAATGGAAATGCTTGCATTCTTTATAGCTATCCCAAATTAAATACTCCCCCCTGTAAATTTTATGTCAGAGCAGTGTTTGTAAACTAGCATATGAGGATTGTGCTAGACACCAACCAATGTTTTTGTCCTCACAGTACCTCAGTGTCTCATAAAAGAAACTGAGTGATTGTGTGTATTTTGCAAATAAGTGTCCGACCCTTCTGGTTTTGATTAACCTTTCTAGCATTTGCTATGGCACTGGGTGACATGCTGTAAATACCTCTATATACCCACCATTTATATAATAAAATGTTGAAGACGACATGTTTGGTCTCACCACTAACTGATATCTATCAGGAACCGCCACCTACCCACCAGTCCTCAGTCCTTAGTTAAATCATCAGTTTGTTAACGGCTGTTTGCAATCTAAACCCTCCCTCTGGAATGGACTTCTTTAAAGCAAAATGAAATAAAATAAAGGTAAGTAAAAGTAAATAGATTTTCCTATTGAAAGTTATTACTTCAGGAATGAAGAAGATGGATATTGATCTGCCCCATCCTTTGCCATTACAGTCAGGTTCACACAAATAGCCCAGGCACTTTATTCTAAGCAAACAGCCATTTTCTTTTCTGACTTAGATTCCAGTGAGAATTGGTGGGGGGAAAAGTAAAAGGTTTGTAAAAACATTTTTCTGTCCTTCTTACAGGGACAATTTAAGTTGAAGTAACAGTTTTCTGAGATACCTGCACCAGTTATTGATTTATCTCTCCTATGTCATGAACAATCTCCTGTTCTATAATGCCCTTGTATGCTGCCCTGAGGTAGTTAATTAGAAATTGTTTTGTTTTGTTTTGTTTTGAACTGCGGAAGAAAGTCAGAGAGGTTCAAAAGATATGAAATATTCTGAATAAAGGAGGGAGGTGGATGCAAATATGTTTTTAATCGTACGTGCCTGTCTATTGGTGCTTGTTACACTTATGCTTCCAATAATAATAAATGGTGCAATACCATGACTGCCGTAACATTGCAAGTGGCACTTGAAATCCATAGGTTTCTGTCCTTCTGTGGTGCAGTACACAAAATAACCCCTCACAATATGACCTTGAGAATTCTTATATGGTGATATGGGGGGGGGGTAGAGAATCACAATTTGAGTTAATATTCAGCTCTCCGTTACTGCTACATTCCTCTTAGGAGTGAACATGTATGAAGGAAAGAGAGCCTAAGGTCAACATTGCCTGTGTATCTCTTTAAGTACACAGTTGCTTCCTAGTTTGAATATGGCATTTCTCTCCTTTTGCAGATTACCATTTTATGTCTGAAGATTAAAACTTTGCCTCTTTTCTCCCAGCACTCCCCAATCCCGCCCTGCTTTTGTTTTTTTTGGGTTGTTTTTTTAAATCACATCTTTTGACGTTTTTGCAAATACTGTTTGACAGCTAGGAACATCTGCAAAAGTTGTTGTTATCATAACTTGAGCTCAACACAGCTACTGGTACTGATGCCTTGCCAGATCAACTTGCAGTAAAGAGCAGGAGTTCATTATAGTCTTTTATATATTTTTAAAAGTCCTCTCAAGTTTCCAGGAAGAAATTATTTTGTATGCTCAATACTCCCCCGAATAAAACTTTCTCTTTCTCTCTTTTTAAGTGTAACTTATGAAACAAATAGTTACTACTTTAGCTTTTACTTTCTGTCAGGTCTGATTTTTTTTTTAAAAAAGTATGAAAGACTATGCAATGGTATTGTTTTGTTTTATTTTGTTTTATGTGCATTTAGTACAAAGATCACTGAGTATTAGTCAGACTTAAGACACCATAGTAGGAGGTTTTTTTATTTTGGTTTTTTTCCCAGTATAGACCTGTCGTTCTAGTGAAAGTGCCCCACTATATTACATCTCTCTCTTATTTAGTATGCCCCAAAAGAACTGAACACATTATGTTGTCCTTGGAGAATGCAACAGAGGCACTAATATGCAGTTAGTCATTTATGTGCATATTACAGTATAAATTGCAAAGATTAAGGGGAATCAAATTTGGAAGCATGGCAATTTTGCAACCAAAAGCACTTAAATAATTACCTTTTTAAGCAACTTTTATTGACTATGCAGGAGGATAAGAAGTAATCTTACTTGTTTTAAATGGCATAAAGTGTCGAAATGCCATTAACAGAGTGTTACAATTCTTATTTCGCTAAGATTCTTGAAGCTTACCAGAAAGAGATAAAAAATTTATAAATTCAGGAGCACTGGCTAGTAATATCCCTATTTCCAAAACCATTGTCAGTGGACTCCTACTTTCCCCTGCCAAAATATGTGGAAGCATGCATGGATTGTACTAGATTAGTAAGAAGGGCTTGTTTCCGTGGCATTAGACAGGTATCTTAGCAACAGGATCATACCAGATTCTAGCAGTGCTCTGTGGTGGTGCATGTAATATCCTGGACATAATCTGTCTTTTAATTTTCTTTGGATTGTCGTGCTATTACAGATACATGTGTTCAGTTATAGATCTTTATTTAATAAGAGGAATGCTTTAGCTGAAGATTTGTACTATGTGAGAAGTGGGCAACTCACAATAATGTTACAGGAGGCTGAGCCTCTGCACAGCCTTGTCTCCCATCACAGATTGACAGGAAAACCTACTCCCTTCATTAAGATGTGCCTCGTAGTTCATATCTTTATGCTGTACAGATGAGTGTGCTGTCTGAATTCATAATAGTGATAACATTATTTAATGTCAGATAGAATGCAAATTGGTTGTACAATTGAAATGTCATTTGAAAACATGCTTCCATATGCAACACCACTTTATTATAAGTCACTGAGAGCAATATCTTAAATTTGGAGTTGTGCTAATCCTTCATCTGCTTTTGTTTACCTTTCATCTATAATAGAGATGTTGAATTTCCTGCAAACTACATTTGCATGGTTTATCTGCTCGCTGACAGAATGAAGGTGTGGGAGGCGAACTGGGGGCAAGGGACTTCCCTATAATTTTTGGGTTGTTTGTCTAATACAAATTAATAGAACAAAAAAAAAAAGCTGAAATACTCTGTCAACCCTTTTTAGGAAATCAGCTCAGGTTTATATATAAGCATTTCATTATTTAAAGGACAAATTGTAATACAAATTTGCAATTGGTATATTGGTAATTGATTTATTTGGTAATTTAGTCTCATGCAGTAGTTTGTTCCATTTAATTGAAACAATAACAAAAAGTTTACAAGATAACTGTGCTTCACAGCATAAAAACAATAAGAAATGGATGCAAAATATTTGGGGTTCCTTATGTACAAATTTAAGAAGGTTTTTTTAAAAATTTCAATTTTGTGTCTGGGATGGGAGAGAACATAGAAAATATTGTACATAAGCCACGAATCAGTTTTTCCCCCATTTAAATATACAGTTTGGTTAGGAAATATTTCTATACAGTGGACCCTTGTATAACAAACAGTTTGTATAACATAAAATCTGTACAACATAAAAAATTCCGGAGATAGGGGAAATTTGCTTAATATAATCGCCTATGGGGAGAATCCGCACAACATAAAAATGGGATTACTCCGTTTTCAATGCATTCCTATGGGAATTTGTATAAAGGAAAATTTGCTTAACATAATTTCATTTGGAACAAATTAATTCCGTTATACAAGGTACCACTGTACCTTGAAAGTTTTTCATCAGATGAAACATTTGTCATCATCACCACCACCATAGCCACACTCTTTTCTCATTGGTATTTGGCAACACTATAATGATAACAGGACAAAATGTATGGCCACCAGGACTGTTTCAGGTCTCTTCCAGTGCATTTCACCATTGTAATGACTGTGGCGTGTCCTACTCTCATTCTGTATTGGGCAGGAGGAAAATTATCTGTAAGTGTAGAAAGCATTGAAATTTGGGGACGTTTCAGATGTTATGGTCACATGATCATCCTGCCTCCTTCACTGAGTTTTGTGGGAGAGCCAGTCATCAACATTCCCCCATTTGTAATCTGCCCCCTCATCTTTTGACTTACTATAGAAAATTTATTCTGGAAGAGGGAAGGATGGCTAGTTGCACATTGTCGTCTAATGGCTTCAGAGATTAGGACACGGGGCAATGGTCTCAAATGACAGGAAAAGAGATACAGCTTAAACATTAGGAAGAACTTCATGACAGTTAGAACTGTTCAGCAGTGGAATATGCTGCCATTGTGGGTGGTGGAGTCTCCTTCTTTGAAGGTTTTTGAGCAGAGGTTGGATGGCCATCTGTTGGGAGCACTGTGATGGGGGTTCCTGCATGGCAGGGGGTTGGACTAGCTGGCCCTTGAGGTCTCTTCCAACTCTATGATTCTATGAATACTGTCTCTTAGTATAAGGTGTTATAGAACTCAAAACACTGGCCATGATCCTGTTTGACATTTGGTTTGGTAGCATAAATATTAGAATGTGTAGTTAGTGCTGGATTATACCATTGTGTGAATGATCACAGAATAATAACTTCACACTTGTGCCTCCTGTTGAGTGACTATATAGGAATCCATTAAGGACTGTACTTCTGCAACCCCTTCCACACTTAAAAGGCAAGTGAGTGGCCACTTCTGCAAAGGTGTTTGGGATACCACAACCTGAGCATGTGCAACCTCTGACACAATGGGGATTGTACAAACATAGACACAATGGAATCATGGCTAGTCTTTGTCAGTCTTTGAAATCTTTGCTTCTTGGGCTTCTTGTAACCACTATAAGATTCTGTAAACAATAAGGATAGTCATCACAAAGGCTTATATGTCCATATGGTTTCTAATTTAGTCTAAGGCAGGCATGTCCAAACTTCGGCCCTCCAGATGTTTTGGACTGCAACTCCCACAGTCCTTTGCCATTGGAAATACAAGCTTGGAATTCTGGGAGTTGTGGTCTAAAACATCAGGAGGGCCGAAGTTTGGACATGCCTGGTCTAAGGGATGCTTCTGGTAAGTGTGAGTACACTGAGAAAACCCTGGTGACCTCCGATAACAGGGCATTAACATAAAATGGTCTTCCATCACTTGCCAGAATTCTGACTTTTCTCTGGTTTACTTGGGAACTATGCAGCAAGACAGATGGAGTAATAACGAGAATGCAGATGGAGGAAGGTTCATGATAAGTCTCATCACATATTAGAGTCCAGTCAAAAGCCTTCTTCCAGTCGATGGCAGCAAAATGTGTATATGTTTTGGCCACCACTGCAGCCATGCACTTTTATCCAACTGTTCTGCACTGGCTATTGTATCCTGTCCGAACAGTGACTGGGCTTGTAATCAAAGTGTTCTTTTTCCTTTCCTTTTCCTTTTTCCTATGTCCCGATTACCCTTACTTTAGCTTATCTTATTCTGATCTGAATTTTTTTTGTAATTGGATACAATTGTTAAAATTGATTCTACTGGAGAAGTAGAGATGGGCACAAAATGAAAATCAAAATGCTGTTCATCATTTTGTTAGGTAACAAATTACTTCGTTATATAACAAAACAGTAGGATGTGTTTTATTTCATAATGAAACACCATTTTATCCTATAGAATGAAGCTATTTATCCTAGAAGAATCAATTGCAGGGCAGCTCACGCTCTTCCCTGTAAGCCACCCAAATTTGGAAAGGTTTGGGTGTCAGGGGCTGAGTTATGAAGCACTAAAAGGGATGCCCTATGAAAAATCTTCCTAATTGAATCTGGAAACCACAATTGCCTCCCCCGGAGGTGAGCTATTAGAACCATGACTTGCTTCTAAATCCAATCAGAAAGAGTTTTTCCCAAGGGGCACCCCTTTGGAGCTTAATAATGCAGCCCCCTGACTCCCAAAACCTTTTCAAATTTCAGGGGCTTACCTGGAATCTCTTGAGGAAACTAACCCTGCCATTTCCATGCTGAAACATGGCTGCAATCCTTATTTTCAAATACATAATGCTTTGTTATGTTATGTACTCAAAAATATGGATTGCAGCCCTGTTTTGGCATGGAAATGGCAGGGTTAGCTTCCTCAAGAGATTCTACATAAGCCCCTGAAATTTGAAAAGGTTTTGGGGGTCAGGGGGCTGAGTTATTAAGCTCCAAAGGGGGTGCCTGTAGTTAATTGAAAGAGAGTGTATGCCACATGCCAACAGTTTAGGGGTTGATAGGAGTTAAGCTGGTGGATAAATTAACCCCTAAATTGCTGGTGTGTGTGACATACACACTCTTTCAATTAACTAACGGCACCCTCTTTGGAGCTTAATAACTCAGCCCTCAGCCCCAAACCTTTCCAAATTTGGGGGGCTTACCTAGAATCGCTTAAAGAAGCTGTGGTTTTGGCACTGATACCAAATTGATATTGGCTGCAATCACTTTTTTGAGTACATAAAAATGTACTTCAACATAGTGATTGCAGGCACCAAAACCGCAAGATTAATTATGAAATGAATATTTCCTAGGGGCACCCCCTTTGGAGCTTAATAACTAAGCATCCTGACCCCCAAAACCTTTCCAAATTTTGGGTGCTTACCTAGAATCGCTTGAGGCAGCTCCCCTGCCATTTTTGTCCTTGGAATCCAGGGGAGTATAGTGTTTCATTTTGTTTCATTTTGTTTCATTACAAATGAAACAAAATGAAACTGCAACAGAAATGAAATGAAACAAAACAAAAAACTATTTTTCCATTTGTTCCCATCACTAATGAAAAGTGCTAAACACTTATTGTTTAAATACTTATCACTTAGTGCTAACTAAAAACACACAAAAAGCTATTTGAAATTTCTTGTTTTCTCCTTGCTCACTGGCAAGTTTATTGTGGTTATTGTTTGACATCTTGCTTGATTGCTTGCTTCTTTGTATGTTTTGTTATGTGCCAAGTCAGGTACGACCAAAGGTGTCCCTAAAAGGGTTTTCAAGGTAAGATATTCATTGACACAGTGTGGGTTTGTATGGCCAAGCAGAATTTGAGAATTTGCTTGCACAGTCAGGGGATAAGAGGGCAGGTTCTCTTATGGATTGAGAACTGGTTGAGATCCAGGAAACAAAGATTAGGTGTCAATGGGAAATTTTCACAATGGAGAGAGGTGAAAGGCAGTGTGCCCCAGGGATCTGTCCCGGGACCAGTGCTTTTCAATCTATTCATAAACAACCTGGAGACAGGGATAAGCAGTGAGGTGGCCAAGTTTGCGGATAATACAAAACTTTTCTGTGTGGTAAAAACCAGAGAAGATTGTGAAGAGCTCATAAGAACATAAGAACATAAGAAGAGCCATGCTGGATCAGGCCAAAGGCCCATCTAGTCCAGCTTCCTGTATCTCACAGCGGCCCCACCAGATGCATTTGGGAGCGCATGAGACTAGATATCTGTCTCCTGATACCACTCCCCTGCATCTGGCCCTTGAAGTACCCTGGTTTAAAGCCTAGAGATTACACATCTCCATCATGGTTTGTAACCCGTGATGGACTTTTCCTCTAGGAATCTGTCCAATCCCCTTTTGAAGGCATCCAGGCCAGATGCCATCACCACATCCTGTGGCAGGGAGTTCCATAGACTTACAACGCGCTGGGTGAAAAAATATTTTCTTTTGTCAGTTCTTACTCTCCCAGCACTCAATTTGAGTGTATGTCCCCTAGTTCTGGTATTTTGAGAGAGGGAGAAGAGCTTCCCTCTATCCACTTTACTCATACCCTGCATTATTTTGTATGTCTCAATCATATCCCCCTCAAGCGCCTTTTTCCAGACTGAAGAGGCCCAATTGTTTTAGCCTTTCTTCATAAGGGAGGTGCCCCAGCCCAGTAATCATTTTAGTCGCTTTCTTCTGCACCTTTTCCAGTTCCACTATGTCTTTCTTGAGATGCGGTGACCAGAATTGTACACAATACTCCAGGTGCGGCCTTACTATTGTTTTGTATAACGGCATTATAATGTTGGCTGTTTTATTTTCAATCCCCTTTTTGATAATCCCTAGCATGGAATTGGCCTTCTTCACTGCTGCCACACATTGGGGAGACACCTTCATGGAGCTGTCCACCAACACACCAAGATCTCTTTCCTGATCCGTCACGGATAACTCAGAGCCCATGAGTTGATAGATGAAGTTTGGATTTTTGCCCCAATATGCATTACTTTACATTTGGTTACATTAAAACGCATTTGCCATTTCTCAGCCCACTCCCCCAGTTTGGAGAGATCCTTCTGGAGCTCTTCACAATCTTCTCTGGTTTTTACCACATGGAAAAGTTTTGTGTCATCTGCAAACTTGGCCACCACACTGTTTATCCCTGTCTCCAGGTCATTTATGAACAGATTGAAAAGCACCGGTCCCAGGACCGAGCCCTGGGGCACACCGCTTTTCACTTCTCTCCATTGTGAAAATTTCCCATTGACACCTACTCTTTGTTTCCGGGATCTCAACCAGTTCTCAATCCATAAGAGGACCTGCCCTCTTATCCCCTGACTATGCAATTTTCTCAGCAGCCTTTGGTGAGGGACTGTGTCAAAAGCCTTTTGAAAATCCAGATAGACTATATCCACCGGTTCACCCAAATCTACATGCCTGTTGACCTTTTCAAAAAATTCTAAAAGGTTTGTAAGACAAGATTTACCCTTACAGAAGCCATGCTGATTTTCTCTCAGCAAGGTTTGTTCTTTTATGTGTTTTAAGATTTTCTCTTGGATGAGGCCTTCCACCATCTTCCCTGGGACAGATGTAAGGCTAACCGGCCTGTAGTTTCCTGGGTCCCCCTCCTTCCTTTTTAAAAATTGGTGTGACATCCGCTATCCTCCAGTCCTCCGGCACTGTGGCCGTTTGAAGAGACAAGTTGCATATTACCGTTAAGAGATCTGCAATTTCATTTCTCAGTTCCCTAATAACCCTTGGGTGGATGCCATCTGGGCCCGGTGACTTGTTAATCCTCAATTTATCAATTTGTCCTAAAACCTCCTCTCTTTTAACCTGTATTTGATTTAATTCTTTAGTCAAGAGGGGCGGCTCAGGCAGCGGAATCCGCTCAAGGTCCTCTGTCGTGAAGACAGACGCAAAGAACTCGTTCAATTTCTCTGCAATGTCCAAGTCCTCCTTAACCTCCCCTTTTCCTCTCTCACCATCCAGAGGCCCAATTGGTTCTCTGGCAGGTTTTCTACTTCTAACATATTTAAAGAAGCTTTTATTATTACCCTTTATATTGCTAGCCATGTGTTCCTCAAAGTCTTTCTTTGCCTCCCTTATCATCTTTTTACATTTCTTTTGCCAGAGTTTGTGTTCCTTTTTATTTTCCTCATTTGGGGGAGGATATCCATTTACAGAAGGACCTCTCCTTGTGCTTTAGAGCCTCTCTAACTCCACTCGTTAACCATGCCGGTGTCCTCTTGGACTTAAATGAGCTCTTCTTTCTTTGTAGTATGCACTTGTGCTGGGCCTCTATTATTGTTGTTTTAAACAGGCTCCATGCACTCTGAAGAGATTGGATTCTTCTAACCCTCCCCTTCAGTTTCTCTCTAACTAGTTTCCTCATCTGAGGGAAGTTTGCCCTTCGAAAATCAAGTGTTTTTATGTCTGATTTGGTTGACACTCCAGAAGGCTCTCTCCAAACTGGGTGAATGGGCTGTGAAATGGCAAATGCATTTCAGTGTAGCAAAATGTAAAATAATGCATATTGGGGTGGAAAATCAAAACTTTATCTATCAACTCATGGGCTCTGAGCTATCCGTGATGGATCAGGAAAGAGACCTTGGTGTATCGGTGGATAGCTCAATGAAGGTGTCTACCCAATGTATGGCAGCAGTGAAGAAG
This sequence comes from Phrynocephalus forsythii, assembly GCA_029282475.1. Classification (NCBI taxonomy): domain Eukaryota; kingdom Metazoa; phylum Chordata; class Lepidosauria; order Squamata; family Agamidae; genus Phrynocephalus; species Phrynocephalus forsythii. The sequence goes on along the minus strand of JAPFRF010000007.1, from coordinate 66,027,463 downwards.
GCCAATTCCATGCTAGGAATTATCAAAAAGGGGACTGAAAATAAAACAGCCAATATTATAATCCCATTGCACAAAATGATAGTAAGGCCGCACCTGGAGTATTGTGTACAATTCTGGTCACCACATCTCAAAAAAGATATCGTGGAACTGGAAAAGGTGCAGAAGAGAGCGACTAAAATGATTACTGGGCTAGGGGACCTCCCTTATGAGGAAAGGCTAAAACATTAGGGGCTCTTTAGTCTGGAAAAAGGTCCCTGAGGGGGGAATATGATATAGATGTACAAAATAATGCAGGGCAGGAGTCAAGTGGCTAGAGGGACACTCTTCTCCCTGTCACAAAATACCAAAACTAGGGGACATCCACTCAAACTGGGGGTTGGGAGAGTGAGAACAGACAAAAGAATTTTTTCACCCAGTGTGTTGTTTGTGGAACTCCCTGCCACAAGATGTGGTGATGGCATCTAGTCTGGATGCCTTCAAAAGGGGATTTGACAAATTTCTGGAGGAAAAGTCCATCACAGGTTACAAACCATGATGGAGATGTGTAATCTCCAAGCTTAAAACCAGGGCACTTCAAGTGCCATATGCAGGGGAGTGGTTGCAGGAGACAGATATCTAGTCTCATGTGCTCCCATAGGCATGTGGTGGGGCCACTGTGAGATACAGGAAGCTGGACTAGGTGGGCCTTTGGCCTGATCCAGCATGGCTGTTCTTATGTTCTTATGTTTTTATAATCCCTGGGCTCCTGAACCTGAAGCTGACAATCCATCTTTCACATCACAGTTGTAAGGCTAGATGTCTTCATGAAGTAAACTGAGCTTCCATTTATATTAGAAAGGAAGTGGCACAGCTTTTTTTTTTTTTAAATGAAAACCTTGGTGGCTTTCCATGTCATTTGATTTCATCATCGTTCAAGATTATGTATAGGATGTGGGACAATACCATATGTAATAATGACATTTATGATAAAATATTGAGGGAGTGGGTTCTACAGTGTTGCTAACAATAGAGTACAAAATGAGAATGTGGTATGGATTGACATCAACATTAACAATTTCATCCTAGGATCTTATGTCTCAGGGAGTAGATTAAATAAAGAAGGCTATTTCCTAGTGAGTGTGGACATTCAGTTCACTAGTTGGGAGCAAAACCAAGTTGTTTTCAGTATAGACTACTTAATCCAAATCCCCACCCTCAATTTACCAATGGATAAGAGCACTTTTTAAAAAAAGTACAGGCACTGGTCCAAAGGATGAGGTAATACTGACAAAAATCTGTAACATTCCTTGACCTTTGTATACCAAAGTTAGACATGGGCACGACTTGGCGAAATTGTCATTTCCGTTTTCGGTTATCGTTTCCATTACCTAATGGAAACGGTAACGATAATTAAGCCATCAGAACTCGAACTCGAACCGAAAAAAGAAAAATTTGGTCGGGTTTTTCGTTTCCATTTGTGGCATTGCGGCGATTGCGCTATGCGAACCACAGAAAAAGCTTTAAAAGATTTTTTTAAAAACCCTGACTCCCGGCCAAAAAAGCAGGCGAAAATATGCCTGCCTGAGGCTTTGCCACCTACCAGAGGGGTGATTTCTGGGGGGGTCCCCGGCCTTTCCCCCCTCTTCTTCTGTCCTGGGCTGCTTGCACCAGGCTGGGGTGAGGGGGTCATCTCATTGTCTCGCTGCATGCCATGCGGTGGGGGGGGAATCCAAAATGGCGACCACAATTTTTCTTTTGAAATCGTGGTCAAAAAACATACCAAATCGCCACAGAAACATGTGAAATTTATTTATTTTAAATGCCTGAATTTTTATAGTAGCAGCAGTGGTTTTTTTATAGCAATAAAACGTCGTATTGATTTTATTTTATTTTATTTTTATTTTTTTAGACCTGCCCATTTGGGCTGGGCATGGGATGGGACCATGCAGATATTTTGAACCATTCCACCAATGGCATCGCCAGGTTTTTAACTGACACTTCTGGATGTCTCGGAGGGCATAAAAAGCCGAGGCATCTTCCAGAAATCGCAGTCGGGTATATGGATGTGGTTGAGGGAGGAGGGCTGGCTGCTGGTGCTGGTGTGATCCGATCGAGATTGAGGAGGGAGGCTGGAGGCTTTAGGATTTAAGTTAGGCAGGCAGGGAGGGAATTGAATTTAGAAAATAATTTCTTTGATTCCCTGCAGCTTTGTCTGCTGAAGGGAATAGCAGTTTATTCTTTATTTCTTCTCTGGCAGTTTGAGGTTTTTTTTCTGATATTGGATAAAGGGGGAGGTTCGACCGGGAGTAGGAGGTGTGGATTTATTTTAAATATATATTATATACTACTATTTATTTTCTTTTTTCCCAACTTCAATTTGCTTGCACACACATACATTTGGCGTGCAAGCCAAGAACAGAACCTCTATCCTTCCTAAGTGATATCCTAACTGCCCACTCACCCGTCCACCCGCGCCGCCACCTGCCTGCGGCCCATGCTGCCGCCTGCCCACTTGCCCGCCCACGGCCGCCACCCACCCATAGCACCCCGCCACCGCCACCCATCCGCACCTCTCCCCGCCACCCGCCCTGCCCGCCGCCTAGGGCACAAAAACACCTAGCGCCAGCCCTGATTGCAGGACGCCCCTATGCTCTGGGAAGTCAAATCGCGCTAAATTGCGGTGGAAACGACAAACGACAAACGGAAATGACAAGTTTTTGAAAAATTTTGTGACAAACGGAAACGAGCCGAAATGGACCCGTTCCGACAAACGAAAACTCAAAACATCATTTTTTCTGGTCGTGCCCATGTCTAACCAAAGTTGTACTTTTTTGTAGTTGACTCTCCCTGTTCCTGTTAATAGCAACTGATATTGAACTGGCATATTATGTTAAGATGCATTTGCATCTCAAATGTAAATGAGCTGTAAATCAATATATAGGTGCACTATCTTAAGTTTCCAGGGAGATTACCATGTCATTATTTGCCATGTACATTATGGGCTTAGAACTAACCCTGTTGTAAACAACCTACTCTGGCCATCTATATGTTTTATACTGTATTTGCTTAGGAAGTAGTGCAGAAAACCTATCCTGTTTGTTCTTATGTACAAATATTTATCATGTAGTTCAACTCTTACATTTGACTTGGCCATAAAAGCTCACATTAAATGATAGCAATTAGTATTTAAGGTGTCTTCTACATTTTCCCTTTTTGTTTTGGGTTGAATATGCTAGCAGGACTTACACGGTTACCTCTTCTGAAACTTTCTCTCATTCTCTCTCTCATTCTCTCTTCCACAACCTTGTGCTACTGTTACACATGTGAATGCTTCTTTTGGCATCACAAGGGTCCATGCCCTCTTTTCCAGTTTTGCCTCTGGCAATTCAGAGGATGGAATCCTGCTGATCTGAAACCCCTACAAATAGTTTACTTCATTAAAATAAAAATGTAAACATTTTTATTTTAATGAAGTAAAATTATCATTTATATGTTTAAAATATTTTTACCCCACTTTGCTCCTTAAAGACGATGCAAGGCAGCTTCCATCATTAAAAGACAATATTTCGAGCTATAAACAGTAAATATATAAATATTTAAAAGGATCAAACAAATATCAGACTAAAAAAAAGGTAAACAAAAGCAATGCCAAAGTACAATTTCAAAGCAGTAAAACAAACAATCCCTTTTTAAAAAAAAACCTGCCCAGTCTGCCAGTCATGAAGGGAAAGCCTTCCTGAAGAGGAAAGTCTTGATCTGCTCACGAAAGGACAACAGAGATGGGGTTAGCCTACACATAAATCCTCTACAAGTGCATGTTCTGAATCATGGTTCCAAGGATTTTGTGCTGGGAGTAATGGAAGGAGACGTATTAACATTAGGGTATCAAAAGTATCATCATGCTGGAAGCTCTATCCTTTAAGCCAACTGTATGAAGACAGGACACAGGGCTGTTCTTATTTTTTTCCAGTCTTGCTCCAGTTCTCTTTGTCTATTTTCTGTTCTCAGTTATATTGAAAAAACACATTTACACTGGCTTTTTTGTAGTAGGTTGGTGTAGACCAGATAGGGTCACTTGGAATATGGTGGATGGAGATGCAATATACTCAGGACACAGAGAATGTCTACTTCTCCCCATCTTTCCTCCTGATTCCTGACTACAGATGGGCATTTCGTTTCAGCGCTGGCCAATCAAGAGCTGTGCAAGGACATGTATCATCCCGACTCCCTGTCAGATTGGCCAGCACCAGGGAGAGGGAAAGGTGACATATCGGAGGCTGCTTCCTGGTTGGAATTTCACCCAGTGCTAACTGCAGCAATATAAGACAGTGATTGATTTTGTTCCGGAGGGTGGGACGGGGTTTCGAGCACCAGCTGTGCTAGCGTGTTTCATTTTGGAACTAGTCCCCTTCCGAAATGAAAAACCCATTTCTACCCATGACTCAATAAACTGCAGAAGATTTTTGCAATGTTGGGCAGCCAAACATTTTGTCATGTGGAGTGGCATTTATCCATTATCCTACGCCTTTCAGTTCAGTAAACACTGGGGGCTCCTCTAGATTGTGGATGCTGCCCTGTTAGTTTTAAGCTTCTGCTGAGTTGAAAGTTACTTCATCCTTCTGATGTAGGATTGTGCTGCTTGCACAAGCATTGCTGTCATGCAAGTGGTGATCATCAAGAAGAAAATCTGCCTTTTTCTTGCATTCAGCAACACTTATTCAAGTGGAACAATTCCAACCCAGGCCCTGCTGCAGAAGTGCAATTGGATGCTTACAAAAACCATGGGGCTTTTAAATCAGTACAGTGGTACCTTGGTTTACAAGTACCTTGCTTTGTGAGTGATTCACACAACAAGCAAAATTTTTAATAAAGTTTTGCTTTGCTTTGTAAGCAATGTCTTGCAAAACGAGCACCAGAGGTGCTCGTTTTGCAATCACGGCCTGGCTCTCCTCCTCCTCCTCCTCCTCCTCCTCCTCCTCCTCCTAATTGGATGAAGTCTCCAGGGCTTGTTGCAGGCCCAGCCTCTAGGGCCCAGGGGGCCCAACACTGACTTGAGCTACCTCTGGTGGATCAGAATTGAGTTCCAGCAGATCAGAAGTGACCTCTTGAGCATGTCCCAGGCCTGGCCCTGCCCATCCACAGCACTGTGGCACGCCCCAGGCAGTGCTGGCCCTTGGGCAAACTCTAGAGGCTGCTGTAGCTCTCAGCCAAAGCAAATTTCTTACAAAAACAATTTCTCCATAAGAAATAATGAAAATGGGGTCCGCATAAACAATCAGGTAAGTTTCCATTATTTCCTATGAAAAAATATGGTTTGATATATGAGCATTTTGGTTTACAATCATGCTTATGGAACATATTATGCTCATCAACCAAGGTACTACTGTATTATTTCTTCTTTTTAAAATAGAACATTGAACATCTTTCTGGGTTTTTCAACAATTTCATTGAAATTGTTCCATCTGTTATTCGAACTAAAATATTGATATCCCTGATATTATCTGGAAGTTGAGTCATGGCTACTGGACTTCTTTTTTGAGAGATAGAAACGTTTCGCTGTTCATCTAAACAGCTTCATCAGTTTTCATCTGATATTGATATCAGCTTATGGATGCAGTAGGAGACATGAATCAATTAATGAAACACTTTTTTATGTTACCAAGATGGAGATATAAATTAATTTTTTTAAACTTCTCACTTGCTTGTAGAATTCCAGCATTTTGAAAAGATTGTTTGAGTCACAGAGGGAACCTTCCTTCCTTCCTTCCTTCCTTCCTTCCTTCCTTCCTTCCTTCCTTCCTTCCTTCCTTCCTTCCTTCCTAACCTTTCCTGCATTGGTGAATTCCAATGAGAGATATAACCAAAGAAATCACTTTAACACAATCAAAAATGATTAAGAAAATTTAACAAGTCAAACAGCACAAAACTCTCAAGCCATGATCACATTGAGTTCTAAATGCAGCCAAAATACAGGCAACATTAGACAGTTTCCAAGCAGAGGGCATTCCATCACTTGGAGTGTTGTAACAGGGAAAGCCCTCTTCTGTACTTCTAACTCTATTTACTAGTGGAAAAATGAATAACTCTAGTGGGGCAATGAAAAGAAGAACTGAGAACTATCTGGAAGTTGAGTCATGGTAACTGGACTTCTTTTTCTTGAGAGATTGAAATATTTCGCTGCTCATCCAAACAGCTTTGTCTAGTGTCTAAATAAAGCTAGTTGAGAGTCCTCCATTTTATAGTATGCTTTGACCTCTTGTCACCCTGGTCTGAAATATGCTTATACTGGCCTGAATAGGCTTGTTAGGTACATAATAATCTCAATAGCCTTAAGGTGAACAATGGCCTAAAGTGCTGAAACCCATAAATTATGGGTCTTTAGCTATGGCCTTGGTGGTGGAGGTGGGAATTGTCTAGGTATTGTTGAAATCACAGCCTGATAAGTGGAAGACAGACTGTGTCTGAGCCCCCCACCTCTGTTGGGAGAGGGGTTTTCAATGCTCACATGAATGACTTCCCTGACCCCTCTCTCAAATCACCTATCGTCTCTGTCTAACTATTTATTATTTATTTATTGTTATATTTATATCCCGCTTATCTTCAATCAGAACTCTAAGCGGCGTACAATCGCGAACAAGCGCCGGACAAGACAATAATAATTTTACAGTACAAAACAATAACGACAAATGAACAGAATAATATAAAAAGAAGATATTAATATATTAAAACCCTATTGCATCCCAGATCGCCAATAAAGGCGTAATCCCTAAACTTTAACTATCAGATGAACATTAGTAAACACCAATGATCACTAGAGACGGTGGGGAAGGGGAATTAAGTTAGGGCTCGCCAAAGGCCTCTCAAAATAAAAATATTTTTAAAGCTTTCCAAAAGGCCTCTAGGGACTCTGCAGAGTGCACTTCGCTGGGGATGGAATTCCACAAGGAGGGGGCTGCCACTGAGAAAGCCCGGTTCTGGGTGACCGTCTTCCGGGCCTCTCGTGGAGTGGCAACTCGATATGTGTACAACATCTTCATCTTTGAATGAGCACCCTTTGTCCTTCAAATGGAGGTGTACTGCTGATTCTGGTCCACCCCAATGGAGTGGCTGGCTGTTCACAGAGGCAGAAAGAGCCAGTCAGGGTACTACTGAAGAGACAGAGAGGAGAGGGTGATTGACCAGATCTGGTCAGCGGTGCTTCATGCTTCGTATGAAGTCATAACTAGAGTAGACTCTTTTCAATCAATGGAACAGTTGACTCATAAAAGTCACACAGGTTCAATCAGCATACTCTACTGCAATTTACATTAAGCACTGGCTTGATTTTAAAATGCTACGTAAGGGATTATTTGGGTTTGTGTGTGTTGGGGGGTTATTTTATGTGATTTTTTTTCTTTTAAAAAGCAGCATAAAAGTGATAATCACACAGGTTAATCACATGCTATCAATTGGACATGAACCACAAACCAGCTTTTTAAAAGTAACAGTCATGCTAATACATTTACTTCTACGGTACAATGTCAGAGCTTTGAACAGTTCTAAACATCAAGATCTTTTCTTTCTGGACTGCCTATATGACACTGGATATCAGTGAATATTGCTAGGCTCTCATACTATCACTGCACCTGCTGGACTTTGTAAATCAATGTTCATTTTTTTTTCTCCCAACCTCTGTTCAACAAATACAAAACCGGGAAGAGGTGACCCTTTTAATTCCTTAATATAGGCTATAGTTGGGTTTGATTTGTGGGAGCCAAGGAGCCAATTCATAAAATATGTATCTGCAAGATGCAGTTTATGAGAAACTCGGCTTTTGGGACACATTAATTCTAAGTGCAGATCCAACTTTCACATTTTATAACGTAACTCTGACAGCTGTAATTTCAGATTAAAGATTTTTCATTCACATTCCCATCTTGATTGCTTGGCATGGGCCTTGTATTACCTTATTGTCAATAGCAAGTGTTCATCCTATTGGGAGTCATTTAATAACCAGCTGCCATTTAAAGTGGAGACATAATATTTGTCTCCACAAGCTCATCTCAAGGATCGTTTCTCTTTACAGGAAGTTTGAACGTCTTCAAGAAAAACAACAGCTGGTCTTGTCAGTATTGTCCCCTATTGTGGAGCCTAGTTAAAATAAACACCAATGCTTTTCTTTTTTTTTCTTTTTTAGTTTAGTTTTTGTGCATGCCTTTGTTAGCTGTGGCTTTTTTTAAAAAAAATCACTATGGCCTACTACTTTCATGGTGAATTCTCATCTTATTCATTATTAGTATTTTTATTTTAGAGTATTTTTACCCCGCCTTTCTCTTTCAAGAAGGACCCAAGGCGGCTTACAGCAATGAGGGATAATACACAGTCCAGTACAATTAAGACATGTTCAAGTATTTGAGAAAAAGGAATTGAAGGACATCTTACAGCATTAATAGACAACATTACATTAAAGCAACATGGTTATAAGTAGTCATAAACACAAAGTCTATGTGAACCCATAGATTCACGCAATGATATAATAGTCTCTATTTAGCCATGCCCCTGCTTGCATGAAACAATGGCAAGTTTGAACCTTTAACACACCATCACTAGCATTTGTCTTCCTTTACATTATTAAACTAATTCTCCATCCAGCAATTTTTAATTAGCAAAAATTAAACCACACAAATACCTAGAAATACCCCCCTACCCAAATTGTTTCAGAATGATCCTATTTCTGATAAATCAATACACTTGGCCTATATAAAATGGTTTCCAGAAACGAAATGCCTTTATTTAGAGGCTACCTTTTAAATTTTCTTAACTTGACAGCAAGGGATTACCCTTTGCGGCTGTGATCTGTAACTAAACAAGAACAAACGGGGTGTTTGTATGTGTATAGGAGAGGAAGAGATTTCAAGGGGGAAAATGGTCTCTTTCATGGCTAATTAAACTGCAAAGCAAATCAATCAGCAGAAATAGCTGATGAATTTATTATGTCTTCAGGAGCTCCCTCTATCCTAATGTTCTTGATGCACACTAAAATTACTATTCCCAACATCTTATAGGGTAAGCACTTGCCTTTAAGCTTTACATCTATCTATAATATTGATCTGAGAATCTTGAATAAGCAATAGAAGCTTGGGTTTACAAAAGTGTGCTGGATATGAACACAAATGCTATGAAAACATAGAAAACCTGACTCTGGTAACTGAAGCAATTTCCCTTTAAAAAAGAGGGAAAGGTCATTTTTTTCAGATCACTGTATGGTTTGGGAACCTACAAACAAGCTAAGTGGAAGTGGGTGGGGGAGAGGTGTAACCTCCAAGTAAAAGAATGCATTATGAGGTTTCAAATGCATTATTAAGATAGCCTGGGAAAATATTCTGCCTATGTGGGTTACGGTGATAAATATACGCCTCAACACCGCTGTTTCCCATTGAAATGTGACCAGCGCTTGGAGCTGGTTATTTTCTGACACTGAAATACTGTGGTTGTCTCTATGCTGCCATGTAATTTGTTGGTTAGTTATGTATAATGATGCAGCCTTCTTCTTCTTTTTTTTTTTTAAGGAAAGTTAAATATTTTGCAGATGAAAAATCGGTTCCATTCTACATCTTGTAAACATGGGTTGGATTGTGGTTCTGAGCTTTTAAGAGGTCTGTGAAAATTATATTTGCTGTGTTCAACTATTTCTTTTTCTTCCTTACTTATGTCAGTTTGTGTGAACTGACTAATAAAGGACACTGACAATGCATCACTTCATTTGTGACAAAAGGCAAGGAGGCACCAATACACAGAGTGCAGAGGTTAGATGGGTTTCTTGAATCTCATCATCTTAAACAAATGGATCCCTCCTTGTTTTGCATTTATAATTAGCCCCCATTAGACTGACCATGTGGGTGCTTTTGCACCCGCTTGTTTCATTCCAACCTCCCCCCTCACACCCAAAAATATCTGCTTGCGCTGCACCATGAGTAAAGTGACAAATTCCAATGAAAAATTATAAGGTATCCTGGAGAACTACTCAAGAGAATGTGTTAAGTCCCGCAATTCTTTTTGTAATATCAGATGCCTCTATGCATGGCTTGTTTGCCAGTTACTGTGTGTCACATGGCCTGGCTAATAAGGAATCAAATCAGCTGTCCACTATGTAAATATCTAAGGATATGAGGAACATCTGCATTTCAATTACTCACATATGTGAAAAATAAATTATGTCGTATTCATTAGTATGATGGAGATGTAGTCTCCCCACCCCCACCCTGGTGTAACTGAAGGAGATGGAGCAGTCTAAGACACTAGCACCAGTGATGTCTTTACAGATGAATTATAACAGAACAGAGATGTTATTTCATAACAAAATAATCATATGCCATATATGCCACATACTATAGGCCTTTTGCAACAAGTGTTGTACTACAAAGCAGTGTATAGTAATGACTGCATTGTGAATGGGAGGCTGTTGTTGTTTTTGCTGCTGTCATCTTGAACAGTATGAGCAGCTGGACCTCATTCTTCACTTTGCATTTCCTGATAGCTGAACTAGCAGATTACACAAAATGATGGTAGCTGTAGCACTGCCCTACATCCAGTTTGCAATTCCCCCCAGCTGGAGCGGTAGCTGTTTCACACCCTCTCCAATTTTAAGAAATAGGAAATGTTTTCAAGATAGGTAGCCCCGTTCATCAGTTGAACCAAAGATGAATCCTGTAGCTCCTTTAAGACAAACAAACTGTGTTTGACACCAGCTTTCGTTGTCTGTAGCCCATTTCCTCAGATGCTTGGTGCGTAGCCTCAGTGGGCATACATGTCTCCAAAAGAGGGAAGGATAAAAGATGAAATGTACTAGAAGTGCAAGATGTCCAGCATGTTGGTGGTCAATAAGAAGAGCTAGAGATTGGGAGTGTGATTCCCCACTGTGCCTCCTGTGACAGAAAGTGTACCCGTGTGGCCTTGGCCAAACTGAATAGTCACAGGGTGCCCCAGAAAAAAAGAGAATGGCAAATCAGTTCTAAATATTATCTACCTGGGAAACCCTGAAAGGGGTAACAATAAGTCAGAACAGACTTGATGACATGTTGCTGCTGCTGCTGCTGCTGCTGCTGTTGTTGTTGTTGAGACTATCCACTGTGTCATTTGCTGATCCTACCATTCCTCAGTTATGGGTAAGTTCAGCACATTGGTATGTTCATTCTTCAAACTAACTTTGTATGCTGTGTTCTTTATTTTTGACCTGGTTTTACAGTCTGCAGCTGGGCAGGGCATTTTGTGAAAATCATCTATGCTGTTGAATCATCAGTGAACAGTATGTGAGAGGGAAATAAACAGACCATTAATCTGAACATTACACAGTGACTGTCTCCTAAACAGACAAACAAACAAACAAACAAACAAAACAAACACACACACACACACACACACACACACACACACACACACACACACACAGAGAGAGAGAGAGAGAGAGAGAGAGAGAGAGAGAGAGAGAGAGAGAGAGACGCACACACAAACCATTATTTATTTTTAAAAAGAGTACAGTATATTTGAAAATGGGGAAAATCCAGATCTAACATCCCTGCACAGGCTGTTCTTCAGTATTTACTGTAAACAAACTTAGCAGACCTCTGGAGGCTAATAGGGCTGTTGATTGGTGTTTGCTCAGCACAGCAGGGTCTGGTGTGCGATATCTGGGCTTCTGTGTATTGATGAGTGTGGGCTGCTGGTGGGAGGTATCATTTGTTTGGGGGCTGCAAAAGCCATGTTAACTTGTTGTGCCTAGATGGAATGAAAGGCATATGTTTGTTTGAAATACTTAAATCCTCCAGGACCATTCTGAAGAGTTTCTCTTCTTCCATATTGTCTCTCAGTGGAAATATCTGGTGATGAAAGAACTAACACGATTTATCTTTGGCTGTAGCATTCAGACATTGACTTTTCTTCTTAAGGTACCTATTCCACAATCCACAAAACTGGATTAAAAAAGCAATCCTGAGGGCCATTCTAAAATGAGCATTATTATCAGCCAGCCTAGTTAAAATGGTAGTAGGGTTTAACATTCGTTAAAGTGAAGACATTCAACATTAAAAGGAAATCTTTAAAGTAATGAATAAAACAAAATATATACTTGTACAGAGGGAAAGCATGCATAAATATAATCCACAAAACATCTTATCTTAATAAGGAACACAAAAGACTGTATGTATGTATCTGCCCATCCATTAGAAGCCATTTGCTTTCACAATGAAAATATTAAACAAACAAAAAAGCTGTTATTTTAATAAAAAAGACGTGATCAAAAGGCTTTCTAAATAAAATGGAAACTTATTTCTCAGTTGGTTTTTCACTTCTTAGCAAGCATTTGAACTATTGTAACAGGTTAATGGTTAACAATAAACCATGAGATGCATTGGCTATAGACCTGAGTTGACAACCCAATGCAGTTTTGTGACAAAGTTATGATCTCTGAGACCATCCTATTTTAATGAAGACTTGCTGACCTGATGATGCAAACCAAATGTTGTCTGCAAGTCAGTTCATTCAGGCAAAAGTTTGTGACCCTTAAGCACCACATTAACATGTCTAATTGTAACTGACAGGGCAATTTCCTGGTGGACATTGGTTGAGACAGGCAGAGTCAAAAACCTACCAAGCATTCTAAGACCTTTGATGGTCATATTAACACGTCTAATTCTAACTGACAGAGCACTTAGGTAAAAAACTATCCAAACACATCTGGGCAGACTTGCCACCTGGTCAAGCAGCAAGTTGATTATTTATAAATTGCTTAATTATCTATTTAATTAAAAATCCCTTGATAGCTAGTAATGCAGATTTTTGTTGTTGTTAGTTTTTAAATTAAACAAAACAGACAAATGTCTTTGTTTTGCCTCAGTTTAACATTATAAATCATGGTGGAACAAAAGATTTTTATATGCTGTTTTATTCAGTCGCCCCTCTAAAGATGCACCTTTTTTTTTTTTGGTCCCGCCATCTGCTGCAGCCGTTTTGTTTTATTGCTTATTTTAGTTGTTGTTTTAATTTGTTGTTTGTACATTTATTGTAAACCTCCCGGAGTTCCTTTCAGGAAGACGGGCGGTATATAAGCTGTATAAATAAATAAATAAATAAATTCTCCTTTGTAGTATATAATAGTAATTGCAATTGTCACACTACCACTATTGATTTTAAAACTGCCACTGTAGTAGCTCTTTCTGCAGAGTTACTTTTTTCACTGCATAAACTAATCACAATTAATGGGAGAGAGAAAATGAACAGAAAGTGTCCTGAAAGAATTTCTAAAGCTGCCATAAATCTTAACCCTGAATGGTCCTTCTCGATATCCTAATAGGGAGTAGGAACTGGCAAGCCACTCCAGTATTCCTGCCAAGAAAACTCCATGGACATGGGGTTACGAAGAGTCGGTCATGACTGTAGGACACAACAACAAAAAGTCACATGTACGACAAGCATGGATATGATTTAGTGCTAATTTAATTTACTTTTGAAATGTTCAAATGCATTGTTCTATCACTGGAGTAAGAACAATCTGGTGTGATTGTTTGAAAAACTAACGGAGCAATCCTATTTGTGTCTACATAGAGGTAAATCCCAGTAAATCTAATTGGGCCCTCACTGGCAATGAATGGGTATGAGATTGCAATTATGTTGTTCGAATACGAATACGAATACAAATACAAATACAAATATGAAATCTTTAATACGGCTGTAGGCCAACATCCAAATACTATATACAAAAGCAAGTTACAACATACTACATTTCTAAAAGAATTAGGTACAAAGTTAAAATAGCCTAACAGAAAAATTAAACACCTCTCACTCACATCTTAATTTAAAGGGGAGCAAGAAGAAAAGAGAGAAGAGAGAGGATGAAAGATCCCACTGATAATTAAGGTTCTATCCTTATTTTGTTAAAACCTTCCACTCCCGGATTTTAATAGCAGCAGCTAAGAATTTGAAATAGATATTCTAAAAGCTTTCAAAAATGGAGGGGAAAAGTATATCCTTAAATATCTGGCTCAATAAGTTAGTTATCTTGCTGCAGAGCCTGTGGTTGAGTGTTCCATACCCCACTGTGCCTCCTGTGAGTAGATCCAGACTCTGTGGCCTTGGGCAAGCTGCACAAACCCCGAGTCCCCCCCCCACAGAAGAAGGGAATGGTAACTCTAGCTGCTATCTAGCTAGAAAACCATTAAAAGTATCACTATGAGTCAGAATTGACTTGGTAGCACACAGTTATTATTAGTCTACCACAAGAAATTTCTCAATAATTTAGAATACATACAATGTGGTTCCACAAAGATAGTCAAGATCTGGAGGAGAGAAAGTTGGGGGGGGGAACAGTAGAGTAATTTTGTAATTTTTATGCTTTCAAATGTTTATTGATTGGTTTGTTTGTTTGTTGGTTGGTTGGTTGATTGATTGATATTATTATTATTATATTTTGTACCACCCATCTTCCAATGGAACTCTGGGCAGTTTACAGCAGTCAAACTCAACAACAATAAAAAAGTCAGAATAATAATATTTAAAAAATGAAAATGAAAATAATGAGAATAAAACAATTTAAGAAAGTCTGGCTCTGGGAGGCCTTTAAGGCTGTTTCCATGGCTTGCCCCATCTTCTCTTTTTATATTTAACTGCTTGTTGATATGCAGTTTGCTCTATCCAGACATTGCTTCTTCCTTCATCTTGGAGGGAGAAACACTTGTATCATTATGGTTCTCTTCTGGAATGTCTAATGTCTATCACTATATCTCCAGGTATGAAACCCAGCACAGTATGATTCTGTAAACAAAAATTGAGGTCTAGCTCCTGCACTATCACTACCTAGATTTTAGGAACCCAGAAATATAAGTATTCTATTTTTACCTAATTATGAATTTCCAGAGTTGTTCCTCCTGTTTAATAGTTATCAGTTGAGAATGAGCCAACTGTACTCAGCTGGAATACATTAAAATATTCCAATAGGCATAACTTTGAAAGCAATAGAGTTGGGTTCAGTTCTTATCACTCTGCCATGCTTTTGATATATTTTCATTAATGAGAATATTGCTTTATTTAAACTATGCTCCAACCTTTGCATTTAGATAAAATGGAGGGAAGAAGATATTGAAGAATCTTTGTTTTTGTTTCTTGTTTGCAACAGCTAAATTAGGTTTATTGCCATGCTTAAGATGGAATCCAGAGTACAGCAAAGATGCATAGCAGTCATGCCGTCAAACAAGAATAAGCTATTGTTTGAACTGTCACCCTTTTGTTTGATTAGTTTGATTAATTATTTTCCTTAAAATTTCAAATATGTTTCAGTTTCATTGAGGGACTTTAGAAGAGAGCCCTCCCACAGTTAATGCAAACCCAATAAATTCCTTTGGTTGTAACCAAACATTGTGTAGCTTAGTGGATAAGATAGCCACTTAAAGAGAAGAACAAAAGGGAAATGATATTGCCTTCTGTTGAGGTTTACTCACACAAATAGTCCCAGAAATTTAAACACAGGATTATGCCACATAATGATATGTGTAAGAAAGAGTTTCCTTTGACATGGAAGAAAACCAGAAACAGGAAACAGTTTTTTTCCCCCTACCAGTGCCAGGATCCCTAGGCAGCAGGCCCACTCGGACTATGGGATTTGTAGTCTCCAATACTAACTCTTCCTCCTCTACCTAAGGAGCCTTCATGGCCTCATGACATCAAATCGCAGGCCCCTACACCTAAGGGAGTTAGGGAACATGGGGACAGTTTAGTGTTGGTGGCTGTGTTGTCATAGCTATACCAAAGTATTCCAGGGGATGCTGTGCAAAGCTTTAAATATCCCTTGTTTTAGACATGGAGTATAAGTGCACAGCAAGAAAAAATGTAAATGCACATAATGTGAGGCACTAGGGTACTCATATCTGTTCGAAACAACACAAGAAGAGAAGGGAAATTGTTAAACTGTTTGGAACCGAGCACTCCTGTAGCCGTGCAAGTGAGGTAGCTACAGTAGTGCTACTAATAAGCTGTAAACAAGGGGACAGAACCAATTTCCTCCTCTTGTTTCCTTTTCTCATTCACTCTGTATTTCTGGGCACCCACCCCCATGTCTAGGGGTCCTAGCATAACAGCATTGGCCCCCAGCTAGCTTAAAAAGCTAAAAAAGGGGAATGCTGGAGAGTAAGGGATTATTGCTGCACAAATATGAAGCAATACATATTGTGCAACAGCAGGCTTTAGCTTTCCATGAATGAAGTAATAAAATAAAGGTGCCCCAAAAAACAATTGTAACTTTGAAACTGCATCTTGGATTAGCACCAAATTTAGCATATACTGCATATATAGCTGACAGTCTGCTCTTCCTCTGTGCCAAATTTTGGGAAATTCAGGCAGGCGTGTGTGTGTGTGTGTGTGTGTGTGTGTGTGTGTGTGTGTGTGTGTGTGTGTGTGTGTGTGTGTGTGTGTGTGTGTGTGTGTGTGTGTGTGTGTGTGTGTGTGTGTGTGTGTTTAGTGAGATTTAACAAGTAAAAGTACAGTATTTTATGTCCACCCTACAAATTCTGAAGAAATCCAGGTATTGGTGGCTCTCAAAGTGAAGCTAAAATAAGCATTTGAAAGTTCTTGGTTTTCTTATCCACCCAAACATTCCAAATGTAAACATTCTTTCAAGCTTGAGTTATGTGGAAGGAGAGCTGATATTCTGAACCGGCCACTCGGGAAAAAATTAAATGACCCTCAAGAGACTTTTTCCAATTCTGAAGCATTCCCTGCATTTTTAGCATTGTAATTGCATCTTACCAATGTAATTGTATTCTTGGAGTCAAAGCTGGTAGGGAGGTACTAGGAAGTATGGCACAAAAGAAAATTGCCCCACACTTTTATTGCTGATTTTCTCAGCAATTATTCTTCTATCTCTTTTTAAAATCTTGCTTCATCAAAATCATGTTTGCTTTTCAGTGTTCAAGCAATGCTTGTTGTCTTTTTGATTCATTTTATACTCTCCCATTTGTATATGGGTGTCTTTGCTATCCCCTTGTGCAAACCACTTTCCCATTGCTTTGAGTAGAATGATCTCCAACCTGCAACCTGGAGAGCAATTATGGTTGATCTTTACTAGTAGAAACCTCACCACTAGGAAGAGTGATCAGACATAGACATACTTGTTATTATTCTTTGAATTTATAATTATCCTTTTTGCCAAAAAAGGACTTTGCATCAAGTAAATATGTATAATATCAGATCACTAGAAACAAGTTCTATTATATTCCTTTAGTCATGATGGTGCTATGATTTAAGTGAATTTAAAGTGTTGACCTGCACATACTCATGATTTTTTGTTTTTAATAAGTGTTATCAGTTGATTTGCTGCTCTACTGTGTTGACAATGCTGAAACAATTGTACAGTAAATCACACAATAGTAGCCCATGCAGAAATGTTATCTGTGTGCTATGTAATTTAAATAATCTATAGTGTCAGCTAAAGCTCTACCCTCTTGGATAAGGCCATTAAATCAAGATCAAAAATTACTTAGCAGCAACAATTTATACTTTATAACACTTTATAACACTGCTGTTCAGCAGTGGAATATGCTACCACAGAGGATGGTGGAGTCTCCTTCTTTGGAGGTCTTTAAGCAGAGACTGGATGGCCATCTGTCGGGAGTACTTTGATGGGGATTCCTGCATGGCAGAGGGTTGGACTGGATGGCCCTTGAGTTCTCTTCCAACACTATGATTCTCTGATTCTCTGATTCTATGAACAGCTGAAAAAATTAAAGCAAAGAGAACTAAAATATAGATGTGGATGCTCGCATTACTTGTACTACAGCTCTCCTTCTGAGAATGGCCTTGAGTTTTATGGGAAATACTACGAATGATGAGGATGAGAATGACAATAGTAATAGTGATTACTTTAGAAACCATGGTGTGGACCAGCTAATGAACTTCATACTATTATATGCTTAGTTCCAGATGGCAAATCTGCTATGAAACTGAGAAGGCTTTCAAAAAGTGTGGTCTATAAGTGGGATACTTGGCTCTATGAAGGAAAGTACCTAGCAATTCACATAGAGTAAGATGCTATAAAATATATCTGTGAAGATTCTCAGTCTTCCAGGTGAGTTTATCTGGAAATTGAGTCATGGCAACTGGACTTATTTTCTTGAGAGATTGAAACGTTTCACTGCTCATCCAAATAGCTTAGTCAGTCTGACAAAGACTGATGAAGCTATTTGGATGAGCAGCAAAATATTTCAATCTCTCAAGAAAAGAAGTCTAGTTGCCATGACTCAACTTCCAGATGCTATAAAATCCAAATCTGTGTCTAACTTGGGGCCTACATTTTTGTTGTAATACTTCACTGTACTCATTTTCTTTCATCCTTGATTTAAATATGACTGCTACTTATTTGAACAAGATAATCAGAATCAGAATCAGAATCAGAATATTACAAAGAGTCAGTTACCATTGTAATAAATGATGCATTTAGGCTAACTCTTACATCGCTCTCAAGTTTTATTGTCATTAATTGCCTTGGATCACTAGGGCAGAAGGAGGGGGAAACATAAACATTTAATAAAGGTAGTGAAATAAAAATCATTTATCAACCATTTTTCATTCTTCTTCACACTGCTACATGATGTAGTTACTGACTATTAGCTACTGCTTCATTTCCCCCCGCTATATTCTTTCCAAAAGGCATTCTCAAAGGATTTCACAGCCGGAATCTGATAGTTGTGAGTTTTTCAGAACATGGCCAAACAGCCCAAAAAACCCACAACAACTATTACAACTAGAGATGGGCACGACTTAGCGGTATTCCCGTTTCCGTTTCCGTTACTCGTTTCCGTTAGTCTACGGAAACTGTAACGGGAATTACTCCGCCAGACTTGAAGCTTGAACCGACGAATGAACAATTTTGGTCTGATTTGTCGTGCTCGTTCCTTGCATCACTCGATCGCGCGATGCCACGCGGCACAGAAAAAAAGTTTTTAAAAGTGAAAAAAACCCGGTTCCCGGCCAAAAAGCAGGCGGAAAAATGCCTGCCGTGCCTCAGGGCACCTACCAGAGGGGTTGTTTCTGGAGGTCCCCAGCCTCCCCCCCATCCCCCGTCCTGGGCTGCTCTGGTGGGACTTGCCGCAGGCTCGCAGGCAGCCAGCAAAAAGCCCAGTCTCGCCAGCCACCGGCCGTGCAATTAAAGCGCAAGCAAGTGGCACGGACGGCACAGGAAAAAACTTTTAAACTCTTCCCCCACCCATTCCCGGGCCAAAAAAGCAGGAGGAAAAATGCCTGCTTGACTAAGGGTGCAGGGCACCTACCGGAGGGGTGGTTTCTGGAGGGGGGGTCCCGCCTCCCCCCCATCCTGGGCAGCCGGACTCGAGTCGCCATGCCATGCAGTGCGGGCGGGGGATCCAAAATGGGGTGGCGAACGCAATATTGTTTTTGAAATCGTGGTCCAAAAACACACAAGCATAACAGAAACACACGAAAATTTATAAACTGCCAGATTTTTCACAGTAGCAGTGGGTTTTTTTCTTGCAACAAAATGTCTCTCCTCTCCTCCTCTGTCCTCCATTGATTTTATTTTATTTTATTTTATTTACACCTGTGCAATGATGGGCTGGCCAAGTGGCCAGCCATGTGGGAGTGGATGACCATGCAAATTTTTGGAGCCATCCCACCAAACTCATGGCCACTTGGCCATGGAGACTTCTGGGATGTACCAAAAAGCCCCCTAAAACCTGCCCTAGCCCCCTAACCCTAACCCTAACCCTTGACTCCGTACCCATATGTCACAGACTGTCTTCTTAGTGGGTCAGAGAGGCACCCAGAGGTGCAACCCACTAGCCCACCGTAACCTTACCCGTCACTAGCCTAACCCTAGCCCTAACCCTAACCCATCTTAACCCTAAGCCAGATCTACTTGCATTGCACTACACGCAAGTACAATTCCCTTCTGTGTGAGACATGGTGTTGCGAGAGCCTTAGTTAGGCATCTCACCTATGGCTCTGGGTTCAGTGCCATCCACTAGTCTTCACAGTCACTGTCTGCACATTTGCACAACAGGTATGCAATATCCATATGGCTATTGCATACCATTTTGCAGCAGCAGCAGGTGAGGAGGGGAGACCCCCATGTAGAGGGGTCTCTTGGAGCCTGCTTCCCCTTCCTATTGGGTGAGGATAGAAGGTACCCACGGATGCCTCCAGGAGCCCACTTTCCCTTTATAGCGGGCCAGAGGAGGCACCCACCCCACAGAGGTGCCTCCAGGAGCCCGGCCCCCAAAAAACCAGTACTAACAAAAACGAAAAAACGAAAAAATGAACCGACTAATTTTTGCGAATTTTCGTGAAAAACGGAAACGACCCAAAACGGAACCGGCCCGACTAACGACAACTCGAAAAAATTTTTTTTCAAGTCGTGCCCATCTCTAATTACAACAAATGTTTCTAGAACAGGACAACCTTTCCCCCCTCCTTAAAATGGGAAGCACAAGTGACTAAGCATTCTCAGCAATCAAACTTTGATCTTCAGTGGTGGGTGCGTCCCTTGCAGTATCAAGTTATACCAATGCATTTCCTTTCTAGCATTATCCATCCTTAATGCATCATCCTATTTCTTAACTGAGAAGCACCCAGAGGTCACATATTTCTCGATTTGATGGAGTGGGTATTTTTAATTCTTTCTCTCTGCTTTACTTTTTCTCACTCAGAAATTTTACACTGGCTGTTCTTTTGAAGGGCAAGATTTTCTTGCCAGGTGGGTATTCCCAAATTCTCACAACTCTGCTCATATGGTCTTTTATCAGAATGTCTCTGAACAGTGGGAACTCATAACTCATATGAATGGGAAACAGTTGGGGGCTTGCCACACTTCATCCCACTTGATTGTTGACATTGTTAGCAGCTGCTACTGTCAATCTATCTTTTACCAACTGGGAGTATATAAAAATGTTACACATACAGCCCCAGTTATTTTCCTCTCTTTCTTTCAAGTAAGAGCAACACAGCTACACAATCAAAAGGAAAATACCGTCTTCAATTATTGAGTTTTCTATTCTTGTTCATTTAAAGCCAAGCAAGGCTAACACATTTATCACGTGCATATTGAAAACATTGCTCCCATAACAATTGAAAAGCTCCCTATTAACCAATTACATATGATATAAGGTCAAGCAAAATACTGTATATTGATCACCTTTTCTGCAGAGGTGCTCTTCAGGTGGTAAAATACATTGTTTTGTCACAGCACATGACTTACTTCATCTTTGTCCCTTGTATTTAGCTTGCATTGCTTTATGATTGGTTACTTTATACCAGGCATGTCCAAACTTCAGCCCTCCAAATGTTTTGGACCACTACTCCCACAATCCTTTGCCATTGGAAACACGGGCTTGGAATTCTGGGAGTTGTGGTGCAAAACATCAGTAGGGCCAAAGTTTGGACATGCCTGCTTTATACTGTTAAGTGTTATGTTTCTGAGAAGCTGTACTAGGCTGTGTCCTCAAAGCTAGTCCAGCTGCAAAAAGAGGGGTTATCAGCATCCATGGGACAAACTGAACAGTTTCATGCAAGTAAGTCCAGGTCAAAAATCAGTCCAAGGAGTCCTGTCAAGGAAAATGAGGATGTGGTGTTTGCCTGTTTGATGAATAATGCATGAGATGTGTCTGTGTGGATTGGTGGACCAGTCTGTAGACCAATGAGAGAGTCTAGGGAGTGGCCAGAAAGGATTTAAGGCATTGCTCAGCACTGTTTTAGACAGATAGGGTCAGATAAGATTAGATAGGGACCTGCTAAAAGACCTATATTTGCAGATAGAGAATCTGAAAGAGTCTGAGAAAATTAGATAGGGTCTGTCACAGTCTAACAGAAAGACAGACAGGTTAAAGAAGAGATAGGATTTTTAGAGTGTCTGTGAAGAAAACAAACTGTTTAGAGTTAGTAAACTGAGGAACTGGGTGTGCATTTATTCAACATTATTTTGATCAGCTTGAGTGGGTTTGAGCCATATTCTTCTTTTGCTTATACTCCAACACGTTACCATAAATGATTTTGATTCTACTTTGTAATCAATAAACTTTTTTATTTTTATTCAATTTAAAAACAGTCTGGAGGCTTTAATTTACTAGTGAAGCTAGTTAGTAGAAGCAATAGAGGAAAATCAGAAGCAGTGTTTGTTAACAGCCTGTGAAAGGGCTGGGGGCAAGCACGTTAACACTACAAAGGGCACAAGAGAAAGCCCATTAATGAGTTGTCTAAGGCATCTAGCTATTTCCAATTGTTTGTCACAGGACCTTGAAATGCTAACATCATTTTTGCTTTAATGTTATTTCTTCCAAAAAGAGTCACATCTTCTGGGCTCTTCTCATTTTCCAATCTCTTGACAATAAATCTGCCCTCAAGCCCATCTTCTCAAGGCTTCCCTGAGTGTGTTGTCAGTGGAACCACTGAGTTCTTCCTGCTCAGTGGCCCATCAACTGCAAGAGACCATGTTTTCTTCTGAAGATATCCACCCAGAGTGACCTCGCTGCCAGATGGGTGGTATAAAAATCCAATGAATGAGTGAATGAATGAATGAATGACTGAATGGTCTCATTATTGTAAGCCACCTTGGGTCCTTTTCTAAGGAGAAAGGTGGGGTAAAAATATTCAAAATAAATAAATAATAAATAAATGACGAAGATAGGGTGTAACACTATGGGCTTACACATGGGCTTAATTTACAAGACTGATTATTGGGGCATTTATGTCTGAGGAAATCCTATTGCTGGAGAAGACAGGGGTTTATTGTAAAACTAGGCAGTATTCTTAATGTCTAGTTTGACCCTCAGGCATTTCAAGGTGCAACTTTATCAATCCTATGGAAAAATGAGATGTTTGCCATTAAGGTGCATATCCCACTGATTTTCGACATGGTCCGGAAGAACAATGCCTGTGTAAAGTTTTGAATATAGACACTTTTGACATAAAGAAATCTCTGGACAAAGTCCAACCAATGTTAAACTGTGCCATGTGCACTGAAGTGTGTGGTGATCCTGGCATAAATATCTTCTACTGCAATCAATGAAATGAAAAATAAGGCCTAATGGTTTGTGCCCATTGCTCATGAAACAGGCACAAAATATTGTGAACATATTTTCCCCACCTATATGATGGGGGGGAGAGAATAGCATTGAAATCAATAGGATCTCTGTGGTCTTCTGTGCCCCTCATTTGAATCTGTCTTACATGAAACCAGTTCCCCCTATGGACTGCTTTTTAATGCCGAATTTCAAGCAGTCCCCATGTTATTGTTTTAGATGTAGTAGTGCAAAGGAGCAACAAATGTTGCAAATAAACGTGTAAAGGTAGCTCAGGCAGACCTTAAAGGTTGGGAAAGGTAGGCATGCTGCCAAACCTTCTGCAGAGAAACATTTAACATTTAAAAATTCCAATCTGGAAGGAATTACACAGAGCAAACAAAAGAAACTTCTGTCACTGGGGGGAATGGGGAATCTAAGCAATATCAAAACCAGGCTACTTGTAGAATAGCAGCACACGATTCTCATGAACAAAAACCTTCAATTGCCAAATAAGATACATTCACCAGTACATTATGTATGCTACTAATAAAATATTATAATATTATTAATATAATAATGCTCATTTATTACTTCTGCTATTCTGACTAGTTTCTAAGTAAGTAGATAATTTATGAACCGCTCTCCAGGCACTTAGGAAATTGGGTTCAGTTGATATCACTGCACTGATGGAACCCTGTTTGACCCAGAAGAGTCTTCCTCAAAAAGAATTTGGGGGAGGGGGCCATTTTTATGGTTTCCTTTCCTGCCACAGAACTGCATGCCCCCCTCCATGATGTTTGGAAGTATCTGTCAGCTCTCCAGACCGGAGGAGAGGGGAAACGATGGAATGTGAGATCAAACTGAAGGCCAGATCAGATCGAACACGTACCTTGTCCAGCTTTCTGTTTCCAGACAGGCCAACCCACTGCTTATGGGGAGTTCCCAGACAGAATATGAATATAAAAATATCCCCCAGTTTATTTTCCCTTCAGCTATTATCGCAAGCAGCATGCCTTGGTATGTTGGAGGCAATATAGAGTCATCATCACTTAGCAACCCTTGATTAAGCCTAAAGCCTCTTCACTTGTTACCTTATCTGCCACCTGCAACAGAGATGGAGAGGAGGGCCCAGCCTCTCATCATTTTCTCCCCAGAAGTATGGACATCTATGAAAAGAAGAGGTTCATCCTGGCATGTAGGTTCTACATGCAAGCAAACAAATTCTGATTTTCCAGACTTTTTACTTGATAAAGAACATCGGCTTTGTGGCTCACTCCTGTTTGCATCAGGCAAGAATCAAGGGAATTTGGAGGATCCAGCTGTCCTTTTCTTCCCATGCTGAGGTTCCCAGATAAGGTAATGACTGAATAGGGCTTTATTTTCAATAGCTTTATGTACCTCTTGCTAAAGCCACACAAGTTGGTGGCTATTGCTACAACTAATGATGACAAATTTCAGTGTTCAGAAATGGTAAAGGTAAAGCTATGGCTAAATCAAAGAGAATTATGTCAGTCCATAATGATACCAGTTGGATAGGACCCAATGTGTATTTTGTACTGAATCCACTATCCATATATTAGCAATATTGAAGAATCTAAAGAATTACCAGTGGGTTATGCTGCTTTTGTCAGAAACGCTATTATGACACAATTACAGACCTTAACTGTGTCAAAAGGACACTGATGATGGGGGGGGGGAATAGTGGATCTTGTCATCTGAAAACTAGGAATAGCTATTTTAAAATATTTTGCTAATACATGTTCCTACTACATCTATTCAATTCTGTTTTTATCAGTCTGTTTTTTAAAAATTGCTGAAATCTGCACACTTCTAAGATATTTCACAACCTACCCAACCCACACTAAAATATAATATATTTTTGCATGCTGAATATTGTGAGTGAGGCTAGGATAATTGAAAATATGGATCATCAGTTCTGCAGGCTTTTTTATTAGAAAAAAAATGAGGTTCATGGGAGGACTAAGGACCACAGTAATACCACCTGAGTACATGCAGTGCTTCAGTTAAACTAGGCCTATCTCCTGGCCTCAGACATATAAGTGCTATCTGCTTTAACTTAAACATAACTGCTGAGACAGATTATAAACTGAACTAGCATTTATTTCTGCTCAGACACACATGCACGTAAAAGTCTCAGCAGGGATATAGATGTAGATGCTTGTCTCCTTGGAAATTGATTCCTTAAAAATGTAGACTAAATAAAAATGTTGGATGTTCTTACTGAAAAATAAGAAGGCATTCATATTTCAAAGAGGGGAATGGTAAAATGAGAACAGAACCTCACTGATACAAGTTGGTCCTCTTTTAGAGCAAGGTAGAGCAGAGCATTAAAAATAAGCCAAACTACTTAATGCTTCCACTGCAAAGGGAAACGCATGATGAGTCTGACAGAACACGGGCAAAAACAAAGATAGGGAAAGGTCACAGTTCTATATAATGAAAGAGAATGTCAAGGAATATTTGGGCATGCTGAACGAATTCAAGGTGGTGGCTGCTGATGTGACTAATTATTTCATCAAGAGACCAGAAGTAGTGAGATGGCATGTCCCAGAATATATGAACTTATAAAGAAATTCAAAATGGCATACTTCCCCTGAATGACTTCCTCTTGCTACAAGTCCCTCCCCAAAGTGATCCTTTGACAGTGTCTGACAAAAGCAGCATAATCCACTGGTAATTCTCCTTGCAAATTAATACCCTAAAGGGCTGTGGTAGGTCTAAGGGTAACACTTCTTTGATTGTCACATTCCTACTCTGTATTTCTGATATCTGTTGTTGTGCTTCCTAAGTTGGATAAGGACAATTATCACAGTGAGAATTAAAAGACATAATAATAGATTACCAAGAAATTGGAATGACCGTATTGGTCAAAATTACATTATCTGGGCATAATTATATTGCTGAATTATATTTGTGTAGAAGAAATTGCATAGGTCTTGGCAGCAAAATGTCACTCATCAATGAAAGAACACAAATTATGCAAAAGTGAGAATTTTTATGTTTTGGGTCTTTTTTTTTTAAGTACAAAAGGACCATCCCTAACTGGAATAGATTGTTTAGATTTCAGGTAAAGGTAAAGGTTCCCCCCACATATGCATGCTACTCGTGTCCGACTCTAGGGGCGGTGCTCATCTCCGTATTCAAGCCGGAAGAGCCAGTGATGTGCAAGTCCATGGCCATGTGGCCGGCATGGTGGCAAGGAAACACTGTTTTACCTTCCCGCTTTTTACGGCGGTACCTATTTATCTACTTGCATTTACATGCTTTCAAACTGCTAGGTTGGGAGGAGCTGGGGTTATCAGCAGGAGCTCACTCCGCTGCGTGGCACTGGGGATTTGAACCTCTCTCTCTCTTATGAACTTTACAGAACTGTTGGTGTTATACCTTGTTGACAGCTCTGCAGAAACCCGTCCTCTCCCCACTTGCCCCCCCCCCAGGAGACAGAAGCTTAATTTTTGTTAAGGAGAAAGGGACCACTTCCACTCCAGCAAAATCTGGCCTGTGCCAAAATATGATCAGCTGAATTTTGGGGAGCGCAGTGATTAACCTGACCAGAACACTTTGCAGTGGCACCAAGTGCAGTAGTAGTAGATTATTTTTTCTTAGTAGTATGAATCTGGGAACAAATGAGTGCTTGCCCATTGCTGTTTTTGGAAACTTTAAAATTAAAAAGTGCCTACCGGCTGGGCTGACTAATCAACTAAAACATTAACAAAATGAAAAATGAAAAATGAAACAATTTAAAAAAATCATTTCAACCTAAATAAAATGAAACAATAAAAAATGAAATGAAAAATGAAATAAAACACCATTTTGGTTTTTCATGCCCATCTCTACTCACCCCTTTTTTGTCAACACAATGGAAACACAAAGCAAGTTCAAATCTAAAAACACAGGAAAGTAAAAAAAAATTATATATTTTTAAAAAACACATCAATAAGGAAAATACAACACAACCACACAACAGTTTCCAAAAGATGGTTTGAAGAAAATGATGTTTGCCCTTTGATGGAGGACAACTTAGCCTCAGGGCTTTGAAGCCTAAGATGGGACCCTTGAGAATGACCTCTATGCCTTCATCCAGAATGAATGGTGTAACTGTTCAAAAGTCCTAGTGAGTTATCCTGTAAGAATCCCACTAGAAAACCAAAACACCATGTTGACCAGAGAGAAGAAAGTCTTAGAGAGCCTGTGCCCTGGTGGAAATGATATACCGGTAAATAATTGGTGTATGAATGTGATTATAGATGGGCACGAATAAAAAAAATTGCATTTCATTTGTCGTTTGTCGTTTGGAGGGTCCGTTTTGTTTCGTTTCCATTTTTCATGAATTTTTGAAAAAAAAATTGTTTTCGTTCATTTTGTTACCATTTCGTTTCCATTTATTTCATTTCTTGTGATTTTTTAAAGGATTTTAAGCAATTCACTCATATTGCAGTAATGGAAATGAAACACACAACAAAATTTCCGGTGTTTCTGTTCGTTTCATTTCATTTCAGAGACAAAATTCGTTTGTTGTTTTGTTGCATAACGAAATGAAAAAACAAAAATGGAAATGAAAAATTGTTCATTTCATGCCCATCTCTAAATGTGATAAAAGTAATGACATTACTTGAAACATTACATTTGGGAAGTACCAAGAGATTAAGAATGCTTGAAAGTAAAATTTACAGCTGATTGCATAATTGCTTTCTTTTGTAATACAAGGCATGTTTATTCATTATGTTTGGGATCCAGAAATTCTCATAGGACATATTATTTTATACATCTCCATTCATCTTCTAACAACCTCTAGGCAACTTGTTCATGGGCTGTATAACTTTCCTGTGATCATTCAATGGAAATATGAAGTAGAGTTGTGTGATGTCAGCATATAGAGAGCAATATAGCCCAAATCCTTAACAATGTCCTTCAGTGGACTCTTGCAAATGGTAATAAGGATAATTTTATGATACTTTGTAGGCTAAAAGCCATGCTATAGCACAGAGGTTCATCTGCTTCACAGTGTGAACACACTCTATAAGGAATAATTGAAACCACT
Source organism: Phrynocephalus forsythii (assembly GCA_029282475.1). Lineage (NCBI taxonomy): Eukaryota > Metazoa > Chordata > Lepidosauria > Squamata > Agamidae > Phrynocephalus > Phrynocephalus forsythii. The sequence goes on along the minus strand of JAPFRF010000007.1, from coordinate 65,999,389 downwards.
TTAGCCCCCAAGACATGTAAACTGGAGATAACCTGTGTGAGTTCATAAAACAGTGTAAAACATTTGTATTTCTTGGATATTATCATCCCGTATTGATTACTGTAATGCACTTTACATGGGGCAGCCTTTGAAGATGGTCCGGTGATTGCAACTGGTTCAGAATCATGCAGCGCAGTTAGTTGGTGGAGGGTCCGCCAGGGACCATATCACGCCAATTCTATATGACCTACATTGGTTAACCAGTTGCTGCCCAAACTAATTCAAAGTGCATGTTTTGATATATAAAACCCTAAACAGCTTAGGACCTACATACCTGAATGGATACCTAAATAGCTTAGGACCTACCTACCTCCTTCCATATGAACCCACACAACAATTTAGATCTAGCCAAGGGGTCCTCCTGAAAGAGCCATCCCTTAAGGAGGTGAAAGGGATGGCTTGTAGGCATAGGGCCTTTTCAGCAGCTGGCCCCAGGCTATGGAATGCCCTCCCATCTGAGATCTGCCTGGCACCAACACTGATGATGTTTTGGTGCCAGGTAAAAACCTTTCTGTTTCAGAAGTTTTTTAACTGACATAACACAGAGCAATTTTAGTGTTTTGTATTTTTTTATTGTTTTAATTAACGTTTTAATGCTTTGTTGTAATTGTTCATTTCTGTTGAAATCTGTCCAGAGACCTTTGGGTAGTAGGCGACATATAAATTGTATAAATAAATAAATAAAAATAAATATTGAGATTTCCTAAAGAAGTATAGCTATATGGGAAGCTTAGATTTGACTTCTCCCAGAGCATTGTTGGAGGTAAAGAAGAAATAGTCTAGCCATGATAGTGGATTAAAAAGTAACAACAAGAACTTGGAGGATTATAACAGAAGGCAGGTGTAATCCACCAAATCCTTTGTTGGGCTTACGTTGTATCAAATGTCATCTCGTTTTCTTGAACACTTTCTTAAAGACAATGCCTTTGTTGATAGTCTTTTCTGAGCATTTGCTCAGATACTTTGTTGGGGCCAGTTTACATTTGGCATATTTAGGTGTGGCTGCAGACTTGCATATCAGAGAGGAAATGCCAAAGAAATTTCTTCAACATCATGTCTGTTTACATTTTCCCACTTCTAAAAAAAGTGCCGGGTTTAATCATGAAAGAAACCACTGAAAATAGCTATACGTCTTAAAATGTAAGTGTCACACAAGTAGAAGCTTTATTCTGTCACAGTGATGAGTTAATACTCTGTTGAAGATGTTTGAACAGCCACAGCATGTTGGGCAACGATTTTGTCAGAACATATAAACCAAATAAGGTCAGGCATAGTCAGTTCTTAGATGGGCTGTCTTCAAAGTGTGCTCAAGAAAATGGTTGCATGGAAAAACTCACACTCATCAGCAATCTTTGCCAGTACTGACCTCATAACCTCTTGTAAAGAAGAGCAGTGATACAGGAAATTACATTTTAAAAGAGGAAGAGGACACAGTAAAAATGCTATGGTTGCCATAGTAATGATGGTGAAATGTCATGGTCAATTTCCTAAGGTTCTGTCAGTGTGACAGCTGCCCTCAGTGATGGTAGCACTGAACTGTAGGGAAATGTACGTCACAGGAGAGGTACCAATAGTGCAGGGTCTAGCTGCTACCATAACATGTTAGTAGGGGGACATCTCAGTACTGAAGGGAAATTACTATGTCCCTCTGTGAAATTTAATGAGTAACTGATAAATTTAGAGAAATGCCATAGCAGTACTTGGCTTGACATGGGACAAGGAAGAATGACTGTCAGAATGTAAAACAGTATGATGCCAAGACCAATGTACATACTCTTTTCCCTACCTTTCTGTGACTTGCGTATGGATAGGCAAAGAAACCATTGCACCAACCAACTACTTAGTTGGTTATCAAGGCCAGCCTAAAGACAATGAGTTCCAGTCCAAATAGCCCACCGGCGAGAGCTTAGGTGGTATAGAGCAGGCCATATGGCATGCACAACACTGTGTCCCTATCTCCTATCCTAAAGCACCTACCACCTGGGATGGCCATCTCATTCTTGTCTATAGAGTCTGTCCTGACATGTACAGTTGGCTATTTCTTGCAACTTATTTGTGACTAAACAGGAACATGCAGCCTATGCAGTCATGAGAAGGAAATGATCCCTTGATTTTGTACAAGTAGAGCAGAGCAGAGTAGAATCAGAAACAGCAAAACCAGGGGAAAGGGAAGTGTTTTGGGTTCCTTCCTTCCTTCCTTCCTTCCTTCCTTCCTTCCTTCCTTCCTTCCTTCCTTCCTTCCTTCCTTCCTTCCTTCCTTCCTTCCTTCCTTCCTTCCTTCCTTCCTTGGTTGTTTGGGGGTGGGTATTTTTTAAAAAAATGTAATTAATCTGTTACAAAGGTCTTTCTTGTTTCCTTCTTTCTTTTTTCCAGTGAAACATGTCTTCTCATAATCTGCTCTGATTATGATAGTTTTGGGTTTAGTCATTTGAAGAAACATTCAGGTTTGAGTTATCGTGAACCCAATTATTAGTCCATGGTATCTGTGAAACTATCATTGAACAATACATTTCAAAATGAATACTTTTTAAAAAGATTGGCTTTCTTTCTTTCTCCACCTTTGCTTCTGTACAGAGTAACAAGAATAACATAGTCTGCATGATTGTGACCTTGGCCTCCAGTGACATACCCTTGCAGGTGAAGATCTTTTCAGTTGTTTCATAGCTGTCCTTCCAAGTCTCAACTCACTGATCCCTGATGGACAGTCAAATCCTACTTTACAAAGTTGTATGCAAATGAATAAGTACTCCTATGTAATTCCCTGAGCTTCCCATTGGGAGAAATGTGTACTAAATAAATAACAAAACTGTGAGCTACTGAATATTTTGCTTTTGGCTCATAAGAGAAATTGCTGTGACTATGAGGAATGGTTTTAAGGAACATGTATATGTTTTGACTAGAGAAGAGAAAAACAGGTAACATGGCAGCATGTAATATATAATATGTAACATAATATGGAAGGCATGGGGACAGATGCATCTGATATCATGGGGAGAGTGAATCTACTCTAGATTTTAGGAGCTGTCAAAGGTGCTGATCCTATTTTGGGGTGGAATTCAGTACTTTGGATAGTTCTCATGAAGTTTGGAGCATAACCTAGAGCAGATTCACTTGCTCCATGGCATCAAAGCCATCCCCCTTCATTGTGAGACAAAGACTTGCTGTTTCCAGAATAAGTGTGGATCTTGTAATAAGTTACTAGAACTTATGCTTTGACTGAACATAAAGATGGAAAGAGGAGTTGGAAACAAGAAACAATTACTTGAGAAATTGTGGGTTCTACTGTGGGAAAACAGGCTGTGCCTTCAATTCACCTTACAATTCTAGGAACATGTGATAGCAAGAAGAGCAGTGACACTCTTGGTGAAAAAGTGCATTCTCTTATATGTTTGAGATCTAGCACCCAAAAGTTTTATGGAGTGCCCCCTAGTTCTAGTGGTATGCCCTTCTTAATAACTTTGTGAGGCAAAATGCCTAACACTTAATGTGTCCCTTTATGATGAAGCAGCTTAGTTGTGAAAGAAGCAAGATGCTGGCTTGTTAGTCCTGAGTCAGAATTAATTGCTAATTATGACATTCAGAGAAACTCTGGGCATGAGATTATCATGCACTACCATGTGACTATTATGCACTGTCATGTATACAGTGTATACTGAATGTTTTACAATTCTATAATATGTAAGTGGAGAGTTGTACATAAATACTGGAAGCTAGAACTATGTTTTGCTTAGCAGATCTGATACAACACTCTGGGACATCTTATAGATCAACCATGAGATCACACTAAAATTACTACATTAAATTTATTTAAAACTGAATAATTGTTAGCTTATGGCAACATTTCTCAAAATATAATGACCCAAAGAAGCTCAAACATGTGTGTGTGTGTGTGTGTGTGTGTGTGTGTGTGTGTGTGTGTGTGTGTGTGTGTGTGTGTGTGTGTGTGTGTGTGTGTGTGTGTGTGTGTGTGTGTGTGTGTGTGTGTGTGTGTGTGTGTGTGTGAGAGAGAGAGAGAGAGAGAGAGAGAGAGAGTTTAAAGGTTCATTGCTGAAGTATTGACAAAAGACAGGTAGGTGGTTTGTATCTACAATGAGGTGCAGCTTATAAACTATCTGGGATGTGAAATATATAATGGATGCTTCTCTTTTCATTTGATGCTGTTCATGGCAATTAAACTGTGTGATATTCTTGCTATTGATCTCATAAGGACATGAGATCAACTTTAGAGCCTTTTGTATCCATTACTAACTTTGACGTGTCCAGTGTAGCCATGAGCTTTTTTCTTTCTTGATATAATCTTTAATATGCATTTATTTATTTGCTTCTTTCAGATATTTGTAAACCACCCAAATTTGTATCAAGTAGACATGGGCACGACCAGAAAAAATGACGTTTCGAGTTTTTGCTTGTCAGAACAGGTCCGTTTCAGGTCGTTTCCGTTTGTCATGAAATTTTTCAAAAAATTGTTGTTTCCGTTTGTCGTTTGTCGTTTCCACCGCGATTTAGCACGATTTGACTTACCAGAGCATAGGGGCATCCTGCAATCAGGGCCAGCACTAGGTGTTTTTGCACCCTAGGCGGCGGGCGGGGTGGGGGGCGGGCGAGTGGGCGGGCGGCGGCGCGGGCCGCAGGTGGGTGGCGGCACGGGCGGACGGGCGAGTGGGCTGTTAGGATATCACTTAGGATAGAGGTTCTGTTCTTGGCTTGCACCCCAAATGTGTGTGTGTGCAAGCAAACTGAAGTTGGGAAAAGAGAAAATAAATGGTAGTATATAATATATTTTTAATATAAATTCACACCTCCCACTCCCAGTCGAACCTCACCCTTTATCCAATATCAGAAAAAAATCCTTACAAACTGCCAGAGAAGAAATAAAGAATAAACTGCTATTCCCTTCAGCAGACAAAGCTGCAGGGAATCAAAGAAATTATTTTCTAAATTCAATTCCCTCCCTGCCTGCCTAACTTAAATCCTAAAGCCTCCAGCCTCCCTCCTCAATCTCGATCAGATCACACCAGCACCAGCAGCCAGCCCTCCTCCCTCAACCACATCCATCCACCCAACTGTGATTTCTGGAAGGCTTTTTATGCCCTCGGAGACATCCAGAAGTATCAGTCAAAAACCTGGCAATGCCATTGGTGGAATGGTTCAAACAATTTGCATGGTCCCATCCCATGCCCAGCCCAAATGGGCTGGTCTAAAAAAATAAAAAATAAAATAAAATAAAATAAAATCAATATGACGTTTTATTGCTATAAAAAAACCACTGCTGCTACTATTAAAATTCAGGCATTTAAAATAAATAAATTTTACATGTTTCTGTGGTGATTTTGTGTGTTTTTTGACCACGATTTCAAAAGAAAAATTGTGATTGCCATTTTGGATCCCCCACCACCACATGGCATGGCGAGATGACGAGGATGACCCTCCAGCCTGGTGCAAGCAGCCCAGGACAGGAGAAGGGGGGGAAGGCCGGGGACCCCCCAGAAACCACCCCTCTGGTAGGTGGCAAAGCCTCAGGCAGGCATATTTTCGCCTCCTTTTTTGGCCGGGAGTCGGGTTTTTTAAAAAACTTTTAAAATCTTTTTCTGTGCTTTGCATTGTGCGATCGCCGTGATTCCACAAACGGAAATGAAAAACCCAACCAAATTTTTCTTTTTTTGGTTCGAGTTTGAGTTCTGATGGCTTAATTATCATTACCGTTTCCGTTACGTAATGGAAACGATAACCGAAAATGGAAACGACAATTTCACCGAGTCGTGCCCATGTCTAGTGTCAAGCACTACTCTGGTTGGTTGACAATAAAAGAAATGATCCTAACAAGCCTACTACCACAGACACAACATTAAACTATACAAATTTAAATAAATTAACAATCAAGACCCATTTAGACCTAAATGATGGCAGGATATGAGGACTCAAATAAGTAAACACTCAAAGGAGGATGACCTTAAAAGCTTCTCTGAAAAGCATGGTCTTTAACTTATCTTGGAAGTTGGGAGGAATGGGGCCTAGTGAAACTCTAACAGGAGCTCATTCCACAAGGATGGCACCATGGCCAAGAAAGTTTGATTTCTCTTTGGAGGTCTTCTTTGCATATCTTTTCATGAGAACCAAAAAGAGCAAAGTCTGCAAGGATTGGGTGCACAAGCTGAGGTCCTACGAGAAAGACAAATGGCAAGGTCCCAAACTCTTGACGGCTTTAAAGGTTAAGATCCAAACCTTGAACCCATCCTGGAACAAAACAGGAAGCCAATGCAGGTGAGCCAGTATTGGAGAGATGTGTTGAAATGTATTGACACCTGAGACTAGCCTGGCTGCTGCATTCTGCACCTGTAGTACCAAGTCATCTTCAAGGACATCTCTACATAGACAGTATCACAGCAGTCAAACTTTAAGCTCACCAGAGCACACACCAATGTATTCGGAGACCCTTTGTCCAGATAGGGTTACAACTGGGCAATCAGACTATGTTGGTTAAAGGCTGATCTAGCCATGACCCATATTTGGTGTTCTCATGATATGGCCAGGTCTGGGAATATTCATTTATAAATTTGGGGTAGGTGTGAAAATTCTACTTTTATTGAGAGTGTTTAATGAAATTATAGTCTTTCCCATCTTCTGTCTTTATGTTAGTCCCCCAGGACCTGTGTGGTCAGGAAAGTCATACATAGGGGGATATAAGGTTGTTCTGGACACAGGAAGCCTGTCTTAAGACATGAAATGAAGAGCAGCAAAAGAACAGGAATGTGAGGTCACAAAATCTGCATTCTTTGGGAAACAGGTGTTTGTGTAAGCTTTACATGATTTGCCACAGCTTATTGGTAAGTTACATGGCACATCACCATGTGTCTGCTTATGCACCCAACTGCACAATCAACATGTGCCCCAGCATTACATCAATGAGCTGCAAGTAACTATGTATGTTACCCAGAGCTTACACAAATGCCAGTAAGATTCTGGCCACCGATCCTACATGGTCAAACATGAAATGGAATTTCTATTTATTTGGCAGCCCAAATGAATTTCTGTGATAGAACTAATTACCTGGATTTAGGATTTTCAAAGAAAACAAACTATTTGTGCCTGTTTTAGTTTAATATATTTTAACATTTGTATTTATGTTTAATTTTAAATTATATACTGATTTTTTTATTCCTTGGAATCTCCATCTTGATGTTGTCGGTGAAGCTAATAGTTTAGGTATTTGTCGGACAAAAGTGACATCACTCTACAGTGAGTGTGGGAGCTCCATCCAAACTACTGAGCTCTGTACTCTAAAATATGGTGGGAATATATTATTGCAATTAGTATACAGTAACCCCCCCACTGATTGTGGGGGTTAGGGACCCACCCCACACACGATGCATGAAAATCTGAGATATGCTGAAGTGGGTGGGGTGGGGCCTGGGGGCAGGGGGGCAATTGCGTGCCTGTCCGAGAAGTCTTGGGGCGGCACGCACAGGTGGTGTTGTGGGGTCTTACCTCCTGCTGCTGCCCACCCGCGCCGCCCAAGGCTTCTTGGAGGAGCGCGGGGGCTGGCACAGAGTGACTAAATCGCCCCCGCCACCCCCACATGGCCCCAAGGCTTCTTGGAGGAGCGTGTGGGGAGGAATGGGGAGATCCGATCACCTTCTGCCACCCCCCATGGCCTGGAGGCTTCTCAGAGGACTGCGGGGGTGGCGGCATGGAGCGACCCGATCACCCCCGCTGCCCCACATGCAGCCCTGAGGCTTCGGCGCGGAGCAACCCAATCACCCCCCCCGCACATGGCCTGAGGCTTCATGGAGGAGCACGGATGGGTGGCACATAGTGACCCAATCGCCCACCGCTGCCCCCCACAGCCCCAAGGTGCAGGTACTGTGATCCCGTGATGTAGTGGGACTGCAGTACCTGAACTGCGAAATGACAGGGGTTGACTGCACTTTCTTGGTTCAGTGATTGACTCATATATTGAACTCATGGCAGATTGATGGGAAGTGAACTTGTGTGATCTGTTGGAGAGTGGTGTGGTTGTTGCTTTAGAATTTGTGCTCCTATAAGTGTGACGTGAACACCTCTCCTATGGATGCTTGTGTTCACTCCCTCTCTTTTTTCTTTTTTTCTGTTTGAGCATAGTTAGATTACCTTTAACTAGTTAGTGTACTGTCTTGGTACAATCCATGAAACTTATAAGAATATCATTTATTTATTCGTTTACACAATCCCAGGTAGGAGGCTCATGGTGGACTCAACCTTCCATCCTTCCGAGGTCAGTAAAATGAGTACCCAGCTTGCTGGACGGGGGGCAATGTGTAGCCTGCATACTGTAATTAAAACTGTAAACTGCCCAGAGACTACTTGAAATTGTATGGGGTGGTACATAAGCAGAACACTTTGCTTTGCTTTTATTTATGGTTTCTCTCTCCCCCTCCCCTCCATTTGTGCACCAGCTCTCATGATCATATTTTATCATATTATGGGTGCCGAGTTATAGTTCAGTCTCCTACCTTTTCACACAGAAAAGTAGCCACAAATATGCTGTTATTATCATAGGGTGCAGTAAGGCAACAAGAATGGCTGCCAGTTTTGCATATTTTGTGTTCTGCTTGACATTTCATTTGTGGATTGTCTTCATTTGCTTCTCCATATGTTTTAACCATTTTTTTTAAAAAACGTAGGCTGTGTTATTAAAGAAATACAGGCAATTTATAATTGAGTTAAATCTCTATGAAGGCTAAAGATGTGATGTTGAATCCATAATGCTACATTTTAATGCCACATTATTTTCTTTCTCCTTTTAATTTTTTAAAAATGCCCTTCACTTGGGAAGAACTATAGGCTGATTTAACTTAGACGTTCCAGCATGATGACTTCATCCAACATGAATTAGAACATGGGTTTCTGAAGCTCAGCAACGCTTGCGTTCCCCATATTAAACGTGAAGCCCAACTTGTCTACTGTGTTAAAGGAAGGAAGCAGAGCACATTAATCATAATTATTAATTTGAAGGCTGTGACATCCATTGGGAAAGACATAAACAATGGGTCATCTGTAACATGAGTAATTTCAGTCCAGTAAAGAATTGATTTGGTAATCCAAACCAGAAATTGCCCGAGATGTTGAACATACTTTGGGCCTTTTCCTTATTCCGGATTGTGAACATTTGTAACTCCCCCCTCTCCCCTGTTACACTTTGCTAGCATGATTTTATGATTGTCATTCTAAGGACAAACATCATTTATTACCTCAATATCACACATTTCCACAAGTATTTATCATGTTAAGAACAACCATGTCTCTTATTTTGGGTTGTTTCGAACAGTTAAGGAGAGATTGGTGCTAAAAAAAACAGATTGTTATATGAGGCCGATTGTTCTAGGACAAACCTGAACTTCAAAGAGGAAGCACATATGGTTTTGACTTTTACAAAGATGGCAGGTGGACATGAAAAAGCTTGATTTCAAAATTTATTTTCATGATAGCAGGAACTTCTTAAAACTCCAGGGGGAAGATTAATTTTCAATTTGGAATTCCTAATAACTGAAACAAGATCATGGTTTTACAACTTCCTGAGGCAGAGTTTGAGAGAGACTAGGTCATGTTGATATAATAAACCAATCTTAGGGTAAAATGTTAGAGGTAGGATTGAGAAATGTTTGGAGAAAGCTGTTTTAAAAGCAAAACACATGTAAAGGCCAAGCCATTCCATTATTCTTTTGCCTTTAATATACTTTAAAGAAAAACAATATTGTTTAAAGTAATATTCATAGTAGGAATTAGTCTACAATCTACCCTGTGTCTTTAATTTAAATAGCAATTTAAATACTCCTGATTCAATTGATCATATTTTTAAAAATTCTCATTTTAGAAATTTACATTTATGATCAGCCAAGCCAACTCGTTAAACAACACCTTCCAGTCTTACCTATCAAACTTCTATTCCCTACCAAAGTTTACATTCAAAATAAATACTTGGGAATCTGAAGAGGAAATAGCATCTAAGTTGTCATTAATTTTATTATTTTTTTAAAAAAACCTATTCATTGAGATATTTAAAACAGCTGTTATAATAATGTTTGTATGTCAAGGGTGGCATTGAGTCAACCTCTATTATATTTAAGGCCCAGCCGTGGCTATGTTTAGAGTTTGAACATAATTGTACTGTTGCCATTTGGAATTTAATCGGTGCAATAATTGTATATCAAGATAACACAATGAATGGAAATGAACTGTGGTTTCATATTAATTTCTGTTAAAGACCATTTTCAATATGTTCCAGGTTTTATTCCATTGTGTGTATTACTCTCACAAGTTCCCACACCTTCCAAAATATCTGCCAGCATCAAGTCAACTTGGTGGTTTGATAGGAGATCCCTACTTTCTTTACTTTTTACCCAGACTCAGATTGAAAGGGTGTTTTATTAGAAGATCACTTGAATGACTGTTGTTTTCATGTGCCATCAAACTGCTTCCAACTTATGGTGGCCCTATGAATTAATGACTCCCAGGAAATCCTGTTAGTAACAGCCCTGCTCAGATCTTGCAAATTCATGGCTGTGGCTTCTTTTATTGAGTCAGTGTATCTCATATTTGCCCCATCTGCTCCTGCTGCCTTTAGGGTTTCCTAGTATTATTGCCCTTTTCAATAAGTCCTGCTTTTTCATGATTTTCCAAAAGCATGGCAGTCTCAGTCTTGTCAATTTTTGGTTCTAGGGGATGCAATTTGATTTGATTTATTGTTTGTCTTTCTAGTGAGTCCTGGTATCCTGCCTCTGAGTGGACACCTGCGATGGGAGGCCGGGCTTTGAAATGCCAAACACCTGTTTGGCTGCTAAATGAACCAGCACAAACCAGGGACCCGGTAGTCCATGTCTATCTCTACGTGTGACTGGGGAAGGGAGTCCCTCTCTGTGAAATGTTGTGGTGAGGTATTCCCTGTCATGGTCCCCAATCACTTATGTCTAGAAACACACTGTTCCATATAGTTTGCTCTTATACCTGCCAGACCTTGCTGTTAAATACTTTGTTCCTGTACCCATGTTGTGCTGTGATGGGTCTGGACGGTGTCCTTTTGTGCCTTGTGTTTCTCCATCATTCCTTGCTGGTTATCTCTGTCAGTTACTGCTTTTGGACTGCAGCCTTGGCTTGGCCACTCCTTGCTTACCCTGATAGCAGTCTTAAGGCTTGCCTGGCTGCCTGCCCAGATGATCTATGCTATCTGGCTCCTTGAAGACTTATCACTATTTGCATGCTTCTGTTGCATCTGTTGGCAGTTAAGACTAGGAAGTAGGTCAGAACAGTTGGAGGAGTGTGCACGGCTAGCCTAAAAGAAAAGAAGAATGAGAAGTGACATGATAGCTATCTTCAAATAGTTGAAGGGCTTTTCCATGCAAGATGGAGCAAGCTTGTTTTCAGTGGCTTTGGAAGGTTGAACAAGGACTAATGGATCCAAATTACTTGAATGGAATTTTCATTTTAAATATTAGGAAGAACTTCCTGGTAGTAGGAGCTGTTTCCAAAAAATGGGACTACCTCAGAATGTGGTCAAGTCTTGAGATCTCTTCCAAATATACCAACCTTGGTTTTATGATACAAATAGAAGATGATGTTATGGCAGTCTTTTAAATAAATACCTGCACAGAGCTTTGGATTGCAGATTTCAAAAATAAATTGTTCTCATTTATCTTTCTCTCTCTGAGAATCATGTTACTCATCAGGGACACATTGCTTTTTAAAAAAGATTTTAAACTAATCAACATAGAAAATTACATGGCTACACAGACTTTGTGCTTATAACCACTTGTAACTGTGTGTTTATATCTCTCCTTGTGTGATTGCAATGACACTATGTTTTCAATTGTTAGCTTTAATATTGCTTTTATAATACTGTAAGACACCCCTCAATTCCCCGTTTCTCAAACTGATTGTGTCTTAATTGTAATGGAATGTATATTGTCTCCCCTTACTGTAAGCCACCTTGGGTTCATTTGCAAGGAGAAAGGAGAGGCAAAAATAATCAAAAATAAATGAATGAATAACTGAACACCATGACTAGCATTTCAGTAGCAGCTAATAAAATGACTAGTTTGATTTCATTAAAAGCAGTAGGGGCATGGCAACTGATGCCTGTGTGGGTATATTTCATAGGCAAAAATACAGTAGATCTAAATGATAAAGCTTTATGCTTTGAATAACTGAGTTTAGTAATTTGGCACTCTCTTCTCTCCTGATTCTAGTCCTTCCTTGATGGACAATGTCATATCATACAGCTGGGAGTTGCCATCCTTATCCCTTGCAACCTCTGCATGGAATCCCAGAGGTTAACCAACTCCTCTGTGGTTTTAGAAGGATCGGACCGGTTAGAGGACCTGGCACTCTCTATGGAGGCTGAAATATTGGCTGTAGCCAACAGTGCCTTTTATCAACTTGGGTTGATTGCACAATTGCGCTTCTACCTGAATAAGAAATGACTAGGAACAGTGGGTCATACATTAGTAATAAAAATATTGATTACTGTAATGCTCTCTACATAGGCATTCCCATGAAAATACAGTGACCCCCCACCATTTCGCAGTTCAGGTATCGCGGCCCCTCTACATTGCGGGATCACAGTACCTGCACTGGGGGGCGGGGGCGGCTGGGTCACTCCGCATCACCCCCCCACCCCCCGAAAAGCCTGGGGGTACATGGGGGGCGGCGGGGGGCGATCGGGTCACTTTGCGCCGCCCTCCCACGCACCCCCCGAGAAGCCTCAGAGTGGAAGGGAGAGGTGGCGTGGAATGATCAGGTCACTCCGCGCCGCTCAAACAGGCTCCCCCGAGAAGCCTCGGGCAGCCAGGAGGGGCGGTGTGGAGTGATTGTCTCACTCCGCGCTGCTCAACCAGGCTCCCCCGAGAAGCCCCCCAAGCTTAGGACTTTGTTTCTTTTAATATTTTAGGGGAAAGGGGGTATCTAAATAGTTTAAATCAATTGTTCTCAACCTGTAGGTCCCCAGATGTTCCTGGACTGCAACTCCCAGAAGTCTTCATCACTAGCTGAACCGGCCAGGATTTCTGGGGGTTGCTGTCCAAGAACATCTGGGGACCCACAGGGTGAGAGCCACTGGTTTAAATAAACAGATAAATAAATTACTGGGACTAATAAATTTGATCATGTATATCCAGTCTTGCCACATTTTCATTGGCTCCCCTGTCAGTTTCCATCATTATAATAAAACAATAGAACTGGAAGGGATCCTATGGATCATCCACACCAGTGGTTCTCAACCTGTGGGTCCCCAGATGGTTCTAGACTGCACCTCCCAGAAATCCTGTCCAGCTCAGGCCTTGATGAAGACTTCTGGGAGTTGCAGTCCAGGAACATCTGGGGACCCATAGGTTGAGAACCACTGATCCAGACCAATCCCTGTCAATGAGGCACAGTGGAGAATGGAATTCTCACTGTGAAGATGTGATCACACATTCAGCTAAGGTGCCAGATCTTTGCCGCCCAGAAGACGTTGGTTATGGCCTTAGGAGAATTCATTCTCCACAAGGCCTCTTGGCAAATCCATTTAATGTTTTTCTCTGCAGGGCCCTTGACACCTTTTTTTAAAAGAAATCGGTCATCAAAACTGAGAAAGGCCTACTTCATGGTAGGAGAGGAACGAGGGTGCATAAAGATAAAGGCTGATTGCACATTGCTGTGGAGAAGGCCACCAGTGAGAAATATAATGCATTACGGGCGGGTGGGGGGGCAGAGAGGGAAGAGCAGAGAACGAGAAAAAGCACTAGAAGTTGAGGCTAAGAGGTTTTTAATCCATGGGAACTTGGTATTTCTGCTACTTAATAAGACAGTCTCGTCCCCCAGGCTTATTCTCTCCTTCATCTCTGCAGTCCCAGGGCAACTGCCAGATGGTCGTGAGTTGTTGTTTTGCTGGCGGGGAGGAGAAGTGAGGGAAGCATAAGGCAGCTGCTTCCTTTTTGACTGGGTTAGTCTCCTCTTTGTTGTGATGTTCTTCCTATGAGGCAGGGATTACACGGAAGCCTTTCAGTGGCCGTCCGCCAGTGGCCACTGGCAGGAGCCAATAGTGTGTTTCCTTTATGTCTTCAGTCCCGGGACAACCTTCTTATAAAGAAGACACCAGGAAATATAATATCATTCATCAGTTATGGTTTCTCATGGACCATGGTGACGGCCTGCAATGGATCCTTTCCTGTACTCTGTACACTACTACCCCTTTGAAGCTGCTCTGGAGATGGTGCAATCCTGTGCAAAAGAACTCTCCTGCCAAATGGATATTAAGTCAGCTTTTCAGCTGCTGCTTGTATATCCCTGGGCTTTTGATTTATTGGGCTTTCGCTTTGAAGCTCATTTTATTTCACTAAAGCCCATGGGAATCTGAATTGCTCTGCTGCATTTATTATTTTCTGAAGATGAAGCTTATTCTGTCATTTGGGACATGTCGCAACATCGCCCTGCGCTGTGAGGTATGTTGCTATTGTTCCCATTTGGCAGACATGAAACCAATATTGAGGGATAGTAACTTGTTTAAACTGCCCCAATAGGCACATGTGTGTGATGTGGTGAAGCCCAGTTCTTTGCTGACATAAACTTGCCATAACATTCAAATTAGTCTTGGTCAATGCTGAAGTCAGCATGTATGAGAGTGACTTAATACCAAAACATCTCCTTAAATACATAATGTTTAATTTGAAGGAGAACCTGTTTAGTCTGGACTTGAAGCATCTGGTTTATTCCAGTTGCTAAGACCTGCATTACAGGATGTAAACACTAGGATCAAATGCTAGAGATTAGAGATGGGCACGAAACAGAAAAATGGCATTTCGGTTTTTCATTTGTTGTTGAGAGGTCTGTTTCGGTTCATTTCTGTTTGTCAGGAATTTTTTGAAAAATTTCGTTACCATTTTTCATTTTTCGTTTTTCGTTTGTCATTTCTACCTGCTTTTTGTGCGATTTTTAAAGCATTTCCGTGCGTGGGCGTCCCCCAACGCCCCAGACCAGAGGGAAAACACTAAAAAAAATGGATGCTGGCAGAGACACAGTATAGACTAGGTTCGCAGGGAGGCTGCAAAGGCAGCAGCGGGCTTTGCCCAGGGTGCAAGGCAGCCGCAGAGTGAGTGCACTGCGGGGCAGGGAAGGTATGCAGCACGCACGCACACCGGGAGGCTGCAGGACTGAAGCTAGAGTCGCAGAGACATCAATCCCACCCTAACTCCCACCCGAGACTGCAAGGAGGACGGGGGCTGCCAGAGCTTTTTATGCCCTCTGTGGCTGCCAGACCTGCCCACCCAGTCTGCAACCTGGGCATGCTATTGGTTGAACATGATCCCACATCACATGGCTTGCCTCCATTTTGTGGCTGGTGGCGACATCCATTTTAAAGGGAAAAGAAAAATACATCACTATGGGAGAAGACAAAAACAAATATTTTAAGGACCCCAACCCCCCTGGTAGGTATTATCAGACAATATAAATAATTATCGCTGCATTTTTACGGATGTCCAGGGTGTTTTTTTAGCATTTAAAACAGCTCATTTCATTGCGCGTCACCATTAACGGAAACGAAACGTAACGACCACAATTTTCGTGGTTCCGTTCGTTTCATTTCATTTTCATCACAATTTTCGTTTGTCGTTTCGTTACGTAACGGAAACGACAAACGGTAACGGAAATGAAAAAATGTTTGTTCCGTGCCCATCTCTACTAGTGATACTAGAGGGAATAACTTTCCACAGAGTTCATTTGTAGAATGCAATACATTTGTGGCTCAAACATGGAATATCTGCCACAATAATGTTTAGGGGTAATAACATAATTCATGTTCTAATGACCGCCTGTGACGTTATGATGCTTGGCTCCTTTTTTTTTTAGCTCTTACACTGTTCATAACAGTGCTGGAATTCAATCCCCATCATGTTAATCCCTGACCATGTTGGCTGGGGTTGATGGTAAATGGAGTCCCTCAACATCTGGTGTTGATGTGAGGTTGTTAGGCCATTTCTGCATTCAAAAAGCAATTCACATAATAGTATGAGAATGAGAAGTTTACAGATTATAGTCAAAATCTTTATATATAACAAAGTGATCATGTGATTCTGTCTCCATTTTCCAAATGTTTCCCACTCCAAATCCGCCAATCCATTCCACTGGATATCAATCTAGGGGCACCAAAGTAAAAGTTCTTCAAGCTGTTATTTAAAAATGTTTCATGTAAAATTTGCCTTTAGTGAGGAACAGCTGTCCTTTTTTTAAAAAAAATCACAATTTTAAAATCTTTCACATCCAAATCCAGTATTAGTATCGAACAGTGTGAAGAATAAATAAATAAATAAATAAATAAATAAATAAATAAATAAATAAATAAATAAATAAATAAATGTGTCCTAGGCAATTAATTCTGAGAGTCATCAAAGAGCATATATTGATTTTTTTTCCTGACCTATTTTCACTCCGAGGGAGATATATTTGTGGTGTTTTTTATTATTTTATTTTATTTTATTTTATTTTATTTTATTTTATTTTATTTTATTTTATTGCCACAGGTGCTTCCAGATTTGGCCAGCCTGCAGAACTATGTATCTGGATATAGTGAGATATACAGTGGTACCTCTACATATGAGTTTAATCCATTCCAAATGCATGCTCAAAGTCAAACAACTCTAAGTAGAGCAGCTGTATCTTAAAAATCGAAATAAATAAATAAAGTAAAAATAAATTTAAAAAATTGCAGGCAAAGCAGACGGCATCTAAAATTTGTAAGGCAGCAGTTAAAAGGCAAGAGTTTTCCGCTCTTAAGTCGAATTGCTCATAAGTAGATCCGCTCGTAAGAGAGGGAAGCATGTGACGGAGGTGCTGCTTGGGAAAAAATCCCATCACCTGCTTCCCTCTCCTCCTTTCCCTGAGCTAATGATCACCAAGACTTAGCTGGGGGAAAGGAGGAGGGGGAAGCATGGTATGGAGGTGATGCTTGGAGAAAAAAATCACCTGCTCGGTGCTATCCGCACACTGTACAGTTTGCACAGGAGAGCCTTAACTGGAATGGAGACCCACAAAGATGTCATGGGTCTCCCTCTACCCCACTCCCCCCCAGAATCTGCCCCCCCCTTGCTGGGTGGTTGAGACATAGCTGTGGGTGAGAAAAGGGCACAAAAACTGACTTGGTCCACAAGCACTCCAAACTCTAGCTACGCCAGTGCTTGTAGGTTGCCATGGTTTCCCAAAATATTCTTGAACAATTCTGGCACTAATATCAATGTACTTTCGGGTGCAAATAGGAAGTTAAATACTCCATTACAAGGTCCAGACTACAATATATTGGACAGATAGTCTGTTGTTAGAAAATAAATTTCTTAAATGCCAAAAAAGGCTGATAGGTACAGTATTAAGCATCCCATACTTTGTAAATTACAGTAGTAATTCATTCTTTTGAGATAATTGGGATCATTGGGAGGCAACAGAGGATTCATTGCCATGTACATTTGCTGTGACACAAAGTTCTGACACAGTTTTTTTTTAAATGAATAATATAGTTCTAACAACAGGCTCTCTGTAAAGTTCAACCCTTTGAGCATACTTAGCATTTAGGCTGCTTTCACACGACCCCTAAAATCCGCTGGCAACTTAAATGCGGATCCCCCCAACCAGAGATCATGTGGTTTTTGTCCTGGTTCCTGTGTTCCCACCATCCCACACTCTGATTCTATTGCTTCTGTCTGCTGTGAGGGGAGGGAGAAAAAAATGCAGGCTCACCTCCGCCTGCCGTCAGCAGCAGCTAATTGTACCAGGTCAGGAAGCCCATTAGGGATTCATGTCTGTTAAAAGGGGGGGGCTAACAAAAACAAACAAAAGGCAGAGGAGGGCCAGCCATGCAATGCTTTAAAATCCGCATATGAACAGCAACAAGGATTTTAATTCCTTGAGACCAGGTACTTCTAAAATATGCTGGGTCACGCTTAAGTGGGCATGGTTGTGCTTTGTTTTTTGTAAAGTCCGCTGCTGGTGGCAAAACAATTTTATGACCTGCATCTGCAAGCACTTTGCATCAGATTTTAGGGGTCGTGTGAAAGCAGCCATTGTGAGTCCAGAGATTTTGAACTCAATTGATTATAATCACAATCCAATACACATTATTTGCATAATAAAATGAATATTGGTATCAGATTATTCAGTCATTCACTAAATATCTTGTTGCTTTGGATACAAAATTCATCTAGAGTAGGCCCACTGAATAAGTGTGGACTTTTTGAGTCAATGGCTCCATAAGTCCTATTGATGCAAATGTATATTCTGTGATAAAGTTAGAGTAGCTCTATATGAATCAATGGAACCTATGGGGGTGCTGACTCATTACATCCCCATTGATTCCATTAGAGTTTTTGCAGCCTTGCAAGGCTGCAAAAACTTTAGTACTTGATTGGTGTTAGATGTCTTACTATTGCTTGGTCGAATTACCCCCCACAGAACAAATAATGAGTCACATTAAAGTCAAAAAAGGTTTATTAAACTTTAAATAGAAAACTAATATTCCATATTAAACAGTCTATATTGAAGAATGTCCCTATACTTGTTACACCATCCCCTAAAGATGGATGGTATGCACGAAAGTAAGACTCTCCGTTTCAACAGCCATGAGGAGAGATTAAAAACTGTCATTTCTTATTTGTTTAACCAACAGACCTATCAGAAAGGAGGGGCATAAAAGAATGTTTGTATAGACAGATATAGTAAGTCAGATCAGGGTGATTGACATACAACATTCTAAAACTATTGCTCTGCATATTCTAACACCCCTTCTCAGATCAATGTGTTTCAGAATCGGTTAGATTCAGATACTGAAATCTATCTTTAGCCAAAGGTTTCATCAAAATATCAGCAATAATGTACTTAGTAGGACAATGCCTCAATTGTACCAATCCTTCACTTTGCATCTCTCTTATAATATGATGTTTGATATCAATATGCTTTATACGCCCACCTACCTTTTCTGATAATGATAGTCTGAGGGAACTTTGATTATCCTCATAAAGTGCAATTGGAGTAGGCTGATCTACTTTGAGGTCTACAAGCAAAAGCTTGAGCCATACAATTTCATCACAAGCTGCTGCAGCTGAGATGTACTCTGCTTCTGTAGATGAGTGTGCTATACTACCTTGCTTGTGGCTAATCCATTTTATAGGACCACCCTCATAGAAAAATGCATGTCCACTAGTAGATTTAGGATCAGACATGTCTTCTTCCCAATATGCATCAGTAAACTCCACTAGTATAGGATTTTCTGTTGACGGTAATTTAAGTTTAAATAGTGCAGTACACTTTAAATATTTTGCCACCCTTTTAATCCCATTTGCTTTGCTTTTGATATATCCTTGATTTAATAACATTTTGTTAAGTTTTTCATTCCAAGCTTCTGCAGCTTGTTTCAAACCATAGATACCCTTCTGAAGTTTACACACTAGATCCTTCTTCTTGAGATCTGCGAATCCAGGAGGTTGTTGCATGTATAATTCCTCCTCAATTTCTCCATGCAAAAATGCAGTTTTCACATCTAAATGTTCAACATGCATTTTCTTAGAAGCAGCTAGACTTAGAAGTACACCGATTGTTGTATGCTTAACAATTGGAACAAAATTTTCATCATAGTCTTCTCCATACTTCTGTGAATAACTTTTTGCTACAAGCCTAGCTTTGTATCTTTGTACATGTCCATTTTCATCTTGGCTTTAAAGATCAATTTACAGCCAATGGCCTTCTTAGCTACTGGTAATTTTGCAAGAGTCCATGTTTTGTTCTTTTGTAGTGCACTAATTTTCTCCTGTGCTGCTGCTTTCCATCTGTTTGCTTCTGCTGTGGGTAACTGCTGGACTTCATCCCGTGATGCAGGCTCCTTTGTTTGTGACACCCCTGTGAGGTAGGATTGTCACTTTGCTGCAACTCCCTTATTTGGTCTTGATGAGCATCTTGGGACTGGATCTGAATTTGGCATTGACTCTAGAATTTCTCCTGTTACTTCAGCCTCATCTTGTGCACCAGTCATTCCATCATCTGACTCTGGTGGAGTTACAATTTGAATATCCTCCTCTCTCTGGGTTTCAGTGTCAACAGAATTTTGGAATATTGGTTAGTTCTTTCATATTTTGACTTTCTCTGTGATAGGCATTAACATTCTCATCATTGAACTCCCGTTCATCAAAATACACCACTTTGCAAATGTCAACTCTGCCTGTTTTGGGGTACAGGATCTTGTATCCATTGCTTCACGTTGCATAGCCAAGTAAAACTCCTTCAGCTCTGACATCTAGTTTGAACCTTTTCTCTTTTGGTATGTGTACAAATGCTTTGCATCCAAAGACTCTCACACTTAGCTTGCATTGATGCCACTGTTCAAATGGTGTTTTATTGATTGCTTTGGTTGGCAATCTGTTCTGCAGATAAACCGCTGTCAATGCTTCCTCTGCCCACTATTTGTTGGGTAGTTTTGCTTCAATGAGCATACACCTGACCATTCCCACAATTGAGCTGTTCTTTCTTTCCGTGGGGCCATTCTGTACCGCCATGTATGGCACTGAAAACTGATGCTGAATTTCTTGTTCTTTAAAGTAATTTTTCATTTGCTGTGATATATATTCTCCTGCATTATCTGATCTCACAACCTGAGGCTTCCAGTTAAATATGTTCTTTACCATTTCTACATATGCCTTCATTGTGTTGAAGGTTTCAGATTTTTCTTTAATTACATTAATTATCATTACCTTGAAAAATCATCAAGAAATGTAATAATGTACTTGTGTCCTCCTGCTGAGGATGGAAGGGGTCCACACAAATCAGTATGAATTAGCTGTAGTGGCTTTGTACTTTTCTTGGGAAAAGATGGTCTGGTTGCCTTTCCTTTCGCACACATTTCACATCTGGAACCACAATCAGCATTTTCATCACTTTCAATTCCTGTGACAAGATGAATTTCAGAAGTGCATCCATTTGCCTATGCCCAAATCTCCTGATGTCTTTCTTTCTCTTGTGAGCCATAAGGTGTGTTTGTTTTCCTGCATCATCCTGTCCAAAGAATGACTTGATCCTCTTGTTTCTTTTCTTTTTTAAATATTGAAACACCTCTAAAATTAAAAATTAAGAACTCACTATCAAAATCTTATTAGTTATGCTCACCAGCATCATACAAACAGCATAAGTTTGGCAATGAACTACTGCAATTGAATAAGCCAGTGTTGAATGCCAAGTTTGCCTTACACTAGTGTAAAACAATGACACAGTCTTGGACACTGGGGCACTTTACTGTAAAGTGAAGGATCGGTCTGTACATTTTCAATATGTGTTCCCTATGTCATCAGTATGCATCAATAAGCCATATTATGATGATGGCTTTTGAAAGTTTGAATATTGGTATATTGTTATGTAATTACAAAGCTTTGAAAAAATGATATCAAAAATATGGGTAAAATGTATTTTAACTTCCAGTTCCTATTTTGACACCTGTGAAAGCATTTAGCTAAGTCAACACTTGCCCTTACCCAAAACAGACAGTTTTTTTTAAAAAAAAACAACCAAATAAAAATATTGGTTATGAATTATTAAAACCATTTGTGAATGGAAAACTACTTAGTCAAAGTTCTTTCATAAATAATGTTGGGATTGAATTAAACAGTAGTGTATGGAAGCCATTAAAAATTCAAGCAGAAAGGTATTATCAATACGTCTCCTCTAAACCCTGAAAATGATGCAAGGTGGAACATTTGCTGCCCTTCCGAACCTTATTCCTTCCATGCCTATTCCAACCTTTGGCCAGTCACTCTGGAAAAGAAACACACAGCGTGGGTGAAGATTGGAAAAAGAGCTTGAGGTCAAAGGTCGACACAGTAAGGGAGTTTGCTCTTTAAGAGGTTATCTGTGGATCTGCAAAGCCAAAGTGTAATTGGGTTCTGTGATGTGATTTTAGTGTGTAATTGTATACGATCTTGGCTAGTTTCAAAGACAGGCTTGGAAGATTTTTCTAGCTGGTTTGTGATCGCAATATTGGGCAGTCTATGAATGCCTCTGAAGGACAATTCAGCTCCTTGGTGGCTGAGGGAGATACCTCAAATCATAAAGCAATGATTAGATTCACTTAATTATAAATTTAGCCATCACAATTCACTAATGAATACTGTGTTTTCTCCTTCTGATGGAACTTTCTATCTTAAATATATGTCACTAGTTTTGTTTAAACTTATCACAAACAAAACCCATCTACCATTCAGCCTTGTAATCTTTTCCTTTTGATATGGGAGTACATTTGCATTTTCATTTGACCCAATATACAGGTTAACTGAATTGGCTTTCATAGTCTCTTTTGTCTTTTGAGCTCATTAGATTTCAAGTTTTTGATTCCTCCCTCACCCCCCTCCCATTTCCCCCTAAACAATGTGAAACAAACACTTCCTATTGTTTTAGTTGTTTAGGCTTTCCTTGATTAAGCTGTCACTGCTGCCAGTTATGGTCTTATAAGCCTGCTTGGATCTATTTCATGTTAAGAAAAAGCTCAGATAAATCCAGGAAAGCTTAATGTTTATCCAATGTGAAAATAATTACTCAAAAGTGTTATTCTTAATCCAGATAATTAGAGTGAGGAAGGAAAGATCAGTGTCATTGTGAATTATGCCCTGGCAATTGACTCTTGGTCCTTGTAAGTTTCAGGTGAAGATGTGAATGGATAAAGGTTAGATTAACCATAATCCAAAGTAGCTGCAACCTTAATCTGTTATGATACAAGGATGATCAGTTAAAAAGAGCTGGATTGTGGGATTGTTTCTGGATGGATAAGATGCTGCTCAACTGGGACTCCTCTTAAAACATGCTTAGTACCATGTCACTGCAGCTGTAAGCACTTCTGCACGGCTGCAGACTGTCGCAGCCAAAAAGCAGCCCGTCTACTGGCCCCATATGCTGTGCTTGGTAATATTATACTGCACAGTAGTATGTGTTTTGAATTAACTTGCCTTAACATTGATGGTGTAGGAAAATGGACTGATATTTCTGTCTAGAAAAGCTTACTTAATAACAGTTAGGGTGTGCTTTGTATAGAAATATCATTTGATGCCTATTCTCAAACATAGACATAAATGCAATAATTTGTCCCCTTGATAATTGTTTTTGCATTTTCTTTCTTTTTTAAATGGTTCAAGGATATCTTTGCAGATTTATAATGTTTAAGTCAACCTTACCAATTTAGGAAAATATGCTGTTGACAGCAGTGGGATGTGCCATTCTAAATTATTTCACATAATTTCCTAGAAATGATAACAATTCTCGATTTCTAATAGTGATATAAACATTTATTTATTTATTTTTACAATTTATATGCCACCCACTACCCAAAGGTCTCTGGGCAGCTTACAATCAAAGAATTAAAACACTTAAAACATCAAATATCAATAAATAATTAAGACAATAATAAAAATCTTACACTAAAATCTTTACACTAAAAATCATCAGGGTCCAAGGCCCCGGGGCCAGATGCGGCCCCCAAGGTCCTGAATAAAATTGTAACCCCCACCTACCCCCAGCAAGGAGCTGCTTTTGGACTGTGATCCGGCCCCCAGTGGTGTCTGGGTGGTGGTGGACCGGCCCGCTGTTTGAAAACTTTGAGGACCCCTGGTCTATATTGTATCAATTAAAAAACTTGTGGAACAGGAAGGTTTTTACCTGGCACCAAAATGTCATCAATGTTGGCGCCAAGCGGATCTCACTTGGGAGGGCATTCCATAGCTTGGGGGCAGCAGCCGAGAAGGCCCTATGTCTGCAAGCCATCCCTCTCACCTCCTTGAGGGATGGCTCTTTCAAGAGGGCCCCCTGGCTCAATCTTAATTGATGGATAGGTTCATATGGAAGGAGGCAGTCATTCAGGTTTCTGTCCTTTATGAATGTCTCCCTTTTTCTCCATAGTTGTAGTGAAAACTTCAGAGTACATAACAACATTTGACCTTAACCATTTTTCCTTAACGCTTTACAGGTATAATCTGGCAATTATAGTTCAAATCACAGTAGTCAAAAACTTCACATATATGAGTTATTTTCAAGATATGTCTATTAGGAACATCTAGATTCAAATGCATATTAAGACCTATTCAGTCATTACCCACCTAGTTAATAGTGATACATTTAGAGAGAAGCAACCTGTGGTTACTCCCACTCATTATGTTTTCTTTATCATGGATGAAATCCAGCTGCTTAGAATAATAACATGACGATCCTAACACCCACTTTTTTAAAAAATGATAACTCTTTGCTTTATAATAAAATGTATTATTATAATACAGAAGTACAGAAACCCCAAAGGATATTGTGGGGCTGGCAAGGCCCCTGCTGGACAGAAAAGTAGATCCCCCTCAGCTCAGCAAGATGGCCACCTGCCTTTCTTACATATAACTCCTCAATGGGTTAGGGCAGCAACAGTGAGGAGGCAGTAGGCACACTTGAGATCACATGTATAGCTGTGGGAGGGCTCCTGCTTAGGGAGGAGTAAGATGCCATGAAGGAAGACCAATGGAAAGATTCCATGGTTAGGAGTTATGCAAGATTTAGAAGATTAGATAAAAGATATTAGATCCACTGATGACAGGGAGGTAGTCTGCCAGTGCAGCCCAGACACAGACAAATAGGAAATCCTGCTGTTGCCTCATGAATAGGCCAACCAATCAGCAACCAAATCAGCTTGCCAATCAGCAACAGTCCCACCGATGCCACTGTAAACAACAGGAGCACTGTCCTCTGACCTAACATCCCCATGCCACCAGCTGCTCGGGCCAGCACAAGGTCCCAGGTTCTGCCACCTCATGCCCTTCACTCCGTGTCCCAAGGGAAGCCAGCCGGTTTCACCTAGACTTCAGCTAGACAGCAGCTGAGAAGTACTAAGACTATGGATTGGGAGCTTCCACTGATGCATCCTATGGCCTCTCCAGTGAAGGAGCTATGCCAGGAGCCTGCAGGGCCATCTTACTTCGGGTGTTCAACACCCATGTTGCAGAACCCCTGTTTATCCCACCTGTGTGGGATCCTTGACTTGGTGGAGGAGAAGGATTCCATTCTTCCCACTAAGACATAAACTAAAGGCAGGCATGGGCCAGTTCATCCCAGTTTGTGCTGTATCATAAAGGTGGTAGCTCAGGTGCTGTTGCTTCCAACCTTTGCTTACTCAGCCAATTAGCCACTCACCAGGTATAGCTTGTGCCCCCTCCTCTTCCCTGCCCTATTCTTTTGTCTGAGTGGGAGATCAGCCAAGAAGGCAGGACTGAGAAGCCTGAGCTGTTGCTGGGACTGGAAGATCAGTTGAGGTGATGCAGGAAGCCAGCATGCTGGGCCGGGTGAGTGGCTGATTGAGCCAGAGGAGACAATAGAGGGGAGCAGCAAGGTGTGTGATGCCACTTTCATGAATTGGGACATCTGTTTAAGTCCATCTCTAACTAAAACCCCAGGAGTAACCGAGAAAGGAGTGGGAATGAAGGAGAGTGGTGGTGCAACCAGGGCCGGTGCTAGGTTTTTTTGCACCCTAGGTGAGGGGTGGGGGTGGGGCAGGTGGCAGGTGGGTGGGGCAGGGGGTAGGGCAGGGCGGTGGTGGGTAGGCAGGGTGGTGGCGGGTGGGTGGCGTTGCGGCGGGGCAGCGGCGGGGTGGCGGGGCAGTGGCAGATGGCAGGGACGGTGATGGGTGCAGGGGGCAGTGATGGGTGCAGGGGCGGGGGTCAGGCGGCAGCAGGCGGCAGCGGGTGAACGGCGATGGGCGGCTGGCAGGCGGTGGGGGGACGAACGGTGGTGGCCAGCGGCGGGGGGCGGCGGGGGGGCGGCAGGCTGGCCAGTGCCCTCTCTCCATTTTGGCACCCTAGGCAACTGCCTTGTTCACCGTAATGGAAGCGCCGGCCCTGGGTGCAATGAAGGGTGAGCTTCTTCTTGCCTCATTTGTAGTATCTTTCTAAATGCTGAACTGGTATCATTTCAGCATGATTTGTCTCAGTTGAGAACCTGACTGGAAGAAATAAAGACAGAAGAAGAACATTGGCCAGCATGAAGCAAAACTGAGTGAAATATAACCACAGGCAGTTTGAAGTCTGAAGAATTTACACTGCCAATGTTTGACAAGAACTTGTATAGTAGGATGAGAGAATCAGATGGATGTGTTGGTTTTCTCAAATTATTTGTCTCGCCACTGCCACATAGACACATTCTCCCCTCCCACTTATGTATTCCTAATGTTCTTTGCTAATGCATTATGCACATGTATCTCTTACCTAAAATAACCTCCCCTCTCTTCTCTTAATATGGGTTCAAGACTTTTTGTTGGAAACAGAAAAGATTTATAGAGCTGGTCATATTACAGAAGTGATGACAGAATCATTCTTAAAATCATGAATGAAATGTAGTGCATCAAATTCAATTCTGTGGTCTCTTTGGTTCTTGCCTAGTCTTCCTCCAGGATATAAATTTCCATGCTTGCTCACACTCTTCCTCTTCTTCTTCATTTTAATAGTGATTGGAAACTATGGGAAAATGACAACAAAGCCACCCAATCACAATTAGTACAAAATGGGATTGTCAGGTGAAGCGAGAGTTTACTCATGGAAATCATCATGGAATTATATAGGAAGATTACATGATTTTATTGATCTTTTCCTTATTGATGTTACTGAAAATGAGAGGGAGTGGTCAGAGACAGAACCTGCTGGGCCAAGAAATATGATAAAACTGACACCTGAGAAAAAAAAAATGGTGACAAAAATGGACTCTCTCAATTTTTCAATGAAGCAACTCAGATTGGCATGCAGCAATAAGGAGAACATTTAAAAAAACATACAAAAGGAGCAGAAAAGAATGATAACCACACACAAAAAAGGGGGGGAACAATAGATCTTGTCCATAAAATTCATTATAGGGAATTTTGAACCACGGTCAGGGCTTCAGAAAGATCTACAGGGAAATATGCTCTCTGATCAGGAACTTTTTTAAAAAAGGAAACAATATGCTAAAGAATTGTATAGGAGAGTAGCAGAGATGACAGATTTCTTCAAATAAGAATTTTGGGTTGAGGAATTTCCAGTTGGAAGTGAAAATCAATCACATAGCAAACAGAAATCACCAGGGTTTGATGAGATATTAGTAGAACTATTTTAATTCCAGAGATTGAAAAGACTAACAAGAATATGCCAAAAACTATTGAAAACAAAACAATGGCCCAGAGACTGGATACATAAAGTCAGTCCCCTGAAAAAGTAGACACCCAATATTGCAGTAATTATATCATTAATCTCCCATGTAAGCAAAGTGAGGATTTTCGTGTTGGATTCAGAAAAGGAAGAGACACAAGAGCTCATGTTGCAAATATGCATTGAATACTGGGCATATAAAGAATTATAGAATAAAACAAATTTGTTCTTTATAAATTACAACAAAACCTGTGACTTGTATGGGTGATTAAACACTATCAATTATTCTAAAAGAAACAGATGCATCACAGCATTTGATTACCCTTGTATAAAACCTATATTCCAAACAAGGGACTACAGTTAGAAGAGGATATAGAAAAATAATGGTTTACAAGTCAAAAATTTATCAAATAAAGATGTCAACAGATATCTCCTTATCTGTTCAGTTCATTTGCACAACATATACAAAAAACAGGATTAGATTCATTTGAGGGATAAGTGAACATTAGTAGAAGAAACCTCAATGATTCCAGACATGCAGACGACACTATCTCCCTGGCAGAAATCAGCAATATCTTGAAATGACAATTAAGATAAGTTCATTTATTTATCTTACAGTATTTTCACCCCGCCTTTCTCTTTGGAAAAGGGCCTAAGGCAGTTTACAGTAATGAGGGATAATATACCATCCAGTGCAATTAAGAATTGCTCAGGTATTGAGAACAGGGAACTAATGAACATCTTACAGCATTAAAATACAACATTACATTAAAGCTACAAGAGAATGTGAGCAGTTAAAAAGCGTAAAATTCCATGTAAAAGTCATGAGTGATGGAAACTAACACTGAAAACATAGTGTCAATGCAATCACACAAGGTTATAAGTAGAGATGCACATGAAACTGGAAAATCCCATTTCATTTTTCATTTCATTCCCCCTTGTTTCTTTTTGTTTTGAAATGATTTTTTTAAAAAAAAATGCTTCATTTTAAAGCACCCGATTGGGGGGAAGCATGGGATTTTAAAACTTTTTTTGCCACTGAAGCAAGTGCCAATGGTGGCCATTGGCGCTGAAAACATAGTGTCAATGCAATCACACAAGGTTATAAGTAGAGATGCACATGAAACTGGAAAATCCCATTTCATTTCATTCCCCCTTGGTAAAAAAAAGTTTTAAAAGCCCAAAGTTCCCCCCTCCCCATGCTCCCCTCCCCATCGGGCACATGGGGGCAGTGTGGGTTTTAAAACTTTTTTGGCCACATGGTGGCTCGTATTCACCCCCTCCTCTTCTGGGCTATGGTGGCTTCCTTGGCTCTTTGCAGACAAGTCACAGACTGGGTTTGCAGAAGGGGGACCAGGGCTGGCCATGACAAGTGTGTTTCTTCATCCAGGAGATAGG
The DNA here is from genome assembly GCA_029282475.1 of Phrynocephalus forsythii. Taxonomy (NCBI): domain Eukaryota; kingdom Metazoa; phylum Chordata; class Lepidosauria; order Squamata; family Agamidae; genus Phrynocephalus; species Phrynocephalus forsythii. The sequence goes on along the minus strand of JAPFRF010000007.1, from coordinate 65,970,788 downwards.
TCTCTTAATGGATAAGCATATGGCTACATTGGGTCAATAACTTGTCTACAAGATGGAACACAATTGAAAAAACAAAATAAAACCCTAAACCTCATTTATCCTAAAAACTGTTAAAGGCACAAATTAGAAAAACAAAAATTGTTTTCAGTGTCTGAACTCTTTGTTCAAGCTTGGGGGATTTCTGCCCCTCTAAAAATGCATTAAATATTTTAATAGTTCAGAAAGAAAGTCAGCATGAGGAAGACAAATGCTTTATTGTATTTCACACTAAGTTTTATGGCAATTCATCAAATTAAGAGTATAGTTTTCAAATGACCCTCCTGGCCGACTGAACAGTGTAAGTTACAGGGAAAAGCCCAGCTAAATTTCTCATTTTTAATATCACTTTCCTACCACGGGGCAGTAGAGTCTGAGAACCCAATTGTTAGCACCAGCAAGGCAGGTGTTAGTTATTGACTATAAATATCAGTAACACATAATAATCTAGAAACACTCTGTAAAGTCACCACAGACATTTCTATGGACAGAAACATAAGCAGTTATATTATGCAGAATTATAATATGCATAAGAGAGGCTCCAAACTGATTCCCAGACCTTTTATTTTCCACCAAAGCCATCAAAGAAATGGTCTTTGTTCAGAACTGACCTTCGGAGCTTTATTTCAGCTGAAACAATGCCCTAAGCACATCTGATCTTGCCTGATTTCAGAAGCTAAGCAGGGTCGGCCCTGTTTAGTACTTGAATGGGAGACCACCAGGGAATACCAGGTGCTGTAGGCACCTGGAGTAGGAACTGGCAAACCACTCCAGTATTCCTGCCAAGAAAACTCCATGGACATGGAGTCATGAAGGGTCCATCAAAACTGTCACAACACACACAAAGAACTATCAAGATTTAAGCAAAAAATATAATAATATTTAAATGCATTTGGCACAGAGCAGTGCAGCAGTAGCGTGCAGATAAAATGTCAGTATTGATATAAAGTATTGCAGAGTTAGGTTAACGGAAGACAATGACAATGGGTAGAGTAAAAATTCATATATTCATATATACATCAAAATCATATACACAGCATAACATCCAAGCAATATATACAAACAACAGAGTGTGGGGTTCTGTCTCTCACCATAGACAGACCCACCTAACATATGGCAAGCTAGTGCTTTTATACAGTTCAGCACCCATCAGATATGAGTCATCACTAATTACAATCTGATGCAATCTGATGTAACCATTATGTTATAAATTCTTCCACCTGTGCTTCATCACGTAACATGCCTGTGATTACTTATCTCTTACACTTGTGGATTAACATCATGAGACTGCAGAATCTAGCTGCCTCCATTTTACAACTCTCTTTCCACTATCTGTTAAATATACATAACATATATTTTACCAACTTTTACATATCTTGACACCCCTCCTATATTTAACAGATTTCAACACCTAGTCTTTTCTTAAAACATACATGTTTATCTTTACATAAAGGCTTTGTAAATATATCAGCATAATTGTCGACACTAGTACAGTATTCTAATACAATCAAATGTTGTTCTATGCAGTCCTTGACATTCTGGTAACGGATCCCAATGTGCTTGCTTCTGGATCCGACCTTCTGATTCTGTGTTAATTGGATACATGAAAAAGAATCATTATACACTTTGACTGGTAGTTTAACATTTACATTTACATCCTTTAACAACTGCACCACCCAGGTTAACTCACAACACAAGTCACTCACAGCCCCATACTCTGCCTCCGTAGTAGAGCATGAAATGTACCTTTGTCTTTCGGGCTTTCCATACAATTAATGAGTTACCTAAGAAAATGGCATATCCAGACAATGACCTCCTTTCTGGACTTGAACCCCAGTCAGCATCTGCATAGCTAATTAAATCAAGATTATCATACATGGATATTTTCAACCTTTCATGCATTGTTCCTTTAAGGTATCTCAAAACATGCTTTATACCTTTCCAATGCTTCATCAATGGCTTTGCAGCATATTGGTTCAATATGTTGATAGTTGCTGCAATATCAGGCCTAGACCATGAACACAAATACATTAGTGAGCCCAATACAGATTGGTATAGTTCAACATTTTCAAAATCCCCATCATTTGGGTCTCTGTTGAACCCCACTTCCATAGGTGTAGAGACTATGTTGCAGTCTCCCCTCTTACACTTCTGTATTAGCTGCTCTATCTTGTCACTTTGACACAGATAGAAATTACCTTCAGGATCGGTTGTGACATCAACCCCTAAATAATGTTGTATCTCACCAAGATGCTTCATTTTTACTTCTTTGCCTAATGAAGACATAAACCACTTCACATGTGAGATATCGGGCACCATTAAACATAAATCATCAACAAAAACAATCAATATCAAAGAACCCTTTGTGTATAAGCAAGGATCTGCCCTACTTTGAGAAAAACCTATTTTAGTCAACTTCTCATGCAAATGTCTATTCCATGCCAGTCCTGATTGCCGGAGACCATACAAGGCTTTGTTCAACTTCAGAACAAGTTGTGGATTTTTAAGTTCATATCCAGGGACTTGTTTCATGTAGACCTCTTCCTTTAAACTTGCATTCAAATATGCTGTCTCCACATCAAAATGATGCACTTGGCATTTTCTTGACGCTGCAATTGCCAAGACCATTCTAAATGTTTCAGCCTTCACTGTAGGGGAATAAACATCTGTGAAATTCACATATTTCTCTTGTGAGAACCCTTGTGCCACAAGCCTTGCTTTGCAGGTTATATTATTGTCACTTGACTTCTTAATTTTATATATCCACCTGCATCCAACAGGTTTTTGTCCTTCTGGTAACATCACTGGAATAAATACCTTATGTTCCTTCAGAGATTCATACTCTTTTTCCATGGCCATCATCCACTGCTTCCTTTCTTCTTCAGGCATTTGCAGTACATCTTCATAACACTGTGGCTCATGGGATACAAAATTTACAACAAACCTTTCAGGTAGCACTCCAAAATTGGATCTTGTAGACTTTCTGAGCATCACTGGCTCCTCATCAACCTTTCCAACATGCAATGATGTCGACTCCCCTCCATCACTAGAATCTTCCTCAGCAGACTCAGTGTGGGGACAAATACTTGGCAAAAACACTTCATTGTTTGCATGTAGATCTTCCCAGTTTCTCTGCTCACAAAATGTTGCAGACCTGCTAATATAAACTTTTCCATGATTATCACAAAAACGCCAGGATTTTGCAGCAGGTTGAAAAGCAATAAACATAAGTTTCCTTGACTTTGGGCTATTCTTGTGTCTGTATTTCTTTGGAACCAATACCCAGGCTTCAGAGCCAAATAAATGAAGATATTTGATTGTAGGTTTCTTACCATGTAGCAGAGTATAAGGAACTTCATTAACAGCTGAACTCCATACTCTATTAGACACATAATTTGCATACTTCATTGCCTCAGCCCAGTAACCTCTGGGAAGTTTCGAATCAGCCAACATTGCATTCATTATGTTTTGAAGAATCCCATTCTTCCTTTCAGCCAGACCATGTTCGGCAGAAGCAGCAGGGTTAGTCAATCTGTGTTTCACCCCTCTTTTCTCCAAATAGTCAACAAACTGTTTAGATAAGAATTCACTTCCTCTATCACTCTGTACAGCAACAATTTTTTTGCTTGTACTGACGTTCTGCCATTTGAAACCATTTCCTAAACATAGCACTCACTTCACTTTTGTGCTTCATTATGTAGACCCAAGAATATCGAGATAAATCATCTGTTATTACTAAGCAGAATCTGGCACCACCAAATGAATTTGCCATGGGTCCAATTACATCAGTATGTACCAGCTGTAGAGGATGATGTGACTTTCTCAAACTCTTTCTTGCTATGGGAGCAGACTTAATGTTCGTACTTTTGCAAACATGGCAATCTAAATACTTGTCACAGCTTTGCACAGACCCATGTTCCACATGTTGCAGAGTTTTTCTAATGTTCTCAAAACCTAGATGCCCTAATCTTCTATGTAGCAGATGAATGCATTTGTCATGTAGAGGTTTATTTTCAACCATATTCAAAGATTTCTCAGATGTGCTTATCACAAACAAATTGTTTTGCAGCCGTCCAGTTGCAATTGTTTTCCCATTTTTTACAATTTTGCAACTGCTCTCATTGAACTGTACATTAAATCCTTCCTTCACAAGCATAGGCACACTCAACAAATTATTTTTTAGAGACGGTATGTACAGGACCTTATCAAAAACACACTTGAGAGGTTTAAAAAATATTTTACCTTCTCCACAAATTTCCGTCTGAGTTCCGTCTGCCAAGGTTACATTTCTAGAGTTAAACAAAGTTAGTTTTTCAAACAAACATTTCTTGTTTATACAATGAATGCTGGCTCCCGAATCTACAATAAATAATTCTTGCTTTGAGCACTCCTGTTCATTGTTATCATTAATTACAGACAGCTGGTGTCCTTCATTCTTCGAGCGTGTGCTGGCAACTCTTTTTTGCTTTTGCCGCTTGTTTAACTTATCACAGAAACGCAAAATATGTTTGTCACTCCCACAATTGTGGCATTTTCTTACTACCTGAATTGTGTCTCCAGAAACTTGAACAGGCTTCTTATTTACTTTAGAATCAGCTCTCCTCTGTTCCTCCTGCTGCAGCCATGACAGGATATATGAGACAGACAAATCATCACTTTTCAAAGCTTCTGTCCCCATTACTAAATTGTCATATGATTCATCCAGGCTTGACAATATCACAAGGCATTTATACTCTTCATCATGTTGAATGCCTATTTCAGAGAACTGGTGAAAAATATTATTTACTTTCCTTACATGGTCAGAAATAGTTTCACCTGGGCTTTGCCTTGTCCGGAATAATTGCTTCATCAAGGATATCTTGGTCCCAGCTGTTTCTTTGATATGGGCAGCTCTCAAGGCTAACCATGCTTCATAGGCAGTTTTGGCTTCCTTCACATAAACAAACTGTGATTCCTCCAAAGATAACATGATTATAGCCAGCGCCCATGCATCCTCCTTGATACATTGCTCATCTGAGTCTTCTTCCAGCTATTTTTCTACATACTGATATAGCTCATGGAAAATAAAAAAATGCTTCATACGCAGACACCAGTTCAGGTAATTACTGTCAGACAGCTTAACTAGAGGCATTGAAGATAAGTTAATACTTGCCATCTTCGCTGATAGTGCCGGCTTCACTCCACCGTTTTCTGCAAAACCTGTTTCAGCGTCTTCAGCAAATATTTCTTCAACCTCCTCCGCTTTCATTCACAACAACTCTGTTTTGCTTGGCTTATCTTATCAGCTGCTTTCTCCTGTTCGCTTCCAAGCCTCAGAGAGAAAAACTTTGCAGCTCTGTTTTGTCTCCATTCCAACTCCAAACCACTTTTCCTCTGCAAAAACACAACTTTATACAACACACACTTTATCTATACAGGTACAACAAAACCTATCAGGCAGCTGACCCAGCTGGGCCCATAACCCTATCAAGATTTAAGCAAAAAATATAATAATATTTAAATGCGTTTGGCACAGAGCAGTGTAGCAGTAGCATGCAGATAAAATGTCAGTATTGATATAAAGTATTGCAGAGTTAGGTTAACGGAAGACAATGACAATGGGTAGAGGAAAAACTCATATATTCATATATACATCAAAATTATATACACAGCATAACATCCAAGCAATATATACAAACAACAGAGTGTGGGGTTCTGTCTCTCACCATAGACAGACCCACCTAACATATGGCAAGCTAGTGCTTTTATACAGTTCAGCACCCATCAGATATGAGTCATCAATAATTACAATCTGATGCAATCTGATGCAACCATGATGTTATAAATTCTTCCACCTGTGCTTCATCACGTAACATGCCTGTGATTACTTATCTCTTACACTTGTGGATTAACATCATGAGACTGCAGAATCTAACTGGCTCTATTTTACAACTCTCTCTCCACTATCTGTTAAATATACATAACATATATTTTACCAACTTTTACATAACTTTTGGGAACCAAAGGAACACAGTGGAGACCTTTAGCATCAAAAAAGCGTATTGGCACTATTTGTGATGAAGTCAATATGGCCATGTCACTCACTAACCACTGCAGGTTGTGTAGGCTATACAGACAGTTCATCTAGCCCTCTCTTGTGTTTTACTCACTCGGGTACTCAGAGAGTTGTCATTCCACCAAAATTTCTCCCATCTCTCATCTACTGAGACAGGCAGTAGAGTTACAAGATCTCAAGCAGGGTGTTTTTTTTTTAAAAATGTCATCTGTTACTGGAAAAGTTTTAAAACCACATGAACAACTGGAAATGGTGTGAATTGTGTTTGGGGCATTCTGCTTGCAAACTGTATGCTCTAACAGTGGACAAAGGTCCTGCATTCAATACATAAAGGCTTTAAGGCTTTAAGAATGTGGAAATAGTCTCGCTACACAATACACAGTGATGCTTCGAATTATGAATGACTTGAATTATGAACATTTTGAGTTACGAAAGAAAATCCCCCGGTAAAGTGGGAAAAATTAGTCCTCTCTCTCTCTCTCTCTCTGAGTTACGATGTAGGCGGTGGCAGCAGCTCCAACCTCCCATCACCACCGCTACCACCACTTGCATCTGGGAGAAGCTGTCAACTTTGCCATCACTTAAACAGCTCCTTTTCAGGCAACCAAAGGCAGAAGGCTTCAGGGAAAGTTTCCTTCAGCTTTGGGGCACTTGAAAGGGGGCTGACTGAAGTGGCGGTAAGGAGGGTTCATCTCCTTTTTGGCTTGTTCCTGCTGTGTTTCCTTTGGCTTCAGAGCACCCGAAAAGAAGCTGAACCCTCCTCACTACCACTTCAATTAGCTCCTTTTTGGGTGCTCTGAAACTGAAAGAAACACAGCGCGGAGGGGAGGAGGTTTGTCTTTTAAAAGCAGATCTTGCTTGCTCCAACCTGCTCATCTCCTTGATGCATCGGAGCAGGCAAGATATGTTTTTTAAAAGACCCACACAGGAAAGGCTTCAAAACCAGCCCCTAGCGAGCGATGGGCAGAGGGTGGCTGGTGTGGTGGCGAGCCTTTCCTGCACTTTAAGGCTTCACAACCAGCCTCCTGCATTTGCTTCCCACCAAACCGGCCACCCACTGCCCATTGCTTACCAGTGGCTGGTTGTGAATAAATAAAGATAAATTAGAAGTTCAGATGTCCAATCATCTGGGTGGGTGGAATTCTCACTTCCTTTGACTGCTCTAGTTAGATGGGGAGCTATATTGTCTTTTGAAAGGCCCATCATGAGTTGAAATGTGGAGCATGAAGTTTCCTCTTAGGAGTCTATTGTCAAATAGGAATTAATTTGCTTCTGGTATGAGCTTGTTTTGCTCTTGTACATTGCATTTTGCATTGCTCTGATGATGGGCAGCATCAGGACACTCTTTCAAATGCTCCACGGGATGATATCTGTGCAGATTGTTCGACATCACAGATCCCCCTCCCTCACAAGCTGCTATTTTTAACAGGAGGATTCATACATAAGGTTTCTATTGTCTGTGTAAGGGGGAGGGAGGCAGAATCAATTTCCTCTTTAACATATTGATAAACAACTCCAGATAGAGGGTCTGGAGTCAAGGGTGTTGTTAGGGTGTGTGTGGAGAGGGACACTCGATTTACCTTTGTGTGACCTCCGTAGGAATTTTGGAAAAATTAATTCCAGAATATTATGTCAACATTCCTTGAGGTTGTGGATATGATTTACATAGCAGGTCTTCTCCCTCTGTCCAGCTTCTTTCATCTTGGTACTGTAAATTGCTTTCATTTCTTTCCCCCTGCCCACCCCACCCGCAATCTGTATGCTTGAGGTATTGTTGTGATAAATTATAGAGGTACAGAACTGAAAATGGTGTGTAGATTGTCTAAGAAATTGAGTGCAGTCAGCCTTAAAAGTGGTGAATGATGTGCTAAAGCAGCTACCTCACCCTGCTCATGTCACAGAATGTCGTCGATGAGCAGCTGCTTTTAACTTTTGTCTTCGCCCAGGGGCACAGGAGAGCAGCTGGATTTATTGAATTGATAACTCTTCCATTAGGGGTGTTTTGTTTTCCCGTGACCGTGAAATCTGACTATAATGTTAGCAGAGTGTAAGATGGGGGTTCATACACCGAAGAAGGTGGTGTCTTCTCTTTTGTGACCATCCGCCTCCTCATCTTCAAAGCGGAAGATAATGGAGAAATCCCTGACAAGTTGTGGAATGAAACCATACTTGGAACCATGGGGATTAGGGGGACAGGGATTTTAGTCCAGCGAGGTGGATCAGTGAAGGAGCAGGGGGAAGGGAAGGCCCCTACGAAGAATTCAAAGTTAACTATTTCTGATTCTTGTTTCTAAAAGCCTACTGGATGTGTTTTGAACATTCCCACTCTAATCGCATTCTTCATGCTGACCTTACAATATCGTCCGTACCTTTCTAGAGTATGTTATAATCAGTTATGCCATAATCTCTGCATGCAGTTTGGGCACATTCTTCAAGTGACTGAGCAGGCTGTCTGGGAAACAGTCGCAATGTGTCTCACACATGAAGAACATTGAACCAATGGTTTTGTATGCCTTCAGACAAAAAAAGAAGCGAGGTACGTTCCCTACTGCAGAGCAGCAGGGCAACATTGATTAACCTACCCGGCAATTAAGATCAAGCCAGGGGGCCCTTTTGAAAGAGCCATCCCTCAAGGAGGTAAGAGGGATGGCCTGCAGACACAGGGCCTTCTCGGCAGCTGTCCCCAAGCTATGGAATGCCCTCCCAAGTGAGATCCGCCTGGCACCAACACTGATGACATTTCGGCGCCAGGTAAAAACCTTCCTGTTCCAGAAGTTTTTTAATTGATACAATTTAGATTGTGGGTCTTCTGATGGCAATTTTAGTGTGATGATTTTAGTATAAGGTTTTTATTATTGTTTTAATTATTTATTGTTGTTTGATGTTTTTAACTGTTTTAATTCTTTGATTGGAAGCTGCCCAGAGACCTTTGGGTAGTGGGCGGCATATAAGTTGTAAAAATAAATAAATAAATAAATAAAATAATGAGTTTTTGTTCGGAATGACTACTGTTCATAGCTGGTGATTTTTCAGAAGCAATACAATTTTGGAAGCTAAGCAGGGTCGGTCCTGGTTAGTACTTGGATGAGAGACCACCAGGGAATACCAGGTGCTGTAGGTGCCTGGAGTAGGAACCAGCAAGCCAGTCCAGTAATCCTGCCAAGAAAACTCCATGGACATGGATTCACGAAGGGTTGGTCACGACTGTAACGACAACACACACACACACACACACACACACACACACACAAACACACACACACACACACACACACACACACACACACACACACACACACACACACACACACACACACACACACACACACACACACATATATACGAGGTAACACATTCAGGTTTCAATGATTAGGGCACATATTCAAGTAGAAACAACTTGAATATGTGCCCTAATCTCATTGCATCTCATTGGAAATACTGGATATATTTAAAATTATAGAGGAGAGGAATGGGAAATCGGCCTTGTTTTTCTGCAGTAAGGAAAGAAAAGAAGTTGGAAGAGAAAAGGACTTGGTTGCTGCATGGTCGAAATCTTCCTCTACATTAAGAACAAAAAACAATTCTTCCCCTTCTTCTAGCTGCAAATGTCAAACTACCAAAGGTTTGACATTTGGATGCAGAGATTCTTTTAAGTGATGTTGTGTTGCATCCAAGCCAGTCTGCAAAGTATTCAGCCAACGGGCTTTTTTCCTTCCTACATATATGTCCCCATTTATTTTACCTTGCTGATTTTGTAAAACTTATCACTTTTTCTTTCTCATTATGAGAACTGAATGTTTGGACTTTCTACATTTTATGCCTTTTATGATTTCTTGATCTGTATTCATTTATCTTAGTACAGGCCTGCCCAAAGTCCGGCCTGGGGGCCAAATCTGGCTCATCAGGCCATTCTGAGTGGCCCGTAGCTGATTGGCCCGCCCCTCCCTCCCCCTCCTTTGCCCCATGCTTTTTTTTAAAAAAAAAAAAAATCTTCCGCCAACACTGACACCGCCGGAAAGCTTGTGGGGCTGGGCGGGCCAGCCGGCCAGCCATTGCACGGGCTGCTGCCACCGGCACCGCTGGCAACCATGTGAGGCTGGGAGCATGCATGGGGGTGGCGTGTGGGTGGGCCACCGCCACCGGCATCGCTGGGAACCTTGTGAAGCTCGGGGCCACCAACACCACTGGGAAGCTTGGGTGGCTGGGCAGACGGGTGGTCTGCCACCATCGGCACAGCAGGGGAATGTGTGGGGGTGGGCAGGCCAGTGGGCCTCTGCCACCGCCAAGAAGCTTTGGGGTAGGCTGGCAGGCGAGCTGTCGCCACCACTGGGGAGCTTGGGGTGGTGCAAGGTTGGACAGATCGCCTCTTCCAAGGGGCAACCTGTGGCCACGACTCCCTGTACTTCCTTTGGTCCCCACCTCCCTTCCTTGTTCCCCACCTTCCTTCCTTCCTCTCTTGGTTTCCCCCTCCCTCCTTCCCTCCCTTGGTCCCCGCCTTCCTTCCTGCAGGTGGGGTTGCAAGTAGTCAGTGGGTGGGGATTATGGGTCAGTGGGTGGGGCTTGCAGTGGGGTGGCAGGGTCGGGGAGCAACCGGCCCCTGACACATTCTCAGCCACCAAATCTGGCCCTCCTTGCAAAAGGTTTGGGCGCCCCTGCCTTAGTAATTCCTTGTTGGGCACAAAATGAAAAATGAAATGCTGTTTCATCATGTTGTTACGTAATGAAGTGAAACAAAATGAAACAACACAAGGAAGCAGTATTTTGTTACAGTTTTTGTTTTGTTTTGTTGAAAGGAACCATTTCGTTCCATCTGTAAGCCACTTGAGGGAGCGATTTTTAAAAAAAGCTCCAGGCTTTTAAAAAAAAGGTTTTTTCCATCTCCCAAGCAGCACTAGCTGATCGGTGCTAGGGTGGGGAAAAAAGATTTTCCACTTTCCAGCTCCCCCCTGAACCATTTCATTAGTGGTTTGTTTTGTACAAATTTTTTTTGAAAAAAAATTGGAGGAAACAAAACAAAAAAAATGTGGGGAAAGAAAACGAAATTAAGCTTTTTTTTTTTTTCATTTTATGCCCATCTCTATTGGCCGTCCTTTCAGTCCATGACATTATTAACATTGTATCATAAATCCCGATCATCCCATGTTTCATTTTGTTTTACAGTAGTGCATTACTCTGTGATTCCATGCCATGCAGTTGAACCAGGAATGCACAGTGCAATGTGCATTCTGAAAGCCAGTTTTAAGTTTTTGTGTCTGGGACATTCTTCATAGTAAAGAAGTTACTCCACACCATTTCTGTTAGCGGTTTTCCCCCCCACGGAGGAGCTATAACCTTGCTGGTCGTGGACTACAACTCAACTCCATGAGTTTGCATAACTATATGTGAATTTGACCTGGGAGAAGAGCCAGCCTATGTAACATTGGGCAAACTGCACAACCATCCAGTACCAACAGAAGAGGGTGGTAAACTACTTCAGAGTAATTTATATCTAGGAGACCCTGGAAAAGATCTCCATAGGTCAGAATCAATTTGTTACTTGGCTGTCATTCTGTTCATTTGACAATGTGACATTTATGACCTTTCTATTGACAACAACGTCATTATTTGGATCAGCAAGACTTTTTCTGAAGATACAAATGATACATAAATGAAGAAGCAATGGCATAATTCTCTTTGCATCTATGTACCCTCTGTCATCTCAGCTTCAAGTCTCACAATATTTTTGTTGCTGCTATTGCCATTATAGGTGGCCAATTGTATAGATCCATCTTGTTATCCAGCTTCTTGTAACTGGGCTTGGTTTTCTTACTGACAGGAAAACAAGCATATATATAAAGTACATCTACATAAAATAGCACTTCCCTGTCTCTTTCTTGTTAACTAGCGGATAAATAAATAAATATGTAAAATGCCATTTTTGAGTTTGGTTTCAAGTATTAAGCATCACCTATTGTTTTCTCCTTGGGGGAAACTATCTCTGAAACCCACATGAGGGGCAACTTGAATAGAACAGAATATCTAGTTCAGAGGAGAATTTTTTTCTGAACCAAGCAGAAAGCAAATTCAGAATCTAAATGGTGTTTATGTAATATTTGCATAACTTGCCAAAGCTAACTATGGCTGATGGATGAGGTGCTCAGGATCCTCTGAGTTGTGTATGTGATCACATGCACTATTGCACAAGTTGCATCTCATCAATCAGCTCCAATTAGCAGTGGCAAAGTGGCACAGAATGTATCTGGAATTCTGGCTGCTAAAAGAAAAGAAATGACAAATCCATAGGCATTATCAATTATCTTCTCAAGCTGTTATTATACAATAATGTGAAGTCTTTGATAAAATCAGTATGAAAGGAAGTATCAATAATGTTAAACTTCTGAAAGTGCACATTAAAATATAGCAGTTAGACAAGGTGTCACAATGTTTTGTCATTTATTTATTTATTTATTCATTTAGTTTTGCTTAATATTGTGCAAATGTATGGTTTGTGTCAAATGTCACCAGGAACCAAGGTTAGATTTAGATGAAAATTTTATCTGGTCCTTGTACATATATGCCTGTTCTGCCCATAATGAGCAGCTTCAGGTGGCAATGTATGTTGGGCCTCTCTGCATACCCATTTTATCAAAAGATGCAGGCAGGCAGTTCATTCTGGGTCAGGATGGAAACATGCATGCATGGTGTTTGCCATGAAGGGTACATTGGATTAATATAATGAAATGACTAGATGGGGGCAAAGCTTTGTGTAAAGGATCTCAGGCTACTTCCAAATAGAAGTGACCCACTGGAATGAATGGAACTTGTTAGTCATATAAGTAAAGTACATTCCATTGAACTATTCCATACTGTGAGTTCCTCCAACCTGAAAAGTCTGGCCTCTTTCAAGTACATTCTGATCCCTTTGTCCTTAATTTGAGATGAACTAATAAAAAGTACATCCTGAGCCCATCACCCTCACCTTAAGATCACCTTTTGCTGCTTCCAAGCAACCTGCATGATTCCCTTCCCCAAATGTTATTACTGCCAAACCAGAAGCTGAAGTATGTAGCCTCAACTCTGAGATTTGAAAATAATGGTCCCTCTTGTAAATTGCCCATCGAAGTAATTCATGTTCTCTATATTTCTCTGAATTTGTATCTGTGGTTTCTGTGGTATCAATAGCAATTAGCAGCAATAATTAACATCATTTCCTAAAGGCTGTGGAGGACCATTTAATTATGAGACCTTTGTTCCTCAAATCATCATTGAAAGTTGAGAGATCTTTCATTTGGATCAAGGTTAGTCAGCTGATCACCACAATGCTAATCTATTGTGGAAGTCAGAACTGTTGTAGTAAACAAATGCACAAGTTAGAGAGTTGTACTGGGTCAAACTTTAGTAGTTGTATCAATCTGATGCACGTGGTAGAAAAATAACGGGATACTTCTTCCTTCTATCACACTTCCAAATTGATGTACAGCACATGCTCAATAGATTCTTGGAGGAAAAGTCCATCACAGGTTGCAAACCATGATGGAGATGTGTAATCTCCAGGCTTAAAACTGGGGTATTTCAAGAGCCAGATGCGGGGGAGTGGTTGCAGGAGACAGATATCTAGGCTCGTGCGCTCCCAGATACATTTGGAGGGGCCACTGTGAGATACAGGAACTACTATCTGGACTAGATGGGCCTTTGGCCTGATCCATCATGGCTCTTCTTATGTTCTTATGTTCTTATCTATTTCAGAAGGAAGAGGTTTTGCACATCAGTTCACTACAAGTATTGGGATGAATGAGAATTCTAAATTTGTTTGTTTGCTTTTCAGTACAGTTACCGAATTATATAACTTCCTGGGTGAGGACATCACCAGTGATAACAAATTTCAAGGTGAGGGTTGACAACTTTTCTTTTAGGTCCAGCAAAATCATATTTATTCAATTTCTTTGCGAAGAATGTTGTAAAATATATTTAGTTCGGTAAGTATAGCAAAAAGCAAGAATATTAAATTAGTGGCTGTCTACTTCTTGTTCTTTTCTTAGTATAAAATAATTTAATCCTTAGTTGTTACAATAAAATGGCTTTCCTATCTAGGACATAAATGGATTCCCTTCTCTCTATCTTGGATTTATGTCATGCTACACCGTCACACAACTGATTTATATTTTGCATCTGGCACAGAGCTATAATGATTCACTCCTTTTTTCAAGACGCGTTTAGCAAGTTGATCTTGCTTGCTGTTTGCATTTTTGAAAATGAAAATATATTCCAGATATTTTGATGTGTCGATTGGGAAGAACGAAAAGACAGCTGCACACTCCTCCCAAGAGAGTCAGCTCAATGGCTAAATGAAGACCTCGAGTGCTTTCTTGTTAGCCAAGATAGATCTACATCCAGATGAACCAAAATTAGTCAATAGTGAAGGCTCTTAGGGGGAGGTGATCAGAAGCCACAAATCAGTTTTCCCAGGGACTTTGTTACCAGCAGATTGTGCCTTAGGCTATGCCCGGCTGCTGCTGGTCTGGCTGTAATTCTTTTCCCAGTGAAGTTTTAAAGTCACAAGATGAGACTATAACAGCAGTCTCCTGGCGATGAGGCTGTCACCAGCCCATCAGATATCAATCTGTTATTAGACAAATTGTCTGTGGCTTGGAGGGACCCACTCTTTTTGCTGTTATTCTGCAATGCATGAAAGGGATTTTCTTTCTTTTCTCTCACCCCCTACTTTTCTACTATGATTGGACAGGCTAGTGCAATTCAGTGGTACCTCAACTTACGAACTTAATCCATTCTGACTGCATGCTCTTAAGTCAAACTACTCTTAAGTCGGGGTACCTATCTAAAAAAAATGAGAAAATAAGTTAAAAATCAAAAAATGAAAAAAAATGCAAGTCAAGCAGACCATATCTAAAATTTGTAAGGTGGCAGTTAAAATGCTAACAGTTTTCCGCTCTTAAGTTGAATTGCTCTTAAGTTGAGCTGCTCTTAAGTCGGGGTACCATTGTATATGTTTACTTAGAAGTAAGTACACATAGAAAGACAGCCTATTTTGCCTGTGTGTATATTCTTATATTAACTTTTAGAGAGTGCAGTTCCAATGAACTCTTCAGAAATATGTTCTTAATTTGTTAAATTGATAACATTGTATGATGCCTGTCATTTAGATAGAAAATCGGTGTGGGTTAGTGGTTAAGACCAGTGTTGGGAAACTAGGGTTTGAATTCCCCAGAATTCACTAGCTGAGCTTGGGCCAGTCATTCTCTCTCAGAAAGTAGAGAGGAAGAAAAGCCAGAATCTTCTTGGAGGTAAACCACATTCAAGTGGGCTGCCTTGAATGTGGTTTGCGTTTCCAAGTTATGGTGTTTCTGCCCCAGGGGTAGGGTGGGGATAGGTTGAGGGGTGGGAAACCTATACACCATTCTTGATTTTATTGGAATGGATGCAAGAGGAGGAAGACAGGCACCCTGAAAAATGACATCCTAAACTACCTCTAGACCTGAACAGGTTTAGGAACCTGATCTGAATGGAGACCTGAAGGTCTTATTGGACACCTCAGGGAAATCCCATTGAGCAGCACTAAAGAAATGGCTTGAATACAAAACAACAAGATCCAGGGGCAGTCCAGAAGTGTGACCAAGACTAAGCCTAGGCAGTACCTTCCTCCTTCAATAAAACAAAAGTGGTGTGTTAATATAACAGACAAACAAACAAAAATGAGGCACTTTGGCACAGCAACAGCCCATTTATTTTAGTGCCTCTGTGATCATCGTCAGCACAAGGAAAGGGAAAACCTGTCTTATTAGTTATTTAAAATATGTGGAGCACGTAACATATGACACTTTTAATGGTGTTTATACCTGCGTGAAGTCATATTCCTCTAAACAACCTACAAAGTTTCCTAATCTCAACTAAATTCCAAAAAGTATGATCTCTTCTGGGGAAGGCAATATATTTGCTGAATCAATTTACACTTTCCCCCAGCATAGCTCTTCAAATAAAGGAGAAATTAAGGGTAATGGAAGGAAATGTAATTCTATTTCAGAGGGTTTGAGCATATTGAAGAAATGCTGTATAATTTTCCAGCACCCTGCAGTGATGGTGATTAGTTAAAGTAAAATTATGATCCTATTACTATATCTTTTTTTTTAAAAAAACTTTGAATTATACAGAGATAGCACAGCAAATTAATTAAAATGTTGGGCGATAACATAATCAAGGATATCCATATTTGCAGTTTCCCCCATGTGCTTACCTACATCTTTTGCCTGTCAAGTACAGCAAACAACTAATTAGACCCCATTTAAGTGCTCCAGTGCTCACCAGTGCTCATGTTGGAAGAAGGAGATGCTAGTCATACCACAGCCTGAGAAGATTTTCAAATATCTTGTTAAAGTGCTTATACTCCCAAACCTATATATCAATAAGGGTGGTTGTTGTTTTTAAATCAATTTGGGGGAAGAAAAGTTATTTATTATTTTCAGAATGATATTATCAAAACACTCAAGATTTTGTCCTGTGGCCAAATTCTGCTCTCCCACATTAACATTCAGGCCACAAAGAGAACCTGACTTATCAGAAGATTAAACTCATCCTCCCTCAAATGTCTAGCCAGGTAGGAATGCTGATTGTGTACTTCAGTAATTTGGCTGCATAAGCAAAGTTGGAGATTCAATTCCCCATGTGTCTCCTGGACAAAGAGCCAGCCTATGTAGTCATGTGCAAGCTGCACAGTTTCAGGGAAGAAGGGAATGGTAACTTCTAAGGACTCACTACCTAGAGAACCCTGGAAAGGGTCATAAGTAGGGATGGGCAAGGATTGAAAAATGAAATGCTGTTTCCTCATGTTATTATGTAATGAAACAAAATGAAATGAAATGAAACAAGGAAGCAGCAGTTCATTATAGACAAAATGAAACAGTCATTTTCCATTGAAACAGTTTTGTTCCATTATTTTTGGGCTCCTGCCGAGCTGCCAATGGCTGGACCTCTTTAAACCTGGCCCAGTTGGCACCAGGGGGACCCTCTGGTACTAACTGGGCCAGATTTAAAGGAGTCCAGCCATTGACAGCTCAGCAGGAGCCCTCAGAAAAGGGTAGGGTTACCAGGTAGGCAGTTTGTGCTGTCCTCCCCACCATTTTCTGTAGGCTCCTGCTGATCTGTCAATGACTGGGGCCCTTTAAACCTGGCCCAGTGGGTACCTGGGGGTCCCACTGGTGCTGATGGGCCAAGTCATGTCCAGCCATGACAGCTCAGCAGAAGCCCTCTGTAAATGCTCAGGAGGGCAGTGCAATCGCCGGAACTGCCGTCCCAACCATTTTCTGAGGGTTCCTGCCAAGCTGTCAATGTCTGGACCCCTTTAAAGCCAATTTTAAAGGGGTCCAGCTAATAACAGTTCAGCAGGAGCTCTTGGAGTCCCGGGTACCAAACCTGGTGCCTCTAGGACCCAGGGGAGCCATTTTGTTTTTTCATTTTGTTTTGTACACATTTTTTAAAAAAATTGTAAGAAGCAAAAAAAAGGGAGTGTGCATGAAATGAAATGAAACGAAACATTATTTTGCCAAGTCATAAATCAGAACTGACTTGTTAGAGTGCAATTTTTATTATTAGTAATGCTAGCTGGCACATTTTAGATAGCAGATGAAGCATCAAAATCCAGATCCCTTCTTGTATTCTGTATAAAGTATGCAAATCCTTGAGTGTTTCATTCTTATGGCTGAGAACCAGAAACATTTTCTCAGTGTAATAGGAAGATGTTATCTTTTAGCCTCAGTGAGGGATTTTGTTGTCTCTGTGAGAATGACTTTTGCTGAGATTACACAAACTACATAAGCGAAACTAAAACTAGCTAAACTACAATAACTAGTTTTTCTAGTGCACAGCTAAACTGGGAGAACTGCTGCTTCACATGAACATTTAAAAATGCAAATCATAAGGCGGGTTTTTGGTTGTTGTTTTTTTAAACAAATTAGAGTGTTTCTGCCTATTTTGGTAGACAAAGGGAAAAGACACCAGTAGAGATAGGCATGATGCCATTCCATCCCCACCTCCACTGGTGGGTGCCTATATAGAAGCAGCACCCAGAGGAGGTGAGGCAGGGAAGCCAGGGTGCACCATCTGAGTGGCCACCAAACATCTATCTGGCTGAAAAACAGAGTAGCACAAACCATGAACTGGCAGGTTAACCCACCTGTAGACAGCAGTTTCACCAGAAAATTTTACACAAATAATGGAAATCTCATTAACAATAAACATTAGCATTAGTAGTAGTAGTATTTGTATTCTTATTCTTATTCTTATTCTTATTTGTATTCATATTCGTATTCATATTCATATTTGTATTCGTATTTGTATTCGTATTCATATTCATATTCGTATTTGTATTTGTATTTGTATTTGTATTTGTATTTGTATTTGTATTTGTATTTTACTTTATGCATTGCTATGCTGTCTCTCCCGGCAATGGGACTCAAGGCAGGAAATAGAACTCATCTACATACCTGAACCACTTAAGGCCTGTGGATATCCAACGTTTCTATCTCTCAAAAAAGAAGTCCAGTAGCCATGACTCAACTTCCAGACTCTTTTCCTGTAGTTTGAGACCATTGTCCCATGTCCTAGTCTCTGAAGCCATGGACAACAAACCAGTCCCCTCTTCAATGTGACATCCTTTAAATATTTAAACATAGCTATCATATTTATTTATTTATATCTCCTCTCAGCCTTCTTTTTGTAAGACTAAACATTCCCAGCTCCCTAAGCCTAAATGTTTCCATCCAATCTTATTTAGTGTGAACACACAATGTGTTCAGTTTATACTGGATTTTACACTACATGGGTTAAAGCCAATTGTTAGCTTGAATTAGAGCAGGCTTACCAAGTGGGTCTACTCAACCTGGATCTAGCCATTAGACATCTAGCTCAATGACTCCTATACTGTGGATACCCTTGTTGATTCTGTTAATTCTAACAGAAATGATCAAAGATTAGGGGAGTTGAACATTTGAATAAATCATTCCAGAGCAGATGTATAATTTAAGAACTTGCAGCATGAACCTATTCTTCATAATGTGTTAAATGATACAGTTTGCATGTGGAACCCTTGGTTTTGTTTTTAGTTTTTAGTTATTGTGCTCTGCTCAGCCATCAGTTGCCTGTTCCTTGCAGCTTTCCCATGTGTTAAATTAAGCAACAGTCCCATTATGAAAGCAACCCCTGTGAAAATGGTTGTAGTCATGCAAAAAAAATCCCTACTTTGGTCAACAAGAACAATATGGGGTCTATTATTATATAAAAACATTTGTGTCTAAAGATTAAAGCAATAGAGGAAGATATCTCTGTAAACCTCCAGGACAGACAAGACTCCAGTAAATGAAAATTGTACCATACCATGTCAGATGTCATCTTGAGCTGACCACAGAAATAGCTCTGGGCGCCACAATGCTGAATGTAACAGCTGTGTGATGTTGATGTTTCTACACAGGTGAAGAGAAACCTTGGAGCACGAAGCAAGAAGATGGTTAAGCCACTGCAAAAATTGCTTAAGGAAGTTAAATACATTAAAAGTATTTCTTGGTGCACAACTGTAATTTCTCTCTTCTGCCCCCCCAACCCCCCACCCCAGCCCCTGCAGGCATCTTTGACAGATCCAAAATAAAGAATGGGGGCCGATTCCTGTGATCCTATACAGCGTGAAACATATCAGGCTATACAGTGTGTTTTTAAATAAATTTGATCCATTCATTCTGAAAAATAGTTTGGTGCCTTTTCAAAACACTAGTCATAGTGTTTTTGCAATAGATGCAAAAATAGAGATTAGCTGTTAGAGAAAAAAGTATTAGTAGCACCTGGAAAAAATTAAGGCTCACCACTTTAGTTGTACATATTTTATAGAAGAAGAATTTGCATATTGTATATTCACAAATTACTCTCATGCCATTCATCAAAGCAATTGCCCAAGTTAAGTGAATATACTGACTGAAGCTTCCAGTATTCATTATTTACGCTTTATAGCAGTCAATCACAATTACAAATATTTCAAAAAGCATTTATGTTTGCTAAATTTATATTCCACTTAGAGACAGTCAGTTCTCACTCGTTCGACCACAAAATACAGTACAATGAGAAATCTCCTATAATGAGCAACACCGTTTCAAAATAAATTTTAAATATACATGATGTGACATAATGCAGCTAAAATAAATCATGTGGTTGAAATATCTGCAATTTGGAAAGTTACAGTGCAGTTTTTCCTTCCTTCCTTCCTTCCTTCCTTCCTTCCTTCCTTCCTTCCTTCCTTCCTTCCTTCCTTCCTTCCTTCCTTCCTTTTTGCCACTGTCTCTTTATGGAGCATCCAGAGCTACTTTGTTAAAATCTGCATGAGACTTTATGTTTAAATTGTATCAGCAAAATTGTATCAGCAAATGTGGACAGCAACTTTTTCAGAGGCAAAGCACTCTGTGATTACGCCAATAATCCTCAGGTTGCAATTTTGCAAACTGAGGAAACAATTGAAACTATGGCAGTGGTTCTCAATCTTCCTAATGTTCTTCATGTTGTGGTTACCCCCACTCACACACACAACCATAAAATGAGTGCATGAATAGGGGTGGAGTTTGTGAAGTTTGAGAGTGCCACACCTTTGTTTACTTCTGAGTAGCCCCCGTTCCAACAAGGCTGCCTGGAGCCCAGCAGGGGAAAGACTGGGAACTAATGAGGAAAGGGATAAAATAGCCGCAAGGATGTATTTGAACCTGCTGGGGGAGCAGGTCCTCTTTTACTCCTGAGTAATCCCTTCCTGAAGCCCAGCACTTTCCTTCCTGCCACGGTTCCTCCCTATTCACAGGGGGACAGGTGTGGCTTGGCCCCCAAGACAAGGCTCACATAACACCGGAATTGCGTTATGTGTCTGCACCCGAGGAGCTGTGTGCTGTGTGTGTGTGTGTGTGTGTCAGAGAGAGAGAGAGAGAGAGAGAGAGAGAGAGAGAGAGAGAGAGAGAGAGAGAGAGAGAGAGAGATGCAATTCCTGGACCGATTCACCGTATCCACATTCCTTCTCGTCAGGCTTTCTCCTTCCTACACACAGGTGGGGTGCCTCCTAAAGTGAAAGTGACCAACCCAGGAGGTGCTCCTTCGAGAAAGGAGTGAAAGTGACCCAGGTGGAGAGGTGGCTCAAACCTGTATGTAGGCAGCTGTCACGCTGGGACAAAGACCAGGGCCAAGCCAGAAAGGCAGCACCAAGCAAGAACTTGGGGATCATGTGGCAGTGAGCAATTCCAAGGAGGAGGAGGAGGAGAAGGGAAGGTACCAGATCACCAGAGGAGGAGGAGGATGGGAGGGGGGAAAGCAGAAAGGGCAGAAAGGCGGCAGAGGTGAGCACAGGGCAGCATGTCGGGGGAGGGCTGGCCAACCTAGGGGAGTGATGCCCCAGCCACCTCCCCTGGTTCCTCCCGGGTGGCTGCCTCTGCCCCCAGACACTCCCTCCCTCCATGGGATGTAGCAGTGGTGTGCTTTTCCTCCGGGTGCACCAAAGAGGGCTGATCCTGCTGCTGCTGTGGCTGTAGCGCAGTTCCTGAGACCATTGGAAATATGTGTTTTCCAATGGTTGAGGCAACCACTGTGAAAGGGTCATTCAACTCCCAAAGGGGTCACAACACACAGGTTGAGAACCACTGAACTATGGGAAACAATGGGGCTTATGCATGTGTAAAGGGATAGTGAATATCCCCTTGAACACTTGGTAAGATACTGCAACAACAAATCCAACAGTTCATTGCATGCAGATAAAAAATAAAAATGTTGGCCCACTAAGTATTTTATATATACATATCCATGTATGCATTTCTAAACACATTTTATTCCAAACTGCACATTCTTCTTTGCATTATCGAGGTGAGATTTGCATCCCATCATGCAGAGAAGTATGAAATCCATGGGATAATTAGCTTTCAATGTGTAAATTAGTCCAGGAGGCATACATCAGGTTTGCTCACAACTAAGTATGGAATACACAAAATTTGTCAACATCCTTTGATTGGTCTGATTGGTCTGAGGGCTGCAAGTTAAGAAGTCTCCCCCGTTCATGCTTCATATGCAGTAAAGTAGGCAGAGTCATTAAAAACAACTGACATTGCCAAATAAGCCTGCACAGAATCCTGTGCCTCATGAAAGTGCCACCCAGAAGAATCTTAGATCTGCAGATCGGAAAGGGACCCTCTGGATCATTCAGTCTAGCTCCTGTCAAGAACCCACAGGTGAGAATCAAACTCTGAACCTCTGGGTCTGCAGCCAGAGCCCTAATTGAAGCAAAACAAGTTGAGGAGCTGTGTAGCCATCTCAAAAAACAAATACAAAAATGGGACAGGTGATACCTTTAAGCTACTATAAAAATAACAACGCTTTGCTAATATTTCAGGGGCAAAATCCCCTTCATCAGAGCAGTAACAATAGGTTTTAGCATGGCAAAAGATGGATTTGTCAGGAGTGATTTCTTAGATGTAGAGTCCTTGGCAAGATGGGGAAAAAGCCAGGCAGCTTACTTGAGGCACAGAGCTTGGATGTTCTTAGGCTGCATTGGAATTGCAGGGAGGGAGGTGTTTTAATTGTCCCAGTCCTTCCAAAGCCAGAGGCCTAAACCACTTTCCAACATCCTGGAATGTATAGTTTAGTTAGGTATGAGAATTCTCTGCTAAGAGCTGTAGGGGACAATATCTATCTATCTATCTATCTATCTATCTATCTATCTATCTATCTATCTATCTATCTATCTATCTATCTATCTATCTATCTATCTATCTATCATGTTTTTATTCTTCTTCTTAGGAGTACCTTAAAAAGTAAATCCATAAAAGAGGCACCCTGACTACAATATAACTGTCTTTGAAAAGAAAACTAGGAACAATATCATTCTTTTGTTGGCGGGTGGTAGTCAGTAGCTATCTCAAGTCTACAGATTTTATTGTAAATGAAAAACATTTACAGGGTGTTAGCAATAAAGAAACCTCAGTGACTGGCTAAATATTATTGTTGCATACCATTCCATGGTCTACAGTCCATGTCACCAGATGCATACAGTGTCAACTGTTCAACCTTATATACCACCTAAAACCTTGAGTGGTTTCCATGTTCATTTATATTATAGAAAGATCCTCCCTTGATTATCTGCAAATCCAACAGTCAGATGCTGACATAAATAGTTCAAGGAAGATTCAGAAGCAAATTGAGTTTAGCATATGAAATCACCCTGAGCTCATCAATTGCAACAGTGTGTGAGATTATGCAACTACATTAATTTCTTTTTGCTGATTAGTAGAAAAACAAATGTACACCAAATAGACACTCCATATGTTTTCTTAGTGGTACCTGGCTGTTCTGTTCTTTACTTTCCAGAACCGCTGTGATATTTAATTGTCTAGGATAGCTTCGGGGGGGGGGGATTGTTTGAACAACAATGCCCAGAATCCTACAGCCATCGTGGCCAGTGAGCTTTTTAATGTTTTAGTCTCAAAAATGTAATTTTCCATCTACTGTCAAAAGAGTTGGAGGCCAAAGCTTTAATTCCTATTGCTTTTTGTAACAATTATTTTCTCCCTGCTCCCCCTTTCTTAACAACTTGATAAACTTTTACTTTGAATTATATTTTGCAGGGATTTAATTTTTTCCCTCCTTTTAAATGTGTACATGTTGTAATTAAATACTCTGATCTTAAGAGTGACAGGGCATAAATCATTAAATAAATAAACACAGAGATTAAAGAAACATAAAACTAGAAAAATAGCCACTTGTCTGTTCTGTTCATGCAATATAAGAAGTCTTGTGGTATTTACAATGTACAAATGTTCTGCATTCTAATGACTGAATTTCATGGTCTCATATTTTTCTACTTTTGAATTTGTAACTGGACCTTGGCATTTTCCAAATATTTGGAGCGTTTGTGTACAAATGGAGTATTCAGGGTATGTTGCACAGTGTAATTTTATCATGCGTTTTTAAATTAGCACAAATTAGCTTGCATTTGTTTTAGCCAGTTGTGCATGGTTTTTATATTTGTCCCTTAGACACAAGTATATAATACTATTGAATGATACATTTGTACATATACAGGTTATCAAAAGATAACAAATATTTATGGACAGATAAGGCTAATCACTCATCATCAGGTACTAAGTTATGTGACAACAATATACAGTATCTTTTATATTATCATCTAAACGTACTGGCAGTACACAGAGCAAAGAAGCCAGTTGCATACAAGGGGTATTACAGTGCGATACCATTCATGTCAAATGTTAATTCCCACTGATTCTGTTGGGGCTTATTTCTAGCTATGCGGATATAAGATTGCAGCTTCCACAGCACTAACTGACTGGGTGGTCTTAGACATAGTCCTAATATTGCAACCAAAGAGTAATAGTAGCTTCTACAATTACTTTCATAGAATCATAGAACCATAGAGTTGGAAGAGACCTCAAGGGCCATCTAGTCCAACCCTCTGCTATGCAGGAACCCCCATCAAAGTACTCCTGACAGATGGTAATCAAGCCTCTGCTTAAAAACCTACAAAGAAGTAGACTCCACCCCCCCCCCATGGTAGCACATTCCACTGCCGAACAGCTCTAACTGTCAGGAAGTTCTTCCTAATGTTCAAATGAAATCTCTTTTCCTGTAGTTTGAAACCATTGTTCCAAATACTAATATCTAAAGCCATGGAAAACAAGCCAGCTTACTCTTCGATATTACATCCTTTCAAATATTTAAATCCCCTCTCAACCTAATTGTGTAAGACTAACATTCCTAGCTGCCTAAGCTGCTCCTCATAAGACATATGTCCCATACCTTTAACTATCCTGGTGGCCCTCCTCTGGACCCACTCGAGGTTGTCAACATCCTTTTTAAATTGAGGTGTGCAGAACTGAACACAGTACTCCAGGTGGGGTCTGACCAGAGCAGAATAGAGTGGTACTATCACTTCCCTTGATCTAGACACTATGCTTCTGTTGATGCAAGATTTGCATTGGCTTTCTTGGCCACCATGTGACACTGCTGACTCATGTTCAATTTGTGGTTCATCCAGACTCCTAGATCCCTTTCACAGGTACTATTTCCAGCCAGGTGTCTCCCATCCTTTATCTTACTTTTTTTTTTTTTTTTTTTTTCTCTCTCTTTTTTCTTTTTTCTTTTTTCTCTTTTTTTCTTTTTTCTTTTCTTTTCTTTTTGCCTAGATGCAGGACTCTACATTTCTCTCTGATGAAACTCATTTCAATTGCTTTGGCCCAGCACTCTAATCTGTCAAGGTCATTTTGGATTTTTATCCTATACTTAGGCTATTAGCTACAAATTATTATCTGCAAATTTAATTAGTCTACTCTCTATTCCTTCCTCCATAAATTTGAAGAGGCATTTGTCCAGCAGGCAGAGGAAAAGAGGCAGGCATGGAAACAACAAAACTTGAGGACTGGGCAAGAAACAGAATGCATCCGCCATCAGTGCTGTAGAGACTGCCATTCCCGAATTGGCCTCTTTAGTCACACTAGTTGTTGTTTCTAGTATCTCTATTCCAGGCATGATACCATAGTCTTTCGAGACTGAAGGATGCCAATAATGATGATGATGATTCCTTCCTCCAAGTCATTAATAAATATGTTGAATAGCACCAGACCCAGAACAGAACCCAGTGTACTCCACTGGTTACCCCTCTCCATGCTGAGGAGAAGTCATTTACGATCACCTGTTGCGCACTATCAGTTAACCAATTACAAATCCACCATCCCATATTCTACTAAATTCTTTGCAAGTAAGTCATGGGGAGGTTTATTGAAGGCCTTACCGAAATCAAGATTAACAATTTCCACAGCATTCCCCTCATCCACCAGGCCTGTAACTCTACCAAAGAAAGAGATCAAATTAGTCTGGCATGACTTGTTTTTGAGAAACCCATGTTGACTTCTACTAATGACAGCATTGCTTGTTAAATAATTACAGACTATCTGCTTAATATTCTGTTCTAGAATCTTTCCAGGAATAGATGTCAAGCTGATTTGGCGGTAATTATTTGGGTCCTCTCCCCCCCCCCTTTTTGAAGATGGGGACAACATTTGCCATCCTCCAGTCTATGAGGACTTCCCATGTTCTCCAGGAGTTCTCAAATGCTTTGGGTAAGGGTCTTTGTTTTAATTACTAATTTATTTAACTTTGTAGCAATAGAGTTCTATCCTGCATTACAAAATGTTTTTCTCTCAGTGCTCCATTCTGCCATTTGCCCCTCCCCCTGCCTCCTGGCTGGGGCTTTTTGACAGTTTGGGGTTTGGAGAGGTGGCACCCCTACTCCCCATATACCCCAACCTGTCAAAAAGTCCCAGATGGGAGGCAGGAGGAGGGGCAAAAGGCTGAACAGAACAGGGTTTTTCCCTCCATATTCTAGTCTGCATTTCTCCCCTCCCCCTGACTGCCATCTGGGGCTTTTTGACAGGTTGGGGTTGGAGATGGGAGCACCCCTCCCCACACACACGCAAACTGTCAAAAAGCCCCAGCTGGGAAGTGGGGGAGGGGTGAAAGACAGAATGGTGCGGCAAGGGGGAAAAACCCTGCTCCTTTCTGCCTTTTGCCCCTCCTCCCACCTACCAGGTGGGGTTTTTTGAAAGGGGTGTGGGGGGAGGGGTTCCCACTCTCCAAACCCCAACTGGTCAAAAAACCCCTGCAGGGAGGCAGTGGGAGGGGAGAAATGCAGAAAACAGTGGGTGTTTTTTTCCTCACTGCTCCTGTGCAGGGAATATGGAGGCAACTAGGGAGTTAATACCATAGAATAAATTCCCTGATTGCCTCCACGCTCCCACCACACTTGGCCAATTAACTACTCCAACCCATTTAGAGCTTTATAACTATGTCCTCTTACCCCCAAATTTTTTCTGGATTTCAGGGGGTTCAGTAAAATCGCTTTGGGAAATTACCCCTGTTACTTTGGAGCCCCAAGGTAAGTAAATTTTGATTGCAGTTTTTTAAAAATAATTTTTGAGTGCATATTTTTTTAAAAAAAATGTACTCAAAAACTACTTACGTTGGGGCACCAAAGTAGCAGGGGTACCTTCAGAAAGCGATTTTAGAGAACCTCCTGAAATTTGGAAACATTTGGGGATAAGGGGAAGTGTTATGAAGCTCTAAAGGGGGTGCCCCTAGGAGAAAACCTCTTCTAATTGGAATCATATCAGAAGTGGTGGCAGCACTATCGCTGGCCGGATCAGCTTCCAATTCCAATTAGAAGTTTTTTTTCCTAGGGACACCCCCTTTGGAGTTTCAAAACTCAGCTCCCTGATCCTGAAATCTTTCCAAATTTGGGGGGCTTTCAAGGAAGAGCTTGAGGAAGCTCCCCTGCCATTTGCTCTAGATTCTAGAATGATTCATTTTGTTCTAGAGTGGGAAAATAGTGTTTCATTTTATCTGTAACAAAACACTTTTGTTTTGTTTTGTTTCATCCGCTAATGAAACGAAGAAACAGCATGTCATTTTTCGTATGGTGCCTATCCCTACTGAACTGAGATGCAAGAAATTTAACACTATTCATTTAATACCTGTCCACTTTATAGTTATGTAATTCTTCTCTAGTCATGATTTTTGTCTTCCTAATATTCAGTCACAATACTGCTTTTGCACTTGCTTTTTCACTTCCCTCCGGAGCCATTTCAAGCCACTGCTGCTTTCTCCTAGTAATATGGTTTCATCTGCATATCACAAATCATTAATACATCATATCAATTTTCAGTTCATCTTCCTCTGAATCTTGTCCATCTTTCCATATGCTATGATGCCTTGAATAGTCAGGGAGTTAAAACACACATTTGCTTATTGCACATTACCCTGTTTATCCCCATGCAGTGTTTTAACAGTAGTAGCTTTTTGTCCACAATACCATATCAGTTATTCAATATGACAAATGTTGAGGCACTTCCCTTAATTTATAGCTTTTCATGATCTTCACTATCAAAGATTTTCCTGTAATCTGTAAAGTTCAAAATGACCCCCCCCCAAAAAAAGATTAGTAAACTCCAGTAGGCAATATGCATTTGTAATACGGTCTTTAGTGCCTCTCTTTTTTCCTAAATCAACCTTGAACACTGAGTATTTCTTACTTCACAAATATTCTTTTTGTTGCAAAACCTTGGGCATCACTTTCCGTGGACAGGAAGTTAACTCAATGTTCCTCTTGTCCTTGCCCCCTTTCACATTTGCTCTTTTGGGTATAGCAGTGTGTTTTGAAGTCAGTGTGTCAGTCAGTGTGGGACATTGTTTTCCCTCGCATGTAAATTAACTATATTTTCCATATCAATTCAGACCAATTTAGACTATTAGCTTTATCAGAGTCTTCTTCCTTGTAGCTACAAGAGTGATCATGCTGAGCTCCTGCAATTCAGATTTTACCACTGAATCCCTGGAATGCTGCTTGTATCATGGCACAGCTGAGTTTCATGACTTGGACAAATCTGCATGGCACATCATTCATTTCAGAGACTTTAGCATGGGTTCCTACTGGTTTGGAACAGTCTATATCAAAATTTCCCTGTACACTGTCTATAGGGAGTATCTGTCTCCTGGTTTATAGGGAGAATGCTTTTTTATCTACCAGGCCCATATTTGAAAGGCTTCACTAAATACGCTATAACTCTGATCTTTTTAAATGCCATCTCAATTTTAAGGAGTTATTGGTATGACCAAGACATTTTATATCCCCTTCTTTTTATATTTCATAAACTTTTCCTAAATGATAAATATGAAGCATAAAACATCAATTCATATAAAATATAGCTATATTTAGTACCTTATAACCATATATCATGTCTAGTCATATCGGTCTCCCCATCACCAGAAAAGTGCCTTTCATTATGCTTCTTTGTTTGTGACCTCCTGCCAAATTCATCTGTATGCATCATCTCCAGTAATATTGAGAGTTGTGTCTTCCACAATTCTTTGCCACTGCATGATAAAGCGCTCTATTTATATTAAAATGAAGAAGTTCCTAAGGGAGACATAGAACAGAATGAAACAACAAACAGAGCTTTAGAGACTGAATATGTGAAGTGACAGGGACAGCAAGAAAGGGAGCTATGGTTACCCAGTGGCCCAGAGGACTGACGGAAGACTTATAGCATGAGCCATAGGCTCTCAAAGCTGGCAGCTCTTATGGGCTTAAGCACTTGCCAAGCCAAAGATATTTTACAGTACACAAGCTAATCAAACAATTTATCTGGACCTGCATATCTTGGCATCATGCATCATTGTTGTAACAAGTTGCTTGTGTGTTGGTGTGTGAGAGGGTGTGTGAGTTTGTGTGTGGGGGAGGGTACAAAACCAGTATATATTCTGCAATAACTGAACAGCCTATTTGTGAGAGCCAGGCTGTGCCACACAATTAAACAAATCAAGAAAAATTCAGCATTGCTCAAAGCACTTGGGCAAGTAATTTATCCATGAGTCACAGATGTAAATACATTTTTGGCATGGGAATGGAGAACCCATTTTGTGGGCTTGGAAAGAATGTCCTACCATGAAGTCTAGCACTGTATAAATCAAGTGACCTTGAAATTCCCTTCCCTTCCAGCTTGCTAGAAACCTGCTGGATTTTCCATGCTCATCAGGCTGCCTTGATTTGATGACAAACAAAGACAAGGAATTTTCAAACCCTTGCAAGATTTTCTGCCTCCAAGTCATACTGAGAGAAGGTGCATTGTTTTTTTTTAAAACAAGGCTTCTGACATTTGTGTACATTATCTCTTTGCCAAAAGAATTAGCTCTCTCTATAAAAGGGATTTATTCCATGCTTTAGAAACATAAGTTCATATTTCTTATTTATTTATTTAAAATATTTCAGTCTCACCTTTCTCCTTAAAAAGACCCAAGGCAGCTTTCCATTTCTCTCTGGAAATACACTGAATCTTCTCTCTAGTTGATATTTCTGAACATCAAAAGTTCCTATTATATGGACAGGAGACTTAGGAGAAGAATATATAACTGATGAGGTCTGGTGAAGTGGACCTATTCATGGAAGCTCACATTAAAAAAATATACACATTAGTCTTTAAGGTGCCCCCACATTTTGTCTTTGTCTTTGTTTTTACTTTTTACTTTTAGTTTTGTTTTCAACTATAATGCTTGCACAAATTAACACAACTACCCCTTCTACGACTGCATCATTAATTTGTGCAATTTGTGCAGAAGATTACCTGCCCTTAGACTGTATTGGACTTATGGGGTGTTGGAACTCCAGCTGGAATGATCAGCTGAAATACTGAAAGATGATTTGCACCCAAACTGAATATGTGCTACTAAAACAGCTGCTGGATATATTTTTATATAGTTTTGGCCAGATTGACAAGGTTCTGTGTGAAGACGCTTTGGCTATGGGGATTCAAGTTTTATGTACTTTGGATGAGAGTCGTTTAGAGTTATATCGTTGCCATTTCCTCTTGGTGGTATGATGCTTTTCTTTCTACTTTGAAACAATTTCTGCATTGCCAGTGTTTTTAACCTATACATGCTGACCTGACACATTTTCCAATTTAAAAAGTCTGTGGCATGGGCATACGTGTCTTGATAAGAGCGAGACTCTGCAAACCTGGCCAGTTTGATAACACCTCTTCAAGTTTCTGACAAAAGAAGGGCACAACAAGTAGATATGAGGTAGCTGTCAAATCTAAAAATATATTTTAATATATCAAACATGTGGTCCCTGAGGTTCATTCAAATAATCTCCCAGTTTTCCAGAAAAAATGATGCTATTATGGACTCCAAAAGTGGTATTACACAATTGACCTTAAATTGTATTTTGCAGCCATTTTCATAATGAGCTGTTCCTAAGATTGCATTTGCATAGGTTGCTCATGGGGTTGTGATCATGTTCTTTTTGTGTGGTGTTTTACCAAGGAGTAGACTAGGAATGTCTGAGTGCTCCAGTGAAAACATCACAGAAGAAGATCTTGAAACAATCTCATGTTTCCTTATTACCTCTTAATAAGCAGCATAGAAGGGAAAATATTAATAATAATCTTAGAAATGGAAGGGACCCTGTATATCATCAAGTACAGTTGCAGTCAGAGAGGCCCAGTGTGGGATCAAACTCCAACCTCTGGCTCCATCAGCCAGATACCTAAACTACTGGGCTATCCAGAAGTTCCATTTTGAAACAAGTCATTGCAATAGAACTATGCAGATAGCAGTATCTGAATTTTAATAGTCATATGAATCCACTGCAGTAGAAACAGCAAACAATATTGTGGCACTGAAAAGACTAATACATTTAATTTGGTATAAACTTTCATGGATTCCAGTCCATTTCATCAAATGTTTTATTTGCTTAGTGGTTGGTTAAAGATATTTTCTCTTCCTGTATTGATAAATGTATGATGTGTTGCCACAAATAGAAGACATTTAGATGCATGAAGTGGGAAATGAATAACACCAGCATCATGAGTTTGAGTCATTACTTAAAGTTGTTTGGAAATGGGATGCACGTCTAAACAAAGGTGCACAAATTAACACAGATATGGAGAGGAAAAGCTTGTATTCTAGCCATGCATCAGTGAAGAATCCCAGAATCACTTTTTGAAATTGTCTTGTAGTTGAGAAGAATTGAGAAGAGTGGAAATGAGGGTAGAGCTCATTAGTGCTAAAGGTGAAGTTTTTTGTGTAGGCACCTAAATCATCTGTTTATTCATTTCATCGTCTCCATGGATATTAGTTAGGCCTCACTGCCAGAAGAGCTTAAACATTGTAAGGTCACTTAATTACTGGAAGGTTCTCTATGAGCTACATGTGGAGAAAGAGAGCAAATCACAAATCTCTGATTTTTCCCGTAATTTGCTCAT
Source organism: Phrynocephalus forsythii (assembly GCA_029282475.1). Classification (NCBI taxonomy): domain Eukaryota; kingdom Metazoa; phylum Chordata; class Lepidosauria; order Squamata; family Agamidae; genus Phrynocephalus; species Phrynocephalus forsythii. The sequence continues at coordinate 65,938,874 of JAPFRF010000007.1, read as the reverse complement.
TTGTGTGAAAAACGATTACACGCACGCACACACACATGATTGATTGATTGGTTGGTTGGTTTAATTGATTGATTGATTGATTTAAGGGTATTTTTACCCCACCTTTCTTCTTGAAAAGGACCCAAGGCGGCTTACAGTAATGAGGGATAATAGATAATATACAGTCCAGTACAATTATATAGGCTATATATTCATGCACTGTCTATAAATGAAGCAGTTTATGTGACACCAAGCCGAAACTGTCTTTGTGCATTGGTTGCATTGATTGATTTCATAAGAACATGAGTGTTTTCCATGTTACTTTCCTTTTTCTTTTATTTTTGTGTGCTCTTTGTATTTCTAATGTTACCTTTCAATGTTCTAAGATGCCTCTTCTAATTCCCTGTTCTTAACATGAATATGTCTTAAATGCTGCGTGGGCTGTACATTGTCCCTCATTAGTGTAAGCCACCTTGGGTCCTTTTCCAAGGAGAAAGGTGGGGTAAAAATATTCATAAATAAATAAATAAATAAATAAATAGGTGAGTGCTCTAAGAATACTGTAAGATTATAATAATTACTCATAATCATGATGGCAAGGAAATAAGGTACCGTAATGATTAGTTTTTAAGTACGATATGAACTCAAGGTATGAAAACATGCCCCGTATGACTTCTGCATAGTTATTAGTTGGTCTCTCTTAACTGGATTCTCTTGGTATTTGTTGCCCAGTATAATGTGCACTCTTCAGGGGAAAGTGCAATTAGCAACTGTGTCATTCATTCAGTAAACATTTCTGCACTGTTTGATGTGACTGAACTGTGCGTCACATATAATTTTACACTTTTATCTTACCAAGCAACTGACAGGTCTCTAATGTCAGTCTCGAAGCTTTTGCTTAGCTTGAACTTTGCCTCACAAAGGTCACTTCCTTGCCACTTGGGGAAAGGAGCCACGTAACTGAAATCCCACAGAGTCGATAGATGTGATAATAGCTTTAGGCACATTTTCTTAGAAGCAGGGAAAAGGGAGTGTGTGGGGGGGGAGGGAGAAGACAATTTCAATAAGTGTAAAGCTATACTATCTCCACCCCACCGAATATGTAAGCAAATCGTTGAGAAGCAAATTTTCCTTCATTGCATTTGTTTGCTTTACCTCCTGGCAAGACTCCCTTTTAATAATAGCATGCCTTGCTTATTTTTCAATATAATTGTGTAAAGGCAAAAAGAGATACTACTGCAAGGCTGAGGAGGCAAATGAAACAGAGGAAGTGAAACAGGGGGAATCTATTCTAGAATGCCTTATTCCACAGTGATGATCTATCCATTGGTCCCGCAGGCCATGGCAAACCTGGGGATATATTAAAAACCTTGATATCCGGTTTTCAGTGGTGGGAGCAAACTGGGTAGTTATAAGGAACATGTGCATAGCAGAAATATGAAATACATATACTGTATCTGTTTCTATTCCAATATCTTTTTTAATACTTAGTTCTCAGAATACAATGCTCATGAAAGCAAGCTTATTTTCATTTCTGCCATGATAATTAACAGATGACTTGTCTGCAGCAGCTATCTGAAAGAAGCAATGCACAGCATTTTCTACATTTGATATGATATGAGAGAGCAGGAGTAAAAGTGATAAAAACTATTTTTAAAAAAATATGAATGTTCACCCTGTTCACATATACCTAATGGCTTAAATGCCACAGGACTATTTTTAAAAAGATTCTCAACACATTTGTTCTCACATTTCTGCATTCTCTTTTATTCCTTCCTTCTCAGCCTATAATGTATTTCTTATGCAAAAGAATGTGTCTTGAAAGTAAAGTATCCCCTCCAGCAAAATATTTTATTCTATTTACCTTGGAGAATTTGGCTGCAGGGGGAAGATTCTGAATGCCTGGAACAGCTTCAGATTCAATAGGCTGTGAGATTTCCGTCAAATGGTCTTTCTAAATATATCAGTTCAATAGATCAGTGATCACTGTGCATGTGATCTGCACAGAAAAATGCTTACATTCTGCAACCTCATTCTTCTGTCTATGTCAAATATTGCCCAAATATTTCATTTTAAGGTCTTAGTAGATGCATGTTTAAGCGTCCTGCTTACAGTCTAATATAAGGAAAAAATAAATTATTGGAATCTCCTTTTCTGTTATTTCAAACTGTTCTCTAAAAGTGCAATGGTCCATGCCACATCTGGCATTACAGATAAAATAACAGTGCCATTTTTTGTCTAGGATACTCTTTCTGAAGCACACATAGATGCCCTGAACACATTCAATCTTGCCTGATTTCAGAAGCTAATCAGGGTCGGTCCTGGCTAGTACTTAGATGGACGACCACCAGGGAATACCAGGCCTTCAACACTGTGAGGCAGGCCAGCCTTTACCTAACTCTAAACCTAACCCTATACCCTTACTCAATTTAAACACCATCCTTCCATCACTACCAACCAATGCTACCATTAACAAACAATAAACAAGAGAGCATCTGTTGGTGTTTGGGAAAGAAGGCAACAAAGTGGCACAGATCAGTCCCATGTGTCTTTCACTGGTACAGTGCAATAAGCCAATAGTGCTTATTGCATTATGCTGCAGAACACTTTCTTAACAGCAAAAGCACACAATCCTTGTCCAGATATGAAGTAGGTAGTATCTGCAAGGCATTTTATATGACTCCAACTTTTCCAGCAGCTTCACTGGAATTTCACAGTGAAGAGGAGGAGGTAATAGCATGGGTCACCCGGAAGACAACTACATTTTCTATTTTTGTTTACTGTTTGTTATGGTCAGCAAAGGTAGAGTAAATCTAAATCCAGTTACTTAAACACAGCACAACATTGAGAATCCCTATTAGTATCACTGTGCCGAATGACAGTATTGGACAAAATGGTTGTGGAAGTGTGGGGCAATGTCTTGCATAACCATTTTGCCAACATTTGCATCAATGCTTGTGCAACAATAACATGAGGGTATGTTGATTCTTGTGATAACTCTGCAGATGGGCAACAGCTAGAAATATAGGTCTTATACTAGCACAATGACAACATGGGATATACAACAAAGCAACTGACAGCTCTATTTTAAGGGAATATTTTCTGGCTTAAGGTTTTTTTAGGTACAGTCAAATATGTGAAAGGTTTAATACTTTGCAATTAATCAAAAACAGTTCACAGTTCATATTAATACTGCCATATGACCTTCAATATACCTGATCTTATCTGATTTCAGAAGCTAAGCAAAGTCAGGCCTAGTTAGTACCCAGATGGAAGACCTCCAGATTAGAGATGGGCACGACTTAGCAGTATTCCCGTTTCCGTTTCCATTATTCGGTTCCGTTACTCTACGGAAATGGTAACGGGAATTACTCTGCCAGACTTCGAGCTCGAACCGATGAACGAACAATTTTGGTCTGATTTGTCGTGCTTGTTCCTTGCATCGCGCGATCGCGCGATGCCACGCGGCACAGAAAAAAGTTTTTAAAAGTTAAAAAAAACCGGTTCCCGGCTAAAAAGCAGGCAGAAAAATGCCTGCTGTGCCTCAGGGCACCTACCAGAGGGGTTGTTTCTGGAGGTCCCCGGCCTCCCCCCATCCCCCATCCTGGGCTGCTCTGGTGGGACTCGCCGCAGGCTCGCAGCCAGCAAAAAGCCCAGTCTCGCCGCCGGCCGCCGCAATTAAAGCGCAAGCAAGCGGCACGGACGGTACAGGAAAAAACTTTTAAAGTCTCCCCCCACCCATTCCCGGGCCAAAAAAGCAGGCGGAAAAATGCCTGCTTGACTAAGGGTGCAGGGCGCGCCTACCGGAGGGGTGGTTTCTGGAGGGGGGTCCCGCCTCCCCCCCATCCTGGGCAGCCGGACTCGCCATGCCATGCGGTGCGGGCCGGGGATCCAAAATGGGGCAGCGAATGCAATATTGTTTTTGAAATCATGGTCCAAAAACACACAAGCACAACAGAAACACGCGAAAATTTATAAACTGCCAGATTTTTCACAGTTGCAGTGGGTTTTTTCTTGCAACAAAATGTCTCTCCTCTCCTCCTCTGTCCTCCATTGATTTTATTTTATTTTATTTTATTTACACCTGCGCAATGATGGGCTGGCCGAGTGGCCAGCCATGTGGGAGTGGACGACCATGCAAATTTTTGGAGCCATCCTACCAATTGCATGGCCACTTGGCCATGGAGACTTCTGGGATGTGCCAAAAAGCCCCCTAAAACCTGCCCTAGCCCCCTAACCCTAACCCCAATCCTTGACTCCTTACCCATACGTCACAGACTGTCTTCTTAGTGGGTCAGAGAGGCACCCAGAGGTGCAACCCACTAGCCCACCGTAACCTTACCCGTCACTAGCCTAACCCTAGCCCTTGCACTAACCCACCTTAACCCTAAGCCAGATCTACTTGCATTGCACTACACGCAAGTACAATTCCCTTCTTTGTGAGACATGGTGGTGCGAGAGCCTTAGGCATCACCCTATGGCTCTGGGTTCACAGCCATCACTAGTCTCACTGTCTGCAACTGGTATGCATATCCATATGGCTATGCATGCATTTTGAAGCAGCAGGTGAGGAGGGGAGACCCCCATGTTGAGGGGTCTCTTGGAGCCTGCTTCCCCTTCCTAATGGTGCCTCCAGGAGCCCCCCCTACGGGCCACAGGAAAACCCAGAGGTGTACTACCCCCAAAACCAGTACTAACCAAAATGAAAAAAAATGAAAAAACGAACCGACTAATTTTTGCGAATTTTCGCAAAAAACGGAAACGACCCGAAACGGAACCAGCCTGACTAATGACAACTTGGAAAAAAAAATTTCAAGTCGTGCCCATCTCTACTCCAGATAATACTAGGGATCTCCAAGTAGGGCAAGAGAAGAAGCTACCTGAAACACAGTGAGCTGATGCATGTCAGTTGGCAATATTTGGCATAAGGGACCTGATTCAACTATGTTTGCTCAGCGGAATTAAATCCTATTTATTGGGGTTAACTCATTAAGTATGCCTAGGGTTAAAGCCTTAAATACCTTAAAATGTTACAAGTTTTTTGTCATAGTTTCTATCAAAAACCTTGAAACAATTTCACCGAAGGACATCTTGCTATATTAGCCAGTGAGCTTAAGCAAACAAATTTTAAAATAAATTCATTTTTAAAAAAGAAAAGTCCATGGCACTGATCTGCAGTGGAGATCAATTTGGTCCCTTAAGCCAGCACCTTAACAATCAATGTTACCAGTCAATTTTTCCAAATCAGATGCTGATTGCATTCCATTGGCTTCAAGAAGAACAATAGCTTTATAAAACAATAGGCTCCATTCAATGTTGGGTTCATATTATGCTACCTTAAAGGGATACTTTCTTGTGCAATGATCACACAAATTGCTAAGTCGAACAGTGAGAATGATCAACACTTCTCAAGGGTAAGAGTCAATCTATTGCCAAAGCAGGAATAAGGTTTACAAGAATCTTCTTCTCTACTAAGGACCTCAGAAGGCTGGAAGGCTGAGTAAACCTTCAGTCTGCTACCTGGATTTGAACCCCCAGGTCATGAGCATAGTTATGGCTGTAGTACAGCAGTTTAACCCCCCACTCCACAAGGCTCTTTAAGGCATGTTGGCTAGGTTATTCTGAAAACTGTAGTTCAAAGAAGAGCCCCCCCCTCCACATCTGGACAATAATGATCGATAAACCACAATTCCAATGGCCCTTCTAGAGCACATTTTGGAAGTTCAGATCTCTCACTTGTCACTTATGTAAATACTTCAATATCAATATCATAAAGAAGGGCATGGGGAAAGGCAGACAGATAGAAAGCAACATAAGTGCCCCCCTTAAAAAGCCCAAAGGAAGGAAAGAAAGAAAGAAAAAGAAAGAAAGAAAGAAAGAAAGAAAGAAAGAAAGAAAGAAAGAAAGAAAGAAAGAAAGAAAGAAAGAAAGAAAGAAAGAAAGAAAGAATTTAATTACAGAGGTAGATCTGCAGATAAGATCATTAGCTCTAGGCTAAGTTGTAAAAATCTTTTCCAGAGACTGAGGGATACAATGGGGAGGAAGGGAGGCAGTGAGGTGGCATTCAAAATAACCCCAAAGAATGGGACTATCATGAGAACACCTTTAATGACAGAAGCAGGATTTGTGGGTGATATATGAATTTTATCATTTGTAATTAAATCTACTTTTAAATTGTTATAATTATTGTTAATAATTATAAATTGTGGGTGATATATGAATTTTATCATTTGTAATTAAATCTACTTTTAAATTGTTATAATTATTGTTAATAATAGTATTAACAATAGAACAAGCTACACACGACTCAGTTACAAAAAATTAGCAGCTCCACCAGTTGTTGATTGGAGTGAGGAAATACCAACACATCTTCCCTGTACTAGCTTCCTTGTACTGGTTCATTTCCGTGCCAGATTCAAGCTGATGACTTTAACATACAAAGCTCGAAATGGTTTAGGACCTCTTCACTTGACAGAATGCCTCATTCCAAGCCATCTCCTTGACCCAGTTGTTTTCCTAAGTGGGGCAGTTGAGAAGATTGACCCTGAAAGAGGCCTGGAAAGAGAAAATCATCTCATCATTGAATGGACTCCTACCCAAGATTTTCCTGGCCCTTTCACTGGGAGTTTCCCAACAATCACTGAAGACCTGTTGTTGTTGTTTTAAGACAAGTTTTTTCTGAGATAACCTTAAAAGTACAGAGGTAGTTTCAGCACTTCATTTCATCCCATCATCTTCCTTCCTAAATTGTTCTACTTTATATTGTCACTATTATTGGCCATGTTTTATTCTGATTGTTATTCAATTTGATTAGTAGGTTGCAACTTGCATTCATTTTATTTTGCTAAAATTGCTTGGGTGTCCTTTGCATTATTATGGGTTTGCAATTGTATTATTTGGCCTTGTGACAAAATGGGTGATATAGGAAGGAAGGAAGGAAGGAAGGAAGGAAGGAAGGAAGGAAGGAAGGAAGGAAGGAAGGAAGGAAGGAAGGAAGGAAGGCTTAGGGAATTGGGAATGTTTAGCCTTTCAAAAAGAAGGCTGAGAGGGGATATGATAGTTATGTTTAAATATTTGAAAGGATGTCATAATGAAGAGGGAACAGGTTTATTTTCCATGGCTTCAGAGACTAGGAATCGGGGCAATGGTTTCAAACTACAGGAAAAGAGATCCCATTTGAACATTCAGAAGAACTTCATGATGGTTAGAGCTGTTTGGCAGTGGAATATGCTGCCACAGAGGGTGGTTGAGTCTCCTTCTTTGGAGGTTTTTAAGCAGAGGCTGGATGGCCACCTGTCGGAAATATTGTGATGGGGTTTCCTGCATGGCAGGGGGTTGGACTGGATGGCCCTTCCAACTCTATGATTCTATGATATCTAAGGAAGGAAGGAAGGAAGGAAGGAAGGAAGGAACAATTATAACACAATATCATTGTATTGTTCAATTTATTATAATTAAGAAAAGTGGGTTTTGTGGCATAGGCCAGTATTTTGTAGCATTTAGATACATGTTTGTGCTATAACTGAATGCAAGTATTTTAATTTAACTTCCATTTTAACTTCTCAAAGTTATCTGTGACAAACGGGAAAGCAGTTTTAAAAAATACAACTATAGCAATAACTGTAATTAGAAACAATTACTTTCAAAAGTAACTTTCTAGGCTCAGTTTCATCTCTTCTCTTCATCATCATTCACTCTATTTTGTTAAGCAAACTCTAGTTCCTAAATTCCAGTGTAACAATGGAGTTGTGAGTTGACTGAATTTGATATCTTATGGAGTTTCGTAGAATAATGAAGTTTGAAAGGAGGCCTGATAAGGCCATTGAGTCCAACCCCTGATCTATTCAGGAATCTAAATCATATAATATCTCCCAAGCAGTTGTCTACATTTGTCTTCAATACCCCCAGTGTTGCAACACCCACCACCTTTTGAGGTAATTGGCTCCATTGCCATAATGCTCTAACAGTTAGGATTTTTTTCTGATTTTCTATTGAAATCTGGCTTCCTGTAACGTGACCCCATTGTTGCATATCTTGTTTGATTAAAAGCAAACCCTATTTTGAAAAGCTATCATACTCACCTCGGTATTCCTTTCTCAAGACTATATTACCCAGCTCTTTCATTCTTTCCCCTTAGGACTTGGTTTCCAGTCCCCTAAACCTCCTTGTTGTTCTCATCCAAGCTTGTTCCAATTTTCGAGCATCCTCATCCTCAAAATGAAACATGTGTGTTGTGTCATTACAGTCATGACTGACTCTACATGACCCCATGTCCGTGGAGTTTTCTTGGCAGGAATACTGGAGTGGTTTGCCAGTTCCTGCTCCAGGCGCCTAGAGCACCTGGTATTCCCTGGTGGTCTCCCATCCAAGTACTAACCAGGGCCGACTCTGCTTAGCTTCTGAAATCAGGCAAGATCGGATGTGCTTAGGGCATCTAGGCAGGCTAAATGAAACATAACCAGTGCCAAATAGAAGGAAACTAGTGTCTTGTGGGATTTGAAGACTTTACTTCCGTTAATGCAGCCTAATATAACATTTGCCATTTTTGTAGCCATATCGTACTGTTGGCTCATTTTCAGTTTCTGCTCTAAACAGTTTTCAATATTCATCTCCCTTGAAGTTTTGCTGAGCCAGACATCCCCCATCTTGTAACTGTGTGTTTCATTTTGTTTTCCTCCTTGACATTTATCTTTGTTGAACTCCATTCTGCTGTTTCATTCCCAGTGCTCAAGCCGATCTAGATCCTTTTGAATTCTGTCTCCTAGGGTATTACCTATTCTACCCATTATTGTGTCATCTGCATATTTGATTAACATTTCCTGATCCAGGTCATTAATAAAATGTTGAAGAGCACTGTGCCCCTGAGAGAACTCTGAGGTAAACAAGCCAATCTCATTCTGGAACATTTCACTCTTGAGAAAGAAGAGTAGATTTTTAGTTTAGAAGCTAAGCCATCCAAAATTCAGGCTAAAGTTCTCATTACAGATGAATGTGTGGCTACTAAGAAGGTTCAGAGAGATCTCTACTGTGTCTCTTCAACAGCGAACTAAATTTTATAACAAATTAGGCCAAAGGAAGACTAACAACATCTACAAGAGCTGTTCTGCAATTAGGTTCAAAAAGTAAGGCAAAGACCAATTAGGCAGACAGTTGTAGAGTAATCAGGCATTGCTGGCTGGAATTTTCAACAGAGTTTTCAGAACGGGTTTATCAGAGTCACTTAAGGCTGGAAAGTTCCTATAACGAGCAAGAAAGCATATTACAATTCCTTTCCTCCTCAGACACACCAAAATGCTGATTCTGTAGTGGCGAACACTTGAAGTAGGCACTTAACATTAATTTATTCTATTTCTCTTGCCACAGAGTATATAATAATATGGAACGGCAGTCCTATACCCTCTGTGCATAGTACAAGCAGCACAGACATTTGGTAATGAAGCAGAAAATTTTGGCATTGAGTAAGAAAGATGTTTTTTTCCTCTGGAACTTGAAGCTGCTGCAATCTGGAAATGGCATGTGTTTTGCATTTTGGGTTGCAAATCCAGATCCATTCCCAAACGTATTGATGTGAGCTGTAAATTCCTACAGCTATCAGAAATCCTTAGCCTGATTTGGAACAGTATTGATCTTTAGCTACTTTTAATTTTTAAGGAACTCAGTGGGTCACAACACTATTTCATTCCATGATGTCAGCACTTGAAACGGAACGGTAACATTCTGAAATAGAAGCACTGTGATAAGCCTGTCGTTGTTCCTGCATCCTAAAGTGAGCAGGAGATGTCAGTGTGTAACATAACAATCTACACAAGTAAAACATAAAACGAAGAGGAAAGAAGTAAAAATTTCCTAGTTAAAAAAGAATGAGCTGCCCTCCTTTTTAGTGAAAACTTAAAATCCTAGCCATATAGAACCGGTTCATCTAATTACAGATCGAGCCAATCAGTTAATATCTTGTAAGGCTAGAGGTCATCCGGCCCAGCATAAGCAATTAGCTCAGCTTCTGTGGTACCGTTAATACCTACACACTTCAGGTCTGTAGCCCTATTCCCGGGGGCTGATTGCCCTCTCTGCTATTTGCTTCAAGTAATGTAAATTGTATCCTGTCCCTAGGTAATCGAGATCAGTGTTGTCTTGTCTGTCCACTGGCGGCTGATGCCCTCTCAGTGCTGCGATAATGGTTTTGGTGGGCAATCAGAGGAGATGCCTTCTTGACTCATCTCTCATAATAGGTTGTCCTCCTCAGGCAAAATTGAATAACCTCCGATATGGCCTGGAGGCATGCAATACAAATTCAATAAGTCTGCCGTGTCAATGCCCTGTCATTTTATTTTTATTTTTTTATTTCTTGGCAAGCCAGTAATTATGCTGCACCAACATTCTGTAATAGGAAGAAGAAGCTGCTAGAGATCACTTCATCCACCTACCTAGGATCACGGCGTTAATGGGATATTCCTCTAATAAGAAATAATGTCATCTTCCTCTCATGCCCCTTTGCTCCCAGATTCCCCACCTCCGGAACATTTCACGTATATGTTTTGTGAAGGCTTTTCACCAGCAGCATCTGTGGGAAAGTTTAACAACTTCGCTGCCTGTTTAATATTTTCCCCACTTTTATGGGTTGCAGTTGTGCTGTCTATTTGCTTTTACTGATTTGTCAAAGATTTATTATAAACCAAATACAGCTGTTCCTCCCTTTCCATAAACTGAAGCAATTTTGGCAAACCTTTTTTTTCCCCACTATGAAAATAAATTTAAAATTGCTTCCCTTCCCTTACAGAGAATCAGCATCTAGTTGTTATTTAGTGGTGTCGACTGGGTGCCAAATTGGTGGTCAGCTCACTTAGACGAAAGAAAATGTGTATGATTTAAAAATAAACAGCCAAGGAGACAAGAAACTGCTTTCTCCCGTCTCCTGGCAAGATTGAATATTAGATGGTTCAGCTCTCAAAGAGGAATGAATTATATCTTTTCAAAAACAACAGTAAATTCAAACTGCTTGTGTATTCTGCTGTTCCGTTTATACTCTATTTATGAATCATGCATTTTTAATCTAGTTACCCAACCTTTACCTTAAAATAATGTTATTATTCACATTTCAATAAACTTAAATGTATTTTTCCTCCCAACATTAAAAACTCATCCTTTGCTGACTTTTAAAGGGCATATTATTCACTGGCTCATTCTCCATAGCTGTGATTTAGATCACAGCCATATCAATATTAGTTCATCAATTTTGTCAATGGCCAATCTGCCTTTTACTGCAAGCAATATTTTTATCTCCTTCACCAAATTACCCTCCGCCAATTCATCTTTCAGATTGTTGAGAGTGAAGGATAAATTCCCCCTCTTTGTGTTTATGTGGTGGAGTTCTCACGCAGGAGTACAATCCAGAAAATGTTTCCTTCAATTTTTATTGTTTGAGAGATTTATCTGGCCAGAATCAAAGTATTTGGTGGGGAGTGTTGTTGTTTTTAATTTCATCTTTACAGCAAGGAAATTCTTAGATTATTCATTGAAAAAAACCTTTAGCTCTGCCCTCTTGAGAACTGTACAAAGACAGTAATGAAAAGGCCTGCATTAAAGCAGAATAAGCAGTTTCCATGACTGATTGACAATTGATTATTGTAGGGAAGTCTCCCCACGGTGGCTCATCACAACACTTTTTTGACAAGCACCCTCCTTTCTCATCTTGAAAAAAGCAATCTGAGCTGCATCAGTTTGATTCCTTAACTAGAAACAATAGCCAAATACTGCCTATAGTTCCACCCTGGTGTTGCTTGCAATCCTGAGCACTTTGGAGAATTGGCGGCGCGGGGGGGAGAGAAGCTTGAAATAAATATATCTGATTCCTTGATGAGCATTTCTCATATATAACACATTTCTTTTATGGGGACTAGCTTAAGAGCTCCCCCTTGCTTTTTCTTCTTACCCCATTTTGACCACTCAGTTAAAATGCCATTTATAAAGCAGCCTCACTATAATTTAATTTAGCCACAGGAACTCGCTTCTCGTTTATTGTGGCAACATTCCACCATAAAATTAATCTCCACTTGTGCTTTTAGCAGTTAAGTTTTGCCTTTTGCTCCTTGCATCTCCCTCCCCCCCCCCACCCCAGCTACTGCCTTCTTTTCTTGGGTCCATAAGCCCCAGTGATCAAATGCAACATGCTGGAATGGACAGTGCTTCCTCCTGTTTGTAATTGCAGGAAAATAACCCCACAATAGACTTCTTAAGTGCAAAGCAGAACAGTTTTTCCAAAGACAATCCACATCCTTAAATGACATACAAAAGAAATAGACTTAAAGAAGTAAAACAGTAGAACTATTCTGGGCTGTTCCCATATGCAATATTACATCTTTTATTCTGCATCCAGTGGTCGTCGTGACTGGTTGTTTTCTATGTTTTTAATTCAATAGTTTTTATTCTAATACATTTATTTTTTTAAAAAAATATATTGTAATTTATTGCATGTTTAGTTATTTTTTATTTGGCTTTTATCCACTGCACATCAAATGGAAAGTTCATCCCTTAGAGCAGTGATGGCAAACCTTTTAGAGACCAAGTGCCCAAATTGCAATTCAAAACCCACTAATTTTTCACAGTGTCAATATAGCAATTTAACCTGAACACAGGTAGCTGAGAAGGGGCAATATTGGGTGCCCACAGAAAGGGCTCCAAGTGCCACCTTTGGCACCCATGCCATAGGTTTGCCAACACTGCCTTAGAGGCTTGACTGGCACTGACACTGATTTCATTTCAAGGCCAGTTAAAACATGATTCTTCACCAAAGCCTTCAGGGATTAAGAATCATGTTTCTAAGAGGCCATGGAGGCTCTTCTACTGAGGTTGTTTGTTCTTAATATAGGTCATTCTTAATGTTTTAAATATTTTCAAAATAATATATTAGTTTATATTATTTTTATTGTGGTACCCTACTGAGATTTCAAGACGCAATAGGCAGAATACAGATGCTAACCCAGGGGTGGTGAACCTTTGGCACTCCAGATGTTTTGGACCATGAATCCCAGAATTCCAAGCCTGTATTACCAATGGCAAAGGACTGTGGGAGTTGTGGTCCAAAACATCTGGAGTGCCAAAGGTTTGCCATCACTGTGCTAGCCTAAATCACTTAAATATTTTTAAAAAGGTTTCCCACTATTCCTCACTGTTGGCCACTTAGGCTAGGGGCTAAAGGGAGATGTGACTGAGCAACATTTAGACAGCTGTGCTTTGACTCTGTCTGTTCTTTACCCTGTCCAGGTGCTCCTAACTCAGGCATGTCCAAAGTCCGGCCCGGGGGCCAAATGTGGCCTGTTTGCAAATTTCAAGTGGCCTACAACCTCTTCTCAGCCTGTCACGCATCCCTGCTGGACAGCCCCTCCCCATGCTCACTGGAGACATTAGCTCTCTGGCCCTCGGTGACCAACGTGGCAGGGTCACTACTCGGCGGATGGGAAAGGAGAACCATTGGGAAAGGCTGCACAGTGGGGTCTGTGTTTCTGTGTCTGTGTCCCACCCCCCATCATGCAATAAAAGCCCCCAAAAAAATAATTCCCCTATTTGAAGGCCAGACTTCTTTGACAAGAGATAAAAATCAAAGGCAATGGAGAATAGACCTCTCACGGAGTGGCCAGGAGGAAGGAAGATTGTGGCAAGAAGCCAGTGGTCCCGACCCATGTCAGGTGAATGGTTGGCCCCCACACATTTTCACCTCACCAAATCTGGCCCTCCTTGCAAAACGTTTGGCCACCCCTGTCCTAGCTGTAGAAGATCATCTTTTCTTCCCAAGGACCAAGAGCAGAAGTCCTAGCCTCTCATATTAAAAACAATGGAAAGTAAGACTACATACAGAATGCCATTCTCACCAGGGATAAGGCCTTTTTCCATGGGGGATGCCTGTAGTCATTGTATATAATATGGCCTGTTATTGTTCCTTCTGATCCAAGGGAATCATTCCCATGTAACCGATTCCACTGGTGTGGGCAGGACGGGGAGGCTGTGTATGTTTGAAACTACATAACAATATCAATGCAGTTATATTCCAGAATTCTGGGATTGATCTCTATCAGTTAAAATGGCTTCATATCACTGATAACTGTAGTGTGCATACACTCTTTTGTAAGTCCCCAAACCAGGGCTTATTTCTAACTAAACATGGTTAAGATTGGGATGCAGATGCAAAATCATTATTCTATTGGTACTAATTAGCATCCTTCAGAGAGTAGATTTGGGATGTTATACATAAGATAGTTCCTCAATGACATAATTACTGAGGTGAAGTCTTCTGTTGCAAAATAATATATATACTCAGGATTCCGTAGCATTCTGCATTTGCCTTCCTCCTTCCACCAGTTAAATACTCTGATAGCCATATGGACCTTAGTAACCCTCAAGCTACATGTTAGCTGTCAACATTTGTTCTAGAATCCTGATGGCACATTTGTATTTGGAAAAAATATTCTTCCAGTAGATTAGACAGCCACGTATCAGAGTATTCAGAAGATTTGGGAGAAATGTGCCACCCTCTAAATATCAGTTGAGTGCATGTCCCAATGGCTTTATGTTTTTACTTTGTGAGGGTCAAAGGTGCTTGTCAGAAAATGCAGACTTCAAGTGATACCTGATGCTCCAGATTTTTCATTTTTTTCAAGATGCTTCTGACATTTTAGTACATTGTTTCCTCTCAGAATTGTCAAAAATTGTCAAAATTTCAAAGGTGGGAGAAAGTGAAAATGACAGGATTCCTCCCCCCCCATTTCTAATTGCAAATGCTTTTGAATGAGGGGCAGAACTCACTGTTATATGTATAACATCAAACCAAAGTTTTAAGTTCTAGCATTAGCTAAGTTCCCTGGCACAAAGATTGGAGAGGGTATCTGCTTTGAATGTAATATTATGGAGCTGTTCTATATTGCACAAGAATTATCAATATATCTCTTGAATACAACCATCTCATCTGATTTTAGACACTGAGCAGCACTGGGCCTACTTAGACCAAATGAGGACAGGTATTAAGGAGAGTTTGTACCTCAGCAGTAAAGCATAGTCAATCTCCAGCATCTCGAGACTGAGCTAGGAAAGGTGCTGGTTGAAAGAACTGGGTTACAGAGACCAATGATCAAAATTCTTGTAAGGTAGTCTCCTCTCTTCTACACTCTCTAGCAATTTTTGGTCTAACCAACTCAGTGGCATATTGGCACTATCGACCAGTCTTTAGGATCTCTCTCATCATCTCCTGCCTAATCCTTTGAATTGGAAATGCCAGGTATTAAGCTTCAAACATGCCCACTCATATCACAGCCAGTCCAATATGGTAAGGAGGGAGAGGGCAAACTATTGGCCCCACTTTGATTAAGGCAGCGCTTTGTTGACATTTGCAGAATTTGCATCTTGCAGTCTTCACCACACGTAGGATTTGCAGTGGCATGAGGATATTTTTAGCCTGGTTTGCATATAAAGCTCAGAAGTGTGTAGGGATGGTTGTGGCACCGGGACATTACTGAACACCTAAAGGTCTTTAAGGCTTTCAGAAGTGGTGGGGATATGTAGAGTAGGTCTTATGTGGATGAATCAAGCTTTTGTTTCAGCTTTGTCTCCAGCAAGCCATCCCAGTCTTCAATAAACCTGAGTGAGGACATCACTTTCTTTACAGAGATACAAGTAGCTATATATCAGAAAGGCAAATATAGTCTGTTGGCCTCCTGCCTTCTTTTATAGAGGACAGCCCTCCTGTTTCAATGACCGATAAAGGATCATCCTCTTTTTGTAGGTGTTTTTTTCTTTAAACATCTATCCTACACAGGGAGGGAAATCAAAGACCTCAACTTTAGCCATCTACCATTCCTTCTGGGACTGCAAACTCACCCGAAATGCAGGTTACCTACTTACTGTCCTCCCCACTTGAGTAAGATGTACAGTATTGTGTTTGTATTTAAATCCTTGCTGATTTTTTTATTATTAGTTTTACTCTGATTCTGTTGTGATTGTTGTATTATAGCATTATTGTTGAATAATGTTGTTCCTTCGAAGACGGGCAGTATAGAAATATAAAAATAAATACATAAATAAATTGTACAACATCATCTCTAATCACAACAGTAAATGTAAATATGAATATGCAGTTGTTGCCTAGTGGTGGGTAAGTATCCACACATGGGGTATAGAAGTAAGACGAGGTGAGTTTTATTTTAGAAAAGGGGAACCAGACATGCAAACAAGTCCTAAAGTTATGCCCACAGCTATGGTGGGAAATCTCTTGATTGATTTATTGCATTTAATTAATTAATTAATTAATTAATTAATTAATTAATTAATTAATTAATTAATTTATATACCACCCATTTTTCCCAAAGGGAACTCAGGGCTGTGAACAAAGCAATAATAATAAGGAAAATAGCAATGAAACAGCTCCAAAGTAAGGCTCCAAAATAAAGAGCATATAAAAAATCAGAGCAGAGTCAAATAAAAATGCAACTATAACTACAAATACAAGATACAAGAATGCTAAAAATGGAATATTTATTTATTTATGTATTTGTGAACCGCCTGATTTTCCCACAGGAACTCTGGGCGGTGTACAAGAAATAGCCAATCTAAACAATTTATACAAGAACTCAACCCCCAAAAAATCAAATAAGAATAAGAATAAGAATAAGAATAAAAAATAATACAACATTGTGGCAAATAAATGGATGGGGAAATAGACAACATCAAGATAAATCAAGCTCCTTAATTGCCCAAAGCGGCCTTTAAAAGCCAAGTTTTAACAGTTTCTTGAAGGCCGCAAGTGGTTCAGCAGTCCTAATTTCACTAGGAAATTATCCCACCCATCTGGCCACAAGGCCACTCATATATTTCCTTGGTTTGCAATAGCATCTTTGCCACACCCAGAATGGGAAAAGATAATAGCATAACTTGCATTGAGTACCTCTGTCTGGCTAAGGGTACTTATCTTTTTAATAGAGGTTTGAGGGTTTAAATCGAAGTGACTTGCAGCAAAGCATCTCAGACAATGATGTGATCAACTATAAGAATGGGTCAGGTAAAAATAACACCTTTTTCTTCCCTGCCAGACAGATTTTTTCCGCTTGTAGAAAAATGTACTTTCAGTGAATTCATTATTTGGGAAGCACATGTGACAGCTGTGTGGATGAGAAGAAGGTGTACATTAGCTAGATCACAGATTTTGTAAGAGACCTATAATACCACATTCCACTGTATAATGTAAAAGTTCCATGGGGCAAGTCTTCCTGCATTTTTTTCAATGAACAGATGGTTGTGCAGTTTGGAAATCTGCCAAAAGGTCTCCTTCTACTTTTTATAAGTAGCCGCAGTGGAGGAAGGGAGCTGGCCAATATTCTGGCAAATCCATCTCCTCTACCACACAACAATAATTACTGTTGTGGTAAATGTTGTTCATTCTTATGCACAACATAGTGTTTAAGCAACTGTTGTTAGGCTGTTAATTTTTTTTATTTTTTTCTCCTTTGTAACACATGAGATCTGTGTGTTTCTCTGTTGTCACATTCCTAAGTAACAAAAAATATACCCACCACACCATTAACTTATTCATTAGTAACAGAAGAACAGTAGCAGCAGCAGTAGACGTGCAAGTAGAAGTAGAAGCATCTCTCTGCATTGGTGGTACTTTGGGGATGACCCAAAGTATCATTATCATGATTAACATTTTTGGTGCTGTTGTGCTCCAAAGCCTCAAACACATAGGTCAGAGTCCTGCTGCAAAAGTGGAGTGCAGCAATTCTGTGGCCAGAGCACTCTACATGCACCATCCATTTATCACCCTGTTCAACAGAATGAGGTTTCCAGCTTGTGCGCTGGAGCAGTGAAGCCTCCCCCCTCCCCTTGTGCAAGGGACAGAAAATTGAAACCATATGGAGGATGGACCCGAAGCAAACAGGAGACTGAACACAAACATTAATAGTAAATTGATATGTATATTTAAACAACACCAACCACAAATATCACATTGTAGAGATAACTGATTGGTCAAGGTGTGCCATTCCAGTATATAAAATGATGACAGGAAATGCATGATTCTTAAATTACATGAGATAGTATATTGATGAGGTGGTTCTTCATCTGTTGTAATTCAGTATCAGTCTGTTGTTTCAGAGACAGCACTTACATGGCACTTCTAATATAGTGTATTCTACAGTCACCATGCTTCATTCATGATATTTGACATTGACAGGGTGTCCAAATGATGGGTATCATCTATTTGAAACCCACACCTGTTTGTCTGCTTCTTTTTTCCTTTTCCACTTTTTAAGTCTAACACTGCCTTCTAAGTCAGTGTTTTTCAACCTTTTTTGAGGGTGGGGGAGCCAAGGAAACTGAGAATCTTCACAGACTTTTTCTGGGGGTGGGGGAGCCAAGGATAAGTCTAACACTGCCTTCTAAGTTACTCCTCAGAATACATTGTCCATGACTAAATATTGATGCTAAACTGACATGCTATGTTGAGTTCTCTATCTGGTAACAGCCACAGAAGCAAACACCATCTCAGTGCCAAAATAATAGAGTTGCATTCATTATTTGTTGGTCGAACCAGTCATGTTGGTATGGATAAAGAAGTACTACATCTGACACCTGCTTTCTTCACATCAAAGAGGTGGCCAATAGAGATGGGCACAAAATGAACTTTTTTTCATTTCCGTTATTCGTTATTCATTTCATTACATAAGAAAACAAAAATTAGGTTTGTTACGTTTCATTTTTCATTAATGGCGATGCACAATGAAATGAGCTGTTTTAAATGTTAAAAAAAGCCCTGGGCATCCATATAAATACAGCGACAATTATTTATACTGTCTGATAATACTGTTTTAAATGTAAAAAAACGGGGTACAGCGATAATTATTTGGGGTCCTCAAAACATTTGTTTTTGTCTTCTCCCATCGCAATGCATTTTTCTTTTCCCTTTAAGGATGACAAAATGGATGTCACCAGCCACAAAATGGAGGCAAGCCATGTGATGGGATCATGTAAATTCTTGGACAACCTCAACCAATAGCATGCCCAGGTTTCAGACTGGGTAGGTCTGGCAGCCACAGAGGGCATAAAAAGCTCTGGCAGCCCCCGTCCTCCTTGCAGTCTCCGGTGGGAGTTAGGGTGGGATCGCTGTCTCTGTGACTCGTTATTTTCACTTTAGGCCAGCCAGGCAGGTGTATGCCTCTGTGTTCCTGCCAGCTGCAGCCTGGCTGTTAGGGGAGCCTCCCTGTATGCATGTGTGCGTACTTCTCGGTGACTACCCTCCCCTGCCCTCCAGTGCAGTCGCTCTGCGGCTACCTTGCACCCTGGGCAACGCCCGCTGCTGCCTTTGCAGCCTCCCTGCGTACCTAGTCTATACTGTGTCTCTGCAGCATCATTTTTTTAGTGTTTTCCCTCTGGTCTGGGGCATTGGGGGACGCCCACGCACAGAAATGCTTTAAAAATTACACAAAAATGAAAAACAAAAAACAAATAAACAAAAATGAATTTTTTTCAAAGATTTGCGAAAAATGAAAACGAACTGAAATGGACCCCTCAACGAAAAATGAAAAACCGAAACCCCATTTTTTCTATTTGTGCCCATCTCTAGTGGCCAACACTCCCAGAGCGGACAGTAAATTAGAGACAATATAGTACATGTCATTCGTAGATTAGTTGGGATATGTAGTTCTACCACAGTCTATTGATTTTAGATACAGAGTGAGCTTGTAACATTCAGCACAAAAACAACAGACTATGTTCCAGCATCGAAAACCTCAGATACTCCAAGGGGAAATTTACTCTCTAGAGGACAATTTATATCAGAGACTGTGTGGGAAGAAGGGAATGTTTTAATTTCCCCAACTGTCACATTTCTCTAAAATGTCCTCTTACTGAGCCTTGCTTATCCAAACTGTTGGTGTTTTTTTTTTACCTCTTGTGTGTGGAAATCATCAAGAGCTGGAGGCAGAAGTTAGGACCAACAAAAGGATGACCCAGAAAGCAGGAGCTGACCAAATTCCAGATGTTTTAGAGCACATGGCTATAAAACTCAGGTGGACCTTGTGGTTGAAGCAAGGCAGCAAGGGCACAGGATATTCTCTTAGTGTTTCCTTAAATCACCCTGTCTTTTTGTACATATAGACCAGAATTTTCTATATTAGGGCATCTGATAATATTTTTGGACCCTGGAGTCTTACTCTGACAACTCACAGAACCACGAGGGTCGTTGTGTGTGTGTGTGTGTGTGTGTGTGTGTGTGTGTGTGTGTGTGTGTGTGTGTGCGCGCGCGCGCATGTGACTACTTAGCTGTTCTTCCCCCAATGCTGATTTTTTTAAAAAAATTAGTGCCCATCTGCCCTATTTAATCAGCAATTTTTAAAAATTGTGGAACATGGATGGACAATAAATTTCCTAAACAAAATTAGTCTTTTCCTACATGGTCATTGTATATCAGCAGTATATCCTGATAACAGTATATGGCAGGTGATGACAATGCCCACTGGGAAGAATCTCCCTCCTTAGCAAAGTTCTCTTATGATAAATATGTGGGTATTTTATAATCAAACCATGTGAGAAGAAACTGTATCCATCAGTTTATCCTCCAGCATCCGTTTTTCTCTTCACACCGTATCCTTTCCCTTTCCTTGTATTAAGTCTCAGTGGTCCAAAGTCAGCAATGAATGCATTAATCTGTTCCTGGGGAAAGGCCATCCGAACTTATTTGTCTGTCATGCTGAGTCTGACACGACATCATAAATTGTTCCAGCCATTGAAAAACAATAAACTGCACATGTTACAAGAGGAGGTATTGCCTTTCATTGGTATTGCCTCTTTCAAGATGACAAGAGACCTCAAGAGGCCTGAAAATTCTTAGTTGTATGAGTTTGTGACTAATAGGTGGTTTGATGTGACAAGGGCTCACTGTCTAGGGAAATTGAAGCATCTTTAAGCTCAAAACCCTTTGTGTCTCATTCTTCTTTGGGTTATTGTTGTGAGGTCTTCAGGGGCCTCTTTTACAGTTTGCATTTACAGACAATATGCAATCAGCAGGATCTCTGTAGTTTTACTGTCAGTATTGATCTGCTGTCATTCAGTTCTGTAGCTAATTTGCTTGTTAGCAGGAGTTTTTTAAGTAAATGATAGTTTGAGATGGACTTTTTTAAAAAAAACAGCATGCCTATATGAATTTCTATTGGGCAGAGTTTAATATATGTGGCATTAAATTTGATCAACTTTTAAGGCATGAAAGAAGATAATTCTTAAACAGAAATTAATTTGAATGGAGAAATTCCTTATACATTTCAAATCTTATGCCATACAAAATATTGATCAGTTACCAAAGCATGGAAGAATACTCTCTAATTCTTAAACAGGAAGTTATCTGATGGTAGAAATATCTTCTGTACTTCAAACAGGACAATCTCAGTTTGTTTGATTTGAGATTTATGAATGTGGACCAGTTTGAGTTTGAGTTTTTTAAAAAAGTCCAAAATGAGGTGTAGGAGGAACTTATGCTCTGTCAGGGTTAGGGTTGAAGGAAGCCACTTGTCATGCACCAGTGCTGGCTTTTGTACAAAAAATATTTTGTGTCAGTTTTTGTTGCAAAAAAGGAAAGAAACACGGCAAAAGAAGACAGACAGCTGAAACCCCACTGGCAACCAAAACTGGTCCTAGAAGCTCAGCAGATTCTAACTATTTTCCATCCATTCAGCTGAGTAGCTGTTTCACTTCCAGGCACAGCAAGGATAGTAATTTGCTTTTTAGACTGACCCCATATTCTAGAACTTTCTTGCTTTTTCCTCTTCAATAGCCACACAGAGTTTTTGTTATATACAGAACTGGGTGAGTCAAAGTAGTGGTAGGCAAGAGAAGTGTTTTAAAAAATGTTTCGGTGTTGAATAGGAATAAAAAATGCATTATTTCATTTTTCTTCTGTCTGCATCTCAGTGAAACAGAATGCATAGTGTTGAGAGTTACACAACCTCTTATCCAAGCGGGCAAGACAGTATCCTGTGATTTGGTCCTTTGTCTTTAAATCATTTCTTTCTCTGTGAATCAGTTTTGGAGTAGACGACCCTCCAAACAAAGGATGCATTTAATGCAAGGAGAGTAATCAGGGTTTAATTATTCTTTGATTTCAAATATTTCAAAGCAAAAGAAAACAAAAAGCAAAGCAAAGCGAAATGAAATGAAATGAAATGAAATGAAAAAACCCCACACAGCATTTCTGTCAAAAAAGTACACATACTTTGCCTTCCATGTAGAGGATCAACCATGCATCTGCAGTAACATATTTGCACTGTCACTGTTGATGAAGTTGATATTTGGGATTGTGGGGCTCTTTAAGGCCTCCCTGCCTTAGCCTCAACCTCCTTATTGAGTGGCCAGATCCACCCAACCTGCAATTGTGGTGCAAGACTGTGTCACACATGGATCAGGTAAAAATTGTTGCCTTCTCCCACCTGATTGGCATTAGACATGGGCACGACCAGAAAAAAATGACGTTTCAAGTTTTCATTTGTCAGAAAAAATTTTTCAAAAATTTGTCGTTTCGTTTGTCGTTTGTCATTTCCACTGCGATTTAGCACGATTTGACTTGGCATAGGGCGTCCAGCAATCAGGGCAGGCGCTAGGTGTTTTTGTGCCCTAGGTGGCGGGAGGGGTGGGGGGTGGGTGGCGGGGTGGGAGGTACGGGCGGGTGGCAGTGGCGGGGGGCCATGGGTGGGCGGCAACAGCGACAGGGGAGGCACAGGCGGGCGGCGGCCATGGGCGGGTTCGGGCCACAGGCGGGTGGTGGCACGGGCGGATTGGGCAGTTAGGATATCAGGTTTTGCACCCCCATGCAAGCAAATTGAAGTTGGGAAAATAGAAAATAAATGGTAGTATATATAATATATTTTTAAAATAAATCCACACCTCCCACTCCCAGTCGAACCTCTCCCCTTTATCCAATACCAGGAAAAATCCTCACAAACCCAAGAATAAACTGCTATTCCCTTCAGCAGACAAAGCTGCAGGGAATCAAAGAAATTATTTTCTAAATTCAATTCCCTCCCTGCCTCTAAAAAAAAGCCTCCAGCCTCCCTCCTCAATCTCGATCGGATCACACCAGCACCAGCAGCCAGCCCCCCTCCCTCAACCACATCCATATAGCTGACTGCGATTTCTGGAAGGTGCCTCGGCTTTTTATGCCCTCCGAGACATCCAGAAGTGTCAGTCAAAAAACTGGCGATGCCATTGGTGGAATGGTTCAAAAAAATTGCATGGTCCCATCCCATGCCCAGCCCAAATGGGCAGGTCTAAAAAAATAAAAAATAAAATAAAATAAAATCAATACGACGTTTTATTGCTATTAAAAACCCACTGCTGCTACTATTAAAATTCAGGCATTTAAAATAAATAAATTTCACATGTTTCTGTGGTGATTTGGTGTGTTTTTTGACCACGATTTCAAAAGAAAAATTGCGGTCACCATTTTGGATCCCCCCCACCGCATGGCATGGCAAGACGATGAGCATGAACCCCCCCCCAGCCTGGTGCAAGCATCCCAGGACAGGAGAAGAGGGGGGAAAGGCCGGGGACCCCCAGAAACCATCCCTCTGGTAGGTGGCAAAGCCTCAGGCAGGCATATTTTTGCCTGCTTTTTTGGCCAAGAGTCGGGGTTTTTAAAAAAACCTTTTAAAAACTTTTTCTGTTCTTTGCATTCTGTGCTTCGCTGTGATGCCACAAACGAAAACAAAAAACCCAACCAAATTTTTCTTTTTTCGGTTCAAGTTTGAGTTCTGACAGCTTAATTATCGTTACCGTTTCCGTTACGTAACAGAAACGAAAAACAGAAACGGAAACAAAAATTTCACCGAGTCGTGCCCATGTCTAATTGGCATATTGAACAAATGCTGTACAGGACTTCTTTGCCTATCCTCCATTGATTCCCAGATGCCTTCACCAGCAGCTGTGCTGTATGGTCATATCAGGGAATGTTCTATATGAGCATATCAGGGGATGGAGTCATTGCTAAAAATGAGTTACAACAGAAGGTAATACTGAAAGGGAGGGAAAGCAATGAAAGCTTCCAGTGGTTATCTCAGCATCTGATCTCTCAGCAGGTAAGATCTCAAAGTTTGGGAGCCAGGTTGGAGAAATTCATGGGGAATGACGGGAGACATAATCTACTTAAAATATTGACACTTTGCTGTGGGGTGGGTGGTTTAAGGAGGTTTGCTAGGTGTGTGCTGGCTGGAGTCAGGATGCATAAGACAATAGCAGAGCTTAGTGGCATGCAGTTCACCATGAAGGCCAGGTGAGTTGGCATGGTAGCTCCCAGCTACAGTTGTAAGTTGCATCATTACAATGCTAATCACACAGATAAAGCAATCCACCTTGTCCCCCTGCCCCCGATTAATTAAGACTCAAGACACAGGTGTTGAGTTATAAAAGGGGCCACACTTTATTAACTAATTCAACCAAAGTTTTGCAGGAATTTTCCTCCCCAACTTTCAGAGGGGCCAAATGTAGTGTGGATTATTGGTTGGAACCCTGGGCTGTCCTAGGACCCCTCCAATCCACAATGCTTCTTGGGCAAGTCACAAACCCTGGGTAGGGCAGTCCCTAAGTCTATGCCACCCAGGCCGGTCAAGTCCTATGCAACCCCCTGGATCCAGAAGGCCTTCCTCTTTATCTCCCTGTCCAGGAGAAGCATTCCAATGCATCCTTGCCCCCCAACACTGTAATCTCTGGATCTGCAGCATCAGTAGGTTGGATGGGCTAGAACTGGATCATTTCCTAACCACCTCACCAAATGCTTGCCTTCCGAACACTACCTGCTATGGCCCAAGACTCCCCCCACCCCCAGGTGCTCAAATTCAGCCTGCAGGCCCTCTGAATATCCTCCAATAATATGACCAGGCCCACCTCCACCAGGTGGACCACATCCTCTCGATATAATTCCAGCCTGTTCACACCAATCCTGTGGTGTCCAATCATAGACCTCATTACTTATCATGGCCCTGCAGACCGCTCTATTAACCCCTTTCCCTGAGTTGTTGATCTATGCTGCTTCCCACTTGGCTCACCACTTCAACCAAGGCATAAAGGTGGACCACACCACCTTTACCTGGGAGTAAGACAGCCCCCAAATGTCTAAATCCCTAAAAATTTCCCTCCCCAGCGATTTCCATGACTGAGACGTCAGATCATTTCTGCCCTTCAAAATGTACCAGCAGTATATTGGTGGTCTACTGGCCACTGCTAGCGAAGCAGTGTGGAAAAACTGGTACCATTTCATGCCCCTGGTGCCCTTCCATTCCAGCGATGCCACAGCCCCCAGGCCCATGTTGGTCCTCCATGGAGACTTGGCAGCATGCTTCCCAGCCCAGTAGATAAAAGTGTATCCTAGAAGGATAACTCGCCAATGAGCACCACGGCACCTAATTCCTGTAAAACAAAACCAAAAGTCAACAACAATTCAGAACTTAGGCAATGCGCGCACATGTAAAACTTATAGTGTTGTGATGACCACCTCATCAACCGCTGTATAGCCTCTTCCCCATTACCCAGGGCCGCTGCTGTAAAAGCTTCCCCTATTTTGAAGGAATTGCCAAATATCAATCCAGCCATTCCTACCCTCCTCAGCACCACATCCATGAGCTTCCAAAACTGGAATTTTGTCAAAGGGTTCTATCACTTTGCCTAAACAGATAACACTATTTGCTTCCCCTTACCACCAGGTACTCTGTCTGTCATGGAACACTGCCCAATCTCACTCTGAGCTCCTCTACCCCTCTGGTCCATTTCTCCCTGATCACATGCCCCTTGCCCCTAACAGAGTGAAGATTCCTAGCCATGGCCACATGTCTTACCCCCTGCACTGGAATCCTAAACGCTAGCCTGAAACCAATGAACAAAAAACTCTGCCACCCTCCCTTTGCAACCAACCACTCAGTACATGCACCATATTTGGGCTGGGGTCCTTTATGAGGTGGCACTTCCCCATTTGGGGGCTTCTTAGACCCACCAGACTCTTTGGCCCTACTCTGTTGCACTCTGGCCCTTGCACAGTTGATTGCTGCATATAGAGCAATTGTGCTTGAATCGGTACTGTCTCCTGTTGTAGAACCCCAGGCTATTAAAATCCCAGTGGACTAGCTGGGGTTGAACTGGCTGGCCCACTCCTGGGTGGGTAATAGGATTTGCAATGAGATGCCTAATCATGTGCACACTATCAAACCTATCACCAAGTGCAGGCCTTGTGGGTGTTATAATCTGCAACTAGACATGGGCACGACTCGCCAAAATTGTCGTTTCCATTTTCTGTTATCATTTCCGTTACGTAACGGAAATGGTAACGATAATTAAGCTGTCAGAACTTGAACTCGAACCAAAAAAGAAAAAATTGGTCGGGTTTTCGTTTCCGTTTGTGGCATCGCGGCGATTGCGTGATGCGAAGCACAGAAAAGGTTTTTAAAAGTTTTTTTAAAAAAAACCCAAATCCTGTCCAAAAAAGCAGGCGAAAATATGCCTGCCTGAGGCTTTGCCACCTACCAGAGGGATGGTTTCTGGGGGGTCCCCGGCCTTTCCCCCCTCTTCTCCTGTCCTGGGCTGCTTGGACCAGGCTGGGGGTCATCCTCTTCGTCTGTCTCGCTGCATGCCATGTGGTGGGGAGGGATCCAAAATGGTGACCACAATTTTTCTTTTGAAATCGTGGTCAAAAAACACACCAAATCATCACAGAAACATGTGAAATTTATTTATTTTAAATGCCTGAATTTTTATAGTAGCAGCAGTGGGTTTTTTATAGCAATAAAACATTGTATTGATTTTATTTTACATTATTTTATTTTTTATTTTTTTAGACCTGCCCATTTGGGCTGGGCATGGGATGGGACCATGCAAATTTTTGAACCATTCCACCAATGGCATTGCCAGGTTTTTGACTGACACTTCTGGATGTCTCGGAGGGCATAAAAAGCCAAGGCACCTTCCAGAAATCGCAGTCGGGTGTATGGATGTGGTTGAGGGAGGAAGGCTGGCTGCTGGTGCTGGTGTGATCCAATCGAGATTGAGGAGGGAGGCTGGAGGCTTTAGGATTTAAGTTAGGCAGGCAGGGAGGGAATTGAATTTAGAAAATAATTTCTTTGATTCCCTGCAGCTTTGTCTGCTGAAGGGAATAGCAGTTTATTCTTTATTTCTTCTCTGGCAGTTTGAGGATTTTTTCCTGATATTGGATAAAGGGGGAGGTTTGACTGGGAGTGGGAGGTGTGGATTTATTTTAAAAATATATTATATATACTACCATTTATTTTCTATTTTCCCAACTTCAATTTGCTTGCACACACACACACATTTGGGGTGCAAGCCAAGAACAGAACCTCTATCCTAAGTGATATCCTAACTGCCCACTTGCCCGTCCGCCCGCGCCGCCGCCCGCCCACTCGCCCGCCCGCAGCCACCACCTGCCCATGGCCCCCGCCACCGCCACCCGCCCCCACCTCCCCCGCCACCCCCCACCCCCACCCGCCCGCCGCCTAGGGCGCAAAAAACAGCCTAGCGCTCCGGGATGCCCCTATGCTCTGGGAAGTCAAATTGCGCTAAATCGTGGTGGAAACGACAAACGACAAATGGAAACGACAAATTTTTGAAAAATTTTGCGACAAAGGGAAACGACCCGAAACAGACCCGTTTCCGACAAACGAAAACTCGAAACATCATTTTTTCTGCAACCACAAGGAGGGCAGTGGCTCATCCCATCTCAGGTGGGGCTGCATGGCTGCTCTCATACAAAAGTTCTCTTTGTACAGTAACCATGTATGCCCTGGGAAGTCCAAATATATCTTGTAAATAAGGTCCTGATATTTAATCAATGATTGGGTTCTCCATGGATGCACTTGCAACACCACAGACATGTACATTTTGTATACTGGTAACCAATTTGTCCAGGAGCATTCCAGCTTCTCTCTCTCTCTCTCTCTCTCTCTCTCTCCCCCTCTCCCCCCCTCTCTCTAGTGTAGAATGTAGACTGAACTATATTCATGAGAAGAGTTAATGATTACTTTATTAAGACCATATACCCCACTATGGACAAAACAGAAGCAGCATGTGATATTACAGTGGCTTGTAAAACTTAGCAGAACAAGTGTTTTACATATTTTGTTAAAGATATATTAATCTCATCTCACAGGAGCTGTCAGTGTTACAAGTAACCCCGGAGCTGTAAAATGAGCTGTAAAATGGATTTGATGTTCGAATATTATAAGTTCTGTCATTATGGGTAAGATTAACGATACAGCCTGATGATCATCTACTGCTCTTAGTGATGCAGCGATGTCTAATACAAGAACTGCTTAGTAATTATAGCTGACTTAGTGGAAATAAAAGGGCACGGAAGGGGCGCACTGGAATAATTATGAGTAATGGAGAGACAAATGCTTTGAGCAAGGTAATAGGAAGATAATTTCATGGAGACTTGTTGTAGAAAGGGTTAAGTCCCAAATAAGTTAGCAGCTTTAATGCTAGAATAAAGTTATAATTTATTTTTGTTCAACTGAATTATAGAACAGAGATTTCCTGATATATGAGATTTGTCTTTAGGATGGTAGGTATCTTCATATAAGCCACGTTCTTAGCTTGGCCCTCAGGATTTTACATGCACATTATAGAATTTGAAGGCAGACTTTTGTGTCTGCCCAAAGAGGTGTGCATCTTGGGGAAAGGGTTTCTCCCTCCCTCTGTCACTGATTCTCTGTGGGAGGGGACGTGGCATAAATAATTCACTCGGAGGGCTTAATCTAGGCCCACCCTTTCTCCATCTTTTCCCCAAACAAGTGATAGCATCAATTGTTTGTTCAGCTGGGAGAAAATAGCAGCCACCCCCACACACACACACATTTGAAGCAGCAGGTGTGCAATCCACTGCTGTGCTCTAGGTTCTTTCTCTACTCGGTGTAGAGCCCATTAATTCTTGGATAGATTCTTAGCTTTTCTCAGTAGCAGCTGACACAGAACTTTCCACATGATGTTAATGGTGATTAACAATGTCTCAGTTTTTTTGGCAAGAATGTCCAAATGCCAACTATACCAAATCAGTAGAATTGCCTTGCCTGGATATAACATTCTGTATGGGACATCTTTTCCATATGATGAGAAAATTAAATTTTACTTTTTAGAAGATCTATCTAGAAAGTGTATTTGCTTTCATACATTGTCAGAGGCCAGTAGCAGAAAGAATGGAGTGATCAACAGCAGATGTGTTCAATACACATCTGTAAAGCTACCTCATACTGAATCAGACTCTTGGTCTATTTAACTGAGTTCAAGTTCAAGTTTATTGCGGCCCTATGACCCGTATAAGCAAATATACAGCGAATCATAAAAACAGTGAAAAAGAGTAAAACTGCGAATGGGTAAAAACATCAGGAAGATGGATGGATGGTCGAGGTAATCTCTGCTCTCTTGCGTATAGCGGCCATAAAAAACTTTGCTACCTGGGCTGTAACATAAGAGTTCTTGTCTATTAAACAGTATTGGACTAACCATCTAGAAGGGTGGCCTTGGAACTTCTTCAGCAATGGGGCAATTAAGTTGTTTCTAATAT
This sequence comes from Phrynocephalus forsythii, assembly GCA_029282475.1. Classification (NCBI taxonomy): domain Eukaryota; kingdom Metazoa; phylum Chordata; class Lepidosauria; order Squamata; family Agamidae; genus Phrynocephalus; species Phrynocephalus forsythii. The sequence goes on along the minus strand of JAPFRF010000007.1, from coordinate 65,909,314 downwards.
GAACATAAAAAGGGCAAAATAAAAGCACGTGTTGGATAAATTCTGGGGACTGGTTTCCACATGGGCAAAATCTTTCTTCGGAATCCCCGTAAACCTACCCTGAAGGAGTGCTGATGGCAATACATTCATCCTGGCCAACATGAAAGCTCTACAAGCCTGTGGTGAACTAAGTGAGGTTAAATATCCTGCGGGGTCTTATACGTTGGAAACACACCTTGTGACAAAGGGGAGCAGGTTCTATGTGCCAGGGAGAAAAGTTTGCCTCTCTATGTCATTTAGCTTCTGAGTAAGAATTCTTAGAGCCTGTTTCTGCCCTAACAAGATATGGTCAAGCGGGATACCTACAGACCTAATTTTTTGATTAATGAAGGATTGCCACTGGCTTTGGTAAGAATCAGACAGCATGTTAGACATGTACCCCAGTTGGTCTGCAAAAAAAAGGATTCTAAGCCAGTACTTTAGGGTCTGGGTCCAGGCGTTAATTTCCAATCTACCCACTCCTGCCTCGAGGCATAACACTGAATAGGGTACACAGTTTGGGACCCCCAGAATCTGAAAAAAAAAGCAGATTGAATTTTTTCAACCTCAGAGTTGAATGCTTTGATCCACACTGGGATGCCGTATAATAATTGAGCCCTTGTTTTTACTTGGAAAACTTGAATGGCTGATGGGACATGGCGACCTCCGCTTCTGTAGAAAAACCGAGCCACTGCTTGTGAACTACATTTAGCAAGATTAGGGTGTGGCTTGATGAGTTGCCCAGCTCATGTTGTATCTAAAAGTAATCCCAAGATATTTATATTCCTTAACCTGCTCTAGATAGAGACCAATCAGTCTTTTCCACCTCTTTGAAAAAACTAAAATCTTTGATTTCTGGGTGTTGATGGACAGGCTGTTACTATCGCAATAAGTTGCAAAAGCTGTTATGAGCCTCTTAAGACCCAGCTGGGTTTGGGATAGAACTGCTGCATCATCTGCATAAAGGAGTAGTGAAATTTGCTGGGGAACCTAACTTGGGGGGATGGCCCTGAACTTGTTTCAAGGAATCGCTCAAGTCATTGATAAAAAGGTTAAATAAATAGGGTGCCAGAGTGCAACCCTGTTTAACCCCCTTGTTATTTGGGATCCCCTCCGACAGTTCCCCAGCAGGGCCATAGCGCACCTGGCAGCTCGTACTGAGATATAGCTTTTGAATGAGAAACAGCAGTCTCCTATCGATTGGGGATTTTTCCAGTTTGGCCCACAGTAGGGTCCTTGAGATTGAATCGAAAGCCCCTTTTAGGTCGCAAAAAGCTACAAACAGTCTCCTCCCACCCATGACATTGTTCTTCTCTGCAAGATGGGCCAGTACTGAACAGTGGTCTAGTGTATGTCTACTTTTACAAAAGCCAAAATGGTTGTCCATCCAGGTTGTCAGTTTTTCACTAGGTGGAGAGCATAAAGTTTCCCTATAATGGACAGCAAGCTGACTGGGCGGTAGTTTCCTGGGTCTAGGGGGTCTCCTTTTTAAAAAATAGGTACTATAATGGCTTTAGTCCATGCTGCAGGTACCCTTTCGGACTGGTCAATTAATGTAAAAAGGGTGGCCAAAGGAGTGGCCCACCACTCCAAGTGCTTTTTTAGGAGTTCAGGAGGAATCCCATCTGGACCGGCCGCTTTAATGCAGTTTTAAATTAGAGATCAAATTTTTGATCTCTAAAGTATTTACTGGGTCCCATTTAGGTAAGTTGGGAGGTGCTGGATGAGGGGAATCTAGGTCCGGGGATTGAGGATCATAAAAAATGTTGGTAAAGTGATCCTTCCATATGTGCACAGGAATCTGGGCGTCCAAGGAACTTGACCTGCTTTTTAAGGCACCCCTAACCAACGTCCAAAACTGTTTACTATTGTTGGAACGAACATAATGAATCATTAAGTTCCATCTTTCCTTGATGAAAGTTTGCTTCTTCTGAGCTATTACAAACTTATAATGTTTTTTTTTAATTTAATATATTCGATTTGGGGAGAAGGATCTGACTGGATTAATCGATTTGGTACAGGCAACGTCTGATTTTTCAAAAGAAGACAGTCTCTATCAAACCAGGAATTTGGACAAGTCTTGCATTTTTATAGGATCTCTGGCAAGTTTGTTGACTTAAAATACTATTGATTTCAGCCGTCAGGTTTTCATAATGGAAGATGGCCTCTGACGGGTCTAATGTCTCAGACAAGTTCTGTTTCAAGTTTATAAAATGGTTGGAGTTTAATGCTAAATTTATCTTATCCTCTATTTTGGGGGACCATTTCTTTCTCATGCAATAAGGTGCCTTACTATGTTTATTATTATTATGATAGGATATGCTAGATGTGGCTTGGTTACATTTTATTTTAGTGATTAGGGGAAAATGGTCGCTGTCGATTTGCGATCCAACCTGGAAATCGACTATCTGGGAGAAACAATTACATAGTCGATGACACTGCTTTCCCTGTGGGAGCAGAAAGTAAATTCTCCAGGGTGGTCCAATACAGATGAACCATTTAAGATAATCTTTCCGGTCCCCATAGCGAGTCCGGCCAGATGGTGCCCCGCAGGATTAATCTGGAAATCTTTGGAACACCTTGGAAGCTTAAGCTGCTCCGGAAAATGGTCCTCCAGGCTGTTGCCCATTGAGTCCAATAGAGCAGGGTTGCCATTTCCAATCCTGGCATTAAAGTCTCCGGCAATGAAAACTTCAGCCGAAGGGTGTTCTGTCTCTAAAGAAAATAAATAACTGTTCAAGGTCTCCCATTGTGCCTGCAATTTTTCTTTGTTAGTTTGTGGGGGTAGATAAACATTAATTAACATAAGAGAGGGCTTCAGGTTTTGGATTAAAAAGGCCATAGCTAATGGGGGACAGCTGTCTAGGTGCTCTATCTTGATCTGATAGCGGTTAGTGATCAAACAACACAGACCAGCGCTGCTCTGGCCTCTGCGTGATGGGGCAATAGCTGGCGTTACAATTTATATCCAGGCATTGTAACATCCCCTTCATGCCAGGTTTCTTGAAGAAGGGCAATGTCAAAACCCTGGAGGAAATGTAGGAATTCTGGATCGTTTGATTTCCCTTTCCAGCCAGCAATATTTGAAACTCCTATCGGTGGGTATTAGTCAGTCTGGTTGAACTAAATCCGTAGGGAGACTACTTCGGTTTGAGCAGTCTTTGTAAAGTCGAACAAAAGTGGGGGAACTGATTGTTCTGAAGCATCAATCAGAGTAAAGGAGCCTAAGTTTTCTTAATTATAGAGCACTGAGGTGAGAGGACTATTTTAGGATTTCCCTTAAACAAAGGAGAGTTGCTTTCTTTGGCCACACTGTAATCGGAGTCTGCTGCGTTGTGGTTTGAATTCTCAGGGCTGTGTACTGTCTCACATGAAGGTCCGAGGAGCGAAGATTCGATATCCAAACAGGAAGGCTGTGTTATAGATATAAAGATTGGTGAAGCACCTAAGCCTTTCAAAATCCCCCCAGACTCACCACCTGGTATAGGTTCTTTTGGGAGGGCTGAAGGTTTACAAACGCCCCCATTGGGTGAGTTCTTGTTCACAGAAACCCCTGAAGGGGTTCTGCATCTGGGGCCAACATCTTTTACATCCTCTCCAATACCTTTGGGTGTCGAGGGGGCAAAGCATACTAGAACTTTCAAAGACTTGAGCTGCCTTGTTGGGTTGGATGGCCATGTTTTCTTGCTCGCAGAAAGCTCTCGGTGTGTTGGTCTGGTCCTGTAAGTGACAAGTTGGCCTTGTTTCTTCTACACAATTTTTATTGTTTTGGTTTGTGGGAATAGTGATGCTTCTATCTGATGATGGGAGTGATCGTGTAAGATGGAACTCTGCAGCCATTTCCCCCTGCTGTCCAGTCTCTGTTTTGGGGTTGTCCTTTCAACTGGAGGCTTGACTTGATTTGAAATAGTGCTTTGAGTTTGGGGTTGATGGACTGAGTAGTTGTCTTTTAAAGAAGGTCTTCCTTGGTTTTCCTGTAATAGTGGTACTATTGATGAATTTGCAAAAATTCTATAGGGTATTTAACTGAGTGAATACTACTTTGATGGCAGCATCTCTCCAGGGTATCTGGCAGCACATTCCTCCTGATCTTCGCAGGGCACCTTTACCTGGTGTCCCTTGGGGATGTATGGATTTAATCCAAAACAAAAGTGCTAAACAATATATAAATGTTTGTTTATTTTGTGGTGGCAGTCAAACCTGCAACAAGAAGAACAGGAAGATCACAGTCTCCTCATGTGAAGTGAACCATGTGTTCCTGGGTGGGCAGGTGATGATTTCATCTCTTATCCCTGTAGAAGGACGTGGTTCATGAAAGGAAAGAACAACTGGCTTCGGAGACGGTGCTGGCAGGAACAAGTTGGATTCTTGGACCATGGTTTGATATTTCATTCAGATGGGCTATTGGGTGAGGATGGGGTGCATCTCACCACTGCTGAGAGCACATGAGAGATGTTCTCCGTTGCTAAATGGCAACAGCTTCTGAAGTTTATGGGAAGAATTCTACTCCAGCAAAGGTTAGAGTTCTAGCCTCAGTTGAATGTTCCATCCCTGTCACTGCAAACATCATCATCACCACCACCACCATCATCATCAAGCCCAGCTCCTGTCCATGAGGTGTCGTGGAGAATCTAGATTCCAACCTCTGGCTTGCAGCCAGACATGTAAATCACTGTGCTATCCAGCAAGGCCTTAGTATTGCTAGCCTGTGGATGGAGAAGGAAGGATTCTTTCTTGCAGAAAATGACATTTGATTCCAAAAACTCTGGAGTCCAGGATTAGTTGTTACAAGCATTCCTATCAAGGCTAGGGTGAACAAATAATTGTATCTTCCTCGTTGTACTCGCCATCAATGTCTTAACTTCTTAGCCTTTATTTAATGTTTTAAGCTGAGAGGTTTATTTTAGAATCAGGTGTGCAATTAGTCTGAATGAGTAATTATTTTAACCAAGTGGGCTGTGTGCTAGCTAAATTAATTTTAAGCCCTGAGTGTTTTTATTCATAGGACCAAGGCTGGGCATTGAATAATTATCTGGATAAACTTCAGTCTCCTTTTAGGGACTGCAGCACCTTAGAAATTTGGGCTCATGGAAATGACAGGGATTAGATGGGGCACTCACTTCCATTTCCAAAACACTGAGTTAACTTTACAGAAGGACCAGAGAGAGCAAATGCAACATTCAGTAAAGAAGCACCTGCACAGTTAGGTGAAGCAAACATACACATAACTGACACAGTCAGAGGGTGCTCAAATAATAATTTTTTCCTTATTAAAAAGTCTTACTGTTTCAGGTTTCTCTACGTACAAATATCTTTCCATTGCAATTTATGAAACAAATAATGGCAATATTAAAGGAAAATCTTCTAATGCCATGGCTTTTGTATCAAGTATAGGTACTGAACCGATGAAATAATTTTACGTGTGAGAATTCCTTTTCTTAATAGAAGACTTCTGTATTACAATAATTTAAAAGACTTAGATATCACAATATGCATTTTGATTGCTTTACCTTTTTTGTGTGAAGACTTTTCTGTTTTGTCTTTTTCTAATAGAGCTACATTTGTCCTATACTGTGACCTTGTTCTTAATCATCTGCCTTCAAGTCAATTCTGATTTATGGTGACCCTTCTCAGGGCTTTTGAGGTAGAGCATACACAGAGTTGATTTACCATTCTCTTCTTCTAGGTTTTATATGGAGCTTGCCCATGACCATTCTGGTTGGCTCTGCTCACTGGAGGCACAGCTAGACTTCCAACCTCTAGCTCTACAATCAGAGACCTAACCATTGAGCTGTCTGTCAAGCCAGATGTTTACATTGCTCTTACATAGTTACTTTATCTATCCTGATACTGACATACACATGGGATTTCTAGATAGAAAGGGTTTATTATTTTTAATTCATTATTATTTTTAACATTATTTTAATTTTTAATTTAATTTATTATTTTTAACATTAGAACATTTCAATATGCTAACATTTCTGCATAAATTCAACAGTAAGAACTTGAGGTTTATCTATACCTACAGCTATATCTTCAGTATGTATTGTCAATTCTTATGGCAGCCCTCTCAGAGTTTTCCAGGTACAAAATACCCAAAAGGTGTTTACCATTCTCTTCCAGTTCCATATCTATGGGGCCACGTGGTCGGCACTTGAAAATAAATAAATAAAAAAGGAGCACCAACCTGGCCCCAGTGGTGGCCAGGTCGGTGCTCTAAAATAAAGAAAAAAATAAAAATAAAACCAGCACCAACACGCCCCCAGGGGCCGCACGGTTGGCATTTGAAAAAAAAGAGGCACTGGGGGACTTTTGAACCCCCCAAAAAAAAATCAAAAAAAGGAGCAGCAACCTGGCCCCAGGGGTGGCCGGGTCAGCCCTCTAAAATGAAAAAAATGAAAAAAATAAAATAAACCAGCACCGACCAGGCCGCAGGGGCCACGTGGTCAGCGCTTGAAGGGAAAAAAATGAATATGAAATCAAAACAAACAATGAAACGAATATTACCAAAAAAAAGTTAAAAATGGAATGAAATGAAACAATCTTTAAAATGAACCGAACCAAAACAAATTGCCATTTTCCCCCCATTCGTGCCTATCTCTAATACAATATGATCTTTTCCATACTCGGAATAATTGTACTAATTGGCTAGAATCCTCCTGGCTGTCATTAAAGTTTGTGGAACCTACTTCCACATTTGGGCAGATCCATGATTTTGCAACCAAGGTATGCCTGCCATTTTGTCAATGAGCAGTATCAAATTACTCAAACAAACACTATTACCAATACATTTCTTTCCAGTGGACCAGTTCAGAGAGAGGGACATTTTATTTGGTACATTTTGCATAAGATCTTCCTATTGTATGTCCATTTTGGTTTCACTTTATTTCTTTTTTGAATCCATGTACATATTCTTCCTGTCTTTCTTTTGGATCATATTATGAGATTTCCAATTCTTCAACTGATACACAGTTTGGTACACTTTTCCAAATGTATGCACTTTGCACATCATTTTTCTTCATGCATGCATCTTTGCATATATTTTTTCAAACCGATTAAAGCAGTTTGTATACATTTTCCAAAACACTTAGTCTGTATTTATTTAGAAGAACCTTTAAAAGGAAAGAGGGAAAGACTCACCACTTACAGGTTCATCCATATGAAGAGAAAATGAAATTGGATAGTGCAGTGCAAGTGAGCTGAATGAGCTGATAGTCAAAAGGGCAGTTTTAGAGACAACTCGAACTGAGCACATTTAGGAACCAGAAAACAACTTTAAAAATGTATTGGAAAAATGTGCACATTTCCAAAATTAGCACAGTATGTTTTGGCCACTGAGCGGACACAAGCCAAAACAGGTATGTATGAACAGTAAGCACAGAAAATGAATGGGCATATGTACTTTCAGAAGAAGTTGTGTGTATGTGTGTGCACGTGCATGTGTGAGTGCATGTTTGTATGTTTTATAGGGCCTAAATATTTGGCATCAACATTCCTGGGGAGACGGAGATGATCTTTCAGACAGTCACCATATTATAATGCTGAAGGACTCCTGCACTTTCGTGTGCCATTTCATTTAATTTGACAGCCCTGCGGAGTTGTGGGTTTGTTTGTTTGTTTGCTTTTAAGCAAAGACCTTTTTCCTCTTTCCAGTAAAATGATCCCCTAAGTAAATAACAGAGAGCCTTATGTAGACTCCACATGACTTTTGTGTGATTATTGGTAGTCCTTCTGTGAATTCCCCACTTTATGGGTGTTTATTGGTACATATTCCTAAGTAAATCACACTAAAAGGCTAGCCACATCTTTTCTCTGGAAATATCAGCCCTTATGCCTTTCTTTCACTGGGCTTAATTTAGTGAGTACGCTGTGGAATCCGACAGTCAATGCATTGCTACTAAGACAGTAATTTGATAGTGTATTGCATGAAAATATTTTCAGAAACTTACAAGTCACCGGTAGACATGGGCACGAGCAGAAAAAATGATGTTTTGAGTTTTTGTTTGTTGGAACGGGTCCGTTTCGGGTCGTTTCCGTTTGTCGTGAAATTTTTCAAAACTCTGTCGTTTCCGTTTGTCGTTTGTCATTTGTCGTTTCCACCGCAATTTAGCGCGATTTGACTTCCCAGAGTATAGGGGCGTCCCGCAATCAGGGCCGGCGCTAGGTTTTTTTGCGCCCTAGGCGGCGGGCGGGGCAGGGGGCAGGCAGCGGGGGGGGGGAGGTGCGGGCGGGCGGCAGTGGTGGGGGGCCATGGGCGGGCGGTGGCCGCGGGCAGGCGAGTGGGCGGGCAGGTTGCGGCGCGGGGGGTGGGTGGGTGAGTGGGCAGTTAGGATATCATTTAGGAAGGATAGAGGTTCTGTTCTTGGCTTGCACCCCAAATGTGTGTGTGTGCAAGCAAATTGAAATTGGGAAAATAGTAAATAAATGGTAGTATATAATATATATTTAAAATAAATCCACACCTCCCAATCCCAGTCGAACCTCCCCCTTTACCCAATATCAGAAAAAAATCCTCAAACTGCCAGATAAGAAATAAAGAATAAATTGCTATTCGAAACGAAAAACCCGACCAAATTTTTCTTTTTTCGGTTCGAGTTCGAGTTCTGACGGCTTAATTATCATTACTGTTTCCGTTATGTAATGGAAGCGATAACCGAAAACGGAAACAACAATTTCACCGAGTCATGCCCATGTCTTTAAAGTGCTACTATCACAAGTTCTTGTTCTCATGCACTTATGAACCAACCTCTATAAAGTACATTTCAAAGCTTTGAATGCCATAAGAGCAATAGGAATTTTTATAATGATAACATTTCAAATGTGCTTTGAACTAGAAACTGAATTTTATATGATATGGAACAGGACTGCATTAGGATTTTGTTTAGTGTCCATTTTGAAGTCAAAGCATACTGTATGTATGTATGTATGTATGTATGTATGTATGTATGTATGTATGTATGTATGTATGTATGTATGTATGTATGTATGTATGTAAATGGTATACAGAAAACAAGAACCCCATAAATTATGTAATTAATATAAACACAAGACAATATCACAGATAGAAAGACAAGATGACGTGGTTGTAAACAGTACAAAGCAGAAAATGCATTATCTCTACAAAAATATATGAAAAGACCAAAAGATGTAGATAAATGTAAACACTTGAGGGAGATTAATCAAGAAATGTTTACCTCATAAGCAATAGCATGCAACAATATTTATTATTAAAATATTATTACTTTTTGTGCATTTTTTAAAATAGCACAGATTAATGTGGAAATGAAAGCAAAATGGGTTATTAAATGAATACACGTGAAACTAACATGGACTGGAAATAGATTAATTGGTGATCTGCAGTTCATTTAAGAATATGATCACACATTGAGGAAAATATGCTTTGATAAGCCATTTTTCAGATTGACTCCTGGCAAAATCACTGTAGTCATCCAGACAAACTCAAGCAAACACAGCTGGGAAAGCTGGGAAAGTTTTTGCATGGAGCTCCAAAAAATGGAAGCTGCCTTTGATCTAATGAGATGGCAACTGGAAATTTCCCACTTTGGTTCCTTGATCTACAGAAATGGTGGAAAGCCATCGTTGTGGAAGGATCTGACTCTCCCACAATCCTCATTAACTATTTCCTTCCCTTTCCCCCTTTGACTCCTTGATCTCCCCATACTTTTAAGAGAAGAGTAAAACAAGCAATTTGAAGGAAAATAGCATTTTATAAAACAGAACAAGAATGACTTTTTAAAAAACCTGCTTTCTATTTGTTAACTTAATTATTGCTCAATATTTTGCAATGGTAGATGCTTTCTGTATTGAAAGAAGCAATCACACGACCTTTGTTGTTCAGTCATTCAGTCGTGTCCGACACGTTGTGACCCCATGGACCAGAGCTCGCCAGGCCTTCCTATCTTCCACTGCCTCCCGGAGTTTGGTCAAATCCATATTGGTTGCATCGATGACACCATCCAACCATCTCATTCTCTGCTGTCCTCTTTTCCTTTTGCCTTCAATCTTTCCCAACATCAGGGACTTTTCCAAGGACTCCTCTGTCCTCATGAAGTGGCCAAAGTACTGGAGCCTCATTTTCAAAATCTGTCCTTCTAGTGAACATTCGGGGTTGATTTCTTTTAGGATGGATAGGTTTGATCTCCTTGCAGTTGAGGGGACTCGCAAGACTCTCCTCCAGCACCACAGCTCAAAAGCATCGATTCTGCGGCGATCAGCCTTCTTTATAGTCCAGCTCTCACTTCCATACATCACTACTGGAAAAAAACATAGCTTTGACTATCCTGACCTTAGTTCGCAGTGATGCCTCTGCTCTTTAGGATGCTACCTAGGTTTGCCATTGCTTTCCTCCCAAGAAGTAGGCGTCTTTTTATTTCGTTACTGCAGTCGCCATCTGCAGTGATCAAGGAGCCCAAGAAAATAAACTCTGTCATTGCCTCCATTTCTTCCCCTTCTGTTTGCCAGGAGGTGATGGGACTGGTGGCCATGATTGTTGTTGTTTTTTATATTGAGCTACAGCCCATTTTTTTCACTCTCCTCTTTCACCCTTATTAAGAGGTTCTTTAATTCTTCCTCACTTTCTGCTATCAGAGTAGTATCATCTGCATATCTGAGGTTGTTGATATTTCTTCCAGCAATCTTAATTCCAGCTTGTGATTCATCCAGACCTGCCTTTTGCATGATGTACTCTGCATATAAGCTAAATAGGCAAGGTGACAGTATACAGCCTTGTTGTACTCCTTTCCCAATTTTAAACCAGTCAGTTGTTCCATATCCAGTTCTGACAGTTGCTGCTTGTCCCTCATATAGATTTCTTAGGAGACAGATAAGGTGGTCAGGCACTCCCATTCCTTTAGGGACTTGCCATAGTTTGTTGTGGTTCACACAATCAAAGGCTTTGGCATATTCAATGAAGCAGAAGTAGATGTTTTTCTGGAACTCTCTGGCTTTCTCCATAATCCAGCGCATGTTGGCAATTTGATCTCTAGTTCCTTTGCCCCTTCGAAATCCAGCTTGCACTTCTGGAAGTTCTCTGCCCACATACTGCTGAAGCCTTCCTTGTAGAATTTTGAGCATAACCTTGCTACCATGTGAAATTAGTGCAATTGTGCAATAGTTGGAGCATTCTTTGGTGTTTCCTTTCTTTGGGATTGGGATGTAGACCGATCTTTTCCAGTCCTCTGGCCACTGCTGAGTTTTCCAAATTTGCTGGCATATCACGTGCAGCACCTTTACAGCATCCTCTTTTAAGATTTTAAAGAGCTCAATTGGAATGCTGTCACCTCCACTGGCCTTGTTGTTTGCAATGCTTTCTAAGGTCCACTTGACTTCACTTTCCAGGATGTCTGGTTCAAGGTCAGCAACTACACTATCACATGACCTATAGCCATGCAAATCCATTTACTGGGGGCGGGGGATTAGAAGCCTCAGTAGTGGAAGAAAATGCTATGGATCAGAGGGAAAAAAACTCAATGCTGATTTGCATTCACTTGTATATCCTGCACAATGGGAAATAATGCAAATCTGACCTGCCCAGCCCAGAGCATTTCCAGTATTATATGTCCAGTATTGAGAGACCATCCTGATGTCATCATTTCCCATTTTGGGTATGGTCTGAAATGAAACGTCAGAGAATCAGCCCTGTCCCAAGTGTGATCTCCTGTTCAGCATTTGTTCAAAGAGTCATGGTATGAAAGATTGCTTTAGATAACAGTAAGCAGAGGTCATTTGATTCCACAAACCAGACAAGTCAGAAGCCCCCCCAAATAATAATAATAATAATAATAATAATAATAATAATAATAATAATAATAATAATAATAATAATAATAATAATAATAATAATAATAATAATAATAATAATAATAATAATAATAATAATAATAATAATAAAAACACAAATATTTTGTCTGGCTGCTTTTATTTGTTTTGTGAACTGTCATAATTTGTTGAATCTCTGATTCAGTCTTAGTTGGGTATGAATGTCTGAATTCCAAAGACAGGGTAGATGGATTGCTGCTGGACCACCATATATCATTGTAGTACACCTCTTCTCTCTTGGTGCCATAAGGCCTGAACCAGTCCCAGACATATTAAGTTGGCAGAGGGATGAAGCTGTGAAAATGTCGCAGACTTCTACAATATACTAACCTATTGTCTTTCATTATATTAATTGATACTGACTTAAAACACAGACAGAAAACTGTTGGTATGAGGGAATCAATGATGTCCCAACTGTTTCCATGGGAAAGAGGATATTCTTTGACAAATAATTGAGTCATCAAATGGAACATAGTCCCTCTTCCCTCTGAATCCATCTGAAACCAAGTATCTATCATACTGTTCATTATTATTTTTTTGGGAGGGGGGACTGAACCTGGGAGTTTGGTCTTTGGCACGATTTGTAATGCATCATTTCCCATAATCTGAATTTTGTTTCTCACTTCCTTTTTTTCACCTTCTAAGAAAATACCCATGTTAGTCTGTGCAAACATATAAGAAAAAAATCAAAACAAAAATGTAAAGCACCTTAGACTAACTGTTATTTTTCAATGGGATCTTTCATGGATCGAATCCACTTCCTTTGTGTCTCTGAATTTCAAATGCCACCGGAGGACCACCACCAAGGAAGAAGATTTTGGCTCAACTCAGAATATTAACCATCATAGATTCAAGCATGTGATTTGCTTGAATAAAAGTGTGCCTAATATCCAGGAGAGATATTGACTATTAAAAAAACTATCTCTGGATTTGTAAAAAATGTCATATCTTTATACATAGATCTTCTGCTTTCTCCCCCATGTATTCCTCCCATGTTCCTGGACACCAAAGGCATTTGATCTAATGAATTCATGTAGTGGTATTGACTTTTAGAACTTTTATTTTATTCCCACCCTTCCATTCAAATTATTCGGGCTATGGATTTTTTGCTATCTGACCCCAAAGCTGTCTAATACCCTCTACATTGATTGCATCTCTCAGTTGTGCAAAAAGAACCAAATATGCATTCTTTACCACACCCTGAAATTGTGTTTTCCTTGCTTAGTCAGCATGCATAAAATACTTTTTGTGACCTTACAGCTACAGATGTTAGGTTTTTTTCTAGGTTTCTTTCTCCAAAGAACATATTTGGAAAATGTATTAGCTAAAATTGAACACATTAAACTAATTAGGCTATGCAAATGCTGCTCAGCAGGACTGCTTTTAAGTCAATTATACTCCCCAAATGTTCAAATAAAAGCAAATCTGTTTCAATAACAAGCTAACAACCATGTGGAACAAATAAGGCCTCTAATTAACTTTTCAGAATGTGGTTTAGAGTTAGCTTACCAGTGATGAAAACGTAACTGAATCTGATTCTTTTTTAGTGTCCTGCTTAGGGCTGGAAAATATCTGAAACTCACAAGAGCCTAGCAGTCAGATTGTGGTGTTTGAACAAGCCTGACCTAATCTGAAGAAAATTACTTTTGAGTCAACATTCCTAGTGGATAGGGAGAAGAAGGGTTTGAGATTTGAATTCCAAAAGAAATGGTGCATCCAAACCATTACAGGTAGCCAGATGTAGCAGTGTTCTACTCTTCTTCCGGAGCCCTTTGGCCTCTCCATTCTCTTGTAGACTGGCCAAAGGGAAGCTTGCCTCCCCTGGACCCCCTGGATTGGCCTGTTGCCCTCATGCTTGGGGAAGGAACACATTTCATTGGATTTCGACAGCCATTCAGCTTCTATCCATTAAATGGATGTCACCTGGTCCTTCAGTGCAAAATATTTGGGGACAACCCATTGCGTGACTGTGCTTCAAGTTCTGTGTATATATTGCCCCCTAGTGCTTCAACACTCTCTGGTTGGTTTACAATTTAATTATGAAGGCTATACATTGCTTCCCAGCAAGCCAGGTACTCATTTTACCAACCTCTGAATGCTGGAAGGCTGAGTCAGCCATGAGCCAGCTACCTGGGATTGAACCCCAGGTTTTGGGCACAGCTTTAGCTGCACTGCAGCTGTTAAACCACTGGTTAAGGCTTCTGGTTGGTCACAAGAAGGAGATGATCCTATGGCAAGCATTCTTCCTAACTCCATTCCCAAGGTGGGTACATTAGGCTACATCACTGCTGATTTCATTCCAATAACAACCTATTTGTCATTCAAGTGTTACAGAAGCTACTTCATTTACATAGTTAGTTGCTTTATTGTTGACTTACCTTACAGCAATGTCCAATACTACTTTTAAATTAAGTGCAGGGGTAGTTGAAAAAAGGATACAAAGAAGGGTAAGAACAAATAACAAATGACTGACCAGGCTGCTCCAAAGGCCTACATATCCCCCAATGTGCACACGGTCCTCTTCAGAAAAAGACTTTCCCATTTACTGTAATGAAACCTCCACTCCTCTTCCTAATGGTCTGATCATTAGAGGAAAAGATGAGGCAAGTATGGTTCTTATAGTTTCATTGTAAGAACAAGCAAAAATATTACAGGTCTAGAGGTTGCCAAAGCTTCCTCAGCTGGTGTATGGGCCATGGTGAGCACCCAATGAAAGCTACTGGCACCATCTCTACTTACTCTGTCCATCTGCCTCAGTAAACTTTGGAGACTACCAACCTTTCTTGCCTGTCTGATTTGCTTCCTGTACTTCTTTGTTGGCCATCTCCTTTCCTTGTGCCTCCATTTTATATTAGACACATAAGCCTGGAAGCAAGACTAAAAATCTTTCTACATTGTTTAGTTTTCTGTTTTTTTCCATTTGCGAATATAGATTCCTGTTTTGAAGATATTCAATACTTTTTTTCCATTTGTTTCAATATTACCAAGAAGTATGTACTCTTTTTTTGATGAAGAACATGGATCTTGGCATGTATTCGTTATTATTTATTTATTTTGAGTATTTTTTTACCCTGCCTTGGTCCTCAGAAAAGGCCTTTTCACACATTCCCACAAGACGTACCCATGAGGGAGGCAGGATGGGGAGAAGGGCCTCTCCTGATGACCTCAACACCTGAGCTGGTTCATACTGTGAGATTCGATCTTTGATGTAGCAGGATCCAGGGTGTATAGTGCTTTGTAGGTTAAGTTCAGCACTTGGAATTGTGCCCTATAGAACTTTGGTTCTGCTTTAAACTTTCACTTCTTTTTTTGATAAACTTTTTAAGTAATTGATTTTTTTTCAGCAGCAGTATTTGCCTGTGGCATCATAACTAGGTTATTTCATTTTTGGAATCAAAAACTTCAGTGTTTGCTCAGAAAGGAAATGGAGTCAGCGTTTGGAGGGAAAGTCAGGTTCACCACCAGTCAAATTTGGAAGCCAAGCAGACCAGACTAGTCTTCCAAGTGTGGGTCGTTTTGAGAAAAGCTGCCAGAAAACTTTCAGACTGAGATGAGAAAATTGCTTGCTTGTAGCCAATTAGCAGAAAGCTTAAACACAAATGTTGGGTGTGCCCTGGACCTCAAAAGACTTTGAAGAAGCTCCAAACAAACAACAGACCTTTCTGGTAACAGTCATTCCAAAAACGTACTATGTCATGAAATAAAGAATGACAGCATAGATGGGTCATGACAACTAGGAGCCTTGTGGCACAGTGATTAAACTACAATACTGCAGCTGAGACATTGCTCATGACCTGATTTCAATCCCAATGGTTACAGGTAACCACGTCAAGGCTGACTCCGCCTTCCATACTTCCAAGGTTGATAAACTGAGTACCCAGATCAATGGGAGAGGGTAGAAATATGTAGACTGAATAGTTATGTTTTAAACCATCCAGTGAGCACTTTAAGCACTATGAGGTGGTATATAAGCAACACACTTTGCTTTGTTTTGTTGTACACACCTTTAATTGTGTGTAACAGGAATATAAAGCAGATGCACGTCACACCATACTCCATTAATCTAAGCCACGTTGGAATTTATGCAGCAGAAGCTCTCATCTTCAGGTATACTGTTTCTCCCCCTGTTTCAGCATTTTCTGTTTTGAATAGTAGCAATTTCCTAGGTCCCAAGACAGATGTCTTTCTAGCTCTTGTTCTTGGATCTTTGTAACAGGAAATGTCAGAGTTTGAACCTGGGCCTGTGCGTATGCAAAGCATGTGATCTTCCACTGAACTATTCCTTCTTTATAGTTCCTTAGGTAAAGGTAAAGGTTCCCCACTGCACATGCGTGCTAGTCGTGTCCGACTCTAGGGGCGGTGCTCATCTCCGTATTCAAGCCGGAAGAGCCAGTCTTGTGCAAGTCCATGGCCATGTGGCCGGCATGGCTGCAAGGAAACACTGTTTTTTACCTTCCCGCCTTTTACAGCGGTACCTATTTATCTACTTGCATTTTACATGCTTTCGAACTGCTAGGTTGGCAGGAGCTGGGGTGAACAGTGGAAGCTCGCTCCACTGCGTGGCACCCGGGATTCGAACCGCCGAGCTGCTGACTTGAAGTCAACAGTTTTCGGAGCCTTAGTCCACTGAGCCACCACCTTAAGTCCCCTTAATTTCCAACAGAATTTAATAGGTCTTGCTATATATATAAGATACATGTCCATATTAGAATTTACAGCTGGATTGTCAGTGTTACCTTAAAGAACCCTTTTCTGCCACCAAAAATGCTGCTTTGGTATTGATGTTGTACGTCAAACTGGAAAACAATATCCACTTAAGAGCCAAATTTGTTAATAAAATATCAGATCTTTTAATGAATCACTTGTTTTCTCAAGATCAGAAAACAGTCCTCCAGCCTCGCACGGGTTTCACCCTGAGTGCACCCTCTACGTAACTAAACACTACACCACTTTTTCATCAATTACAGTTGAAGAACAATTTAATATCATTTTGAAATTGGTATGACCCCAACTTCTTAACATTAGCAAAACAGCATCTTGTTTGTTAAGAAAACAAAAAGCATAAGGGAAAAAGAGGGTGAATAAATAGACTTAAGGATCAAATTATTGCCCAAAGAAGGGAATATGTTAACCCTCCTCCCTACCACCCTTGTCTTCATTTAAATGGAAAATAACAATGCCTTCTTTATGTGAGGAGACTCTATATATAAGCCAGCACCCTGGTTTTCTAGGGTTCCACTTGTCCTAGAAAATCAAGAGGCTCTCTTACGAACCCCCGCCATCAGTTTTCACGCACGTGCACGGAGTGATGACAGATAGGGCGGTGCTAGCATCCTCCCCTCCTTGCATGTTGATTTATCCCTTATGTTGGACGCCTGAGCAAGGCTTAACAGGTCACTTTATTCTGGGAACAAGAGAGGCAATGGCTTTCTCTCTTGCTGCATTCGAGCCTAATCGATGAGCTCAACATCTATGCAAGTGCGGGGGAACTCAAGGGGTTTTATGAAGCATCAATGAAAGCACTTTATTGTGCACTCCAATGCTGTCATCCAGAGTTAGCTAACAAACACAATAGGTTTTTAACCTAATCCACCGTGTCCTTGCCAAAGCTGCTTGCACGTTACGTCACCATGCTTTGGGCCAAGAGTTTGCTTCCCCCAGATGGTCATCATGGAGCTGCTGACAGGTCTTCTGGCTGGAACAGCAAAGCACAGGGACTCTACCGTTTATCTCGGACTACTGACAAAGGGAGAGAGAGCTGCTGATATGGGTATGCAAAAGCACTCTATCATGCACGTGACATCGTGTCTGTGTTCTCGGAATGCTTGGGGGTGTGATAAATCAGAGCACATGCATTTTGACATCCTCCTGCTTTTGCTGAAGGATCGCGTTTCCTTCGGCTGAAATCTGGGTGACAGAAAAAGATGTGGAAAAAGCCAAGTGTGACATCATCAGCCAACTGGTAGCCATCACTGAACAATAAATAATACTTTGTAGACTTGTAAAAGTGAATCCCTATAATATGCACTCCATAATTCCTCTGATCTGCACATTTGACCTGTTATGTAATCTACGATATTAAATATCAGATATTATGTTTTATCACATATTAAGGGAGATGGCTATTTCGTGTCTGGAAGGTGATAGGCCTTAACTTTATCAAAAGCCTGCTTTGACATTAGATTAGGCTTAAATGAAATGTTTTAGAATTGGCACTGATTGTTATTTCACTGCCACAAGATGGCCATGAGGTTATATAAAGGAACAAGAGTAAAGAAAGAAAGAAAGAAAGAAAGAAAGAAAGAAAGAAAGAAAGAAAGAAAGAAAGAAAGAAAGAAAGAAAGAAAGAAAGAAAGAAAAGAGAAACATATCTCTGTGTTTGTTTCTCAATGCAAACATTCACAATGACTAATTCTATAAATGAACCTTATAGAAAAACTATGGCTGCAGGTTATGTGCCAACTAGTAAGCCCTATTCAACTCAATGGTACTTACTTACTTTTGAACAAATACATATGAAATTGCATTAGTCTACAGTGCAATGTTTTAATTTCACATGTGTGCTTATCTGTTTAGAAGGCCCCTCAAGACAAGCCATTATTAACTAAATAAAATGATGTCATTAATGAACAGGCCAGGTGGCTCTCCCAGAAGGCAGTGTTGCAGAACCCATTTTATGTATTGGCAGAGCATGGAAATTTAGTGGCTTAAAAACCTCTAACTATGCACTGGATAACATTTCAGGGACCTAGATAGCAGAATCAGCTTCCGGTCTCACCTCAGTACTTTTATTGCTTAGTTCTCCTCAGCTGGCACTTACTTTCTCAATAGACACCCAGAGACACTTGAAAGAGAAAAAAAATAAAAATATTCCATTTACACACAACTGTGTAGATGAAAATAAACAGCATTCAGGGGGGGGGGATTAACTGGTTACATGAGCAGAGTTTAACAGATTAACTAGCTGTGTTACTAACAGCAGACCTTTTACTGAACAATGACTACATAGCTCTAACTATCTTCCTACTATCTGACTAAAAACAGTGGAGGGGGGGGGGAATCTGAGGCAGAGAAGAAAAAATTAGCTGCTATGGGTTTTATTGAAGTTCATCCCAGTCCAGAAAGGTCCCTTTCCAGCTGAAACCTCTTAAAGGCAACATATGAGGGTGCAATAATTTCAACAAAATGTACCTAGAAAAGATCTCATTTTGCATCACCAACAACTGCACTTCTGACAGTGGATAAAAATGTGGAAGGACATAACCAAAATTTCAAATAAGTGGAGCTTCATTACAGCTGGTAGCCTTTTAAATTATACCAAAACCTTAGGTGGCAAAGCATGTGATTTCTGATCATGAGGTGGAATTTTTCCATTGGACTATAATTAATTTAAGAAAATGGACCACGAGACCTTGTAAATGTGCCCCATTTCTGTTAAGTAAAATCTGGGAACAAAAACACTCAATATGATACGTAAAAGAACATTTCTTGAAATTAAAGTGCTGATATAGGCCCGTGCAAGCATCCCCTTCATGTAAAGGCCTGATTTAGTGATTTGTATGAGGGCCTATTTTGATTTGGACCACCTGATTTGGACCCACACCAGAACTGAAATCAGCAAAACCGTCTCAGTGTGCCCCATTGACTGACATCGGGAAACCACACCAATGTAAAACAAGTGACAGCTACACCCAGGGGTTATATGCTAGCCATGTTTAACATTTGATTTAGTAGGTTCTCTTTCTCACCACTATGATCTTATTTGCAATGTATGTCAGTATTTGTACACTACTGGTTTGGGATTCAAGATTCAACTAAAATCAATTTCGTAGTCCTAGTAACACTGTGATTTTATATTTTGCATTACATTTATTACACAATTAATTTTGCCCATGCAACAGGCATGCTGATTTCTGCCAATAACATGAATCTGTGGAGCAGACCTTTTGGATTCTTTAACATTATCCCCCTTGTGCATTACTAACCAAATCCAAGGATGTAAAAAGGGGCAAGTGGTACCAGCAGAGAAACGTTTGTGCATAAGACAGTCTTAAAACTTGCATGAAAATGTCTACCTATTCCCAGCTTTTGCCAAAGTTTGTATGATCATTGCAAAAGCTTTGTGTTGTGTGAAACTGCATGACGGGCCAAAGTGTATACACCTACTACCTGGCTCACCAACTCTCCTGCCCAGCTTCTTCGTGCATTAACATCCGTCCTTTGTACAGTTTGGTGCAAGGCAGAGAGTGGAGCACCAACCTCATGACCCCTGAGCCTGAAAGTTGTGGACCTCCTGGTGCAAACATGTACTCTAGCCTGGGCTGCCTTTATGACATCATAAAGGTGTGTTCTCATCTCAGGTTTTAACTCTCAAACCAGTATGGAATATTACTGGCAACACTATGCTCTACTCTTGGGGCCATTTTTATTTATTTGTTTTTATTTTTATTTTTATTTTACAACTTATATGCCACTCACTACCCAAAGGTCTATTGTGTAATCCACTATTGTGTAAAAAATAAAACCTGAGGGGAACCCTGAGAATCTTCATGGACAACCTAAGGGGAAAATGTCTGTGTGCTATGAAGCAAGTGCAGGAAAGACCAACACCACAAAAGCTCTTCTACATAAGCAGGTGATAGTGAGCTTTCTGTAGTTTTCAACACAGTCTCAGGTTTGTTTCTGAAATGAGTGAGAGAGAATGACATTATTAATGCCTTTAAAAGTATGACCCATAAAGATATAGGAACTTGTCTTCTGGAACAGAGAAACATATTTGGATCAGAAGAGGCCATTAAATATTGGATACAATTTGTAGGCCCTCTTTTCATATTAAAGGGCAGCTGAAACAATCTGCTCTGTTTTATGGAAATTAGATGCAGCTGTTGCACTCCTGGCAAGTTGCTCCTCCAGAAAAATTAGATATCCCTACTCTATAAATACTGTTGCCAATATATATTTAGTTATATATTTGTTTGTTTAAGACAAACATAAAGGGAGAATCTTTCTCAACCACGCAGTAAGCCTTTGGAAAGACGACCTGCTAAGTGTATCCCATTCATTATTTTTCTCTGCGTTTGGCCTATCAAAGAGTTCTGAGGACTGGAAAAAAACTGTTGTTTGAATTCTACATTCCAACATAATAAGAAATGGACTGTGCTGTAGAAGACACAGAACTGGTACGAAGAGGAGTAGAAAGAAGCAAAGGCTTTGTATCTCCTTCCCCACCACCACCACCCCGGGGCCAAAACACATGCACAAAACCACAGCTGGTGAAAGACATTTTCTTGACTTGGGCCATAAAAAGAACAAAAAGAATGCTGCTTCTCAAAAAGCCAACAGGAGTAGTACGAGTTAAAACTGGACCTTAGGGACATAGTAAGCATCCTCATACTGAGTCAAATCATGAGTTCATATACTTCGATATTGTCCATTCTGTCAAGAGTGTCAGGCAGTGTCGAGATGTGAAATGTTGTGTGGGTGACATGCGCTGTCAAGTTGCTTCTGTCTTATGGAGACCCTTTCTAGAGTTTTCTAGGTAGAAGGTATACAGAAGTGCTTTAGCAGAGTCTGGGAACACTGGCTGGCTCTTCCGGGATGCACAGCAGGAAACTGAATTCTGAACTAGAGATGGGCACAAATTTAAAACATGAATGGCAAAGTCCTTTTAAAAAATCGCCAGTTCCTTCATTTGCATTTGTAGGAACTGATACACCAAACAAATACAAATTGATGATTTTTGGTGATTTTTCAATGTGTAGGGTTTTTGGTCTATAATATGCCTCCAAGGCACCTAGAGACACCAAATGTTCAGTGACGCTTCCTCTGACACTTATCTACAATCTCCAATTTTGGCAAAGTTTGGGTTTCCCCAAGCCAGTTATTAAAGACACTTTCGGGGGGGGGCTTTGTGGACATATAATTCAGATGTCTGAAACCCAATCTTCAATGAATCTGGGGAAATAGTAGAAGAGGGGCATGAGAGGCTTACCTGAAAATTTGTTGTTTCTAGATGCAATTTCCTTGGGGGATCTCTTGGGGTGGGTGCATTTCTCAGACATCCAGAAACCAAACCTCATCAAATTTACTAGACTTGTATGGGGGAGACTTGGGAAGCTTTGTTACAAGTCTGGTATGTCTAGGTTGCTTGAAAGCAATTTTATAAGATTTAAAAAAACATAGTTATGAATTGATTTGTCAGTTCCTCACAAAAAAGATAGTAAATTCATTTTTTGTGATTTGTTGACCTTGAGGAATCATGAACGAAAATGAATCACCATTTTTCTGATTAGTCCCCATTTCTACCCCCAACCTTGGATCTATAGTCAAAGATCTAATTGTGTGTAATGAGTGTTAAAATAATTAAGAGTACATATAGAAAGATTAGTCCTTAAAACCAAAGTGTCTTTAAATTTAAGACTTGAACAACACTGCTTTGACTCAGGTCAGATCCCTGGTCTTTGAAACCAGCTATTCACAATACCTTAAGGACAAATAATAAAACATATTCGAGAACAGGAATGGGATACCAGGTATCAGAATAATCTGACCACAGTGGGATATATCTGTTCAGTACATGGTTTTTACAGGATTACAGGAGCTTCAGGGTTAACATCATCCGTATCTGGTACTAGTCACCAACACTAAACTTCATTCCTCGGGGATGGGATTCGCCCGTTCACTTGCTCTTCTCTGTCATTCTCTTCCTTGCAAATGGTGTCTTTTGTTGCCATCCCAGACCAAGAGTCTTTATTGCACAGTCACAGACACAGAACAATTGCTGAAATGACTTTTCCCACTCCTGTTTTTTGAGACAGGTCATTACAGCTTCTACTGCTGACATTTTGAAGAAGGAAAAAAACTTAAGCAGACTGTTAGACACAGAAGTAAATTTACCAGGTCAGAGGTTTTCCTGTTCCTTGAGATTTCTCTCACACAACATGAGGCAAGCCCTTAGACATCAACAAATTGTGCACTTGTGTAACAAATACAGTAATGTGTGTGTGTTTGTATGGCACAGGAAAACCACATTGCTGATCCTCTGTACTACCACTTAAACAAATAATGTGTGCGTAACATAGGTATAAACAACATTCAGTTGAGTCACTGACATCAGAGGGGAAGTGACAGGAACTGAGGGACTAAACCCATCACACACACACACACACACACACACACACACACACACACAGAGAGAGAGAGAGAGAGAGAGAGAGAGAGAGAGAGAGAAGAGGAGAGCGCTATAAAAATTCTCTCCCTTCAGCACCACTTGCCTTGCAGAAAAAGCTGCACAGAGAAATAGTGGAGGAGAGGACAGTAGGTTAACTGATGTTAAATGAGATGGATGTAAAATAACACATCTTCTTGGGAGGCTAAAGTATCCAAGGATTCTATGATTGTTCACAGTTACTGTGCTCAGTAGCCAAAAAAGGAACTTTCAAAACTGGAGTGAGGTACCCCAAATTCTTATAGATGGTCCCACTGGTCACTACCCATCAGGTTGACCTGATGAATCCATGTAGATGCTCTGATCTATGTGAGTTTGAATAAAAATTGAACCTTTTGCACAGGAATGAATCATCATAATGCAGAAGGCTTCCCATTTGTGTTGTGTGGAGGCCTTTGCATGCATAAAACTGGACACATACATGTTCACTTCATCATGAAGATATAGGGGCATTCTAGGAGAAGCTGCTGTTCATTTTGCTACTAAATTTTCTTTTAATTCAGAGATGGCATCCAATTATAATTCTTTCTCTTTATTTATCCATATTATATAAATAAATCTGTCCCTTAAATTTTGAATGCTATTCAAAAACAAAACAAAATAAATACTAACAACATTGTGCATTGGTATTTTTAAAACACAAGATATTTTAATACAAGAGTGCAAACAGTGGCTAAACTCCAGTAGTACAGTAATCCCCTGCCTATCGCAGGGATTAGGGTCCCAACCCAACCCATGATAATGGAAAATCTATGATATGTGGATGCCGGGTTGTGACTGGGGGGACTATCTTGGGCCTCTTACACTTACCTGAAGCCTTGCACTGCTGCAAACTGGCCTCCAATGGGCTTCCTGGGTCTGACAGAGGCCCCAGAAGTGGTTTCTGGTGATCTGGTCCAGGAGGTGACTTCCACTTCGCTGGAAACTACTTGTGGGGCCTCCGCCAGGCCCAGGAAGCCCAACGGAGGCCCATTTGGGGCAGCACCAGGCCTGGGGTAAGTGCAGGAGGCCCCAGATAGGCCCATGCAGCTTACCTTAGGGGGCCTTGCCTTTCGTATACTGCAGTCCTCAGTATATGAACCGTGTAATGGCAGGGGACCACTGTAAATTGCAACTAGAGTCAGCCTATGGAATCAGTGGAACTTATGGAGGAGTCAACTCACTAAATTTCCACTGATTCAATTGGCCTATTCTAGAGGCAGCTTACTACTGGATTTCAGCAAGTGTGTTAGCTCAGTGGTTTAGGTATCTGCCAGCAGAGGCAGAGGTTGGGAGTTTGATTCCCCATTGAGCCTCCTTGAAAGGGGCTGGACTTAATGATCCATAGGATTTCTTCCAGCTCTGCTGTTCTAAGAGTAGTAGTAGTAGTAGTAGTAGTAGTAAAAAACCTTTTGCCTCTAATTGTAAGAAAGTTCACATTAGCCTTGAAGGAGACTTCAGTCAAAGTTTGCAAGGCGTGAAATTATTTATACACCTTCTTTCTCCCCACAGGAAACCCAAGGCAGCTCACAAAGAATAAAGTTCCTTTCCTTTCCTTTATGAATTTTAGGGGACATCAGCCAGCTCTTTTCGTTCCTCGATCCTGTTGGGTCACTGTGGGTACAAAATCAAGCTTGACACAGCACACACACACACACACACACACACACACACACACACACACACACACACACACACACACACACACACACACACAGAGAGAGAGAGAGAGAGAGAGAGAGAGAGAGAGAGAGAGAGAGAGAGAGATGATTTGTTCTATTTCAACATTTGCTCCCCAAAGCTCCATATGATTGTTAGGCAGCAGACAAAATGATTTCTTGAAACTAGGAGTGGTCTTGGAAGTCAGTTTCATAGGAAATCCAAGCTTCCAGTGTTTGTCATGCCAGCCATCACCAGCAACACCTAATTTTTTTATGGTCTACAAAGGTGCATTGTGGGGTCAGCTGAAATGCTACACGGTAATTCGGTCCCTTAGGTTGACAAGTATCACCTTAGATTAGAGTCACCACCAATTCATGAGTAGTTCCCCCCCCTTACTGCCAGATTCAGAATCTTGCTAAGAATGCTCTGATTCCTGGGTGGTCACTATTGAGGTAGCTTCAAGCACAAAATATAAAAAGTATGCATGAAATATGCCAGTATATTAAATTAACATCCCGAGAAAGCTCCCTTTTAAAAATCCAGATGCTTATATTGCTTTTGACAGACTCTCGGCGGTAAAGTTTTAACTTTAAAGACGGAGCTTTCTGTTTCTGTTTTCAAGTTAAAAATAATGAAAGGAAAACACACTGAAATTCCCACATTATTAAATAAAACATTTAAATGGCCAAGGGCCAATAATTGTCACGCCATGAACAAATGCCTTACGGTAATATGTTCCATAACTGTTTGCTAAAAACTACCAATTTTAACACATTTGCACATGATTAGACACAATAAAAAGTTACTTATTGAAGCCAGCGAGACAGTAGACTTGGGCCCAGGGGAAGGGAAACTTCACTGCAGAACTGAATGAGCGAGGTGGTTCAAAATAAGTTCCATGCTGTGAAAACAGATCATAAATATGCAGCCATCAAGTGATTGCCTTTGTTCTTTTGGTCAAGAGTTCATAATGCTCCATCTTTTTAATGACATCCAGAGGGGTTTAGGTATAAGAAACACTTTTACCAATAAATGTTAAGCAAAACAATCATGGCCCTCCACTTGAGGTGTGTGTGTGTGTGTGTGTGTGTGTGTGTGTGTGTGTGTGTGTGTGTGTGTGTGTGTGTGTGTGTGTGTGTGTGCTGTGTCAAGCTTCAACATAAAAATATCTTCTAACATTTGTAAGCATTATGTATTCTGACAGTGAATCCTGTTCTCCATGTGTCAGTCCTAAGACAGCCAAAAAAGCACCATCCATACACAAAACAGATGCACCAGCAGACTTGAGGGAACAATGAGAGTAGCAAGAGTATTACAAGACTGGAGTTATTGGGGTGGCTCAATTGGCACTCTTATGTGATAAGTTATCATCTTCCCATTGTACTATCAGATGTGTCAATGATTCATCTGATCAGCTAAAGAAAAGATTTCCAACCTTGGGTCCCCAGATGTTCTTGAACTGAAACTCCCAGAAGTCTTCTCCACTAGTTGTGCTAGCCACTATTTTGGGGAGCTGCAATTCAAGAACATTGAAGAAGAGCTGTCACACAGAAGAGGGGCAGGATCTGTTTTTGATCATCCCAGAGTGAAGGACACTCAACAATGGGCTCAATTTAATCTAACAGAATATCAGGAAAAACTTTCTTACTATTAGAGCAGTACAGCAATGGAACCAATTATTGCAAGAGGTGGTGAGTGCACCAAAACTGGAGGCATTCCAGAGAAATTTGGACAAGCACCTGACAGATATCCTTTGATTTGTATTCCTGCATGGAGCAGGAGAATGGACTTGGCCCCTTCTAACCATGAGTCTCCAGATGTTTATAGAATCATAGAATAGTGAACTTTTTTGTTGTTGTTGTTCAGTCATTCAGTCATGTCCGACTCTTCATGACCCCGTGGACCAGCATTCGCTAGGCCTTCCTGTCTTCCACTGCCTCCCGGAGTTTGAACAAATCCATATTGATGTAACCAATATGGATTTGACCAAACTCCGGGAGGCAGTGGAAGACAGGAAGGCCTCAAGGTTAGGAACCAATGAGATAGAGAGAACCAGTGAAGACCTAGATCCAGTTTAAATATAATATTGAGATAAATAAATGCACAAATTAGAAACTAATCCGCCTAATTCTATATGATGAGGAGGAAATGGTACACCAATTAACTGAACTCAAAACATAGATAAAACCCCAAACATCTGTAAAACCAATTAAAATTCAAGTTGCTACCTGTAACATGCAGCAAGAAGGAGGCACAAATGAGAGGGCAACAGTGGCAAACCCCATAAATGACCCTGTGGCTGAACCAGTTCATGGCAGCAAAAGAAAAAGAGTGGAACAGTGGGTTGCTGTTGGGAGGCACTGTGAATGCTGGCACAAAGTAAGGAGTACACAAAGCATCCTTTAGATACTTAGCAGGTGCTGATTGCTTCATTTGCCCACCAGTGGAAAAATGGGGGGGGTCATCTTCATTCTGAGTTGGGGAGGGCAAAAAGGCCTCCTTTTTCCAGGCAGGCACGGGGGTGGCAGAAAAGTAGTGATTCAGCCAACGGACATGGCTGCTGAAAAGCAGCGTCCTATATACCATCATTTTAGAGATGGACACAAGCCGCCAGTTTGGCCATTTGTGCTGCCATCTAAATAGATGTTTGGCACTTTGCAGCCCTGCCTCCTCTGGTGGGTACCCTCACAGAAGCAGAACACTAACTTCCCTGCTGTACCCCCTCCCAGGTGCTGCCTCTGTGTGGCACCTGGTAGAGGAATAGGAGGTGCAAAGCATTGAACACTTTTTTGGCAGAAGGATAAACTGGCACAAAGAATCCACCACTTTTTGCCCATTTCTACATTGTTTTGTTACTTATCCTAGCTTATGTTCCTTTGTTCCTTTATCCATTCCTTTGTTTGTTTGTTTGTTTGTTTGTTTGTTTGTTCATTTGTTTTTGTTTCATTCCGTTCCTTCGTTCCTTCCTTCCTTCCTTACTTCCAAATATTTTTACCCAGCCTTTCTCTCAAGAGGACCCAAGGCAGCTTATGTAATTAAAAAGGCAATATGTAAAAGCGAAAAACAGTAAATACACAAATATTTAAAAAGAATTAAATGATTATATTAATAAGTACTATATTAAATAAAGTGAAAATTAAAAACATATTTAAATAATAACAGAGCACAACAATCCATTTAAAAGACCCCTCTCAGACCACCAGTCATTAAGGAAAAGCCTACCTCAAAATGAAGGTCTTTTCCTACTTTCAGAAGGACAGCAAAGAAGGGCCCGTTTAGCTTCACGTGGGAGGGAGTTCCAGAGTCTCTAAGCAGTGACAGAGAAGTCCCTCTCCTGTGTCCCAGCCAAGTGTGCCTGTGAAGGTGGTGGGACTGAGAGAAAGGCCTTCCCTGATGATCTTAATGACTGAGCAGGCTCATACAGGGAAGTGGAAACTAAGATCTAAGCATGAATTTTAGCAACTCTATAGAGTTAAATTAAAATTTATTCCAATACATCCATCCTGATTCCTGAGTAAGATGTACCTTTAGACCCATGAGTCATACTTGAATTCTCTTGCTCGTCCTTCCAGAGTTTGATAGCATATCTGGAATGCTTCTTCATTTAAGCTTCTACAATGAGTTGTGGGGCTGAAACTTGCCCAATGAAATTGGGTGAACTTTGTAGGCAACTGAAGATTTAAAACTGATAATGATGCTCCCCAATGCTACTCCCCAGCATTCTGGCTTTTTTATTTAGTCCTTTTATAAATCCCATAGAACCAGATTGTCAACAAATTAGCTCTTTTCATCACAAAATGCAACTTAAAATCACATAAGATCATGATCTGAGTTCACAATCTGTTTTCAGGCTTGCTGCTGCATAAAACCTAGCTGCTGCCACTATGAGCATTTATCTGATTCTTTAGAAGGTACTTCTCTCTCTAGACTAGAGATGGACACAAAACAAAAAATGGCGTTTTGGTTTTTCGTTTTTCGTTGAGAGGTCTGTTTCGGTGCGTTTCCATTTGTCATGAATTTTTGGAAAAATTTCGTTACCGTTTTTTGTTTTTTCATTTGTCATTTCTACCTGCTTTTTGCATGATTTTTAAAGCATTTCCATGCACAGGCATCCCCCAACGCCCCAGACCAGAGGGAAAACACTAAAAAAAAAATGGATCCTGGCAGAGACACAGTATAGACTAGGTATGCAGGAAGGCTGCAAAGGCAGCGGTGGGCATTGCCCAGGGTGCAAGGCTGCCACAGAGTTACTGCACTGCGGGCAAGGGAGGGTACTCACCGAGAGGTACGCACGCACACAGGGAGGCTGCAGGACTGAAGCTAGAGTTGCAAAGACAGCAATCCCACCCTAACTCCCACCAGAGACTGCAAGGAGGACGGGGGCTGCCAGACCTTTTTATGCCATCTGTGGCTGCCAGACCTGCCCGCCCAGTCTGCAACCTGGGCATGCTATTGGTTGAATATGATCCCATCACATGGCTTGCCTCCATTTTGTGGCTGGTGGTGACATCCATTTTAAAGGGAAAAGAAAAATACATCGCAATGGGAGAAGACAAAAACAAACGTTTTAAGGACCCCAACCCCCCTGGTAGGTATTATATGACAATATAAATAATTATCGCTGCATTTTTACGGATGTCCAGGGCGTTTTTTAACATTTAAAACAGCTCATTTCATTGTGCGTCGCCATTAACGGAAACAAAACGTAACGACCACAGTTTTCGTGGTTCTGTTCGTTTCGTTGCATTTTCATCACAATTTTCGTTTGTTGTTTCATTACGTAACAGAAACGACAAACGGTAACGGAAACGAAAAATTGTTCGTTCCATGCCCATCTCTGCTTTAGACCTTTGAATCACTTGAGAACTCAAGGTGCTGATATGATAGCTGTTGATAACTGATGCCACAGAAACTCTGCACTGTATGTTTATTTCCTTTGTTTATTTCCTGCTTTTCCTACAAGATAGAGATGTAGAACTTTATTATTTTTGCATGGGAAAACAGGCCAAAATTAAGAGAATTTTTTTTTACCATTTTCTACATTTTGATGGTATTTTGTGTCCAAAAATCACACCATATGTTCATTCACTTCACATGAAGAATTCCAGAATCTGGCTACTGAGAATTTCCATTTGTGTTGGATTCTTAGCCTACAGCCCATTTCATCACTGTGGCATGTCAAACAGAAAAGTGAATTCATTTCCCTGGGCAATTGCATTTAACCTTCTATGTTGTCTGGCCGCCATTTGTCCCCATATCCCTCCCCCACTTTGTTGTTTCCCAGTTCCCCCACCTCAACCTATCAACCCTTTCAGGTGTTCGTTACATAAATGTGTCAGCAGTGGGACACAGAACTGCCAGTGCCACTGACATTTTGTGGCTTTTCCCAACCATGCTCCTGTCCTGATATGGATATCTGCCTAAGTGAAGTTTAGATACATTGGTGTCCTGGGGACTAGTAGAAGGCAAGTAGGAGGAGTTGAGAATGGAGGAGGAAGGGAAGAAGGAGGTGTGTATGCCTAGACCCACTGGTGTGGAGGGAGAGAGGAGGTTGTGACTCTAGCAACATTACCTGTAGGCAACAAGGGGAGGGAGGAAGAAGTGGAGGGAAGCAGGGAAAGGAAGAGGCAATGGGCCCTTTCTGAAGCTACAGACTCAGGAGGATAGCAAGGACATTTGAAGGACAGAGCAATATAGATGAATACCTACACTTCTGATTATGTGCTGTGTTTCAGTGGTGCCTTCATAGGTTAGTGTGGCACTAAAGGCAAAGCACAAAATTTTAGCAAGTACTGTACATTTCTTGTGTGGCTCCCAAAGAAAGGTCACTATGTTGTCCAAGCTACTAAGAATATTTAAATGTGAAATGCTCACATTTCTTCTTCCAGTCCTTCTTCCATGTTTTGTTCTAGGGATGGACACCAAACAAAAAAGGAAATGCTACTTTGTCAGTTAATTACATAACAAAATGAAATGAAACAAAACGAAATGAGCAGCAGCAGCAGCATTTTGTTACAAAAGAAATGAAACAGCTTTTTTTTTCATTTAAAAGGAACCGTTTTGTTCTGCTTGCAAGAGGCCCACCGTCGAAGAAGTGCCACAGCTACCCTCTCAGTCTCCTGCTGGGGGTTTCCCTTACCTCATTTTATTTCTATTTATTTCTTTTCGCATTATAAGTAACAAAATTATTTTGAAAACTTTTGTTACTTACAATACAAAATCAAACACAGAGTGATGAAACAGAATGAAATAAAAGTCATTTTTTCCATTCATGTCAATCCGTATTTTGTTCCATGACACTAGACTCAGAGTTATAAAAACTAATGAAATTCATTAAAGCAGAAGAAGAGACATCAATAGGGTCTACTTCATACTGGGTATTACTGTCTTTCAACTTTTTCTGGAACTAAACCTTGTTTTGCTCTTCCCACCTAGCCTCCAGGTTCACTTTGTCATTCCTTGCCAAGGCCTAGGGCATTGGTGGCAAACCTTGGGCAATCCAGATGTTTTGGACCACAACTCCCACAGTCCTTTGTCATTGGCAATACAGGCTTGGAATTCTGGGAGTTGTGGTCCAAAACACCTGGAGTGCCGAAGGTTCACCACCACTGGCCTAGGGGATAGCTCATTCTAAAGAAGGTCCAGCAGTAGTAGTCACAGCACAGATGTCCTGTACACTGATGACAACACCCGTGGCCATCCTCACCCTCACATCTCCCCAATTTGAAGAACCACAGTGTCTGTGTGGCATGCCTTCTTCCAGGTATTTTGCCAGGTTGAACCTTCAGAGCTAATCAGTTTACTTTTCTCTCTCTTTCTAGAAATTGTCTCCTCCTAGCCTTTTCTGCCCAGAAGGAGGGTTTTCCTCACTATGGAGGCATTCTGCCTTGGCATTGGGGACTCTAAAAGATACTCTCTCCCCTCTCCAAGGGTTTTCCTATTTGCGCTCTATCTCTGCCTCCTCTGCTGTTCCTATTCCAATCTTCCTATTTCTCCCCACTACTTTCCTTGAGCCTCCTCCTTCCTTCTCATCCACTTTTGCTTCTTCCTTTTTAAAATTATCTTTGGGCCTTTTTACACGACCCCTAAGATCCACTGGCCACTTAAATTCGGACCAGAGATCTTAGGGGTTCATCGCTCTTCCTCTGTCCCCACCCCCTCCGCAATTCCTGGTTGCTGGCTGCGTGAGGGAGGGAGAAAAAAGAAAGAAAAGAATGCTGGTTTACCTCCGTTTTGTTCCCAGCAGCATTCAGATCTCTTAAAGGGGTGGGGCGCAAAAAAGAACAAACAGAAGCCAGGAGTACCCCGCACTCACTATCCTTACACCGGATCAAATATTTGTCACATCCAAAAAGCAGGTACCTGGAAGCTGCGCTGGGACCCACTAAAGTGGGTCGGGGTCGCACTTAATTTCCCCTTAACTCCGGAGCTGGTGGGTAAACATTTTTAATCTCCGGAGCTGGGAGCCATTTGCCCTGGAGTTTAGGGGTCGTGTATAAACGCCCTTAGTCTTTTCCTCCTCCTCTAGATGTTATGTTTCCATGTGTGAACATGTAAAAATTTCCCAGCCTTCCTGTTTCTTCTCACTTCTCCTCTAATGACATGGTCTTGACTAAGTAAACAGGAGAATCCAACATTTCAGACTGAATGGATCCTGGGAAAGGGAGGGGAGGGGAGGGGCGGCAAGGCAGCCCGCTACCCAGTTTGGATGTTTTCTTCCTCCTCACCACTGCCAAAAATAAGCACATTTTATTGAGATCTCCCCTCTCTCTAATGCTGCCATTTGTGAAGCTGTGCATAGCCATGTTCACTCATCACCTGCCATGTTGTTATTGACATCCTTAAAGAGAAGCAACAAGTTCCTCATCTCATCATCCGTTTCTCCATGTGGAGAAATAATGTCTGAGAAATAGAATCACCTGCTCACATATGAGCTCAACATACAATCAAAAGCTGGGTTTCCAGGGTTATTGATCATGTGCAGAATTTACACCTAAGTGTCTGTGAAGATCCCCAGTCATCCAGGTGAGGTTATCTGGAAGTTGAGTCATGGCAACTGTACTTCTTTCTTGTGACATCGAAACATTTCGCCAACAAAGCTACTTGGATGAGCAGTGTAACATTTCGATCTCTCAAGAAAAGAAGTCCAGTTGCCATGACTCAACTTCCAGATTACAACTAAGTGGAACTTCCCCTCTTAGAGATGTTGCTCTCGACATGGAAAAAGCAGTGGAGAAAGAGAGCAGGGTTTGTTGCTGTTTTCTAATCATGTTTATAAGGTAGGAAATGAAGAATGAATTGTTCATGATTCACTGTGTGGAAGACTGTACATTGTGACATTATGATTCAGTATGTTGCCTAAATGAAAAAGGAATTTTATAAGAAATTATTTTTTTCAGTAGCAGTATCCCTGATATAGTTTCTGAGGAAATGTCTACTGAACCACCCTGACTACTCCTGTGAGATCAGTTTCAGCTTATGTTCCTTGGTAATATAAACAGAGTTCTTAGAGGACTACGTTTGAATGCCTATATGCTTGACCCTTGTCTATCAGATTTATATCCCACCCCCCAAATGGGACTTAAGGCAACTAAGTGGGACTCATGGGAGTCTGACAATCAGATAATCAGAGGATGATCTTTGTATATACATTACAAGGGATCTGGAAGTTGAATCATGGCAACTGGACTTTGTAAAGATGTGATTTATCCAATTTATCCAATTTATATAATGTATTCAATATCAATATGCTGTATTCTGTATAATCAAAATGTATAATCAAAATGTATCCCAATTAAATGCATTAACACAGAACAGGAATAAAATGACCAAGAGTGACCAAAAGATGACCTAGAGTGAAGACCAGTTTCACTTCTGGTTTTGGAAGATCATCTCAGTGCCTCTTGAAAAATGAGGAAGTGGGGTCACAAAGAACCTGTTTTGTGCTGAGCATGTTGAAAATGTGACTGGGTAAAGTCAGGTCAATGTGCTAATGCCTGCAATAATAAAAAAGCAGGAAGTAAAAATGGAATTCTACAACCACGCCCCTTCAGAGTCTAAAGAGGACACTTGAGTGTATAAAAATCATGTAGAAGTATGATTGGGGTCTCAGGCTGTTGGAGAACGCATAGCCTTGTTCCTCCAATAACATGAGTACCCCAGTCAACTGAGTTATGTGTGTTTTGCCTTATATCTGTCTTTCATTTGCTTAATAAATTTGCTGCTTTGCTTTAATTTGGCCTAAGTGTGCTCTGTGTCTCTTGTCCTATTGGACAACAAAATACCATCTTTACAACTTCTTTTCTTGAGAGACTGAAATGTTTCACTGCTCATCCAAACAGCTTTGTCAGTCTGAGGTACTCTAGTTGGGAGTAGAGATGGGCACAAAATGAAACTTTTAATTCATTTTGTTATTTGTTACTAATTTTGTTAACTAATGAAATGAATAATGAACCAACCCATCAAAGAAAAACAAAACAAAACAAAATGGAAATTTCTGTTTCATTCACTTTGTTTTTCGTTACCCCTCCTACCTTGTCGCCACCGCCAAAGTCCTCCTGGTCCTGCAACTCTGGGGAAGCTGCCGCCTGTAGAGCCACTGGCCCCAAGCCAATGTCTCAAAAAGCCCCCAGCTGGGGGCTTTTAAAAATAAAATAAAAATTTAAATAATAATAAAAAAACCACCGCTGACCTGGGCCCAGGAGCCACATGGTTGGTGCTCTAAAACAAAACAAAACCAAAAAAACGAGCACCGACCTGGCCCCAGTGGCAGCGTAGTCGGTGCTCTAAAATAAAATAAAATAAAATAAAATAAAATAAAATAAAATAAATGAGGCACTGGCCCAAGCCAGTGCCTCAAAAAGCCCCTGCCCACCACCGCCAGGATTGCTGCCACCGGTAAGTCAGACTCGAACCAGTTCGGGTTTGTACAATTTTTTAAAAAAAAATACAAGCCCGAACCAAACCAAGGGTGAGCCAGAAATAGAATGAACCGAACCATTGGTTTTGTGTTTTGTGCTCACCTCTAGTTGTGAGTTCTCCAGTTTATAGTTCACATTGACCTCATATCACCCTGGTCTGAAATAGGCTCATAAGATGAATAATGGCCTGAAAAGGCTCATTAGGTGGACAATGGCCTAAGGTGCATGAAAGACCCACCTTTCACAGACAAATTACAGGGGATGTTTGTCTAATATAAAATGTGACAGAATGGAGTTTAGGGAAGTTGGAGGAAACTACATATACCATTACTGTACCTTTATGTTTGTACAACATGAGTGGGGCTGTTAATGGTAAGACCTTTTAGAAGTCACTAATTCACGATGTTGCACTGGTTAGAAAAAACTCAACATCAGCAACAAACCCTAAAATCCTCTCAGACAACAGAGTCAGTGGCCATTTTGCCTGAGAGTTTCTGGGAACTGTAGTTCAAAATCTAACATTTCCACTGTGTGGTAGAAAGCATTTTCTACAATATCCCCCCTGACTTTGAAAACCCCTCCCTCCCGAATTCTTTGGCTGAACTGACTTGTATGTGCTTTGGAACCAGTATGAATGGTTTTCTAGAAAAACAAATGGTTTTTTGCTTTTATTTATCTCTGATTGTTTAGCTGCTCCTCTTGAATATATCATTTTGCTGTTAGCATATGTCATATTATTTACACCATGTATATTTCTCCAATATCATCAGATAGCTTTACTAGATAAATAAATGCATAAATGCTTCATATTTTGAATAATCTTGCATTCAAAGCAATAGAGGTGATAGCAAATGAATGATAATTCCTAAAATTGAGTTCTTTAAAAAGTGAATGGGGTTGGAATTTGGGGCAGGACTGTGGCATTGAGCAAAGGGCGAGGAATGCCAGTTTCCTAATCCAAAATATCTTGCAACATTGCTCTTTGCCAACAAAGCCAAAGATACAAGTCCTTGTGGGATAAACCAGAGCTCTAGGAGGTGCTCCAGATTGGATCCTTCCAAACAACCCATGGATGGCCTGGTCATGGATCCCATGGCACCTTTTGTAGCCACAGCTCATGGGCAAATGTGCAATAAAGCAGGCTAGCAAAGTCATGGAGAGAGTAAATCAAAATTAAATTGAAATTCTGTCTGCTGAGTGCCAGTTCAAACTTTATAATCAGCGGATGGGTCAACGTCTGGAAAAGCAACTGTTCCATTTCTGACTGCCAAGCTTGAAACACTCAAGTAGGGCCTGCCTTTCAAAAAAAAAAAAAAAACCCAACAAACTGTTGAGTGCTTCCAATGTGTGTATGTGTGAAGAGGGAGGGACACACGCCCTGGAACAGCATTTAATGAAATCCATCCAAAATCAATGGCTGCTTTAAATAATATTGGTTCGGTTTCCAGAAACACAGGGAAACGGTTGCTGCTTTTGATTTCAGAAAGAGGTGTTGATACTCCACACTTACTAATCTGAGAGGATGTCACTTCATTTGCCTTGTAAAAGGGGCCTGTGTGGTTAGGATGTGGTCTGCTATCTTTTCATTGCCCAGGTTCCTTTCTGAGCTGTATTTCCCAGCTATAGTGGAGCTATGTTAGAGTGTTCAAGGTTTTCATAAAGATTTTACTGAACTAAAGCTGCTGTTAGGCAGCTAAAAATTAGTATGCATCTCTCCCCCTCCCATCTTTTGCATTGTTAGGCCACTAGGGACAAGCTGTCAAGTGAAGTGCTTCTATTTCTGATGCAAATTAATGCATTAATAAACTCTTCTGGTCATTTGCAAGGAGCTTCTTTGATGTTTGCAGTTTCCTTGCTCCCAATATTCTTGAACTAGGTTTGGAATGCTGTACCTCAGAATGCAGAAATCTGAGAATGACCCGATTCAGATAGATGGGTCAATATAAGCCTAGATTTCTCCCTGAATATGTGAACATATTTCTGGGAGACTGAAAAGCTTAGAGCTTATTTCTAGACCTTTATCTTCAATGTACATTCAATATTCCTGAGAAAACAAATTGGGAGGTCTGTTCCACACTTGTAGTGGACAAACTGCACAAGTACAAAACACACTTGTTAGAATCCCAGTTTTGGAAACAGGCTACCTCCCTCTTCCTAGAAGCTAGCTAACTCAAAAAAGGGTGGGAGGGAAGTGTCCCTGAAAATCAGAGAGAGAGAGAGAGAGAGAGAGAGAGAGAGAGAGAGAGAGAGAGAGAGAGAGAGACCCCTATTGGCATTCTTCCATCTTACTGTACCACAGCCTATGCAATTTATACGAGTCTATCCTTCTGAATTTTTAGCAAGCATCTATTGTGGGGAAAAGACATCCTGGAAATTGGATGTGAAGATCAGCGAGAGCATTTTTGGTGGCTGCTATCAGGAACTGGAATTCCCCCAGAAGGGAGACCAGGTGGCTTCTTGCCTGTTGTCAGGGGGAAATCTTTCTCTGTAAGCTGATTTTTAAGAAATCATTGATTGCTAAGGATTGGCTTTTTAAAACCTTCTAATACGTTTTACATAATCTTAAATGTTATTGCTGCTGCTTTTAATTCAGAGGGTATTTTAACACAATGGTCAATTTAACTGTTTTTGTGTTTTAAGGCTTTGTATTTGTTGCTATATTTACTCTTCAAATATTAGGTAAGCTGTCTTGAGTCATGTTATTAACAAAAAAAAACTGAGATATACATAAAGGGAAGGAATAAATGTTTTTTCTCTCCAGTTGTTTGTGCCTCAAGTAGACTCGATCTTTTATGTAGTAATCACCATGGATTATATTTCATGAGTCATCCTTTTCTGCAACCTGGACAGTTTCAGAAGAATTAACACTGGATTTTCTTTTGAGCCGAACAATTGTGTAGGTAGCATAGCATGGAGGTGTGTGGTTTGCTCCAAATTATCTCAGATCACAGGATTCTTAAATCTGAGGTCACTGGATCAAGTTACAGTTCTACTTGACTGGATGCTCAAATGAGGAAGCAAATTTAAAGTTGTGCACAGTGATGGAGGAGGAGGAGAGTTGATTTTTGTGTGTACGGTGGTTCGGGCACTCATTTCCATATATCACCAACAACACATCTCACTGGCTAAGTGCAAAGGTGCTTTTAAGTCATTAGTACTTGTGCAACGTTGACCCTCAAAGAGAAAGGAGAAGGGACTGGGGTGCAGTGGCACCACCTCCAGCCAGGCAAAGAGCGGATCATCAATACAGCATCAGAACAGATCTTCTTGTTGAAGATGTTTTGGAGGCAGTGACACACAGCTCGGGGGGCGGGGGAGAGAACCCTCTTTGGGATTCCAATGAGCCTTTCACTGGCATGGCAGTGATATGAAACTGGGGGGGAAATGATCTACGTTGTGTGCTGCAATGTGGGTTCTAAGCTGACCATCACATTTTATTGTCTGCTTGACCACTGGATTGCTGCATTATCCATGTTCACCAGATTTCAGTCCCATTTGACTAGATTCTTCTTACGACTAATCTATCTTAGAAGCAGTTCAAGATCTCAGTCCAATCCTTGCCTGCCCTTCTTTTGTGACATTGCATGGGTTCATCTCTATGACAATAAAAGGCTCTGTTCATATGCCATTACAAAGGTTTGCGTCCCTCAAATTCACATTGTTTGTCTCACTCTGTACAAGGGGTTGCCCCATGACATCACAATCATTCACCTCCTATGACATCACCAAGCTCCCTCACACACTCCATTTCAGGTATTGGCCTTGGAACCTTGGAGAATGGGGTGCTGCTTATCTGACAACCTTATATGAGCACTACTACCCCCCAGAAACAATGAGGAATAAGAAAGGCAAAACACAAATGCAGCAAAAAACCAAAACTTTTCCTAATGATATCATGAGTGAGAAGACAATAGGCCTCTGTGGGGGATAATCAACCACAGGAATAATACATTACAGTGGATCCTTGTATAACAGTTTGTATAACATAAAATCTGTACAACATAAAAAATTCTGGAGATAGGGAAATTTGCTTAACAGAATCACCTATGGGGCAAATCCATACAACATAAAACTGGTAGCGATTAGAGATAATTCAATTTTCAATGCATTCCTATGGGAAATTTGTATAAAGGAAAATTTGCTTATCAGAAGTTCATTTGCAACAAATTAATTTCTTTATACAAGGTACCACTGTATATTGTTAGTAGGTAGCAACCATAAAAATGTTATTAGAAACTCTGGACTTCACAGTTGCTTGTTTCTAACAATTGTTTTATTTTATTTTATTTTGCTTTTTTTAAACAATGACATTATCTTCCCAATGTACTGGTATATATCAGTCTGTACAAGTGCATGGCCGTAGGATACTTCATGGACAAAAGATGGTGTAGGTTTTCTGCAGGTATACAATTTTATTAATGTAGAAGCCAGTGCATTACAACACCTTCTTTAAAACAAATCAGAATGTTTATTTTAGATGCAGCTAATAAATGCGATACAAGTTTCTTATGTAAATAACCCACACATTGTACAGTATTCATAGTTCCATATCCCACTTAACTCTCCTAGAGAACAAAGAGTCTAAGTCTGATGTCATAAGTAGGATGAAACTCTTTGAAAACTGCAGAAGAGTAAAATAAAAAAGGACTGTAGCTAGAAAGTGAGGGGGGCAGGTGAGCAGAAGGAACCAGGGAAAGCTATGTTCTATGGATGAGTTTCTCCTGGGAACTAGCTTAGATGGTGCCGTTTGAAGTGTTTGGTGAATATTAATAAGACACATTGATTTTTTCTCACAGGTTTATTTTCCTTGTACATCTTTTCCTTCTCTGCAAAATGTAAAGGGGGAAAAGGGAGCAAGATGAGCTGTGGTCAACGGCAGTATAGAATATAGAAAATATTTGAAATAATATCCAAGATTCACCTTAATGGGAAGGAGGGTCATGCAAAGGCCACTTGGCCCTTTCACAAGTAAAGCCAGAGTAACCGCAGGATTCTGGAATCCCAATGGCTACAAAGCTTATTGAGATGCAATTGATAGTGAAGGGCTTTGGAACATAAGAGGGCAAAGACCCCAGGAGATGGGGAAAATGGATAGGTATGTCCATGATGGCTAAGCATTGAAAGAAACCCTAGTGAGACTGAACAGGGGTGGAATCCAGCTCCAGCACAACCTATCTAGTTGTTTTAAAGGGCGAGCCTGCCTCTTTATCTTTGGAATCTTTACAACCTTACATGCTGCCTCCAGTAGGTGTGGCTGGGAGGGAACCTTTCTGGGCTGGAGTGAATGCCAATCTATTCAGAACTAATCAATCATTCCTTAACCCCTCTGAATTTCTGCTAGGTTGTTTTTCTTTCCTTTTCTTTAGTCTTTTCAAAGCTGAGGATGTTGAGTTTTGCTGTTGAATTGTTCACAATTGTAAGTAATGAAGTGTTTTATTCTTTCTATTACAAATGTTTCAAGCAGAGTCCCTGGGATTTTAAGTGCCAGTTATTGAGACAGTGGCAGACTTTCTGAAGAACCTATGCCTATATTACTGATTGAATCTCTGTACTTCTTTCTATTACACAGCACAAAGGAATTTTACTAGAAATTCAAAACTTTACAACAGTTATTACTGTCTTGGAGTCTCAGTATTTAAAGGTCTATAGTCTACAGTCATTACTAAATACTCTAATTTAGTAATGACTGTATACTCTAGTAGATAAATTTTAGGTATTCTTATTAATTAAAGTATATCACACAGTAGGAGGGACATGCAACTTGACCTAGTCTACTTTGGAATCCAGATTGCCTCTGATCTTTTTCTCATACTTGTTTGGGACATCCCTTGTTAAAACCTAAACTGAAGCCCTACAAAAATGATTCAAGATGTAACTTTGGTTTTGAGACACCCACACCCACTGTTGCACAAGGACAAGAAACTTTTTGCATTATTCCCTCAGGGAATTGGATTGTGCTGATGAGATGTTGGCAATGCTAGATGCCACATTGCTGGTCTTCTTCCATGCAAAATTAGAACTCCATACCAGAGCTGAAGATACCATGTAACTATCAAAGATCAATAAGAACAATTTTTAATAGCACAAACTTGGGAGCCTACTGGGAAGAGGATCATATAAGACTTGCCCTTTACATCTAGCCATCACAGCACAAAAAGCTTAATAGTATGTGGCGGTTGATGGCCAAGATGTTCTACAGGGCACCCTCATTCACAGTTGTTGAAAAACAGCCCTCACAATTGGTTTGCATTTTGGGTGCAAAGTGGTTAATTGAATTTTTTTAAAAAAGAGTCAGCTTCTAGGATTTTCCCTTACATGGTGTCACTTTGATAATGGTATTGAGAAAAGGATATCCTGTAGACCAGTGGTTCTCAGCCTGTGGGTCCCCAGATGTTCCTGGACTGCAACTGCCAGAAGCCTCCACCACTCGCTGTGCTGGAAGGGGTTTCTGGGAGTTGCGGCCCAGGAACATTGGGCAGCCCCACAGATTGAGAATCACTGCTGTAGACCATCTTGACTGCTCCCATTGGTGTTGTCAACATCCAGGTTGCCTTTTGCTATGCAAATTTTGACACACATATTTTCCTATGGCCAAGGTGGGCATGATATTGTCCAGAAATATTGGGCCATTTCCTGGCTTCTTAAATTGTTTATATTTATAAACTTGAGGGTTTTTTTTAAAAAAAGAATTGAATTTATCTCGATACCAGACCTCTGAAGGAAGAAGAACTTCTCAACCAAGTGACTCTTTTGATGTCCCAGTTATCAGTTCTGCATTATTTTACGGACAGCATCCTAATCATAATGTTCATTGAGCCCATACGATAGTTACAAACACTTAGCAAAACAACCATCTATGTAATTTTTTGAATGCAGGGTTTTTTTTTTTTTTTAATGTTGCTGTGTTATACTTCAGCAGATGAAATCTGTTTTCTAGTGTATCTAAGAATAAACATGTTACAGCCTTCCTGGCATTTATAAAGGAACTAAGCAAAATATTGAACCTCTTTACCAGTCTTATGATTTGTTATTAATTTTCAGCAACTTTGTATGAAGGGAAATAAAGGGATGAGAAAATGATTCATGTACTGAGAAGTAGGCAAACTAGGACCAAGCAGTGACTTTAAATTGGACATTAAACTAATCCAGGGCTATACCTTAATAAAGGCTAGGGCTGGGAATTCTTATGGATTTTCTAGCTCATTTCTGGGATGACAGAGAAATGCAATAAATGTTCTATTACTTACACAAGCTGCTAGTTTTCAGAAAATTAGTCACCAGTGACCTTTTACCCTTTGTCTTGCTCTCCTCCACAGTAAAAGCACCTGATCTGAATCAAATACAACTCCAGGCTGATTTGATGGAGTTTCTCTAGTTTATGCAATTAAACACACAATTATT
The DNA here is from genome assembly GCA_029282475.1 of Phrynocephalus forsythii. Classification (NCBI taxonomy): domain Eukaryota; kingdom Metazoa; phylum Chordata; class Lepidosauria; order Squamata; family Agamidae; genus Phrynocephalus; species Phrynocephalus forsythii. Next base: position 65,867,269 of record JAPFRF010000007.1, on the reverse strand, counting down.
ACATTCTTAGATTGTCATTATTAAGATTTTTTAACATTTGTTTGATCACCATTTCCAGATTTTTTTAAAAAAATCAAATCTAACCTGCATCAAATCAAGATCATATATCATAAAAGGCTAAATTGTTACAAAGAATTAAAAATTATATGATGGCTTCTTTTTATTTTTATTTTTATTTTCAAAATAAGAACATTGAAGAATAAGATTTTCATTAAATATGGTGATTATTGAAATCCAAACCTTTATATAAAGTGGAATAGGACCCATAGACTCTTGGGGGGAAATGGACATAGAGAGTGTTTATGTTGTTTAGCACGCACACCAACTCCATGGTGGAATTATATTGATTAGTTTTCCAGTTAGCAGGTAGACCTCCTTCTGACCCTATTTTAAGGGTCACTAGATCATAATGCGGTAGCACTAAGAGAGTGATGTCCCTCCCATATTGGTTTCTGAGAAAAATATGGACCTAGGATAGGAGAAGATCACATTCTCATTTATTTATTTATTTATTTGAGGGCATAAATGCATACATAAATTGCAATGTAATAACCTGTGGCTGTGGAATATATGATATGGGAGTGGGAAATTAATCCAAGCTTCAGCACAGAGAGGCATCTAGAAATTGAACCTTGATCAACATTGGTCCGTTTTGTCTGGATCATAGAATATAACAACTCTCCTGGTTAAAGTCAAACTTTATTTATTTATTTATTGCAGAGAGAAATTTATTTTGCATGATAACATCAGGATATTTTTCTGTACATATTCTGTACAATCTGGAACATGAAAGAGCACAAAACAGTATCTTGACCACCCTATTTGTCTGGATGTCTACCAGACATGCCACTTATTATGTGGTAAATAATTTGTGTTAATGCTTAATGCCCGAGTTCATAGCTGACATTTTCCATGGCAGGTGTGCAGTGCTGCAGAAAAGGCAAAGAACAAGGAAAGAAAGCTCCCTAAAGAATGCTTTTAGGTGCTATTTTTAATTGTTATTTGAAGCTTACAGTTGACCTGAGTTCCGCAAAGGCACGAAGTCTGGTCGCATGGACTCAAATATCCGCTCCCTCACGCTGGACCTTCCAGTATGTCTTTGAACTCTGTGTTCTCTGAACGTGTTGTAATTGAAGGAGAGCACATGGATAGTTGGTAGGAGTGGAATTTTTTGAAAAAAATATATATGAAATAAAAGGTTTAGTTTCCAGCAGTTCCAGCAGCTGTCGCATCTGTCTCTGAATTTCCTTAACTGAAATGCAAGCAGGAAAAGAACAATGAGGGACGTATTACCAGGACAGTTATCATTGACTGAGATTTTTGTTTATTGTTTTAAGTTCCAAGCCTTAGCTCAAGAAGGTTGGGAACAAAATGGCTCCCTGTTTGCTTTGTGAACATGAATCTGCTCAGCAAGGCATGGAGATAGGAAGCACGGTTGTAGTCAAGCTTCACCTGTGGTGGTGAAGATAGAGTGTAAACATGGGGGGGGATGAGCTTTTTGGCAGATTTGGTGGCACACCAAAGAGAAACATTCACCTTTTGGAATGGAATTACATGCAGAGTTGCTGCAGAATCAATGATTTTGAGCTGTGGTACTGGATCAGAGACTTGAGAGTCCCCTGGACTGCAAGGAGATCAAACCTATTCATCCTGAAAGAAATCAACCCCAAATGTTCATGCAGGCACACGTGCATAAAAATTAATACCCTCATCCATAATTCAGATAAAAACACAATGGTCTTATTTTCCATTTAGCATCCTTGTTGCTTGTCTGCTTTTTTTTTATGCTGAGGGCCACTACTTCTCTTCTCCTTTCACCAGCTTCCAAAATCTTTTAATACACTCTTTCCTTTTCCACTTAAGAAGGATGTATTATATTCACTCACTCTGGTTCAGTTGCCAGTTTTGCAGTCTGCATATTATTTATAAACTCAAATGACTTTTGATGAAGAGCGAAATGTGTTACCATGCTAACAATGCCCCTAAAGCATTCAGCCTGTGGGCAAACAGCTGGTCCTTCTCCAAACTTGTGCACAATACAGGTATCACTGAACAGACTGTCATTACGTCCAGCATGTGTGGCTTCAGTGATGAAAGCAAAAAGCCAGCTGTTAGGTGGCTAGAGAGAATATTTTCCAAATGCATTGCCACATACTTGACACTGTGCAATATACAAGTGAACTTAAATTCATAAACTACTGTCAGTCCAGATCAACATGAGTCCATGGGTTTTTTGACCATCAGGAGAAATTTCCAACTTTTTTTCCAACTAGGGGTGTTTCAGAGTGAGCTGGCAAAAATCTAATGTGTGTATAGATGTATTTATTGGAGAGCACATATCTATATGGCCTAATTTTAAAGGTAATATACTTCCTTCTGATGTCAGACTTGACTGTGTATACTTTAATTGTCAGAAGAAAAAAATACATCTATGTAGTCTCCAATAATACCATGTTTTCTTCCCTCAAAAAAGAAAGGAGCTTTCAAAACAAGGGCCTCATAATTGTGGCTTTGCCAATGCCAATGCTACCAATCATGAGGGTACTATGCTCCATGTAAGAATGCTCCTTGTGATTTTCCTGCCCCATTGGCCTTAAATGTCACCAGTTACTATTTATTTATTTATTTGTTGGTTGGTTGGTTGGTTGGTTCATAGAATCATAGAATCATAGAATACTACCCATCTGGCTACAAGGCAACTCTGAGTGGTTCACAGCATAATAAAACAACAAATAACACTTTAAATGGCTACAAGGTGGCAGCCTCAGGCATAGATTATCTGCTACTCATCAGGGTGTGCTTTCCAAAGTATCCAGACAAATAAAAAAGCCTTCACCACCAAGGCCATAGCTAACGACCCATTCTTGATAGGTTTCAGCACCTTGTGCCATTGTTCACCTTAAGGCTATGGATACTATTGTCTCCCTAACGAGCCTATTCAGGCCATTGTTCATCTTATGAGCCTAATTCAGACCAGGGTGACAAGAGGTCAAAGCTGACTATAAGATGGAGGACTCGCACTAGATGTATTCAGACTGATGAAGCTGTTTGGATGAGCAGCGAAACGTTTCTCTCTTCAAAAAAAAAGATGTCCAATAGCCATGACTCAACTTCCAGATAAAATCACCTGGATGACTGAGAATCTTCACAAACACTTTAAATGATTTCACAATAGAATGACAATATTTGGAGGTTGAGTCATGGCAACTGGACTTCTTTTCCTGAGAGATTGAAATATTTTACCGCTCATCCAAAGAGCTGTTTGGATGAGCAGCGAAACGTTTCAATTTCTCAAGATGAGAAGTCCAGTTGCCATGACTCAACTTCCAGATAAACTCACCTGGATGACAGAGAGAATCTTCACAGGCATAGAATAACAGTACAAAATCAAATTAAATGTATCAGTCAACTAGAACTAAAATTTCAGGATAAAAACAATTAATAGAAAACAAGATGATATCCAAGTGTGTTTCTATGCCACAGGAAGCTGTACTTGTCATACTTGTAACACAGAGAAAAAGTGACTGCTCATGAAGGAAGTGTACAACATTTCAGCTCTTTCACTTAGGAAAAAAAGTTGAGTATGGGGACAATAAAAGACGAGAAAGATATGATACAGAGATATACAAGTATGCTTGATATAGAGAAAATGGTTAGAAAATCTGAGATAATCTTATTAAGGTGAATGGTGGAAGGTCAACAACAGACCAAAAGAAATGCTTCTCCACATAGCACATAGTTAAACTATGGAATTTCCTACCACAGGTTAGTCATCAATTTAGCATAGATCTAAAAGAGGATTAGCCAGTTCTTTACCAATTAACAGACAATAGTTACCAGTCATAATGACTATGCATTATCTCAAGTATCAGAGAGAGTATTAATTCACAGCCATCATACAGGATACAGCAACAAGACCAATACTGTGTTCTGAAGGCAATATCTGCTTCTGCTTTAACCAAAACTTGTCATCCAAGCAAAGTTCTAATGGCTAGTTTGACAGACTCCTGGGCAGTGAAAAATTAGGTGGTGCCCAATAGTAACCACAGCAGATTAACTTGTATAAAGTTGCAGCTTACTGTGAACTTGTTAGAGTCATTAAGTTAATGTTGAACTAACTACTCTTTTCCATATTTAATTACACAGTGTCAAAATTTGTGACTGACAACATTTAACATTTAGATCACTGCAATTATTGAATTATTGGAACAAAAGGAAACTCCCTTATAAGATTCAAAATATAGCGTCACTTCACTCTGTATTTGTATTGTTTGTCTGTTAGGTTTTTTTCCATTTCTGGAACTGTGTTTACTCTTCTATGGTAATGTTTTTCTCTCTTGTCCGAATACAGTCCGTAGAGCTGATGCATGTTATCTGCTCTTGAACAGAAGCAATTCCTGTGGTGTGGGTATTCAGGACCAGAAGCACCAGATAGTGTTACAAATTCACTTAGTGACTTATAAAGGTATCACCTAGCCCAGTGATGGCGAACCTTTTAGAGACCAAGTGCCCAAACTGTGATTCAAAAACCCACTAATTTTGCGCAAAGTGCCAGTACAGCAATTTAACCTGAATACAGGTGGCTGTGAAGGGGTGATATTGGATGCCCACAGAAAGGGCTCCGAGTGCCACCTTTGGCACCTTTGCCATAGATTCACCAACACTGACCTATCCTATCCTTGTAATGAGTCAAGTCTCTCAGTCCTCTTCTGGCAGAGCAGCAGAGAGGAAGGAGCTGGTCAGAGGAGCACAGAACAAAGGGCAGAGCTAACTTCTTCTTTTTGCAGGAGCAAGGGGCGGAGTTTTAGCTTTAAATAGCTGCTACCAGCAGTCTCTCAGTCCTCTTCTGGCAGAGCAGCAGAGAGGAAGGAGCTGGTCAGAGGAGCACAGAACAAAGGGCAGAGCTAACTTCTTCTTTTGCAGGAGCAAGGGGCGGAGTTTTAGCTTTAAATAGCTGCTACCAGCAGTCTCTCAGTCCTCTTCTGGCAGAGCAGCAGAGAGGAAGGAGCTGGTCAGAGGAGCACAGAACAAAGGGCAGAGCTAACTTCTTCTTTTTGCAGGAGCAAGGGGCGGAGTTTTAGCTTTAAATAGCTGCTACCAGCAGACGCGTGCGTGCAAACTAAAAAAAAAAATCTGGGTTTAATTGAGTTCCCAAGCCAAGCAACTCCTCAGGAGGTCCTACACTTCCTGACGTGCTTGTAGTTGGAGTAGAGGTCCTTTAGCGGCCCCTACACTGTTAGATTTTGACTAAACAATAAAAGAAGTAAAGAGTCTTACTAGATTAAAAAAAAAAAAAGTGCAAGTTTACATTTTTGAGACCTTGAATACATTTTATTGTAATAGTTAAAATGGAGTTGCAGGGAGCAGCTGTAGTTACCTGCAGTACTTGTGCCATGTCTGTTATCTTGACAGAGCGTGTGCAGAACTACATCTACTGCAAGTGCAAGCTGGTAGCGCTATTGGAAGAGAAGGTCCAGCAGCTAGAGGCTCGCATAGTGGACCAGCAACATATTAAGGAGCTTGAGCAGTTCCTGGACAGAGCAGAAGAGACTATCCAGGTCCAAGAAGAGACAGGGCACACTTCAGAGGAGGAAGTCACTCCCCCAACTCAGGAGGTGGATGGGTGGAGGAATGTGACTCAAAGGAGTAGAAGGCCAAGGCATCGCTCAGAGAGTCTCATCTTGCACAATCAATTTGAAGCTCTTTCCCTCTGCACACCTCATGAGGCACACATAGAGGAAGAAGTGGTTCCGCCGGAGGATCTCTCCCTCATCACTATTGATGACATACAAGATCAGGTACATGTTGATGAGCAGGCTGCAGGAGAGAAGCTCATGGTGCTAGGGGATTCTATCATTAGAAATACGGAGGGATGGATTTGTGAGGAGCATGATAACCGGATGGTCACTTGCCTGCCGGGTGCAAAGGTTGCAGACATCACCAGAAATATAGATAGCTTGTTAGAGAGAACTGGGAAGGAGCCAGTGGTCATGGTACACATCGGTACCAATGATGTCGGGAAGGCCAAGCAGTCAGTCTTGGAAGCCAAATTCAGGTTGCTAGGTAGAAGATTGAAGTCCCGGGCTTCCAAGGTAGCATTTTCAGAAGTGCTACCTGTTCCTCGTGCAGGTCCCGCCAGGCAGGCAGAACTCAGAAGCCTCAATGCGTGGATGAGGCGATGGTGTCGAGAGGAGGGCTTTAGATTTGTCAGGAACTGGAGAACATTTTGGGACAAGCCAAACCTCTTCAGGAGGGATGGGTTGCACTTGAATCATGATGGGACCAGATTGCTGGCACTCAACCTCAAAAAGGCAGCAGAGCAGCTTTTAAACTGATAACTGGGGGAAAGCCGACAGGAGCTGTGTGGCATTGAACACCTCATCCTCGGGAATGAGGTTGGAGAGGGTAGAGAATCACATAGAGATGACATAGCAAGTATTAACACTGGCAGAATAGCGGAATGTGACAGTTCGTCTACTGAAAATAAAAGCTGTGGGGGAGAAGAACAAGGCAGCAGCTGTTGCGGGACCCACTGTACAAGTGCTTTACGCCAATGCTCGAAGCCTCCGAGCAAAGATGGGAGAACTTGAACATCTGGCAGCTAGTGATAACATTGATATAATAGCCATAACAGAAACCTGGTGGAATGTGGAGAACCAGTGGGACACAGCAATCTCAGGCTATAAACTCTATAGAAGGGATAGAGAGGGGCGGGTTGGAGGAGGAGTGGCCATCTATGTCAAAGAAGGCATAAAATCCAGCAGAATGGAGATTGACAGAGGGTCTGACTCCGCCATAGAATCACTGTGGGTTAAACTACCAGGTCCAAAGAGTGATATGATAGTTGGAGTATTCTATCGTCCACCAGATCAAAAACTTGAGGGGGACCTTGAAATGAGGAGAGAAATCATGGAGGTGGCTAAGAGGGATAGGATAGTAATCATGGGGGACTTTAATTATCCCCACATTGACTGGGCCAATGCGAGCTCCGGGCAAGAAAGAGAAACTGGGTTTCTCGACTTGCTGAATGACTGTGCCTTAGAGCAACTTGTCATGGAGCCCACCGAGAACAGGCAACTCTGGATCTAATATTGTGTGATACTCAGGATCTCGTCAGGGATGTGAATGTCACTGAGCCTCTGGGGAACAGTGACCATGCTGCAATTACCTTTGCCATGCATGTCGGAGGAAGAGTGTCAACCAAATCAGACATAAAAACCCTTGATTTTCGAAGGGCAAACTTCCCTCAGATGAGGAAACTAGTTAGAGAGAAACTGAAGGGGAGGGTTAGAAGAATCCAATCTCTTCAGAGTGCATGGAGCCTGTTTAAAACAACAATAATAGAGGCCCAGCACAAGTGCATACCACAAAGAAAGAAGAGCTCATTTAAGTCCAAGAGGACACCGGCATGGTTAATTGAGTGGAGTTTAAAGCACAAGGAGAGGTCCTTCTGTAAATGGAAATCCTCCCCAAATGAGGAAAATAAAAAGGAACACAAACTCTGGCAAAAGAAATGTAAAAAGATGATAAGGAGGCAAAGAAAGACTTTGAGGAACGCATGGCTGCAATATAAAGGGTAATAATAAAAGCTTCTTTAAATATGTTAGAAGTAGAAAACCTGCCAGAGAACCAATTGGGCCTCTGGATGGTGAGAGAAGGTTAAGGAGGACTTGGACATTGCAGAGAAATTGAACGAGTTCTTTGCGTCTGTCTTCACGACAGAGGACCTTGAGCGGATTCCGCTGCCTGAGCCGCCCCTCTTGACTAAAGAATTAAATCAAATACAGGTTAAAAGAGAGGAGGTTTTAGGACTAATTGATAAATTGAGGATTAACAAGTCACCGGGCCCAGATGGCATCCACCCAAGGGTTATTAGGGAACTGAGAAATGAAATTGCAGATCTCTTAACGGTAATATGCAACTTGTCTCTTCAAACGCCACAGTGCCGGAGGACTGGAGGATAGCGGATGTCACACCAATTTTTAAAAAGGAAGGAGGGGGACCCAGGAAACTACAGGCCAGTTAGCCTTACATCTGTCCCAGGGAAGATGGTGGAAGGCCTCATCCAAGAGAAAATCTTAAAACACATAAAAGAACAAACCTTGCTGAGAGAAAATCAGCATGGCTTCTGTAAGGGTAAATCTTGTCTTACAAACCTTTTAGAATTTTTTGAAAAGGTCAGCAGGCACGTGGATTTGGGTGAACCGGTGGATATAGTCTATCTGGATTTTCAAAAGGCTTTTGACACAGTCCCTCACCAAAGGCTGCTGAGAAAATTGCATAGTCAGGGGATAAGAGGGCAGGTCCTCTTATGGATTGAGAACTGGTTGAGATCCCGGAAACAAAGAGTAGGTGTCAATGGGAAATTTTCACAATGGAGAGAAGTGAAAAGCGGTGTGCCCCAGGGCTCGGTCCTGGGACCGGTGCTTTTCAATCTGTTCATAAATGACCTGGATACAGGGATAAACAGTGTGGTGGCCAAGTTTGCAGATGACACAAAACTTTTCCATGTGGTAAAAACCAGAGAAGATTGTGAAGAGCTCCAGAAGGATCTCTCCAAACTGGGGGAGTGGGCTGAGAAATGGCAAATGCGTTTTAATGTAACCAAATGTAAAGTAATGCATATTGGGGCAAAAAATCCAAACTTCATCTATCAACTCATGGGCTTTGAGTTATCCGTGACGGATCAGGAAAGAGATCTTGGTGTGTTAGTGGACAGCTCCATGAAGGTGTCTCCCCAATGTGTGGCAGCAGTGAAGAAGGCCAATTCCATGCTAGGGATTATCAAAAAGGGGATGGAAAATAAAACAGCCAACATTATAATGCCATTATACAAAACAATAGTAAGGCCCCACCTGGAGTATTGTGTACAATTCTGGTCACCGCATCTCAAGAAAGACATAGTGGAACTGGAAAAGGTGCAGAAGAGAGCGACTAAAATGATTACTGGGCTGGGGCACCTCCCTTATGAAGAAAGGCTAAAACAATTGGGCCTCTTCAGTCTGGAAAAAAGGCGCTTGAGGGGGGATATGATTGAGACATACAAAATAATGCTGGGTATGAGTAAAGTGGATAGAGGGGAGCTCTTCTCCCTCTCTCAAAATACCAGAACTAGGGGACATACACTCAAATTGAGTGCTGGGAGAGTAAGAATTGACAAAAGAAAATATTTTTTCACCCAGCGCGTTGTAAGTCTATGGAACTCCCTGCCACAGGATGTGGTGATGGCATCTGGCCTGGATGCCTTCAAAAGGGGATTGGACAGATTCCTAGAGGAAAAGTCCATCACAGGTTACAAACCATGATGGAGATGTGTAATCTCTAGGCTTTAAACCAGGGTACTTCAAGGGCCAGATGCAGGGGAGTGGTATCAGGAGACAGATATCTAGTCTCATGCGCTCCCAAACGCATCTGGTGGGGCCGCTGTGAGATACAGGAAGCTGGACTAGATGGGCCTTTGGCCTGATCCAGCATGGCTCTTCTTATGTTCTTATGTTCTTATGTAAGTCTGGGTCTTTGGTGGGAGGGGGAAAACCTGAGTTGAGTCCAAGTCAAGTCACCACACTGGACTTAAGGCTGAATCAACAGTGAGTGCCAAGACTTGAGACCCATCTCCGGCTATGCTGTTTCCCAACCCTTTGATTTCCCTAATTTATTAAATTTATTAAGCCCTAGTCCCATTACTTCCTGCAACCACATAAGGCCAATGGCATAACTCTATCATTGCCTCTAGTTTTGAATTTCTCTTCACGTACCAGCCATGGGACTAGGCACATCATAGGACAGTGTTGGCGAACCTCTGGCATGGGTGCCCAAGGTGGCACTCAGATCCCTTTACGTGGGCACTCGACATCACCCCTCACAGCCACCTGTATTCAGGTTTAACTGCTGTAATGGCACTTTTTGGGGAAAAAATAGTGGGTTTTAAATTGTAGTTTGGGCACTCAGTCTCTAAAAGGTTAGCCATCACTGCCATAGGAAATACAAGCTTAGACTTCTTAACTGGCAGCACTACATTTATGCCGCTGCACTTACACCAGTCCAAATAAGTATAGCATTTTGACCTTTACTTCCTTTACTTTAGAAGATGAGTACCACCCAGGCAAGTTGTTTAACATTTAAAGGGTCCAACACTAGAAATACTATATACCATCACAAACTAATAATAACATCAAGTGTTGGAAATTGCTGTTCTGTTGTTTGTTTGTTTCATTGCTTGCTCTCTTGGTTTCGGCTGTGAGAGAAATATGCTTTCTGATATTAAAATGCCAACTATCCATGTTATTTGTTTAATATTGTCTGTAATAAAAAACACAGCGAGGGCTTCCTTGCTCCGGGGTGACTTGACGGTTAAAACAGATGCTGTGTGAAATGTATAGTTCAGTACCTATCTCCACCAGTGCATCAAGAATGATGTGATCACCACCAGCAATAAATTGATACTAATTTAAAAAAATGGCTACTCCAATTTTAGGTCCCATGCTACTATCATGTATACCCATGTATAGCTTGAAATTGAAGAAGGAACTCTTCATTTAGTGAATATCTGCTGTTGCTGGTGATGTCCAAGAATGGGGTTTTTTTTTAAAAAAAATCCTGGGATACAATTACCATAATTCTTAGTTCTTTACCCTTTAATACACCTTATTGAAACCTGAATGTAATATAGCTGGGGGAAAGGCCTAAACTGGAAATCTCTGAGGCTTAGTTGGGCCTAGCTCTGCCCAAGCTACCTGCTCAGAAAGGTGGTTACTTCACATCCTTCTTTGTTCCGTGGCTAGTTTTTTACCATGACAGTGTTGGTTGTGATCACGTGGTTTTGTCCCTGCTTCAGTGTTCCCATGGTTATGATAACTTGTCTCATGACAAGTGTTACCTCACGGTCTTGTACCATGACAAACATTGAATTTGTCTAGCTTCCTTTTTCTTTTTTTTTTTTTTGGGGGGGGGGGTTTAAAAATTCTTTTTCAATATTTTGCTTCTGAAAAATCAAAATTAAAAAAAAAACACCCGGATACAGTTTTCTGAGAGGAATAAATGTTTTGTTGAGTGACAGTCATTATTACACGGTGTCTTGTCTAGGAACAAAGCAGGAACAAAGAGTGACAAGGGAAAACCCTACCCCAGCACCAGGTACAGTATTGTCGTGCTTAGCACCCGTTCCGGGGTCGTAGTAAAGAACAAATTTCAGTAGTTGTGCGACACACGTGAAGTAACTTTTTTATACTCCTCCTAAGCGCAACACTAACAGAGACAAAACAGACATGAAGTAACTGCCAAATAAAGCTTCTCTAGAAGAAGAAGAAGAAGAAGAAGAAGAAGAAGAAGAAGAAGAAGAAGAAGAAGAAGAAGAAGAAGAAGAAGAAGAAGAAGAAGAAGAAGAAGAAGAAAGGAAATTGAAGTTGCACACTACGGTAGCTTCTAGTTGGGTGCTAGATATGACAGATTTGATCCAGATGGGATGAAAGCCATGACATGACCCTCTTATTTAACTCTAAGGTTGTGACACCATCTTTGTTAATGCTAAGCACTGTCACCTCACAAATATGACAACACACTAATGGGAGGAACCAGATTTACACTTCCACACCATTATCTGGAAATGTTCAGTAAGATTACACTTAAAAGGTTGAAAATATGCTTTTTCCCATCCTTCTGACCAAAATTCTTTTCTACACTCTACCCCAATATTATTTTTCACAAGTCCAGAAACGATTTCCATGTGTTTTATCATGCTACCCAAAGGGACTCAGCAGCTGTACTTTTTGTACTCTAGCATGATTGGGCTGAAGCTAGACTCTGTTGTATTGACAGTGCCCATGCAAAAGATCATAACAACACATTATTCCAGCACATTTGTTGTTTTCATTCTGTTTGAAGGTTCCCACTCATGAAGGTTTTTTAAAATTAAAATCAAATCTATTTCACAAGTTTCGAGCAAGTTTACTATATGTGAACAGCTGAAGAAATATACAGAAAGGCATGTGTATATCTTATTTACTGTCATCACAAATGCAAATGTATGTGCAAGGCCCTCATAACACAACATACCAACCAAGAACAACTTACAGAAATAAGCAGTCCCATTAGAGAGGTCAAAGGCCACTTTATTCAATGTGTGCTTTAAAGGCAAAACATGTGGGACAGAGAAATGAGAAGGAATAAAGTCTCAGTCCCTTGGCACTCCCCTTTCCTGATTAGCAGTCGAGTCTTGCAGAAATCACTAGAGTTGACATGAGGATAAATGTGCATAGTATTGTACTCCTTAGGATCTCAAAACAAGCTGATCTATAGAAATAGGTGAGAATGGCAGGAAGGAAAACCACATAAGAGATTTTAGTGCAGATGTCAGGCTTGCTTTTGGTGCAATTTGGAATAAGAGAGAGGGGTAGAGTGAGAGGAAGATGGGCTGAGACCAATATTATGGAGCTGGGTGCCACCCCTGAAGCCTGTTATGCTACTATCTATGGTGATCATTTAGATACCACCAAAAGTGGGGTATAAGAGAGAGACAAAAGATAAGGTCTCCATAAAAATTCATGTATATAAGTATGTAAGTCCGTTCTTACGTGATGCCAATTTATGAAAACCCTATAAATGAGTGATCTCCAAAATGTCCTGTTTTCAATTGCCATGCTTAGATCTTACAAACTCAAGCTGGTGGCTTCCTTTGGGGCTGAAATCGACCTCATATTTGGACTTCCACTTTTCCGGAGAATTCTGCCTTCTCATGAGTTGCCCAAAATAGGACAGCCTCAGCTTCAGCACTTTTGGTTCCAAGCTTAGGCTTAATTTGATTTAGGGCCCACTTGTTTGTCTTTCTGGCAGTCCATGAGATCTACAAAGCTCTCCTCTAGCACCACATTGCAAATGGATCAGTGTTTTTCCTGCCTGATTTCCAGTCAGCTATAGCTACACATTTTGAAACTGACCTGTTGTTAGTCCCACTAGAGTATGCCCACTGAATGAATGGAATTGACATAAATGTCAGTTTAGCAAGTCCCATTCATTCTATAGACATGATGTAGGTGGGATTAACTAATGAATTTAGCCAGTATGTGCCAATGACAAAATTGAATAAGGCTAAGAATACATGACTCGACACACAACAGAGGACTAGCAAACCTAGAAACTTCACATGCAGAAATTGAGGCTTAAAGATAAGGAGAAGCTTAAGTAGCGGCCTTTGAAATTAAATAGCATAGTTGTAGATTGACTGTGGAATGGCAAAGGTAACTAGGGCAAGGAAACCAAGAACTGAGAAACACAATCATGCTTGTCTGCATAAAAAGTAACACAGGCAGCATAATGTAAAGTAGGATTAGGATCTTAAAGTGGGAATTAAGACTGATTTACAGTGCCTTCTTATGCATGCATATGCAGAAATAAGAACCATTGAGTTGAATTCAGTTACTCCAAGGTAATTGTGTGTAGACTGCAACCCAAAACAAGCATTATAATAATACAAACAAACAACATAACACTCCACACATTTTGATCCAATCAGGAATGAAATTCATGAGATTTCCTAACATTTAATTTCATGTCGTTCTTTCACACATTGCTCATAGAGTTGTTAGGAGCCTTTTAGCACTTCTAAGGGATTGGTTCCCTTACTCCTTTGTGTGTGTGTGTGTGTGTGTGTGTGTGTGTGTGACCACACACACACACACACACACACACACACACACACACACACACACACACACACACACACACACACACACACACACACACACACACACACACACACAAAGGAAAATAATTCATTTTCCCAAAGTTTCACATTTGTAAGTGTTCTTCATGGTGGTTTTTAGCTAGATGGCTTCCATGACCACTGAGTGCTTCAAAGTTTGATGTTGTGGCTGAAAATGAATGTCTAAAAACCTCACTTTGAAGGCATAATCAATCATAAATTCATTCCATGTCACTTTACATTTATTAAGCTGGTTGTGGAAAAGCAGTAGGAAAGGAGTTATCATTCTTCCAATGTATGACTAGAATTCCTTTTTCTACCTAGGATGTGACTAAATGAATGGAAAAGTGAAATAGTCTCCACACTATACCACCTATGATGCCACAGCACAAGAGAAACTCAAGTGAAAAACATAGTAGGTTTATATACATATAAGGCTTTGAAGTGAATTATGCAATCCTCAACGAAAAGCAAATATAGCTATTTATACAGCACAAAGACTACAAAACCTATGTGGCTAAAGCTGACAAGCAAATGCATAAGAATGCTTTATATGCTTTTGACCAACCAGAGAAGAAAAAAGGGCACTAAAGCATTTACACTATGTATAGCATCTATTTATTTTTAAATGAATGATGTCTCCTCTTTTTTGTTGGATATTCTTTAATATACTACTCACTGCCGTCAGCTCTCTGCTTATTGAAATACTGGACTGCTTCATTGCTTCTGTCTGTGCAACATCATCTGTAGATGGCTAGTGTCCAGCAAGACCAAAAACTTGGACATCCATGTTTGTGCTTGTGGCTACGTTTCCATTTTGGAACACACGCTTCTGTTTCTGGAGTTTTGGGGATAACTAACTCCAGTAAGACTTCCCAAGTTTCCTTCACTGAGTTAAACTATCTCATTTCACTGGGTCCTCTTTTTCCATATGTTTTTTTTTTTTTCATATGGTGGGGCCAGTACTTCCAGGCAGCAAATCCTGTTTGTCTTCAGAGCTGCTCTGAGCTAACTCTGTTGATTTGACATTCTGTTCTAGATGAACCTTCTGCTCTTCTGTACTACTCCTGGATGCTCTCTTGTCTTGATTTCATGAAACTGTTATTCCCATGAATTTGGTCATAGAGACTTTAAGAGAGCATTCTGCTTTAATTCCAGAACTGCATAAAGATTTGGCTTAAATTTAGGGGGGCTGTATCTTACCCATCTATGTGTTTTATTTCCCTTGGAATCAGGTAAGACACTGCTGGCTCTGCCTTCTTCCTGTGGACATCCTTCCAAACCTGAAAGTACTACTTGAAGAAACAGTTCCTCTATTTATTTATTATGATTTCATCCTGTCCTTCATCCAAGGAACAGAGATCTTGATTTTAGTCTCAGAGAACCCTGCAAAGCAAATTGGGATGTCTGATGAGAAGTGTCATCGAATCCCACCTAGTAAGCTTCACACACAGTTGTGCAGAGCTCACTGTGCACACATTCAGGTTCAGCCACTTTGCCATCTAAGCTAGAGGTTGGCATTTCTTGACAATATAGGCATTTTTCTGCCCTATCCAGCTGTCACCTGGAACGGATGATGGATTATGACAACTTCAGTTAATAAAGAACTGGAAAGCATAAATCTTACACTGGTGTATCGGCTGATAGCGGTGCTGCTGGTAAAATGACCAATGTGCTATGCCAGTTGATTTTTTAAATACCATTTCAATTTATTTTTAATTTGAGATTTTGAATGTCATGTCTTCCTTTGTAGGAGCTGCTGTGTATTTTTTTTAAATGCCAGAAGAGGTTTTCAGAAAAATATTGACTTTTTGAAGAAAGTTTTGAAGGATTATTCTTGATTATTGTGAGTATTTGGCATGAAGACCTTGGATGTTATGTAACTTCTATAAGTGAAACAAATAGCATAAATAATACATGACTGATGAGGGCATTGCAATGAAGAGGATGAACCAGACCAGACAGGCTATCAGTAATTGTCTGACCACCAACAGATGTTCAGAACTGAATCCAGAGAAATCTTCTGCATAGCTGGAGGTTCTGCCAAACATCCAGAAGATCTTAATGAGGGAGGTTATTTCAGTAGCTTGGCCTCCAGCTTCTTGACATGTTCAAGAACAGAAGGGAATTGGGAAGATATTGAAGCACAGCTAATTCCTGAAGAACAAATATCATTTCATGTTTAAGTCATCCATAACACTGCATGTGCTATTTCTATTTGTCAAATCTGGCTACACAGCTTCGTGGTTTTGGTTCTGGGTTCTTTCCCACCAAAACTACACATTGAGTCAGTCGGGTTTTCAAATATTCACAGAAGTCCCAGTATCATTTATGACCAGAATATATATATATTTTTCAAACGAACACAACATGCTGAACTGATTTAGTCACTTACTTAAAGTTCCTAAATGGTACCACAGTGCTCTTAAAAACCTGAATTGTGGGTGGCTGAATCATTCAAAGAACTTGTGCTCAGATGCCCCTCAGTTCACACATGCACATAGAATATTTGTTTGCTCTGGAATCCCTCCTCCCTTCCCCAGTGGCCACCACATAAGAGCAGTGTTCCATTTGGAGCATGATAGGAGATAAAGCAAAGCAAAAAATGTGTTCTGCTTATGTACCGCCCCATAGCACTTCAAGCACTCTCTGGGCGTTTTACAATTTAATTCTGCAGGCTACATATTCCCCCCCCTCCCAGCAAGCTGGGTACTCTTTTTACCAACCTCAGGAGGATAGAAAGTTGAGTCAACCATGAGCCGGCTACCTGGGATTGAACCCCAGGTTGTGAGCACAGTTTTAGCTGCAATACAGCAGTTTTATCACTGCACCAGGAGGCACTCTAGATAGCAGGTGGGAAGAACTTCTCTCACACTCTTCCTCACTCAAAGATAATTGACTGTAGAGAGAAGCTAAAAAAAGACATTTCCTTGAGAAATTTCAGAAAAATTCTCATGAGTGACATTCCAGATTCTCATGCTTTCCTTATTACGATGAAAAAGAGTATGTGTGTATATACCTTGTACCATCGTTTCTCTACAACCTGGCAGTCCTATGACAATTTTCTGTGCTATAATTAAAGCCCAGGAGAATATATCATATGGTTGCGTCTACCAGAGAGTTTTTCGGAGACAAAAGGTAATTACCACAAGTCTGCCAATGATATGTTTGTATATTCTGGCATGGATGCTAACTGCAGAAGAATGACAAGTGAGCCAAAGTTTCATGAAGACATAGTCTGGAGAATTGTTATACTCCCTGACCTCTTCAGAATTGAAGGGTGGCTTTAGCAAGTATTTCCAAAATTGTTATTTCAGAATTTGGGGGTGTGGCTGACTCCCTACCACCAACAGCACAGTGCACTAGAATGAATTTAGGTAGAGAGAGAAAATGATGGAAACAAGATGGGGTACAGACTGCTAACATGGTGACCTTTGTTGCCATTTCCAGGGGCAATGGAAAAAAGCAAACCCTGTTTGTGTGTGTTTTTGAGGGTATAGCAAAGCTTTGCTAGAACTATTGCTAACAGTGAGCCTTATCTTAGAGAAAATGTTGGATAATGTCTTAATTCAGGGAAATCTGGAAGATTACATGCACGCAAATAGGTGGGTAGCTTGAGCAAGACCGTGACTTTCACCCAGAATTAACCTCAGGGAGGCCACGAGGTCAAATAAATGCTATCTGCTTGTATACATTCTGGAATATAGGGCCTTTTCACATGACCCCTAAGATCCGCTGGCCACTTAAATTCGGACCAGAGATCTTAGGGGGGGTTGTCGCCGTTCCTGCATTCCCACCCCCTCCGCACTCCTGGCTGCTGGCTGCTTGAGGGGAGGGAGAAAAAAAGGAAGAAAAGAATGCCGCTCACCTCTGTTCTGCCATCTTGCTTTGCTCCCGGCACTGCATTCAGATCTCTTAAATGGGCGGGGGGGGGCAAAAAAAGAAAAAAACAGAAGCAAGGAGAGCCAGGCAGTCACTACTGTTATATCCGCATCAGGAATTTTCACCCTCCGAGAGCAGGTACATAAAAAGTGCGCTGGGACACGCTTAGGTGGGCGTGGTCGCACTTAATTATCTGTAAACTCCGGAGCTGGTGGGGAAATAATTTTAAGCTCCAGAGCTGGGAGCCATTTGCCGTGGAGTTTAGGGGTCATGTGAAAAGGCCCAAAGATCCTGATTTCTGTTGATGCAAACAGGTGAAGATGTTCACACAAATCACTGTGTAGGCACATTAGATGAGGCATCACTCCTCTATGTGATTGTTTCTCTAATTGTATGTGCTTGAACAGTCCAAAACATTGATTCTTTCTGAGAATCTTTCACCTTCTTTGTGATTATGTTGGGGATTCCACTTTGATGTAGGACTTCTGCATCCTACATATCAAGGAGTCTTGGTATAACTCTTACATGGGTACCACTGTTTAATCTGCCCATTTTAATTTCTACAGATTTACAGGATAAAGTTTTAGAAGGATGTTACTGGCACAATTTTTGATCACTTGACTTGTAAAACAGTGAGTGGTGTGGGCACGCCTGCCATCACAATCAGGATAATGTTTTATAATTACCATTAATTGTCACATGTCCATGAAGCAGAACACTTCATGAACATTTTTTTTCAGTTTTGCTTATTATCATAAAGAAAACCAAGGGATGAGACTTCACAACATTCTTCCAGAATACTGCTACTTGAGTAATTAATACTGCCACTTTTGTTCCATCAAAAATGCATTAAAGATGAATTATACAAAAATCTATCTCATTTGTAAATTTGTTTGATGTTGAATAATGATGTATTAATAACACATAAAGAGGCACCTAACATTGGAAAGCAACCAGGAAAAATCTCCAACTCCTTTTACTTCTCCATCTATAGCATTCCTGAAATCTTTTTATCTTCTCAAAAAGCTGCTGCATTCTACAGAGATGTCTCTAAACATTGCCATA
Source organism: Phrynocephalus forsythii (assembly GCA_029282475.1). NCBI lineage: Eukaryota > Metazoa > Chordata > Lepidosauria > Squamata > Agamidae > Phrynocephalus > Phrynocephalus forsythii. The sequence goes on along the minus strand of JAPFRF010000007.1, from coordinate 65,848,626 downwards.
TTCCAAGACATCAATCCAGATTCTCCTTCTGCCTTCCTGAAAATTCTCGAAAGAGTCCCCACCCGCACCCCCAGTGAATAAGGAACAGGACAAGATGGAGATTTTGATTCAGTTCATTGTATATTTTCCAGAAGATGTACATAAGTACATAAGAACATAAGAAAAGCCATGCTGGATCAGGCCAAAGGCCCATCTAGTCTGGCTTCCTGTATCTCACAGTGGCCCCACCAGATGCCTCTGGGGGAGCATGAGACTAGATATCTGTCTCCTGCAACCACTCCCCTGCATCTGGCTCTAGAAGTACCCTGGTTTTAAACCTGGAGATTACACATCTCCATCATGGTTTGTAACCTGTGATGGACTTCTCCTCCAGGAATCTGTCCAATCTTCTTTTGAAGGCATCCAGGCTAGCTGCCATCACCACCTTTTGAGGCAGGGAGTTCCACAGAGTAACAACGCACTGGATAAAAAAAATATTTTCTTTTGTCTGTTCTCACTCTCCCAACCCACAGTTTGAGTGGATGTCCTCTAGTTTTGGTATTTTGTGAGTGGGAGAAGAGTGTCCCTCTATCCACTTGATTCATGCCCTGCATTATTTTGTACATCTTAATCATATCCCCCCTCAGGTGCCTTTTTTCCAGACTAAAGAGCCCCAAATGTTTTAGCCTTTCCTCATAAGGGAGGTCCCCCAGGCCAGTAATCATTTTAGTTGCTCTCTTCTGCACCTTTTCCAGTTCCAATATCTATTTTTTGAGATGTGGTGACCAGAATTGTACACAATACTCCAGGTGTGGCCTTAGAATCGTTCTGTACAATGGCATTATAATGTTGGCTGTTTTATTTTCAATCCCCTTTTTAATAATCCCTAGCATGGAATTGGCCTTCTTCACCGCTGCCATACATTGGGTAGACAACTTCATGGAGCTGTCCACCAATACACCAAGATCTCTTCCAACATTCCCCTCAAGACCATTCACATCAAGACCATTGCTGCACAATTATAACTGCCAATACCATTATTGTCTACATTAAGGTTTCAGCAGTAAGATTGTTGCGTAGGTGAACAACCAACCATGGCAAGAACACAGGTCACACCAAATGTTTGTTTGTTTGTTTGTTTGTTTGTTTGTTTGTTTGTTTGTTTAACTTATATGCCGCCCACTACCCAAAGGTCTCTGGGCAGTTTACAATCCAAAGAATAAAACAATTTAAAATAGTTAAAAGTAAAATATCAATAAATCATCAATAAAAACCTTACACTAAAATCATTATTCTAAAATTGTTATCAGCGGACCCACAGTCTATATTATATCAATTAAAAACCTTCTGGAACAGGAAGGTTTTTACCTGGTGCCGGAATGTAATCAGTGTTGGCACCAGGCGATCTCGATTGAGAGGGCATTCCATAGCTTGGGAGCAGCTGCCGAGAAGGCCCTATGTCTACAAGCCATCCCTCTCAACTCCTTGAGGGATGGCTCTTTCAAAAGGGCCCCCTGGATCGATCTTAATTGCTGGGTAGGTTCGTATGGAAGGAGGCGGTCCTTCAGGTATCTAGGTCCTAAGTCGTTTAGGGCTTTATATGTCAAAACAAGCACTTTGAATTCGGCTCGGACAGCAACTGGTAACCAATGCAGGTTACGCAGAATCGGCGTTATGTGATCCCCGGCGGTCCCACCACTTACCAGCTGCGCCGCACGATTCTGAAACAGTTGCAATCACTGGACCGTCTTCAAAGGCAGCCCCACGTAAAGCGCATTGCAGTAATCAATATGGGATGTTACCAGTGCATGCGTAACTGTCATGAGGCTGTGCTCGTCTAGGTAGGGGCGGAGCTGGTATATTTTCTGCAGCTGAAGGAAGGCACCCCTGGCCACCAAATCCACCTGGGCTTCCAGAGTTAGACTGGGGTCCAGAAGCACCCCCAAGCTGCGGACCCTGTCCCTTAGGGGGAGTGCAACCCCATTCAAGACAGGAAGATGGCCCTCTAACCTGTCCGGCAAAGCACCCATTAACAGCACTTCCATCTTGTCTGGACTGAGTTTCAATTTATTAACCCTCATCCAGTCCATTATCTGGCCCAGGCACAAATTCAGTACAGAAATTGCCTCACCTGGATTGATGGAGAATGAGAGGTACATCGCAACATCGGAACTTCTCAATCCTCGGTACACCGCAGCGATTCCACCCAGCTGTGGTTGGAGGATTCCCCTCGCTCCGTACGGTATCACTTGGGCGACCCTCTCCCCCGTTTCCCCTTTTTCCCTGTCCCCCCTTTTTTTTTTTTTTCCTTTTCTCTTACCTGCTTGCCCGCCGTGAGTTATCTGCTCTGCCGCGGTTTGCCTGGCTGGCCCTTCCCCGGCCTATCTTGGGAGCTTGCAGCCTTTCCCACTGTTGCCTCGCTGCTCCCCCGGCTTGGCCTCTGCCGGTCCAGTACAGCGGGGGGGGCTTGGCGGGGTGTTTCCATCTCGCCTCTGCCTTTCCCCTGTGGGGTTCGGCTGAGGCGCTGGGGGTGACTGCGCTTGGCTTGGTTGTTGGGGGCCTTCTCTCCCTCCCACTGCCTTTCCTCCGGGGGAACTACATCTCGGGCGGCAGCTCGGCCGCGGCGCCATTTCCATCCCGCGGCGTTCTTGTTGTTTCCGTCTGCTTCCCCCTGTGGACTGGGCTATCGGGCGGCTGGGCGGCCGCCGGAGGTGAGTAAGGGGGCCCCTGCTGTCTTCACTCCTGGGGGGCCTTGGTTCTCGGGTGGCGGGGCGGCCGCCAGCGTCCCTTGCCAGGGGGGTGGGGCCAGGCGCGGACTTTCCATCTCTTGTCGCAGCCTGGCACCCCGTCGGGCTGGTCCTTGGGCGGTAGGTCGGCCACCAGTGCCACCTTTGGGCTATCGGGCAGCGGGGCGGTTGCCAAAGCTGAGCTAAGGGGGCCCCCGCCGTCTTCGCCCCTGGGGGGCCTTGGTTCTCGGGCGGCAGGTCAGCCGCCGGCGCCTATTGCCGGGGGTATGGGGTCAGGCGCGGATATTCTATCTCTTTGCCGCAGCCTGGCTCCCCGCCGGGCTTGGTCCTCGGGCGGTAGGTCGACCGCCGGTGCCACCTTTGGGGGGCCATGGGTGGCTATTCCATCTCTTGCCCTCCCCGTGGACGGAGGGTTCTAGGCCCTGGGCAGCAGCTGGCCGCTGACTCTGGGCAGTAATTTTGGCTTCCAATACCACCATACCCGATGGACCTGCTCTGGCTGCTCCCCTGGTATTCGAACGATAGGCGGTAGACCCGCTGCTTATTCCATCAAGCCGGTTTTTGGACTGGCCTTGGACTCCTGAACCCTTGGACCATCTAATTTGGACTGGCCTGGTTGTAAGCTGCAAGCCGCTTGGCCGTATTATCTGATTGCTGAACTATCTATGATCCCAGGGGCGCTGGTTGGCCCGGAGTGGCCCTCCCCTGGGATCAATCGAGCCATGAGGCTGTTGACCCCAGCTGTAGACTCCCTCCGAGCCTTCTTTGCTGCTCCCCTGGGTTTGACATCTATGGCCATTTGCTGCAGAGTTGCTCTATGGACTTGTTGAGTGGGAGAAGCTTTATATTGTTTGTTGTGATCCTGATCCTTCCCCCCTCATTTCCTCCCATTGTGATACTGCTGCCCCCCTTTCCCCCCACTCCCCTCCCCACTTACTCCATCTGCCTGTGGGTTACCCTTGACCTTTCATATTTATTTTTACTATTAATATTGTCTATTGTATTGCTCCGTTTTGCTGTTAGGTTAATGGGTTATTGTATTTCGGTCGTTTTATCTTGTACTGTATTTTGGTGGTTACTTTTGGTAATCTTACTTCTGTATTTTTTTTCTATATTTGGTACTGTCTGGTCTGGGCCCTTGACCACTTGAGATCTTATGGAGCCCGCCGGGTGCTCCATTAGGGTGGTGTCGGGCCGCGGGAGATACGCTGTGGGCTGGCGGGTCGATCGGGCAAGGAGAACTCGGGACAGACAATTATTGCCTGTCCCCCGTTCTGACCTGTCGGCTCACCGCCAAATGGCTGGGATCCAAACCGCCTGTCCCCCCGACCTGTCCTGTCTGCTTATCAATGCCAGGTCGGTACACAATAAGATCCCTCTCGTCCACGACCTGATTGTGGATGAGCGTGCCGACTTGGCTTTCATCACGGAGACCTGGGTGGGCGAGGGGGGTGGGGCTTCCCTCACCCTCCTTTGCCCCCAGGGCTACCGTTTGCAGCAGCTGGGCAGGTCGGAGGGGCGGGGTGGCGGGGTGGCTATGGTCTTTAGGGACTCTTTTCATGTCAGTAGATCCACGACCTTGGTGAGTCCGGGTTTGGAATGTCTCCATCTTATGGTGGGTCAAAGGGACAGGTTTGGGGTAGTGCTTGTGTACCGTGCTCCCCGCGACCCTGCACTCTCCCTTCCGGAGCTCTCCAAGTTCATCTCGGCGGCACTTTTGAGGTCCCCCCGCCTATTGGTGGTGGGGGATTTCAATGTGCACGCCGAGGTTGGGCTGTCTGGAGTAGCTCTGGAATTCATGGAGTCCATGGCCTCCATGAACCTGTCCCAATTAGTCATCGGACCTACTCATACAGGTGGACACACCCTGGACCTGGGTTTTGCCTCCACATCGCGGGGTTTTGATCTGGGGGTCAGGAGATTGCTGGCCCGGCCCGTGTCATGGTCAGATCATTAACTACTGACTTTCTCTCTTGTGGTAGCCACCCCGCCCCGCGGGGAGCCAGGCCTGTCCATCTGGGCCCGCCCCCAGGGGCTCCTGGACCCTGTGCGGTTTTCGGAGGCCCTCGGGGATGTACCAGACGATTTGGATGACGATCCGGCCGACTCCCTAGACCAATGGTGGTTTGAGGAGGTGGCTGGGGTTGTTGACTGGATCACTCCCAAGCACCTGATCCGATGCCGAGCCCGTTCATCCCCTTGGTTTACCGAGGAGCTACGGGCGATGAAGCAAGAGCGGAGAAGGCTAGGGAGCAGATGGCGGAACGCTCGGACGGCTCAGAATTGGGCTGCGGTTAAAGCATTGAACGGTCGCTATTCTCGTGCGATAAGGGCAGCTAGGAGATATTTTGCCGCCCTGAGAATTGGTGAGGCCTCGAATCGTCAAGCAGAATTATTCCGTGTGGTCCGAGACCTCACCAATCCCGCTCCGCTGGGGCCTCCTCCTAGTGATTTCACTAGTGAGTCATTCGCAGCCTATTTTAAATCTAAGATAGAGGCCATCCGCTCCGAGCTGGACGCCGGTTGCCCTGATCCGGCCCCTGTCACGGCCAGTGTCGGGCCGCCTCGGTCGCCTCGGTTTGTTGAGTTTGGGCCTGTTACACCGGTGGACGCCTCCAGGGCACTGGGACATTGCAGGCCTGCAGCCTCTCCGTTCGACCCTTGCCCTTCCTGGTTGATTAAGAGCGCAGAGGCTTCACTGATTGCCTCGACCTCCTTCAGAGATGGGATCTTTCCCAGTCTTCTGAAGGAGACGGTGGTGAAGCCCATTATTAAAAGATCTGGCTTGGCTGTGGACGATTTGTCCAACTATTGTCCCATAGCCAATGTTCCCTTTTTGGGCAAGGTGATTGAGCGAGTCGCCGCCCTGCGTCTCCAGTCATTCCTGGAGGAGAACCATGTCCTGGATCCCTTCCAGTCCGGGTTCAGGCCGCGTCATGGGACCGAAACGGCCCTGGTCGCGCTGCATGATGATCTGTTGAGGAGGGCTGAGAGGGGTTGCTCTACCCTGCTGGTCCTTCTCGACCTGTCAGCGGCTTTTGATACCGTCGACCACGGTATCCTGCTGGAGCGGCTCTCGGAGGTTGGGATTGGAGGCCAGGCCTTGGCCTGGCTCAGGTCCTTCCTTGGGGGCCGCACCCAGCGAGTGAGCTTGGGGGGTGAGTTGTCGGCTCCCTGGACACTCTCTTGTGGGGTGCCTCAGGGGTCGTCACTCTCCCCAATGCTCTTTAATATCTACATGAAGCCGCTGGCTGAGATCATCCGGAGTTATGGAGTCTGCTGCCATCAGTACGCTGATGACACGCAGCTCTATCTCTCCTTTTCCACCTGTGCAGTGGAGGCCGTCGGGACCCTTGATCGTTGCCTGGCTGCGGTACTGGACTGGACCAGGTCCCACAGGCTCAAGCTCAACCCAGGCAAGACTGAGGTTATGTTCTTTGGGGGCTTGTTACAGTGGCCCTCTTCCCACTCTGGGTGGGTCCGCCCTCCAGCTGGCGCAAAAAGTGAGGAATCTGGGCATCGTCCTGGACCTGGATCTGACCCTGGAACCTCAGGTGTCAGCCGTGGTCAGGCCGGCCTTTTACCATCTTAGGCTTATCGCCCAGATTCGCCCGTACCTCGATGAGGGCTCCTTGAGGACTGTGGTACAGGCACTGGTCATGTCGAGGGTGGATTACTGCAACGCTCTCTACATGGGGCTTCCCTTGAACCTTGTTCAGCGATTGCAGCGGGTCCAGAATACGGCGGCCAGGCTGGTGGTTGGCGCACGCCGCTATGACCGCACCACCCCTATCCTGGCTCGCCTACACTGGTTACCCGTTGCCTCCCGAATAAGGTTCAAGGTGTTGGTATTGGTTTACAAAACCCTCCATGGCTTGGCCCCGGCTTATTTGGCGGAGCATCTCCCCCAACAATTAGACTTGGCCCGACCCACCCGCGCCTCGGTGGCCTTATCACTGCGGACAGTCACTCCGAGGGAGGCCCGTAAGGCTGGTACTCGTGGACGGGCCTTCTCGGTAGTGGCTCCATCCATTTGGAAAAAACTTCCAGTGATCTACGGCAGGCTCCATCGCTGGCAGCGTTTAAGAGGAATCTTAAGACCATCCTCTTTCGAGAAGCTTACGGCGATGTCTAAGGTCCCACTCTGGTTTTTTTTTTTTTAATCCCACCTAATTACTCCTAGACACCGTTGTTTTGTTAATTGTTGTTTGCAATCGATTTTTATCTGTTTTTATTCTGATGCTGTGAACCGCCCAGAGTCCCCATTGTGGGAATGGGGCGGTATACAAGCATAAATAATAAATAAATAAATAAATAAATAAATAAATAAATAAATAAATAAATAAATAGAGCTGAGTATCGTCAGCATATTGCTGACTCCTCAGCCCAAACCTCCTGATGACCTCTCCCATTGGTTCCATGTAGATGTTGAAGACGTTGAACAGCATGGGAGACAGTATGGAGCCCTGGGGAACCCCATGACGTAAACGCCACAGGGCAGAGCAACTGTCCCCCAGCACCACCTTCTGGACATGGTCAGCCAGGAAGGATTGGAACCACTGCAGAGCAGTGCCCCCAACCCCTAACCTGGCCAGCCTATTCAGAAGGACACCATGGTCGATGGTGTCGAAAGCCGTTGAGAGGTCCAGGAGTATCAACAGGGTCGCTCTCCCCCTGTCTCTCTCCCGGCAATGGTCATCATATAGGGCGACCAAGGCAGTCTCCGTACCAAAGCCTGGCCTGAAGCCTGATTGAAATGGATCCAGAAAATCAGTTTCATCCAGCAGTGCCTGGAGTTGTCCAGCCACCACCCGCTCCAACACCTTGCCCAAATAAGGGAGGTTTGCTACTGGTCAGTAGTTAACCACCAGCCCTGGGTCCAGGTTTGGTTTTTTTTAGGAGTGGGCTAATCACCACCTCTTTCCAGGTGGTGGGGACCACTCCCTCTCTTAAAGGGGTGTTAACAACCTCCTGAACCCAGGTGCGAACCCCCCTGGCAGATATTTCAATTAGCCAAGAAGGGCAAGGGTCGAGTGGTGTAGTGGTAGCACGGACAGATCCAAGCACCCTGTCCACATCCTCAGGTCTCAATAATTGAAACTCATCCAATAACACTGGACCTAAGCACAGCACACTGGACACATCCCTTGAATCTGCATCAATAGTGGAGTCCAATTCCCTGCAAATCTGAGCAATTTTTCCCTCAAAGTGAGCAGCAAACTGGTCACAACAGGCTGATGAGTTGTCCAGAACCTCCACTGTATTTCTTGGTTGAAGAAGGTCCTGGACCACCCGAAACAGCTCTGCTGGACAGCACTCTGAGGAAGCAATACGGTTTGTGAAATATGCCTTTTCGCCAACCGTATTGCCACGGAATAGGCCCGATAATGGGCTCTAAGCCATGTTCAATTGGACTCACAGTGATATTTACTCCACTTGCGCTTCAGCCATCTCCCCTCCTGCTTCATTGCCCGCAGCTCAGATGTATACCAAGGAGCTGTCTGGGCTCTGCGTAAGGGGATTTATTTATTTATTTATTTATTTATTTATTTATTTATTTATTTATTTATTTATTTATTTATTAGATTTATATCCCGCCCATCTTCCCAAGGGGAACTCTGGGCAGCTAACAATAGTAAAAACAGGCAGTAGCGCAGGACAAAAGAATGGCAAGATGGTGGCAAGCCTCTGGGCAGAGGGAGGGAAGGAAAAAAAAACTAACTGAAAAGGTCGCCAAAGGCCTCTCTAAAGAGGTAGGTCTTCAAGGCCTTCTTAAAGGCGGGCAGGGACTCCAGCAGGCGCAGCTCACTGGGAAGATGATTCCAGAGCGAGGGGCCCACCACAGAGAAGGCGCGGTCTCGCGTACCCGATTTCCGCGCCTCTCTGGGTGTGGCCACCCTCAGTGAGCGCGCCTGCGCCAGTCTCGTAGGTCTGGACCCGGTTGTCCTTTGGGAGATGCGCTCCGCCAAGTACTCTGGTCCCAGGCCGTGGAGGGCTTTGAAAATCAAAACCAAGACCTTGAACCTGATCCGGAAGACAACGGGAAGCCAATGCAGGTGGGCCAGGACTAGGGTGATGTGCTTGTATCTATGGGCACCCACCACCAGCCTAGCCACCACATTTTGCACCCGCTGTAACCTCCGGACCAGGGTCAAGGGCAACCCCACGTAGAGGCCATTGCAATAGTCGATCCTGGAGATCACCAATGCCTGCACAACTGTCCTCAGGGAGGACTCATCAAGATACTGGCGAATCTGGGTGATCCTGCGGAGATGGAAAAAAAGCGGCCCTGGAGACAGCCACCACCTGGGCTTCCAGGGAGAGGGCTGAATCCAGGACCACGCCCAGATTCCTGGCCCTGTCTGTAGGCTGGAGGGAATCACCGCCCAGCATAGGGAGGGGGCCATTGTACCCAGATGAGGGCTCCCCAAAGAACAGAACCTCTGTCTTCTCCGGATTCAGCTTGAGCCGGTTATCTCTGGTCTATTCCAGAACGGCCTCCAGACAAAGATCGAGGGAGTGAACCTCCTCCACTGCAGGCGACGAAAAGGAGAGATAGAGCTGCGTGTCATCAGCGTACTGATAACATCGAACTCCAAATCTCCTGATGACCTCCCCCAGCGGCCTCATATAAACATTGAACAGCATGGGTGAGATTGCCGACCCCTGGGGCACCCCACAAGGGAGAGTCCAAGGAGCCGACAAGACATCGCCCAGCTGAACCCACTGGGTCCGGCCGCCAAGGAAGGAATGGAGCCAGGCCAAGGCCTGACCACCAATTCCCGCCTCCGCAAGCCGAACCAGCAGGTTACCGTGGTCGACGGTATCAAAGGCTGCTGAGAGATCAAGGAGGAGCAGCAGGGAGGAGCTCCCCCTGTCGGCCTCCCTGAGGAGGTCATCCTGCAGAGCGACCAGGGCGGTCTCAGTCCCGCGAAGAGGTCTGAATCCAGACTGGAAGGGGTCCAGGATATGATTTACCTCCAGCTATGACTGAAGCCAGACAGCAGCCACCCTCTCGACAACTTTGCCCAGGAAGGGAACAATGGCAATTGGACGATAGTTGGATAAATCGTCCGATGCCATGCCAGGTTTTTTAAGAGTGAGTTTCACCACAGTCTCCTTTAAGCGGGAAGGGAAGCGTCCCTCCCTAAACGAGGCCGTGGCAATGGTGGAAACCCACTCAGGCATGTTCCCTTCGGCAGATTTAATAAGCCAAGCCGGGCAAGAGTCGAAGGGGGTGGCCGCTGGCCGGCAACAAGCCATAGCTCTGGAGGCCTCCACCGGGGAAACCAGCCCAAACTCATCCAGGAGGGGAGAACGGAGGGGTGAGGCACCAGGGATCTCAGGAAGTGGGCTAGCGCAACTGGGGGGCAAGTCGGAACGGATGGCCTCAATTTTAGATCTAAAATGGGCTGCGAATTGCTCACTAGTGAAATCACTAGGAGGAGGCCTCAGCTGCCTGGGATTGGAGAGGTCCCGAACCACCCAGAATAACTCCGCCTGGCAGCTCGAGGCCTCGCCAATTCTCAGGGAGACATAAGATCTTCTAGCGTCCCTGATCGCGCGAAGATAGCGGCCAGTCAGCTGCTTAAGGGCAGCCCTATACTCTTCCGTCCGGCTTGCCCTCCAAATGACCTCCAGTCTCCTGCGCTCTTGTTTCATCGACCGCAACTCCGCCGTATACCACGGAGAAGAGCGGTCTCCACATCGCAGGAGATGCTTGGGGGCGATCCGGTCCACCACCCCAGTGGTACCCACATACCACCTCTCCACCAGGGCATCGACCGGATCGTCTGCCAGACCGCCAGAGAGCTCCCCGAAGGCCTCCATGAACCTGGCTGGGTCCAGGAGCCTTTGGGGGCGGGCCCAGATGTATGACGGGCGCTCCCTGCGAGGCGGGGGGGCAATCGACAGGGAAAATTTTAGCAGGTAGTGGTCCGACCATGACACGGGCAGGGGAAAAATACCCCTAACCCCCAGACATGAGTCTGACGACATGGAGGAAAACACCAGGTCCAGGGTGTGGCCTGCTCTATGGGTGGGGCATAGAACATGCTGAGATAAGTTCATGGAAGTCATGGATTCCATGAATTCCAGAGCCGCATCCGAGAGTTCCTCCTCGGCGTGCAAGTTGAAATCCCCAACCACCAAAAGGCGGGGGGATCTCAACAGAGCAGCCGAGACAAACTCAGTGATCTCTGGGAGGGATTGTGCTGGGTTGCGGGGAGCACGGTACACCAGCAGAATGCCAAACGTATCTCGCTGACCCACTGATAGATGGAGGCATTCAACCCCAGAACACACCATTGTCGCAGACCTGCTAACGTGAAGGGATTCCCTGTGAACGATGGCCACCCCCCACCCCTACCCTCCGATCTGCCCGCCCACTGAACCTGAAACCCGGGGGGCACAAGAGGGCGAGGGAAGCCCCACCCTCTGCACCCACCCAGGTCTCGGTAATAAACGCCAGGTCGGCTCGCTCATCCATGATCGAGTCAAGGATGAGAGGGGTCTTATTATGAACCGACCTGGCTTTAATCAGGAGGCAGGACAGATCGGAGGCGCTGGCGGAATGGAACCAAGGCATGAGGCGGTGAGCGAGGGGAGCAGAACGGGGGACAGACAGGATATGCCTGGCCCTGGTTCTTCTTACCCGACCGATCCCTCCACCCGGCGCATATATCCCACGGCCAGACACCACTGAGATGTGAGTCCCTGCCAACATGGCGACCGGGGGAGGAGGGGGGAAACACCTAGCAATAAGGCAAAAGAAAAGTACAATACAAAGTTAAAATACAATACAAACAATAACTAAATACAAAGCAGTACAGAATAAAAACAAAACCCTCAAAAAAATAACCAATGAAAAGATAAAGAAAATATAAAATATAAAATATAAAATAGGCACCGCCGGGCAAAGCATTGACGGGCATACACCAGAGCAGATGGAATGGGGGGGGGAGGGAGCGAGTTACTAAACAGGCATTATGAGTCCTTGAAGGGGAAGCAGCCACTTGCGGAGGCAGGGAGAGGGCGCTTAGGTGTGATCGTGTCAACCGCCCGGGACATTTCCCTATTCCATAGGGTGACCTGAGCTGTGACAGGAGCGCCAACCATATCAGATGGATAATCCCCCAGAGCTTTCAGGAAACCATCTGGATCCATTAGTCTCCAAGGGCAGATCATCTTAATGGATCCCCCACCCTTGCAGATGGTCAGAGTAGCCAATAGCCTAAACTTGACCAGAAAGTGGTCTGACCATGACAATGGAGTCAGAACCAACCCCTCCACATCCAAACCACCATCTCCCAGTCCCGTTGAGAATACTAGGTCCAAGGTATGGCCCTTCTCATGTGTTGGGCTGATGACATGTTGAGACAGCCCCATGGTTGTCATGGCGGCCATGAAGTCCTTAGCTGCTCCAGTTAAGGTAGCCTCAGCATGGATGTTGAAATCCCCCAGTACCAACAGTCTAACTACAATGAAGACCTTTTCTCTTGTTTACATAATAATCCACTATTTTTCTTTTAAAAAAAAAAAATACTAGTATACAGTCATCAATATGGCCTGAAAAAAATGGCACCACTTCTAATATGTTAATACCATTTCAGTAAGTGTCTAGCAACAGCTGTTTGAATATTACTCCTTTAGTTCAGGGAAGGAAAATGGTGAAATACTTAATAAAATATTGTCAGATGTTGCTGGTGGGAAATAAAGAAGCTCTTGTGACTGATAACTCTGTTCGTTCACAAAGTCACAGAGGGCATGGCCATTTCAGTGGTTAAAATTAAACTAGGGATGGGCATGAAGTGAAAAAAATATGTTTCATTTTGTTTCCATTCGTCCCCCCACACAATTTTTCATTTCATTTCATACCATTTTTCCCACTAAGGAAATGGTTCATGGGGAGTGTACTGGGAATTGGTGGTGGGGGAAAAGCCCTGGGCTTTTTAAAAAACATTTTTTAAAAATATTTTCCCCTCCCCAATCCCTGCCTGCTAGCTGATTGACACTGGGGTGGGGAAAAAACTTTTTTCCCACCCCTACCACCGATCAGTTGGCACGTGGGGCTGGGGGAGGGGAAAAGGTTTTTTTAAAGCCTGGAGCTTTTTTTAAAAAACTTTTTCCCTCCCCCAAGTGGCTTTCAAACAGAACAAAATGGTTTGTTTCGATAAAAAAAAACACCATTTCATTTCCTCTGTGACGCAATGCTGCTTCCTTGTGTCCTTTTGTTTCATTTTGTTACGTAATGACATGACAAAATAGTATTTCATTTTTCATTTTGTGCCCATCCCTAAATTGAACAATAGGCTGGTGACCTTATGTCTACATTTGCTGTTCACCAATATCATTTGTGATAAAGAACCGGTGAAAGGGTAAGCAACCCAACCATGTGCATCTCTTTGCCGGCTGTTCCTTCTTTTTTGTCTTTTAATGAACATTCCCAAATCCCAGTATTCTACCAATATTAGCATGAATACTTATTACATGTTCCATTTCACAGTGTGAACCAAGGATTGGTCTACATCAGAGGATCATCTCTTTAGTGAGCCAAAAATGGGCCAAAAACATTAGCAAGCCATTTCACATCCCAGAGTGCCCTGAGTGAAGTCCATTGAAATTCTGAATCTAAATATTTGCATCAAAAATTTAGACATAAAACCAGTGAAAGAATGTTAACATAATGATACTCTGATAGAACAGGTAAATCTATTGTTTTCTACAGAGCAAAAGCAGACTTGTTGATGTAGGATTAAAGGGAAGGAGAAAAAAAAAGAGAGAGGATGCAATTGTCTTTTAGCTAAAGAGAAGTCCTGAAATAGAAAAACTCCAGAGGCAGGTTTTTAATTTGGGGATGAAAAAAATCATATTTCTGCTTTGGGGGATGGGTGAAATATAATAAGCCATCCATCTTTCATCGTTTTTGTCTCTTTCATTTTAGTGTTCCACGTCTTCCCTCACATCTTCTGTGTCATGTGATATGAATGACCACAATATTCTACCAGATTTGCAGAATAATAACCAATATCATTTTATAAGCAACGGTTGATTCTGCAGACCAAGTATTTCTACAAGGGTTGACATTTTAAACATCCCAAGACAATTATATAATGCCATGTGAATAACAGGTTTGGATCTGAAATGCCCATTCAAGATGATATTTCTACATCTTATCTTCAGTTAGTGGATACAAAAAAAAAAAGAGTAAAGGAAATTTGAACATAGGTAGCCACTGTTATTTATTGGCTCCAGAAATAATAAATGGTCATTGCTCAAAATGTAATGCCATCCAAACTCCTTTTCCACTGGCAGAAGGAGCACCATTCCTAATAGACTTCAGAGCTTGAAATAAATAAATCTTTGGAATCCTGTTGCATCTCTTGGGGTGTGACATTTGACAGTCTTTTATAGTGCCCAACGAAACAAGTTTGTGAGCTGGAATTCAATTGTGGTGTATTGATTCCTTGCATCCGTCATTATTCCCTGCTGATTGACAGCTGAAAATTGGTTACGTTAAGTATTTCATATGTTATATTGGCTGACATTTGCTTGCCTGCTCTTGTGTCAATATTGTTGTAAAGATCTCCAGCTCTATGAGATAGCAATATACACCGACTGTGGCTTTTGTGTGATGTTCCAGTGTTTTTCCTGACATAATTTAAGACATATTAAAAACCAGCAGCATCTCCCCTCTTGAGGAGCTTAATGCCAATATTATTGTCTTCCAGGGGAAGATCATGTATGCTCATAATCGGGTGCTAATTTCTACCCATATGCTCATGTTTAGGCATTAGGCACTATAACTGTAAAACTGGGCTTGATTGATTGATTCATGTCAAGCCTCATCTCGGCTCATGCAGTGGAAAGTCATCCAGCTGACCCTTTTTAGACTTAAAAAAAAGAGATTTGTGTTCCTTTCTTTCACCTGGAACTATCACATTGACTGAATAATCTGTAACACATTAGTGGTGACATTTGTTAGGCGAGAATTAAACAAGACACAGTAATCATTCCCCTGAATAAAAATTGTGTTTGATTTCCAGCAGAGTTCTATTAAACGAATGATAGAGTTGTCTGCTTCAAAGCAGAGAACAGTGCATATTCTCTCTGATAATGAGCTCCATTAACACTTTAGTGACTCAGGATAACACTTCCTCCAGGCTTGCCTGATGCCCTTGCATGCGAACAAGAGGATTTTTGTTTTTTAAAAGTATGAATCATTGTTGATCAAGAAAAAAAAATCATGAAGTCAATGTGTCTGAATTTGACTGCTGTACCATATGTGTAATGAAAACACAACAGTCTTCACATCAGGACATAATTCAATGGATAAGCTATTATCATGCAATTTATTATAATTTCTGCTTTATGCATCAGCAACATTGCATTTATTTGTTTTGAAAAATCGACACTGCTCTTTCATCACCAAAGGTTTTCCCAGGGGTAATGAGTATGAATTGTGTTTTTCTATCTTATTGTGTGCGACAACTGCACCATGTATAAAAGTAAACCACCCTGAGTAGTGTTTTATTAGGCTGATCAGTCTGGAAGTTCCATAAATAATATAAATAAATAAATACTGAATAAAGTTTGTATTTTAAGGTAGTAACTGATTGTATCATGAGATATGCGTAGCTCTTGTTACAAAAGCAGTTGCACTTTCTTGGCTAATAGGGAAGGTTGGTCATCTAAAAACATCTGTGTAAGATATATTCCTCTTTCAAAAGTGGTGGGCCAAATAGGGTCATGTGTCCCATTGTAAGTGCAAATGGTACACTCCAGAGCAACTATGTAGGTAGATGTTTACAATGCAAAAGTATTGAATATAGCTTGGTCATTGGCTTGGCGGGAAAGTATACTCAGACCTTCTGGCCTTTCCTTGGATACCCAGGCTGGCCAGAGGATTATCCTGTACAGGAAAGACAATAGAAGATTTCCTGTTTGGACTATGACTTACTCAGAGTAATGAGTTCTCCTTGGCTCCAATGTGCTACGACATGTTCTTCAGAACAAGAGTCTGACTTGCTCCTTGGCTCAAATTTCTGGCGTCTTCCTCCACTTCATTTTTGGCTTTGTCATCAGCCCTGACCTCCTGGCTCAACTCTGGACTCCCAGTTCCCAGCTGTTGGCTTATCTCGGACAGCTGCCTATGGCTCAGTCTTGACAGAGGGTAAGAGCAATTAGCTACCGTCTACCAGCCAAAAAGAAAAACAAAGCTCTGAAACAGTTTTGTGAACAAACCTGGGATGCCAAAGCCACACGTACAGCTCCATGGTACATGCACGCCATCAATCAATAACTACCCTGGAAGTAAATGTAGCACAACCTCAATTTGTATTTTATAGGATGAGCCCATCCACTCCAGGAAATTCATATGCAGACATCGCAATCTCAAGCAGCAAGGAATAGTGCTCATTCTGGAGTTATGCTGAAAAAAAATGCTGGAGCTGTTATTTGTTTGGCTTCTGGAGATCATTTCATGACACTTTTCCACATTGGGGGGAATTGTTTTTCAAGAGTTCAGAATGCAGAGAAGACTTGGTTTTGCAATTGCAACCTTCAGATCAAATCAAAGGAAGTCACTTGACTATCTATGGTTGGTATTTGCTTTATTCTTGAAATGGCAAAATGTTGCTTCTATTTTTCTGAATACTTTTTTCCCTATACTAGCACAAAGTCACTTTTTTACTCATGACATATCTCTGCTATCTCTAATCATGTACCAATCTGAATAATAAGGGTGAAGTGCCCTTGTTGATCATGAACCCCTTTTTTAAAAAAAGGTGAATTGCTATATCCCACCATCAGGATGCAATCTTTGGCCAAAATCAAGTAAATTAGTGTAGTAAATCACACTAGAAGAGGTCCATTAAATCAGTAAACTCTTTCATAGTTTCATTCATTCAAATCGCCCTAACCTAGCTGTAACATGCTTTAGTATCTGAATATTACAAGTTTATGACTGGCGTTCCAGTTGAGGATGTGGCCAACCTTTGGCATGAGACAGCTGCCAACACCATAGACCGGATCGCCCCCAAGCGCCTCCTCCGTTGCCGAGCCCGGCCCTCCCCTTGGTTCACGGGGGAGCTTAGGGCAATGAAGCAGGAGAGGAGGAGGCTAGAGCGCAGCTGGAGGAAAACCCGGACGGTGTTGAGTAAGGCTGCTGTTGATGCCCAGTCTAGTCGCTATTCCAACGCGATCAGGGAGGCCAGAACATCTTTCAACTTCCTGAGAATTGCTGAGGCCTCGAACCGCCAGGCGGAGCTTTTCCGGGTGGTTCGGGACCTCAACAATCCTAGTCTGGCCAGGCCTCCTCCTACTGAGTTCAGTAGCGAGCGATTTGCAGCCTTTTTTCGAACTAAAATAGAGGCCATCCGTTCCGGCTTTGACTCCGGTTGCAGTGGTCCTGCCCCGCCATCTCCAGTTGCTGGTCCGCCTTCGTCGCCTCGGTTGGATGCGCTTGGGCCTGTTTCTGCTGTCGAGGTCTCCAGAGCTATGGTGCATTGCCGGCCTGCCTCCACCCCTTTCGACCCTTGCCCTGCCTGGCTAATTAGAGCTGCCAGAGGGACCATGGCCGAATGGGCTTCTGCCATCGCCACCGCCTCCTTCAGCGAGGGGGTTTTTCCCTCTCGGCTGAAGGAGACGGTGGTAAAGCCCATTCTGAAAAAACCTGGCCTGGCGGTGGACGACTTAACAAATTATTGCCCAATCTCCAACGTCCCGTTTATGGGCAAGGTGATCGAGAGGGTGGCGGCGGTCTGACTGCAGTCATACCTGGAGGATCGGCAGTGCCTCCATCCATGCCAGTCCGGGTTCAGGCCTCGCCGGGGTACCGAAACAGCTTTGGTCGCCCTGCAAGATAACCTTCTCCGGGCGGCCAACAGGGGTTGCTCTACCCTGTTGGTCCTCCTGGATCTGTCAGCGGCCTTTGATACCGTCGACCACGGTATCCTGTTGGACCAGCTCTCTGAGGTCGGAATCGGAGGCACTGCTCGCAGTTGGCTCCGTTCCTTCCTGGAGGGCCGTCCACAGTACGTGCAGCATGGGGGGGGGAGTTATCGGCCCCTTGGATCCTCCCTTGTGGGGTTCCACAGGGGTCGTCTCTGTCCCCCATGCTGTTTAACATCTACGTAAGGCCATTGGCGGGGGTCATCAGGAGTTTTGGAGTCTGCTGTCATCAGTACGCTGATGACATGCAGCTCTATCTCTCCTTTACCACCTCTGCTGTGGAAGCTGTGAGGATCCTCGACGGGTGCCTGGAGGCCATACTGGCTTGGACCAGGGTGAACAGGCTTAAGCTCAACCCCGAGAAGACGGAGGTTATGTTCTTCGGGAGCTCGCCGTCGGGGTACGGTGGCCCTCTCCCCTGTCTGGGGGGAGTTTCCCTGCAGCTCACGGAGAGGGCGCGGAATCTGGGTGTGCTCCTGGACCCGGCGCTTGCCATGGAGTCACAGGTGGCGTCGGTGACCAGGTCCGCCTATTACCATCTCCGTCGGATCACCCAGATCCGCCCGTACCTTGACGCAAACTCTCTGAGAACAGTGGTCCAAGCGCTGGTGATCTCGAGGCTGGACTACTGTAACGCCCTCTACATGGGGTTGCCCTTGACTCTTCTCCGGCGTCTGCAGCGGGTACAGAATGCAGCGGCCAGGCTGGTGGCTGGTGTGCATCGCTATGACCACATCACCCCAGTCCTGGCCCGCCTGCATTGGTTGCCTGTTGCAGCCCGGATTAGATTCAAGGTCTTGGTTTTAGTTTATAAAACCCTCCATGGCTTGGGACCTGACTACCTGTTAGAGTGTATCACTCAGTGATCAACCTCGGCCCGTCCCGTTCGGCAGGCGCGAGCGCACTTGCTTCGGGTCGCCACTCCTCGTGAAGCCCGGAGGACGAGTACTCGGACCCGGGGGTTCTCAGTGGCGGCCCCCAGCCTCTGGAATTCCATCCCAAGTGAAGTGCGCTCTGCAGAGTCCCTGCTGGCCTTCCGGAAGGCGTTAAAGACCTATCTTTTCCGGGAGGCCTTCGGCGATTCTTAACTGAGGTTTTTTTTTGTCTTTTTCCCGCCATCGCAGCCTGTTTTTACTTATCACTGCTTAGTGATCGAGGTGCCATAAGGTTTTAATTTTGTTTACTGTTATTATTATTTGTCTTGTCTGCTTTATTGTAATTTGTATGGCTATTGCCGCCTGTAAGCCGCTTAGAGTACACAATGTAGATAAGCGGGGTATAAATGCAACAAATAAATAAATAAATAAATTATGACATCCAGTACTGAGACACCTTGTCCCTGAAACCCTGACATTGCCTCAAGATCCACCACAGAGAATGAAGCAAAAGTATGAGGGAGCACATGAAACTGCATGTCAATGGTGTCACCCTCCTCCTTCACCAGTGGTGTCCAAACTCTGGCCCTCCAGATGTTTTGGACCACAACTCCCACAGTTCTTTGTCATTGGCAATCTAGGCTTGGAATTCTGGGAGTTGTGTTCCAAAACATCTGGAGGGCTGAAGTTTGGGCACCCCTGTCCTTCACAATTTGGTGAGGCCACTCCATATAAGTTAAACAAGTAATTGCTATTGTAATGTAATGCATTTAATGGCCAGTAACCAATTATTTTTAACTTGGTACTTTGTGCTGTTGGGCTGGTTGAGGCAGGTACATAGATACAACAACGTACAGCCATATCTTATCTGTGTGGTTCAGGGCCATACTAGTTACTACAGTGTTATGCATTAATAATAATGTGTTACTATGCAACTGACCTTATGTTACAGATTTTCCAGAACAACCCATCCATTGCACCCTCAGAAACAAAGTCAAACTACCAGAGTTAGCACCAGAAAGCACTGCACATTTGTGTTTGTTTTGTTACTCACTTATTTAAAGCCCACCTGTTAGTATAAAATCTAAGCAGGGAATACAATAAGACGCAGGTTAGAACCGTTTAAAATGTATACGCCATGTAAATGTTTATTGATTTGAAACTGCTTTAAATATATCACATAATTTGAAACCATTTAAAAATGGGTGATTTACTCAAGTCAAGATTCCTGAACACCAGTAGCTTTGTTAAAGAGACGTGTTACACGTTTGATGCTGGAATGGTGCTGACATTGATGGCAATCAGGCACCCAAGGGGAAAGCATCCCATAATAGTTTATATGCCTGGTGAGAGCAACCTCTTTTCCATGTCTCCTTATAGTGGATTGTTACTGCTGAGGAGAGCTAGAGGAATCCTCCTTTGATAGCTCTCAACACTTGAAGGTACATATATAGAGGGAAATGATACAAGGTTTACATTCCAGAAGATATAAGACTTCAGATGTCCTCATCTAGACATCTGATTGATAGAGGTCCATTAGACATCTGATTGATAGAGGTCCATTACCTTCATACAGCCTCTCCAGTTGATTTCCATAAAGACTAGGATGAAGAATTAATGAATATAAAATATTGCTGCTTCTGCTGCTGATAATGATGATGATCATGATGATCAGGGCTTTGGGTGCAAAATCAAGAAATTTCACACAGTATAGTTTCAGGTTACCATCAGAGCTACCAACTTGGCATAATTAGGAACAGAGTAAATACTGTGCTAATATTTAAAAGATACTAATATCTGCTATATAATACCAGTCAATGTTTTTCTTAATTTAATTTACTGTGCCTGGTATTTATTATTATTATTATTATTATTATTATTATTATTATTATTATTATTATTATTATTATTATTATTATTATTATTATTATTATTATTATTATTATTATTATATAAAAGTGTTTATTATTTTGCTTTGACAGATTAGCATGTTTATTCCTCCTAGATATTTTTATTATTACTATTATTAATAATAGTACAGCTACTAGTAGCGAAACTACTCAGTGCAGTAGAGGCTACCTTGAAAACCCTATTTGGGTTATTGGAAGTCAATTCTGATTAATTGTCTAGTAACTAAATTATTATACTATCAATACAATTAATATTACAGTGTAATTGCATTTTCGGACTTCAAAAATGCTTCTTGTGCAGTTTCTCAAGTTCTAAGCTTTTCACGTTTAATTAGATTCAGTTAATTTACAATACAATCCTTTAAATACTTATATATGGAAACAGCCCTTTGAGGCAAAATCCAGCAAAGTTAGGACAATACCTTGTCACACTACAGTCTTCCAGAGTCAAAATGTGCCTTCTTTGTTTTCGATTTCCTCAAAGCCTGGAGAACAAACTTGCCTCTGGCAATGAGCTGTCTAACTCTTCCAAGTCCATCTTCTGGGTGTCACCTGCTAAGGTGAGGAGCCTCGAAAAGCCTGGCCACTATATGTATGGGTGGCCTTTTGTTGATGGCAGACAAAGGCAAAATCCTCGGGATTACCTGAAGGTATCATATAACACACAAGATGGAGTTACTATTATTCTCTTCTAAGACATATTGTGTTTCCCTTGGGCAGAGAAAAGAACATGCAGCCAATCCTGGGAGGCAGGTCCTATTAAAGATTTATGCAAGCCTGAATTATTTGGCTTTAAACTTCGTCTTTTTCCATTTTTTAATAAGAAGGATGCTCTCTTTAGGCACTGCAACCTGAAGTAGATGGTATCATCAGTAATCCTTGGCTTAGGCAGAGAGCTTCTAAATGGATTGAATTAGGTGCAAGACTGAACTGTTTGATTTTTTTTCCTCCCCTCAACATGCCCTCCCTCACATTTTTGTTTTGCTTTTGCTTTTAAGGATTCATTACAAAACCTCCCACTAACACGGCATTTAAGGAGGAGCTTAAAGTTATATAAGCTTCATTTAGGCCTTTTCTTCCAAGGAGAGTTAGGCGAGTAGATGATGAAGTGTGCATGTGTTAAATGGAAAGCATCTTTATTTTTCTGCCTTAAAAGGGGGGCTTAGAAGCAAAGAGATTAAGTCCATGGATATCATTGGCTATATGTATGTAATTTCCGAGGTGTATCATTAAATACTCTGTTTTTTTTAGTCTGGACTTCCTCAAAATAATACATTTCAAACAGAAAAAAAATCAAAATATTGATTCAAGAGATTATTTCTCTTGTTAAAATGATATGTTTTGCTCTGGATACTCTTCTACATCTAAAGCAAGGCAAAAGCATTAATTTTAACAAAAATAATACTGCAAGACTCCTTATTCTCTTCAAACATGCTCCTCTTGTTTGTTTATTCCATTTATATCTTGCCTGCCTGTGAAATGAAAGTGCCACAGACACCCAAGAAGTATATTTAAAAAGCATTAAAACAGATTAAAACCTGATCAGCAGACTCCTTTTGGTGTTCACATAAAATTTGAATAACATTTTCTGGAAACTTCACTAGGTGCAAGGTCAGGCCTCAGTTGTTTACCTGGACACAAATACAATTGTGCAGGTAGGATGTACCCAGCGTCTTGTCAATTAGTCTCAGTTGGACAGATTTTAAACAAAAACCAATAAACTTTTAAACTAATAATAATCAGAGTAACAAAAATAATGTAGATTTGTGAGAGGTAGCTGTGTTAGTCTGTGCAAGAGTTCAAAGCAAAAATGAAAACAAAGCAAAATAAAAGACAAAATCATGTGGCACCATAAAGACTATTTTATTTTAATGTAATTTAATGTAGTTTACATTTTAATGTAATGTAAACTATTATATTTTAATGTAGTCAGTAAAACAATTTATATGGCCAGTCTGAAGAAACATGTCTTTACATATGCTGTATTTAAATCTCAGCAGGATTACTGTAATGTACATACTCTGTGTGGGGCTGCTTTTCGAAAGTGTTCAGAAACTCCAGTGGTTCCAAAATGCCACAATCAGATTGTTAACTGGGGATGGTTACAGGGAACAAATAACTCCCCTGCTACAGCAGCTCCATAGGCTGCTGGTTCATTTTTGGACACAATTCAAAGTGCTAATTTTAACCTATAAAGCTCTAAACAACTTGGGTCCAACATATCCAAAAGACTGTTATCTCCCTAACCGAGCCTTCCTATCCCAGCCGCCTTCTCTTGTTGCTTCTTTTAGTTTCCAGTGATGGGCACAGAGGAGAGAAACTGGATACTCAGAATAGGAAGTGGCATTTGTTGTGAACAAAGAACAACAACCTGATAAAACATTTGCAGAATGGGGGATATCAAGAAAATTGAGCTAAGCACAACAGGATATCAAACTGAAGGATACTTAGTCAAGTGATCAGATCACATAATCAATTATAGTTCCACTGAAAGCAAGGGGTAAACATTACTTTGAGGTTCTAAAACCCAGCAGGTTTCATTAGTCACACCGTTTGCGCAATCAAAGAGACTTTCAGTAAGACATTTACCGTAATAGCAAACAAAAGTTTACTAATGCTGACTCAACCTGTCCAGAATCTCATAAGATCTCACTTCTTTATTCCCCATTAGAGATTTTGGGCAGACACCAATGTTTGATTCACAATGTAGCTGAAAATTGTTGTCGCATCAGTTGCTGATTCTTTAGTGGAAGGATCAGCCAACTCTGAATGGCTATTTCCCAGGCAATGCCTGAATTTGTTCAAGGTGCTTACATCCTTTAGGGAGGCCCCTAAAGTTAGCAAGCAGGATAAATCTATGATCCGAAGAAAGTCATTACCAAAGGTAGTGATGACACTGACACCACTACTTGCACTTGCATTCTGAACCCAGTAACACCGAGAGATGGGCCCCCCATGCAAACATATCACTGATAGCTTCTGACATTTCTGCTCATTGTTCACCCATGGGAAGGATAATGCTGGACGATGCTATGGTGTATCAGAGGTCACAACTTCCTTGTAACAACATAAAATCTGCCAGATGGTATCAGTATATGAAAATAAGGACCTTCACCCCAAGCTGGAAGATCTGGTAATTTCAAGCTTTCAATGTCATCCTGAAAGATTATCAGAGGACCCTGTGGTCATCCATGGCTATTAACACTAATAATCAGTTTAAGAAAAGCACATGTGAATAAGGAGCACCAGTAACTCACAATGCTCAATAGTAGAAGTCTTACCTCCTTGACTTCCCCCATTACTGCTGCTTATAACAACCAGGAAACATGCAGCCAATCAGCTGAAAAAAATACAAAATTGTTGTTCCCTCAATATACTATGGACTTGGAGTGTTTGTTTGTTTGTTTGTTTGTTTGTTTATACCCCATCTGACCACTGTGGGCAGCTTACAACACTATACAAAATACAGTCAAATATACACAAGACTAAATTAATGCAGTAAAACCACAATAACAACAACAAATCTGTAAACAAAATGAAACCAGTAAATAACTTAAATAAGTCTTTACATAAGATTAAAAGGCGATAAGCTAATTTAACAGTTGAAGAAATGAAACCAAAAAGAGTAAAAATAGAGTAAAAAAAAACATGTCCATAACGAAGGTAGTATAACTAAGAGCTCGGGAAGGCCTGTTGAAAGAGTTAGGCTTTCAAGGTTCTTTTAAATGAAGCCAGGGAAGAGGCTAGACGAATATCGGGCAGAGGCTCATTCCACAAATTGGGAGCAATCACCAAAAAGATCAGAACACTTCAAAATTTTCTAGTCAACTCTGTTATAGGTAACTGAGGCAGGAAGCAGCAATGGCTAATGACTGAAGCAAGTCACTCCAGCAGACCACCCCCATTTCTGGTCCATGAGCCACCTACAGTGGAAGGACAGTCACTTACCTGCAAAGAGATTGTACCAGTGGCAGCCCAGCCTTGAATGGCCTAGTGCTAACCAGATTTCCTGAGGGTGCTGTGACCTAACAGAATGCCCTTACATCATGCCTTCAAAACAAAGGGGAGGAAGGGAGAAACCTACCCACTCCCATATCTTTCAGAGGAGAAACAATCTCATGTAGCATCTGTAACATGAAAGGTACAGTCCAATTCACCTGGTTGTCACATAAAAGTGGAAGTCTCATTAAGAGAGTCACTTGGCTTGTACCATTCCTGCTATTTCACCATCCCAACATTGCAAAGATCACTGTCTTCCGCTTTCTCACTGTATGCCTTTTACACAGAATACAAGATTATAATCAGCCCTAAAATGTTCCTTCAACAATTTTAAGGATGAACAAATCTGCTGGGTTTTGTTTTGCCAGTTTTTAATTTTTCCAGCCACCAATTTAGTTCATTCAATGTTTGCATGAAAATGCATCTACGTACATTTATGTACGTTTTTCTAGTGTATTCCTCTTAAATGCAATTTCGCCAGATGTGTGCATTTTTTGCAAGCAATTCTTATGACATAGTGCCCACTTGTGCTATTTTCATGAATATTAGCACTGTTGTGTGTTTGTTTTCCTAAACTCCACATTTTTAAAAGGAAAAACTGGAAATCTGTATGCAAAATTCATAGAGAACCTCAGATAGAATCTCAGTAGGCTTGTTTTGCCTATGGGTTCACAAGTCCAAAATTAAGTAAGTCCCCGTGACAATGCAAACAAAACGAATCCCTCGGCCATTTCTAACTCCCTGCATGTTAATGTCTGTACCTCTTTCTCCTTTGAAGAGAAGAATGTTAGACTACAGCAAACAGCAGAGACATGGGAGTGTCAGCAGTACAGTAGAAAGTGCATACCTTCTGTTTCGGCTGAAAGGTGTCACTAATATCTTCGTGTTAGCAGAGTTCAGGTTCAAATATTTTCTTCTTCTTTCTACTCCTCACCAATCAATGAGCATCATTTCTAGGGGGGGACCAAAAGGGGGGAAAAACCCATCATATATTTTCTTTCTCCCAGTTGATGCAAGAGCATATTTGTGTTTCTGTTGTTGCTTAGCAACCGTGAACTCTTCCCTAGGTCTGACAGTTGCTTTTTCTTCAGGAGAGCAGAGAAGCACAAAAGGAGCATTGATCCTCAACATATTATCTGATCTTGTCACACATACGTGCAGAAGCTGATAGCATCTAACAATGTTGCTTAAAGCTCACATTACGAATCATCGAACTTTTACAGTTAAATGGGTGACGGAGGAAAAGGCATTGCTTTGCGTTGCGGGAAACAACTGGATGAGAAGCCATGCCTTTGCTGTCCTTCCAACAATTAGAGTTGACTCTCCTATGCTAGTTGAGCTTCTTTCTAATGGTGCATAAGTACAGTTCGGTCTGTGTTGTTTGTCTTACATATAGCAAACAATTTGCGTCAAGGTGATTTGCAGCCTGTTCGCTTCTATCTGGATCCAAATATTCAAAACTATTTGTATGTACTTGTACAGGTTCTAATTGGGACAGGGGCGTTCAAATTGGGGGTAGTGTGGTGTAAGGATAAGAAAGGACCAAGGATTAGGATAGTATTTGTGTAAAACTCAGTTCCATCAACTGCTGCTCAACCTCTAGTCAAACCAGTTCCCTCCCTCCCTCCCTCCCTTTCTTTCTCTTTCTTTCTTTCTTTCTCACCTGTTCTTCACCAATCTCCTTTTTTTGGGGGGCTTCCTGGTTCTGTTAAAATATGTGGTTTATTTTCAAGGTATCACTTACTGAAGCTGTTTTTCCCCCTTCAACTTTTTAAGTTGAAGCAGTGAAATAGTATTCAGTGCTTCTGACAGCCCTAATCCAGTCTAAGAACTACTTTGAGGAGGACCATAGCTTCACCTCAGATTGGTTCAGAAATGGCTAATACCCCAACTGTACTTTGGATTCTGAATAATTTGCAAACCCAAACCATATCCCTATTTGTTTCTTTATAGCCCACTGATATTCCATCTGATCAGATCCATATGAGAGTGGCTCAGAAACTCATGGATTTACAATGCTCACTCATTAAGGTATAAAAACAAATTGATAGGGCAAGACATATAACCCAAGATGACCAAAAGAGAAAAATGAAAGGAGATAATCATTAGTCACTCATTATTAGCAAATGAGACCACTCACACAAAACATCAAAGATGTAAAATTATTTCTTGATGCTAATACTTTCCTTTATAAGACTCTGAATAATTGGTCCCTTCTTGCTAACATATAGCATCCCAGCAACTACTAGCATGCAATAGGCTACAAAACATGAATGAACACACACAACAAGAACCTGCAACAAATCTTAGATGTCAATTATGTTCCCTCATCCCCCTTTGTATCACAATTCAGGTACCAATAACAGCACCCACAACATTGGGGCTGTATTTACTTGTTCATCTCCTGTGTTTGTGTGTGCAGTGTTGTTACAGTCATGATAAACTCTTCGTGACTCTGTCTCCTAATATGGGCTATTTCATTATTTGCTAGCAGAACAGGTCTGCATTCTGCAAAAGGAAATCAAGAGAATGGACACACATCTGATACCAGACTGGGAAATACAAAAAGCCCAGTTTCGGAACACTACAGCCTCCAAGGACACTCTAATTCAGATCTGAAAGTAACAGTTGTGGGGAGTGGAGTGGAGGAAGGAAGTATAAAGGATGATTAGAAAGCCAGAGAGTTGAATTTAGCTTGCTATATTCACAAATTACAAGATACACAAAAAGGATTAAATAAACACCAAGGATTCTTACCACATCATGGCTGAAATCCAATAGTATCAAGTATGCCACATAAAGCTGTTGATATCACGAGTGGTAGAGTTTGTTCTGTTTTGTTTGTAAATAATTTTAAAAATCCAATCACTCCCTCAAGCTCCAGAGGTTCCCTTGGGATTAATTTGCTTGTGAAAAAGCCACTGGGTACCATGGGATTGAGTGCAGTTTTTAATTTCCAAAAATTGCCACTGCCAGGATAATCATTTCAGCAATGATTTTCAGATATTAAATATCATCCCTTATCTTGTGGCCCCCAGCTGCTTCACCATCATGAAAGGGAGCCCCAGGAAGACTTGGAACCTTCAGGGGGTGGGGTTTAGAAAATTTTACTTTACCAAAAAAACAAAAACAAAAACCTGTGGCTGTTGATATCCTCAGCCTTACACTGTTTTAAGTTCTACTACTGTATTTCAGTATGCAGTGTATATATATTAACACTGTGGTTTCATCCATAGTTCAAGAAACAGCTATAGCCAAAAAGTTACTTTTGTTGACATAACCCTAACCTCAACACAAATTCCCCAGAAGAGATCTATCTACATACTCTTCACTAGAGATGGGCACGACTTAGCGGTATTCCCATTTCTGTTTCCGTTACTCGGTTCCGTTACTCTACGGAAACGGTAATGGGAATTACTCCGACAGACTTCGAGCTCGAACCGACAAACGAACAATTTTGGTCTGATTTGTCGTGTTCGTTCCTTGCATCGCGCAATTGCGCGATGCCACGCGGCACAGAAAAAAAGTTTTTAAAAGTTAAAAACCCCGGTTTCCGGCCAAAAAGCAGGTGGAAAAATGCCTGCCGTGCCTCAGGGCACCTACCAGAGGGGTTGTTTCTGGAGGTCCCCGGCCTCCCCCCCATCCCCCGTCCTGGGCTGCTCTGGTGGGACTCGCTGCAGGCTCGCAGCCAGCAAAAAGCCCAGTCTCGCCGCCGCCCGCCGCAATTAAAGCACAAGCAAGCGGCACGGACGGCACAGGAAAAAACTTTTAAACTCTCCCCCCACCCATTCCCGGGCCAAAAAAGCAGGCGGAAAAATGCCTGCTTGACTAAGGGCACAGGGCACCTACCGGAGGGGTGGTTTCTGGAGGGGGGGGTCCCGCCTCCCCCCCGTCCTGGGCAGCCGGACTCGCCATGCCATGCGGTGTGGGCGGGGGATCCAAAATGGGGCGGCGAACGCAATATTGTTTTTGAAATCGTGGTCCAAAAACACACAAGCACAACAGAAACACGCGAAAATTTATAAATTGCCAGATTTTTCAAAGTAGCAGTGGGTTTTTTCTTGCAACAAAATGTCTCTCCTCTCCTCCTCTGTCCTCCATTTATTTTATTTTATTTTATTTTATTTACACCTGTGCAATGATGGGCTGGCCGAGTGGCCAGCCATGTGGGAGTGGACGACCATGCAAATTTTTGGAGCCATCCCACCAATCGCATGGCCACTTGGCCATGGAGACTTCTGGGATGTGCCAAAAAGCCCCCTAAAACCTGCCCTAGCCCCCTAACCCTAACCCTAATCCTTGACTCCTTACCCATACATCACAGACTGTCTTCTTAGTGGGTCAGAGAGGCACCCAGAGGTGCAACCCACTAGCCCACCGTAACCTTACCCGTCACTAGCCTAACCCTAGCCCTTGCACTAACCCACCTTAACCCTAAGCCAGATCTACTTGCATTGCACTACACGCAAGTACGATTCCCTTCTTTATGAGACATGGTGGTGCGAGAGCCTTAGGCATCACCCTATGCCTCTGGCGGGTTCACTGGTCTCACTGTCTGCAACTGGTATGCATATCCATATGGCTATTGCATCCCATTTTGCAGCAGCAGGTGAGGAGGGGAGACCCCCATGTTGAGGGGTCTCTTGGAGCCTGCTTCCCCTTCCTAGTGGGTGAGGATAGGAGGCACCCACGGGTGCCTCCAGGAGCCCGCTTTCCCTTTATAGCAGGCCGAGGAGACACCCACCCCACAGAGGTGCCTCCAGGAGCCCGCTACCCCCCCAAAAAACAGTACTAACGAAAATGAAAAAACAAAAAAACAAACCGACTAATTTTTGTGAATTTTCACAAAAAACGGAAACGACCCGAAACGGAACCAGCCCGACTAATGACAACTCGAAAAAATTTTTTTCAAGTCGTGCCCATCTCTACTCTTCACTCATACCAAGTGACAGACAAGACAATGGGTCCATTTTTAAATGAATTGCTTATGTCATCGATACTTTGTTTACTACTGGTGCTAATAATGCCATTATCACAGTTGCATTTAATTACCAAGGCAACTGTCACTCTCTTTCACTGCTGCCCCATCCAGCTAGGTGCCCAGTCCACCACTATGTAGTCTGTGCACATATACCTCAGGCCCAATTATTATGACCAATGCCTCTGAGGTCACCTTTAAAGAAGCAATTTTGACTGTGCAAACATATCCAGGCAAAAGTGAAGCAATAACATGAAATATTTTTTTAAAATGTGGTGCACCTTATTGTGTGCCACCCCATCAGTTCCAACTTATGGTGACCTTTCCAAGGTATTTCAGGTACCGAATACACAGAAGTAAATTACCGTTCCCTTATTCTGGAGGCAGCTCATGGATTGAGCAGCTCATCCATGACTACACAGGCTGGCTCTTATCGCAGGAGGCACAGTGGGAACTGAACTCCCAACCTAGAGCCAGATAGTATACCATTAAAATATTCAGCCATTCCAGTGTAAGCTTCTTCAGACATACTAGAGTGAAGGAAATCCACAAGTATATCACCTGTGGTTTTGCTGCACTAATTTGTCTGAAGATGCAAATCTTTGAGGTGCCACCATATTTTTATATTTGTTTTGTTTGTTGGCTGGCTTGTTTCCTGGATTTATTAAAGGGAGTGAATTTTAAACCACAAGAATTTTAAACCACAGGGATACCTTATAAATATTTATTTGTAAGGTATCCCTACCTCGTTATTTTCATACATGCTGAAACAGACTAACATAAAGGTATACAAACCTAATATGTGTTTTAAAATGCACGTGCCTGTTTTGGACTGGAGCTGAGTTCAGATTTCCATTCCGTAGTTTTATCCACTGCACCTCCAAATTAACTAAAAATAAGAATATGTCTTACCATTTTGAATGTCATTCAAATCATGCTCGTTGTCTTAACTTCACATCTTGTTCGCAGTTAAGATTAAATTTCAGATGGATGTTTTTTGTTTTAATTCCCTGTTTTCTTTCCTGGTTTGAATTGTTAAAGAAAACGTACTGCCTCATTCTTTATAACAAACACATAGCTGGGACACACACAGTGAAGCAAAATGTGTCAGTTTTGCCATTGAGTAATTCTGTATTATAATTCCTTATGACATGATGTGGCCAGACATAAAGACTACACTTAATTTATGTGTATTCATTTTATATCTTAACATCACACCAAGAAGCCTTATGTGTTATCAGCTAATCATGGTGGAGCACTTTACTTGATTGCTCAAGTCTCAAGTGGCCTGGCCATCTCATCCGTGGCCAACTATCCACCCAAAAATCTGATTTTAATTTATGCAATGCAAAATACACTATTTTTAAAAAATGTGCTCTACATGCTAACCTTAGGTTTCAAGCAATATCAAGGGCACAGTATTAGTTCAGTTTGAAACTAAGACACCCCAATGGGGACGGCAGTGAGATTGAAGGAGTGTAGAAGAGAGAACACAGTAGGGTACAACTAGACATGTAGGGTGAGTGGACAGAGTACATATGCCTTAATGTTGACCTCACTGTGTGCTAGGGTAGATATATCTCACCAGAGAACAAGCTTCCTTTTGAAGAAAATGTTGGCTTCTATCAGCTATAGTGCTGGGAGGGGCCTCTTTATCTACCCGACCGGTTGGAGTCATGTGTGTGCAGCCTATGGGGCTCCTTGCTGGGGCAGTAGGTTAGATAAGGCCTTGCCACATGGTGAGAGGCCTCTTTTTCAATCCATCTGTCTTTCCTCCCTTCCCCCCAATAAAAGAATGAGATTAGCTGGTTGTGTATGGGCTGGATGGGAATTTTTGGCTTCCACTCAGATTGGAACCAGAGTGGCAGTGTGTTTTCGCCCATCCCATTCTCTTTAAGGTGAAGGGGAGGCTTATAACTGGTCACAATTGCCAGGTAGTGCAAGCGGTAAATTTAAGTCAGGTGAAAGTTATTGAATAATATACCCTTATTGAGCTGGTAGCCCTCAATACGATTTAGGAAATAGACTAGTAAATTAGGAGCATTGGGTGTTAGGTATAAAATATTTCAATGATTAGAAATGAGGGCTGCCCAGTCTGCAGGTTTTGGGAGAGCGCTGAATAGGTGGGCAGCACCCTTCTAATAATATTAAGAATCATTAACTGATCCGCTTGCACTACGTTCAGGCACCCTTGTTTAAGGGACGTTTAACAGTTGAATTAAGTGCATTCATATCAATAAATTGTGGCCCAATTTTAATCCCACAAACATGTCTCGCCTCTTTATTTCCAGTTTGGGTGGACAAAAGAAAAGCAAAGTGTTCTGCTTATATACCACCCCATAGCACTTCAAGCACTCTCCGGACGGTTTACAATTTAATTATGCATGCTACACACTGCTACCCCCCAGCAAGCTGGCTACTCATTTTACCGACCTCAGAAGGATAGAAGGCTGAGTCCACCATGAGCCTGCTACCTAGGATTGAACCCCAGGTCATGAGCACAGTTTTAGCTGCAGTACAGGCATTTAACCTTCGATCTAGAGTTTAGAGCCTCAGATTTATTGTGAGGATCCTCGAAACACCTAACGAACAAACAAAAATGGCAATGTTCTCAGCTCTTGTAAACTTGATGTTGCCAAATTCTGTGGTATGTCTTGATCCACTCCATGAAGTTCACCGTCCCCTGTGCCCTCCCCACTGCACTTTCAGACTTGAGAACACTTTCCTCACCTTTTCTTTAATTCTTCAGGAGTCCCAATAGACTCTTTTCAAAGCCTTTATTTTCATAGAAGAGACTTCATGGACAGGCTACCTTCGCTCTGCTACCTCTTTGCAGAGGTAGCAGAGGAAGGTTACTGAGAAACGTTACTATTTAAACTAGCACTCCCAGGGTAACCCAGCCATAGGTTACTGCTGGTTGGGTGATTCTGGCATTTTTAGCCCAAAAACAACATTCCCAAGTTTTGTTGATGCACCACATCTGGTACGGTTCCTAATGTTTCTCACCTCTGTCTGCAGCAGATTTACAATGGTGAAGGAAGAATTGCTAGTAACTATATTTTTCCTGACCCTCCATTCCTACCTTCTGTTGGCAAGTACAAAGGAAGACTCTTTCTTTTATTTATTGGGTGAATTTTAGTCACTGAGCTCTTGAAACAAGCTTTGTATAATTATCACTGGTACCAGTGTGGTGTAGTGGACAGAGTGATGGCCTAGGACTCAGAAGACCAGGGTTTGGATCCCTTCTTGGCCACGGACTCTCACTGGGGGAGCTGAACAGGCAAAACCATCCCTTAAATATCTCACTTACTTGAAATCCCTACTGGAGACACTGTAAGGTGGTTCCAATTGGACACCACAGAACAACAACAGTGACTTGAAATAAAATGGCGAATGCTCATCACTCTTTCTCTTCATTATATCAGGGTCTACAGCAGCAACAGATTTTTTTTTCTTTTCCTCTCTCCCCCCATCCCCAAGAGTTTCTAGGTCTGAAATCCACTTTAGATATTTAACTAACACATACAGTGTTGTGATGTGCTATTGTTTCATAATTTTGAAATCAGAAAGTGGTTAGGAAGGATTTTTTTTAAAGCAAGCTAATGGGAAGGGCAGAATACAACCCCCAGAATCACCAACAAGTAATTTTTTTGCAGGATCTACCAAGTAGCTCTACTATGCCTTCCTTATCTCTCCATCCCTTGGCACTGTGGAAGAATATTCTTCAGCAATTGCTCCA
Source organism: Phrynocephalus forsythii (assembly GCA_029282475.1). Taxonomy (NCBI): domain Eukaryota; kingdom Metazoa; phylum Chordata; class Lepidosauria; order Squamata; family Agamidae; genus Phrynocephalus; species Phrynocephalus forsythii. The sequence goes on along the minus strand of JAPFRF010000007.1, from coordinate 65,815,450 downwards.
TCTCAAACATCTGTTTAGCCACGGAGAAGGGGGAGGTGTCCAGATCTGTAGACTCGAAGTGCACATCTGTCAGATTTTTATCTTGCACTTTCCCAAACCCTTCCTGATCCATTCAGAATGCATGAAGTTTGCAATAAAATTCTTCATAAGGATTCAAAATCCAGAGCAGCTGAGTATGCTTTGTGGCAATGAAGGTTTTCATCAGCTATTTAAATCACACTTCCCCATAAAGCTGGAAGAGGTGATAGCTGAGAGACTTTTTAAAAAATAAAGCCAGTTAAAAAAAGTTTCAATGAGTTTCCACCATCTGCAAACCATGAGTCATGAAAAGTGGTTTTTCATCAGTCATTAGGGGTCAGGTCTTGTTGATTAAAAACTCCATGTGTCTTGTTTGTACTGCACCTGTGTGCCATTTTGTAGACCTCTATTTTGGGAAATGGTAGCTTAGTACAGATTGGAGTCATTGTTAATGGGCTGGTTGTAATAAAAGGGTTTATATGCCATAATATTACTCTAATCAGACTAATAAATCAGTGTTCTGTGCTGTGATATTAAGTAAAAGGTCTCAGGAAAATCATTGCTCACCTGTGCATTGAGAAATCCTTTCTTGGAATAACTAAAAGAAACTGAGAAATAACACAATAATTGTATCATTTGATTTGTGACACCCTTAAGATGGAGGATGACTTTGAAATAAGACCATAATAGCAGTACAGATTGTTACAGCTAATCCCTCCCTTTAAAACTTAAAGTGGAAAAGCAAAAGCAAAGTGTCCTGCTTATATACCACCCCATAGCTCTTCAAACACTCCCTGGGCAGTTTACAATTTTAATTATGCAGGCTACACATTGCCCCCCTCCAGCAAGTTGAATACACATTTTACCAACCTCGGAAGGATGGAAGGCTGAGTCAACCACGAGCCGGCTACCTGGGATTGAACCCTAGGTCATGAGCAGAGTTTTAGCTGCAGTACAGGCATTTAACCACTGTGCCATGAAGCTCTTAACAGACATTTAACCACTGCCCCATGAAGTAGCCTCTTAACTACAAACAAGGGGATGTAGTTCTACTGAAACTCCTTAAAACAGGCATGTCCAAACTTCGGCCCTCCAGATGTTTTGGACCACAACTCCCACAGTCCTTTGCCATTGGAAATACAGGCCTTGGAATTCTGGGAGTTGTGGTCCAAAATAGAGATGGGCACGGAACGACCAATTTGTCATTACCGTTATCCGTTACCGTTATCGTTACGTAATGGTACGAATAACGACCATTTGGACGGGCCAGGCTTGAACCGAACAGAACCAAGAAATTTTTCTTGGTTCTGTTCGTTTCCGTTACTGGCCTGGCTGCCCAATAAGTCCTCCGCTCCTATCTGCTGCCGCTGCCGCTGCCGCTGCTGGCCTTCCTGGTTCATTTATTTATTTTATTTATTTCAGATTTATATACCGCTCCTACTTCCCAAGCGAGAACTCAGGGCGGTTCACATAAAAGAATTAAAAATTAAAAACAGGCACAATCACATAAGCAGTCCAAGCAGGCAGCATATATAGGCCGGGGCAGGAAGGAAAAAAAATTGTCCCTAGTCAGTATTGAAGGCGTCCCTGAAAAGCAGAGTCTTTAAGCCTTTCTTAAAGGACGCCAATGACGGAGCCTGGTCTTCTGGCTTCCGGCTTCAGGGGCGGAGTCGAGAAGGAGCTGAGATCCGGTCTCTGGTGCAGAGACCGGATCCCAGCCCCTCTTGCCGCCCTCCTCCACCATGGAGCTTAACAGCTGGCCTGCGCAGGGCTGTCAGGCTCCATGGGGGAGTCGGGAAGGAAGGGGCTGAGATCCGGTCTCCTCTGGCAGAGGCAGCATCGGAGCCCCCTCTCGCTGCCCTGAAAATGCTCCGTGCTGGCGATGGGGCCATGTTCAGTGGGATCCTGTCTAGCTGTCATCGGCTGGACCCCTTCAAAAATGACCCGCCTGGCACTAGGGGGGCCCCTTGTGCTAAGCGGGCCATTTGAGAAGGGGTCCACCCGATGACAGCTCGGCAGGAGCCCACTGAAAATGGCCCGGTCACCAGCGCAGAGCTCCTGCTTTGGCGACCCGGCCATTTTCAGAGAGGCCCTGCTGCCCTGCCGTGGGCTGGACCCCTTCAAAAATGGCCCTCCTGGCACTAGGGGGACCCCGTAATGCCAGCCAGGCCATTTGACAAGGGGTCCAGCCCATGGCAGGGCGGCAGCTTTCCTCTCTTCAGAGGGGACCGCGGGGTCGACTGTGCAATCAGAGAAGAGCCCTCGATCTCCTCTCTAGGGAGGGCAGGGAGAGCGGTCTGGGATCAGGCTTCCACATGCAGAGGCCGGAACGCAACCCCCTCCCGACTGCCCTCCGCCTCCCCCCTCAGCCAGATGACAGCGCTGGACTGGATGCTGTCATGACCGGCGCAGGGAAGAAGAGACCCCCGTTCCGCCTCTGCATGCAGAGGTAGAATGGGGTCTCTTTAAAGGGATCTTCCCCGCAGGGATGACAGCGTGCCTGGAACTCTCATCCACCACGGGGAAGAATAACCCGAAAAACGGTTAATGGAAACGAAGTTTTTTAAAACTTTCCTTTCCGAACAACGGTAAATGAAGGGAGATGGGAATGGAACGGAATGGAAACGAAACCCCATTTTTCCGTTTCGTGCCCATCTCTAGTCCAAAACATCAGGAGGGCCAAGGTTTGGACATGCCTGCCTTAAAAGGACATCACAAATGTAGAGCCTTACTTCTTTTTAACAGATGCATAGTAGGGCTATTCCAACGGATGGTCTAAATCCAGTAGCTAGTCTCAAAGGGAGCAGATTTTCATTTTGTCCCATGCTTACCATATTTGGGGCTGTTGTGAAGTTACACAAATGTCATAACTATGAAACAAAAATGGTCATAATTGAAGAAATCTCTGCAAACATTTGTTGCACATTGTGTCATAAGACTCAGCATGCAACAGCTAATGTCTGAGGAGATTTCTCACTTTCATGGTAATTTTTTTGTCTAAAAAATTACACTTCAAAGTTGAGTCATGACAACTGGACGTCTTTTCATGAGAGTCTGAAACGTTTTCCTACTCATCCAAGCAGCAAAATCATTTACTCTCTCAAGAAAAGACGTCCAGTTGCCATGAATCAATTTCCAGATCAAATCACCTGGATGAGTGAGAATCTTCACAGACATAAAAAATACACTGTTTGCATAGGTGCACAACATGAGTTCTGCCAGTGACTGATTCTCTGGATCTAAATGGGACTGGTAATCATACTTCAGCTTAAGTATGCATTTATTTGTAGAATTTATGAAACTGCTTCACATCATAGTATAAAAAAGTAAACAAACTACAAAAAGGAAACTTTATCTGAAAATAAGAGTGTCAGTGAAGACTGGTGTAGAGAAATGCAGCTGCATGTCTAATTTCAGGTTAAAACAGGAGTCTATAGCATTGGTGGCAAAACTTTGCCACTCCAGATGTTTTGGACCACGACTCCCACAGTCACTGGAAATCCAGGCTTGGAATTCTGGGAGTTGTCCAAAACATGTGGAGTGCTGAAGGTTCACCACCACTGGTCTTCACTGGGGGCACAAGCTACCTTAGGAACTTCTCTGGCCTGTGTGAAACCACCAGATGTAAATTCTCCAAAGACTTTAGGGATCAGGCAGGGTGGTAGGAGAAAACATAAGGTATCCTGAATATAATTGGTTATATATTAGTACTCAAAACTTGAACAGTACTTGGGCCAGAAGCAAACCACCTTGTTTGACCTATCATTCAACAGGTTCTACCATGGGCAAGTCCTTCCAAACATTGCTCAAACCTCCCTTTTTTGTCCTTGGAATTATGTAAACTTCCAAATATGCTTTCACTGGTTCACATATGTGCAGAGGATACCCATACAAGGCCAAGATACACAGGCATAGGATCATTACACACACAGTTGCAGATACCCAGAAAGAAATATTGAGATAAAAAAATACAAGATCATTAATTTGCCTGTTGTTTAACTGAATATGCGAGTTTTGAAAGTAATTCAAGATAGTAATTCTTTTCCAAAATATTATTATAATTTATACTTGAGATGTTAAGTAATTTATGTTTACAAACTATACCAATTCACTCTGATTTATAAATATGGGAGGACAGGTTCTCAAACACTTTTTTTCACCAGCATGATACTTGCATGTAAAAATCCTCTCCATGCATTTTGTCTGGGTATATGTGCAAGGTTCTCAAACAGTTTTAGTAAAGAGAATGAATTAAGCAAACTTCTGCTGATAATCTGCAGTGGGGATCATGTTCCTTCACAGATGTGTTGGTCAACTATAGTTACGATTTTCAGGAAAAAAAGTTAGTGAAGTTGTGGTTTTAGCTGGAGTCCCATGTTGAAGAAATTTTGAATTGCAAAGTGATCAATAATATGAAAAACAACTGTTCTTTTTAAAAGATGCAGGATCCTAGTTCTCATTATGAGGATCAGCAAGGCCAGAACAGTGACTAAACTGAGGTTTTGATTTATATTCTGTAGCAACAGTTCTAGAACTGAAGATAAAAGCTTTCAATGATCCAAATTAATGTTATTACTATTTGTATGTTATAAGTTTAAAAATAAATGTTCTGGCTATCATCTGTGGACTGTGAATCAACCTGCTCAAACATTTAATCACAAATAAGTAACTGGATTTATCTGCATGAGAACATGCATGATATCAGCCTCTGTGACTCCAAGCACAAGATAATTACTAATTACAAGGTGACAAGATGATATCACCTAATAGAAAGGTATGGTTATAAGTATACTTGGGTGATTGAGATGATGGTGGTTTAGGTCAATGACATACTTTTATCCCATTTTCGTATGAGTTTGCCCTTTACATAATCAAAATAATAGTCACTGTTCCTTGATGCCATCAGCCAGGATCACCAGAAGATCTTTCAGGCTTCATGCACATGTTTTGGCCAATGATGTTAGACAGATCTTCCAGGGATCAAAGGGAGTGCTGTGCATTTTCAGTTTACATGCAGGCTGTTTTTGTGTAAGAGAAGCTTACACAAAGAGAATGAAAATACAAGGTGTCCACTTCAGTCCCTGGTATCTATCTATCTGTCTGTCTGTCTGTCTGTCTGTCTGTCTGTCTGTCTATCTATCTATCTATCTATCTATCTATCTATCTATCTGTCTGTCTGTCTGTCTATCTAAAAAGAGATGATAAGGAAATCCCAATTTACAAGATCTGCAACTTCCGAGCGAACATGGAATTCAAAAGTTATACTTAAGATATTGCTCTTTGCTGAAATTTGCAGTTAAGTTCTCAGGTCAAAATATAGTGATAAATAACAAATAAAAGACAAATAAAAGAATAAAAGAACAGGATTCCAAACAATCTCTTCTATACTTGAATGCTCATTTATCTTCATGCCTTTTTAAAACCTCAAACAGCTGGACATAAAAGAGGATCAGGTTGAGGTGGTATATCAGCAATGAGGCTGGATAGATTTTGACAAATGAATGTAATTAGCCCCTCTCAAATGGAAAGTGGGAATATTAAGCATGCTTTTCCCCCTCAGCATAATTAATGTAATTTGTGATTTGATCCACAATGTACTGTAATTATTAAAGATACTTTTCCTTTCTCTTCTTTGTAAATTCCCCCAATTTTAATCCATAGATTCCTATACCCAGTCCTTGTCCTTTATGACACTTTGCACAATGCAATAGGAGTGATTATGATGTACGAATAATAAGCAGTGTACTCTGAAAGGTTGAATAAATAATGAGCTAAATATATACAGCACAATATTTACTCATGAAACATGAGCTAAAGGGAACCAAAGCACGGTCCTGATAAATATATGGGAAAACAGATTTGTCAAAAAGAAAGAGAAAGAGTATACGAGCATGCAACACAGTTATTCCAATTGTAAAATTAAATATTTGGAATGCAAATCCAATTACTGTATAGAAGTAATGTTATGATGATAGTAAAGTTAACTGCACTTGTGTTGGAGGAGCCATTTGAAGAATGGAAGATGAAAAGAATGGTATGAAATAAAATGTTCTTAATTACTATGTTCTAATTTATTTGCAAATAAACTTTCAAAGGGCCACCCAGATGACTTTCTGTAACACATACAACCTGATTACGTGGAGCTGTGAAACACCTACCAACCCACTGAAACGTCCACCCACCTGGGATGGTTTTAACTTGTCAGATGCACTTAAAACAAAATGCAACCCTGTCTGAAACCAAGCAACCCAACACCAAAGGTACTGGCAACCCTCACATTAGCTACAAGGCATCTGATCTCTTTATTAAGTGTGAGAAAACAGTCGGCAAACTCCAAACAGATCTGATTTGTTAGTGTGCATGTGTCAGGAGGAAAAAGAAACTAGGAGTTAGAATGTATAAATGACAACGTTTAAAATAGTAGAGAGAGGTGGTTGAAATAATTGGTGCATTCAGCTTCACAGTATATTTTCTTTGAGCCAAAACTGGGAATCAAAGCTACATTTTTTTCATAAACTAAGCAGATGTTTATGATTAGGTCTTAGTTAACATCACCCAGCTGTCCAATGATGATTTTATAGAGGGGAGGACATTGGAGAGTGCCACATGTTTACATAAATCATGGCCATGGCAGTCATGTTACAGGGCAAAAGTGCTACATTTCCCATTTTAGGTAACCTCTTCAAATCACATCATATAACACTGCAATGGGCTACACTCCCCCACACTGTATCTGCTTCCAGTTTCCTGCAGTGAACTGATATGTGTCATTATGCATAAGCCAGCATTGTATGGCTTACAAGAACTGATACAGCATCTCTTGGCATATGGAGTGTAAAATCCTGTGGCACTTTATATTCGAAACATGGATAGTGAAACATGAGATTCACACTGCTGGAGCTGTACTATACAGTACCACTTCCTGTGGGAGATGGTGCTCCCAATACCTTCAGCAAATTATATTTAAATCAGTGTAACTGGTTATTTGTAATATAAGAGTGGGTTTTTAAAACGTTGTGGGGTGGAATTTCCATAGACTGCTCTCTGAACATATTTTGCTTCACAGCTTTGGACTTTCAAAGAATTTGACAGTATTTGTCTGATATTTTTCTTTCAGTGTCTAATATTAAGTGGTATGATATCTGCCATCAAATTGATTCTGATGCATGATGACCCTTCTCCAGATTTTCTAAATGTAAATTATTCAGAAATGGTTCACCTGTCCTTTCTCCTGAAGGATTGTACAGCTAGCCCATCCATGACACAACAATGACTGAACGACAAACCCAGAGTGTCCAGTTGTGGATGATTTCTAGATGTAGTTATATTCCTTTTTTCTTAGCTTTCAAAGATCTATATTTTACTACCACAAAGAGCACAGAATGGGTGAAATCCAGTTGTGCAACTCCATGTGCATAATGGTGATAGCATCATTAGTGGCAAACTTGTGTTGTGTCTGAGTGCCTGAGGGGGCAGCAGGGGGGGCAGCAGGGGTGGGGCAGCAGGGGGCAGCAGATGGCAGGGGACAGCAACGGGCAGGGGTGGGGGCGGCGATGGGAGCGGGGGCGGCAGGCGGACAGTGATGGGTGGTGGGGGGACGGACGGCAGTGGCCAGGGGTGGGGGAAGGGGGCAGCAGGCTGGCCAGTGCCCTCTGTCCATTTTGGCACCCTAGGCAACTGCCTAGTTCGCCTTAATGGACACGCCGGCCCTGCCTCTGAAGACATGGCCAATTGGGCAGAGTGATATCTCAGGGTCTGAACAGTGGACCCCATAACTTTGGGAAGACTCAAGGAAGAGGAAGAAGAGGAAGGATTTGCTGCTGGTGGTGACATCACCCCCACTGCACACAGAGAGCTGCTCAACAGGATTTTAGTCAACTCTTCATTTGCAGAATTTCCTCAAGAACCTGAACATGTTTTATTTCTCTTACCACAACTAGGTGGGGAAATTAAATACCATCTGTCTTCCATTTATCATGCTACCCTTTCAGCAATCCCCAGACAAATCAAAAGCACTTCACACCTCCACCAGGAAGGTCACTGCTAATGACTCATACTTAAGGGGTGACTTTCACACAGCCTAGGGCATTGTCTATCAAATGAGCCTATTCAGACCAGGTTGAGGTGAAACCAAGGTGAACTATAAATTGGAAACCTCCCAACAACTTTCCTCAGACTGATGAACCTACCTGGAAGAGTAGCAAAATGGTTTGATCCCACAAGAAAAGAAGTCCAGTTGTCCTGACTCAGCTCCCAGATAACCTCACCTGGATAGCTGAGAATCTCCTCAGACATCTCCACAACTATAAAGGTACCCATGTGCCAACACTTCTTACAAGAAAATAATCATGCATTCCTGCACCCACCTCTATGAAATCAGTTATTCTAGCAAATGACTTTGCCCGCCCAGACCCAAAATTTAGAGTTGACACAAATTAAAACTGGGCCATAGCTTTATTAAATCTCATTTAACTCTGAGAATGCAAGCCTTTTTAAAAAGAAGGGGGCTGTCATAGTGCAAGTAAACATGGGCCTGAGTCTACCTTCTGCCCATATAATAACTTCAGTGAGTTCATACTTCAGAAGCATGCTGTTGTATTTATTCAGCACATTTCCAAACTCTGGGAGACTAACTCCCCTAAGGCAGCCTTAAACAAATTGAACAACAACATATTGTCTTATTAACACTATACTAACTTGAACCTGTGCTCTTGACCTTCTATTGCAAGGCTGCCCTGTACACTCAAGGGCACATGTACCATGAACTGTCTAGAATCAAAACCTTATACTATCTGCTGCTGTGACCAATATGAACCCTACCTAACCCAGGAATGAGAAAGGGATGGGTGAAAACACACTGCTACCGAACTTCTAGTCAGGGTAACAGCCAAAAATTTCCAACTAGCCCCAATGCGACCAGCTACTTTTATTCTCATTACCCCTAGGGCATGTGGGAGTGATGCTGGGAAGGTAAGAAAGAGACTGGGGCTACCAAGCCCTTGCTCACCCAAACATGAGCATGTGATTTTCGTGCCAAAATATGGGTTGGGCAGGCAAAGAAGCTCCAGTATGGATTGTTAGCCACGTGGAGCCACCATATTTTCTATAAGATGAATTCATATAGATTTTAAATATGTTGCTTCATAGATCTGTATTTTGTTTTTACAAATATCAGATTGAACAGATGTATCCCAATTCTCTACAATGAAAGGGAAAGCTCACTGTAATTCATTGTGCCTAGCTATTTGATCAATGCTTCGCTTCCTGCTTTTAAGCCTATGGAATATTATTAATTCGACAACATGCTTTGCTGAAGGACATCCTAATTATTCTTCAACAAAGAATAATTTGTTCTTTGAAGACCGGAAGGATAATTTTGCTGTACTAGAAGATGGACATGCTAGAGATTTTTTTTTCTTGAAGCTTGATCATATAGGAAAAAATAGATTTTTATACAAAGAAATATTTTACTAGAAACACTATAGGCGAAGCAATTCAAAGTCAGTCAGAGGCAAAAAGTCATGGGATGAAGCTGGAAGTTCTTAATGAATGACAAGAGGACATGATCAAAAGCAAGGCAGAAACTGGACCAAATGACAAAGACAAAAGAACGCACTGCAGTCAGAGACCTTCTTCACCCAAGCCTGAGATGAAATTAGAAATATTTTCTCATCTTACTATTCCAGGAAAATCAAAATGGTCATTCTGGAGGGGTAGACTCATGTCATAGGCCAAATGACATAACTGCCTAAGCTGGTGGTGCAGAGGGTGTGTTCAACATAGGCAGAAGAAGCAAAGGGACACTGCTGGTAAAGCGAAACAGATGTACTATACTTCTCATCCTCCTCCCTTGTAGAGACACAAAGTAAAGTTAAGAAATACACTAGAGTGAATCAAAGCAAGGAATGTGTCTTACAATGCTTTAGAAAGTGCATGATCCCTATCCTTTTCCGACTTGCATGTAAAGTGTTTCCAGCATGGATGCCCATTCTTAGGGGGGTGGCGGGCAGGATGGTGGGGGGGCGGATGGTGGAGGGCAGCGGCAGGTGTGGGGGGTGAGCAGCGATGGGCGCAGGTGGCGGTGGCAGGCAGCGATGGGTGGAAGGCGACGGGCGGCTGGCAGGCGGTGGGGGGACGGACGGCGGTGGCCAGTGGCAGGGGGCGGCAGGCTGTCCAGCTCCCTCTCTCCATTTTGGCAGCCTAGGCAACTGCCTAGTTCGCCTTAATGGAAGCGCCGGCCCTGCCCATTGCAAAAGGACACTGCCAGTCCCCACAGCATCATTCATGGTGAGGTAAAGAGGACAAGAAGAGCAGAAAGAGAAGGCAGACAATTGCAATGAAGCAAGCAAGGTGACAGTGCTCAGACTCTGTCACTGTTGGAAAGATGTTACAGGAATGCAACTAACTAACTAACTGACCAATTAATAAGTGAGCTTGAAGAAGCAGAACACAGCAGCAGAATTCTGAACTACTGAAAGAGTAGGATTTTGGTCTGAAGAAAGAGAAATCCACATTTAATTCTGCTCCTTGTGTACTGCCTGTAATCCAGAGCAACACTGATCAAAGCATGAGAGGAGCAGAAGTACCTTTGTTTAGACTTTAAACCTGACATGATGTATATAATTCATTCTGCATGCTAGGCCTGTGTCAGGATTGTACTGAGTGATCATAAAGCCATGGCACATCTTTTATTGATGCAGCTCCTCATCCCTCAACTGATTGGTGTCATGATTTTCTTAAATAAGGAAGATCCCAAATGTTTTTTCTAATGTTCTACAGAGATTATTTCAAGCTTTAAAGCCAGACATGTGACATTCACTATTTTTTGAGCTAAATCTACTGCAGTTTTAGGCAAATGAGGGTATCAATGTTAAGTTTGTTTTAACGTCCTTGATCAAATACCTCCGAAGTAATAAAAGTGTGGAATATTTTTGGTTCTTTGCTCTCAGTCTAATGAGGAAGCTTTTAGAACTTCCATAATCATATGATGTAGAGGGAAAGGAAGGGGCTCAAAGGCAGGCAGGCATAATATTTGCATGGTGGTTTGTTTAGCTAACTGAAACGTGTGTGTGTGTGTGTGTGTGTGTGTGTGTGTGTGTGTGTGTGTGTGTGTGTGTGTGTGTGTGTGTGTGTGTGTGTGTGTTTTGCAGGGAGGGGAGCATTCAGAAGGCTGCAAACGGTGACATACATCCAAACATCATGTTGGCCACCATTGCTTCCAGATGGATTAAACGGCCTGGAAGAATGGCCATTTCAATGCTTCCAGCACTGGCAGGTGGATATGTATTGGGCTCCACCGCATGTGGTGATCTCTATAGCCCAAGCTCTAATGCCAGCTATGCACTCCACATGCCTGGCTTAGCTTTGTGAAAGTAAGGGCCAAACGCTACAAGACACCAGCTTTGCAATTAGAAGCAGGTCTTCCTCAAGAGGCAAAGGACCTTTGTTTAACCCACCATGAGATTTCTGTAGCTCTACAAGTTGCACATTAATTTGCTTTTGTTTGGTGATTGATCATCAAGAGCTAAATGCTGGATTTTAATTCACATTTTTAATTAATTCCTGGAGGGATAATATTTTACCACTTCAAGATATGTGCTATAGCAAAATATCCTTTTTTACATACATGGGAGTTTCTAATCTAGATCAACTGAGGGGGGGGAAGGGTCAAGTCACCTGTGTGTGGTTGTGATAGCAGCTTGTTTAAATAAGTTCATTGTCTCTTGTGCCAACACATGGAACTTGAACCTTAACACATGATATTGTTTGCCTTCCCCCACACTAAAACTGCTGGGGTATACTTTGACCTGGGGATGAAGGGCAACTGTTTATCTCTGAACCTGAAAAAAAAGCAGCCTCTTGGCTTTCACATCAATAGGAAACAGCCAATTACAAAGTAAAGCAGTAGAATTAGAGACAGGCATGAACTGTCTATTTTGGCAGTTCAGAGAGTTTTATTTCTCGGCCAAACAGCTGATCCATGATTAAGCGCCCCACCTCCCCCAGCTGGTGTACACTTAGGGGCAGCGCTTGGAGGAGGTGAGTGGGGTGCCAAACTGTGGGTCAGCTGTTTGACTGGGAAACAAATCACTCCGAACCACAAAACAAATGGTTCATGCCCATCCCAAAATAGAATGTATCAAGAAAAGTGTTACCCAGAGCTTGTTTTAAAAAGAAATTAATAAAAGTTGAGATTTACTTTATTGGTTTTATAATTACATTTGATTAAAAGGTAAAACTTCCATTTGTGGTTTCTTGAAGTATCTAAAATAAATAATTTTAGTTACTTTTTTAAAAATAAAAATCATAACTACAAATCATAGCCTCCTCCCCTCTACCTAATTGTCATCCTCCATAGATTATGAGACAGTGAAATGAATCAATTAGAGATGGGCATGACCAGGAAAAATGACGTTTCAAGTTGTCGTGTGTCGGAGCCGGCCCGTTTCGGCTCGTTTCCGTTGGTCGCAAAATTTTTCAACAATTTGTCATTTCGTTTGTCATTTGTCGTTAGTACTGGTTTGGAGGGGGTAGGGTAGCAGGATCCTGGAGGCACCTCTCTGGGGTGGATGCCTCCTCTGCCCCCCTACAAAGGGAAAAGGAAGGGTACATGACCGTGTAGCCATTGCGTACCAAGTGGCACTGGCAGAGGCACCTCTCTTCTGGGTGCCTCTAGCTCACCAAGAAGGACACCATACTGATGTACAGGTTTGGAGTTTTTTGGAACTTTGGACTGTGAGCAAGGTGAGAGAAGAATGCTTCTGCTGGGCGCCCTCTGACTCACTAAGAAGGACAGTGTACTTGCATGTAGTGCAATGCAAGTACAGATCTGGCTTAGGGTTGAGGTTAGGGCAAGGGCTAGGCTTAGGGTTATTAGGGGTAAGGTTAGGGTGAGTTAGTGGGCTGCACCTCTGGGTGCCTTTGACCCACTAAGAAGGACAGTGTACTGGCGTATGGGTTAGGGTTAGGGTTAGGGTTAGGGTTAGGGTTAGGGTTAGGGCTAGGGCTAGGGCTAGGGTTATAGTGGGCTTTTTATGCCCGACTGGCACATCCCAGAAGTCTCAGTCAAAATCTGGCCAAGTGGCCATTAGATTGGTGGAATGGCTCCAAAAATTTGCATGGTCCCATCCCATGGCCAGCCCATCATTGCGCATTGTAAAAAAATAAAAATAAAAATAAAATAAAATAAAATAAAATCAATGGAGATGTTTTATTGCTAGAAAAACCCACTGCTGCTACTGTAAAAATTCAAGTATTTAAAATAGCTAATTTTCGCATGTTTCTGTGGTGCTTTGGTGGATTTTTGGACCACGATTTCAAAAAAAATATTGCGGTCGCCATTTTGGATCCCCCCGCACCGCATGGCAAATGGAGATGACGAGACTGATGCCCCCCCCCAGCCTGGTACCAGGTCCAGCAGCCCAGGACAAGAGAGGGGGGAGGCCGGGGCCCCCCTCCCCAGAAACCACCCCTCTGGTAGGTGCCCTCAGACAGGCATATTTTCACCTGTTTTTTGGCCGGAAATCGGGATTTTTTTTACTTTTAAAACTTTTTTTCTGTGCCGCTTGGCATCGCGCGATCGCCGCACGATGCCATGAACAACAACGACAAATCAGACTCAATTTATCGTTTATCGGTTCGAGTTCGAGTTCTGACGGCTTAATTGTCGTTTCCGTTTCCGTTGCGTAACAGAAACGAGGAATGAAAACGGAAATGAGAATTTTGCCAAGTCGTGCCCATGTCTAGAATCAATATCTAAATCACATAATACTCCTTTTATACCACTTGGGGAAGCCATATATTTACTTTTAAAAGTAAATAAAATGTCATGATACAACTGAGAATGTTAGTTTTAAAATTATCCGATCCAGCAGGATTCAGTCTCACCATTGGTACCAGATTGAGCTCCGTCTGTAATTTGGGTCTGTTTCTAAATGTAGGAAGTGAGGGAAAACATCAGGTCCATTTCCTCAGACAGGAAAATGACCTTGGCCCAAGTAGGAATACAAATTACCATGGTCAACTAATGTTTAGTTGCAACAAGCAGGCTCTGTGTGAAAATGGCCAACATTTCTTTGTGTATTGATCTTTCAATTGTCCAGAATATGCACGCAAGCCTTGCCTGAACTCACACATGCCAAGGCTGACAGATCATTTGGAAATTCACCATAAGGTAGGCAAACATCCACTAAGAACCTTTGTGAGATAGCACAATAATTTTCTGTGTGACCTAAACCTCATTTGAACCCCCAGGTCTTCAGGTGTGAAAGGTTAATGCATTAACCCACTGCAGCATTTAGCTCCCCAGCCGTGGTACCTATTTCAATATACTTTAGCACTAGTCTGTAAATATGACATTCAGAAGTGTTTCCCAGGAGAACAGGGGCACATAAGAGATGGCATTGTCCTGAATAATGCATAGCACAAAGATCCCTTGGACTGTTGAGTGAAAAATACTTTGCCTCTCAGCCATCATTAGAACAATACATTTGTTTCCAGGTACTGCACTATGAAGGCCTCGTCTTGGTAAAGTCTATAGTCTTGGCACTCAATAAAAAATACTTCTGATGTTATCAAATACTGAATTGAGTGTATGAAGCTGGCTTGGAAAAGCAACAGCCTGCAGCTGATTCGTCAAGGTTTGAATTTCATCTAACCTGCTGATGAGAAGGAAAATCCAAGCTTCATGTACTGAAATGGAAGCTACCATGAAAAACTGGGCAATATTACAATCTATTTCCAGATATTGGGAGAAAGTGTATTTGTGCATGTGTCTTTCTCTCTGTGTGTGAACATGCTTTCCTACAATTTTCAGAGTCCTCTTACCACCATGCCTTGTGGCCAGAATGGCTGTGGAGGGGTATGGTATTTGTAGGACAAAAATAAATAAATAAACAATTTGTTTCAACTTTGCCATTTCCAGAGGTAGGATAAAAGGCTTTGACCCTGATCAGCTTCCCAACACTGAGAAGACTGAAAAGTTGAAGAACTTTTTATTAAAATTTCAACACATAAATTTTCTTTAAAAATTTCTTTAACTACAGTGTATATAATGGCCAATCAACAATTGGCCAGAACTGAATTGTAAATGGCAGTTACAAAGTCAAGTTGGACCACCAACAAGCAGCCATCTTGAGAAGAGGTTTATTTTTAAACTGATTAATTTGTTTTCCTTCCTCCCCTCCCACACCTCATCTGTTTCTTATCTCCAATTCTGATCTGCCTGCCTGCAGCTAGCCAGCAGCTGAGCTCTTCCCATCCCTTCCCTGCCCTAGTGTCCCTGTATCTGCAAGTTGATTTAAAGTTTAAACTGATTGTTTTCCTTTCCTGATGAAGTAGGACTGTGGAGGTTATTTTATATATATATTTTCCTTCCTCCCTGCACCAATCAGCTGTTGAACTTATCTCTCCTCTCTCTCCATGCAGCAGCTAGCCCTTAGGTTTCCTGCTTGTTTATAGAGGGTTCTTTGTTTGAAAGCAAAATGATGGAAAGGTTTAAGGAAGGTCTTTGATTTAGGGCAGTGGGCTCCCTGCTAAATTAAAAAAAAAAGAAAATTCTCCATTATTTATAGTCTTATGAATTGTTTCATTTGGTGATGGACATTCTTTTTAAAAATCTATTATTAATGAAACAAAATAAAATGAAGACTGAAACGAAACAAAATGAAATGAAATGCTATATTTCCGTTTTGTGCCCCTCTCTAACGCTGTATATCTCTGTGAAGGGAAATCTTACATGAGGATCACAAGTATCTACAAATGCTCATCATCATTTTTCATGCAAGCAGTGCTTCAATCATTCCACCCAATACAGGATGTGAGGGTCTGGATTCTGTTTGTTGTGCCTGAAAACCTTTTTCAGTACTTTGTTGCCTAAGCTACACAACCCATGACTGGCAGCCTACCTTTGACAGCTTGGAGAGAGAACAGAAAGTCTGCCTTTTCCCCAAAGAGCTAAACATGTCTCTGTGGGGAAGGAACAGCATAATCAGCAGAGTGGTAATCCATCTAATCCCTTGGTCTGGCATGCAAGCAAATTGGAATGTTGCCCCTACGATGATGCAGCTTATGATAGCTTATTGGGACTCATCCGTTGCTCTAATAAAGGGGATCAGATGTACTGTTTCAATGCATTCAATCCCTGAAGTAAACATGGGCAGGGTCCTTCAGCATCCACTGATCCCTTCAAGTCTAGGAGGCTGGGAGAAACCATTGTAGGACCAGCCCAGGCTATGCTATTGACACTTCTGTATTGTTTCCTCAAATTTGGGATTGTCTTCGGCTTTGTTCATACTCATTGTTGTACATGGTAGCATCGGGCTATGACAGTACATGCACATAATTGTACCAACTTGGAGTAACACTCTTAGATGGCTGGCAATTATCTACAAAGAATGACTGCTGATATAAAATAAAGCAAGACATGACATCATTTGTTAAACAATGATTTTAAAATGGAGTTCTGAGGGAATACCCTTGTCTATGCCAATTTTCAATAATAAATCAGATGTCGACTAAAAGAATGAATGTTTTAATGAGGGCAAAGTAGGTGAACAGTAACATTTATGTAAGTGCTGTATAGCTTTGAGTGCAGCTCTCATTATATGTAAATATACTTTAAAGTATGAAGTACAGAGTCCTTTTTCAGTAGTGCTGGTGAAGTATTGATCGAAAACGAAAAAATACTGATATTTGTTCCAAAACTAGTCTATCAGTGATGCTTCATACTTTAATTCCTTCCATCTTAAGGTTGGCAGACTTGTCCCATTTTTCGTGCATGGCATAACCGATAAGTCTGCCTGTGAAGAATGGCAACATATGCTCTCTAAACACCTGAATACCTGAATACCTGGCAAAGCGGATCCTCCAGAGGTCAACTGAGGCCCGAATGTCACAGGCACTCACTTCAGGTGGCCACACCCATGGAGATTAGGAAAACGGTCACTTGAAACTGAGCCTTCTTTGTGGCTGGCCCCTCGCTTTCGAACCACCCGCCAAGTGAGCTGCACCTGGCACCATCCCTTCTGGCCTTCAAAAAAGCTCTTAGAACATTGCTTTTTAGAGAGGCATTTGACAACCTTTAATCTTTTTTTTTAATTCAATTCCACCATCTTGCCAAATATTCTATAGTATTTTTTCTTCATTTTATATATTTCCTCGTATTTTTTTCTTACTATATTATTTGAAAGTATGATTGTTATTTGTTTTGGTGCTGTTAACCGCATGGAGTTCCCTTGGAAGATGGGTGGTATATAAATAAATAAATAAATAAATAAATAAATAAATACTGTTGTACTGTTGCACTTCAAACATAATCATTCCTTACTTTTCTTTATTTTAGCTAGGGCTGTCAGTAACCAAGCCACACTGTCCACTCCTAATCCTAAAATTGATAGATTAGATTTCAGGACCAAAACCTGGGCTCAGGGGTGGGAGCTGTTGTATGTCCCTTGTGTAACAATTGCAAAATAATATGTGAGCTAAAGAAGGAATGGGTGCCAAGAACTTAAAGCACAGAATAAGATCAAAGAACTTAAAGCACAGAATAGATCAAAACTTAAAGCACAGATTAAGATCAAAGTTCTTCCTGTCCCAGCAGTGGCATAGCACAGGGTGCAAATATCTGGGGAAAGGTAACCCTCGCCTGCTCCTGCCACCATGATGCCCCTTAGGTCTGTGCAGACAGTGAGCCTGAAAGGGAAGCTGAGTATCTACAGTAGGACCCAACCGCCCATCTCTGTCCCCTCCCCTTATTCTTGAGACTTCCCTTCCTGAGTGGCCCCTACCTCTCTGCAGGCCATCCTCTATAGGCCCTTGGCTCCTGGAAGAGAAATCTAGCCTCCTGTCCCTGAAGATGCAACCACCACCACTAAGTAGAAGGTAAGAGCCCCCACAGTGGTTTGGACTCCTTTGCACTCCCTAAAAATTTTCTAAGTTGACCACCCCTGTGGCCCTCCCTGTGCAAAATGAGTGTATTCCAGCATTGCTAGCTCTCCCTACTCGGAGACCTGAATAATTAGTTCCCAGAGTCTTCAGCTAGCAGTTTAAGACCTGGATAACCCGCAAGTTTTGTATTATCTTCCAATGGTGATTCAAGGTGATGCTTCCTCCAGCAACAGAAAAGGAAGAAATGTGTATCTCCTAAAATATAGTTAGGAGCATGGCTATCAACATACGGTATACTGCAAAACTAGGTTACCTAGGTCTCCCCGCCGTGTGTGTGTGTGTGTGTGTGTGTGTGTGTGTGTGTGTGTGTGTGTGTGTGTGTGTGTGTGTGTGTGTGAAACTCCGGAACTTCCTTAATGCTAGGGTCACATGGAAGATCTCTTGTCCTAAACAAATAGCCAGTTTAAAATGACAAACAAAAATGTTCCCTCAGTGAGTCATCATTGCCACAAGTCAAGAACAAATAAACCAAGAACTCTTATGCTTCCAAAGGCATGCCCAAGTTTGAAACACAAAATTTTAGCTTACCTGTCTTACCCCATTTTAAAAAACACATACGCACAAAGTCTGATGAACAAGGGGATCTAGTTTGTCATCTGTTTTATCATCTTGTTACAATTCCTTTTAGAGACATCAGATATAAATACAAGGAATGTATTCCTTAATTACAAATCTGTAATTGAAATACACACACTTTGGCACTAAACAAGAGGAATATACTTAATTTTTCAAGAATAACACTTTGAAATGATGTTTAAAAATAATAAATATCTTGATGCATTAGATGCCTTCTTTTTCCGAAAATGCTGAAGCACCTGTAATAATTTTAAGAAATGAAATCTAAGATGTTACTTCTAAGATCAGATCTGTATATCCTAGACTCTAGGCAGCTCACTAGAAAGAAGTTTTGCATCCAAGAATATAGACCACTGGTTAGACTGAAATCTAAGCTTTCTCATGGAATGTGTGACTTTTTTAAAACAAAAGGAGTGAGCCAATGAAATTAAGGAATCAACAGGTGTCTTTACTTCCTTATGAGAAGTTTGGCTCATGGGGGTCATAAATACTTGAGCAAAGTACTAGGAACAGATGTCCCTGGTGGACTATGTCAGGATGCTAGATCCATGCAGCTGCCTTAGGATGCTGCACACTGCTTAGGATAAGCTTTGGAAGTCCTTCACTGGATGTTGTTATGCAGTAAAGTAAAGGTGAGAAAACTAACTATGGAAGTAATACAACCCCAAGGATTCCATAGTCCAGTGTTTTTCAACCTTTTTTGGGCAAAGGCACACTTGTTTCATGAAAAAAATCACGAGGCACACCACCATTAGAAAATGTTAAAAAATTTAACTCTGTGCCTATATTGACTATATATAAAGTAATTTTTCAATTTTTCCCACGGCACACCAGGCAACATCTTGCGGCACACTAGTGTGCCGCGGAACAGTGGTTGAAAAACACTGCCATAGTCTGCATGCCCACTGAGCAATCATTTCCCATCAATGAAAGGAACTCTTGCAGCTTGTTCCTGCAGTGGTATTAACTCTGGAATGGCTGTTCCCAAAACATTTGCCTGGTACCCAATTTGATACCATTTTTACACCAGGCAAAAATGTCTTAGTTTTCCCATACATGTTCAAACTAGATTTACCTCTGACACAGATTTTATATTGCCTATGTGTGTTTTGCCATTGTTCATTCGACCTCCTCTATATTTTAGTCTACTATTTGTTTTACGATAACTAGAAAACCTGGCAACAATGCATGCAGGGTTGTATCTTTACTTATTATTTATGGATGGCAATTTTTGATCATTTTAAGGGGCTCGCACAGCTAATTATGCCACGTCTTTCACTTGCATTGCTTCATAGTGACAGCTTTTTTCATAAGCCATAATACTTGCATCAGCACAAGGTGCTACAATGTTTAGATGAAATCTGTTGAATCAGGGGCCAAAATGGACAAATTTATCTATGAATTGTGGGTGTGGTACACCCTGATTTATGAAATGACATACATAAAAGACTTTTAAGATGCAATCCAAAACTGAGGTGCTGGTGAGTAATCTCAGTGGGACACAGTGAGAATTAACTAAACATGGTGGGGGATTGGGGACACTTGCGCTGTTAGTGTAAATATGCTCTTGGCCTTGGAATACATTTCTGTATAATACCATTGGATAAAATATGGGCTCATATCCAAACTTCTTCCAGTTTGGGAATGCAGGAAACACTTAGTGGAGAGGACATATTTGATGTTATCACTGGCTACAGGGTCACATCCCCAAAAGGACTCAGAAAGCTGCCTTATAGTGAGTCTGGAGGCTTTGTTGAAAAATCCTTACAAATGACAATAGAAAAGTACAACACATCCTTCAAAGCCAATGTCCTTAGGAGTCAATCAGTTGGTTGCCAAAGGCATCCCCTTCAGGAGACGTGCAAACCCAATAATATAGTAATGTTGACAGTATTGCTGGTATATCTTGAACACACAAAGCTCTGAAAACATTGTCAATGGAAGAGGTAGCATGTGATGCAAGTCTAAGAACAGCTAGACCACATACAATGTTTGCAATCATCTTGTGGAACAATGACAACATCCTTTAGGCTGTAGTAGGATAAGATATTTTATTTACACATTCAAGGTTTGTTGCAGATTCCAGAAGAAGATAGATCTTCAATATAGGCACTCTATGTCATTGTCGCTTATAAACAATGTCCCCAAGTTTCAGCCACTAGTTATTACTTTTTAAAACAAACAACTGGTCTAGATTATAAAGCAGAATTCCTACAATGCAAACATTAAAATGTCCCAACAAATCTATTAATTTTTACCATTGGGCTACATTTCTGCCTTCGTGCACATGAAATATTGTCAAAAATGTTCTGTACCAATTTCTAGTGGACCATAACACCAAGAAACAAAGGAGATAAGATCTAGATGTCAGTAGGTTTGCAGTACTTCAGAGGACATTGGGATTCTCAGTAAGGCCTAGAAAGAACTATATGTTAAATCTTTCTGCTAACCTAAATCTCACCAAACTACTATCATTGAAGCTGATTTCCAATACTCTGAAGTTCTCAGTGGGATGAAAAAAACTGACAACTTCTATTAATGACTTGCAAGTGGAGGTGCAGGGAATTTATGGGTGGCATTAGAATTAGAATTCTAATACAAATTCTTATGGGTGGCATAAAATTGACTAGAATATCTGAAAGATAGAAATTAAAAAAAGATCCTGATAAGTTTGAGAACTGGGCTAAAAACATCAGAATAAAATTTAAGAAGGGTAAGTACAAAGTTCTACCCCTAAGGAGGGGAAAACCAAACACACATTACAACATGGGAGACACTTGGCTCAGTACCATTGTAGATCACAAGCTGAATGTGAGCCAATGGTGTGCTGTGGAGTCTGAAAAGGCAAATGCCATTTTAGGCTGCATTAACAGAGATATCCAAATCCTGAAAGTACTTGTTCTCCTCAGTTTAGCACTGGCTAGGCTTCAGCTTGAGTACAGTAAAAACCCCCAGTCTATCCTAGGGGTTAGGGACACAACCCGACATCGCTGAAAGTCTGTGATATGAGGATGCAGGTCAGGTCGGGCCCGGGGGGAGTGCACAATGTTTAAAATGTCTTTAAGCAATGGAGCCCGCTTGACTGTTGCGTAAAAACATTTTAAATATTGCAGGGGAGCAGTGAGCAATGATTAAAATGACTTTAAGCAATGGAGCCAAGCGTTTGGCTCCATTGCTTAAAGTCATTTTAAACATTGTGTGCTTCTCCCAACCCCCTGGGATGTGGGGGAGCGGCGTGCAATGCCTCCATGGAGGCAAGCCCTGGGCTCCAGCTGATTGGTGCGGGGTGGGGAGAAAAACCTTTTGTTTCCCCACCCCCGCGCCAATCAGCTGGAGCCCAGGGCTTGGGGAAGGGGGGAAAGGTTTAAAAAGCCTGGGTTTTAAAAACCTCCCCCCACCAAGCCCTTTTGGTGTACCACTGTACTGCAGTCTTGCGATATAGTGGGACCGCAGTATATGAACCGCGAAAGGGCAGGGGACCACTGTACTGTGTCCAGTCTTGGATGCTGCACTTTAAGAAGGATGCAGACCAACTGAAAAACATTCAGAGGAAGGCAACAAGGGGACCAGATGGCTGGAGACCAAAGAACTGGACCTGTTTAACCTTGAGAAAAGACAATGGAGGGAAAATAAGATAGCACTTTTCAAATATTTGAAAAATTGTCATATAGAGAAGGAAGAGGATCTGTGTTTTGTCATCCCAGCATACAGGACATATAAAATGTGTGCAAGTACCAGCTTTTGGATGAACATAAGCAAAAACTTTCTGTGCGGGCAGTGCAACAAAAGAACCAATTACCCCAGGCCATGGTCAGAACTCCATTTGCTGGAGGCATTCAAGAGAAAATTAGATAGCTGTCTACCAGATATACTTTGATTTCGGTTTCAGGGCTGAGCAAGGGGGTGGACTTGGTGGCCTTCCAACTGCATGCTTCCATGATACTTTACAAGCCAACTTAGACTTACTGTTTTGGCATTTTTCTTTCTTTATGCTAATCCAGGTGTCTCATAAGGCTACCTGGGACTGCAAAAAAATCAGGAAACAAAGGCTTCTGCTATACACATGCTGTGATATGTCGGTGATGGTCTACATTTGGCTTGACAATTCATGAACTATGAAGGTTTGTTAATATGTCCTTTTATAACACCTGCATATATTTGAAGTGTGGTTAAGCAGATGTTTTGAAAGGTATATGAAAACCAGTATACTTCATAAAATGAAGCCAGGTTGTTACTGGCAATGATTAATAGATTTACTCCTATTTGCAAATGGAAAATGTGACTTTCTTAGCCTTCATAATTGTTGGTGAGAATGCAGGTAAAAACAGAGCAGCTCAATTCTTCTCCCTTTTTAAGGATTATGGTGGTTATTATGGAATTAATAGAATATTAGGCATGTAGGAACACACTATAATCAAGTCAAAATATTCCAGTCATCTCTTTGTTTTCTAAGCTTTGTTAATAATTCAGGTCTCCATGATGTTTCCTTTTCAGGAGTCACAGCAACTGTTTAACCATAAACAAAATATCTCACTTTTCCTTTTAGTCATTGTGAGAAAGTTATGGAACCAGATGTAAACACCTTTCAAGCAAAGGAAAGATGTTCGCTGCTGACAAAGAGAACATGGCTATAAAATACAGCAACATTAATACACTATGCTGCAGATAATACCATTTCAAGCATTAAGCAAATCAAATGAACTTAAAAGACTCCTTGATTGGAAGAGAAATGTGCACATTTTGAGTCTGCTATTATGCATAACTGCCTGAACTTGTGGATCACTTAAGCCAATTCCTAGTCTTGAGAGAAGAACTCCTACAAGGCCAACATTATACACTTGAATACTGATAATGCTGATAATGCTGAATTATTCAAATGGATGAAATCCAAAATAAGCTCTGTGAGTTCCAAAAACACACATTGTCTCCAACCTGGCCGAACAGGCAACAAAAAATATTACAGACAATAGCAATACCTATAAGAGGGAGAAAGATTACCTTTTTGGTCTAGAAGTGGCCATGATGAATACGATACCATAAACTGAAGCTTAATCCAGATTCAGAAGTGCTGTTGGTTGGTGTTCCACCTGACAGGTTAGAGGGCCATTCCCCTGGACGGGGTTGCACTCCCCCTAAGGGACAGGGTCCGCAGCCTGGGGGTACTTCTGGACCCGGTCTTACCCTGGAAACCGAGGTGGACTTGGTGGCCAGGGGTGCCTTCTTACAGCTGCGGAGAATATATCAACTTCAGCTTCTGCTCCCTTGGAGGGCTTTTTAGACTGGCTGGACTCTTCACAGAGGACCCTCTCCCTCCCTTTGTTCCACCTGGGGTTTGTGTCGGCTGAGAGGTGTGCCCGGCCCTTGAAGAGCCTTCAGCTTCTGCTCCCTTGGAGGGCTTTTTAGACCGGCTGGACTCTTCACAGAGGACCCTCTCCCTCCCTTTGTTCCACCTGGGGCTTGTGTCAGCTGAGAGGTGTGCCTGGCCCTTGAAGAGCCTTCAGCTTCTGCTCCCTTGGAGGGCTTTTTAGACCGGCTGGACTCTTCACAGAGGACCCTCTCCCTCCCTTTGTTCCACCTGGGGTTTGTGTCAGCTGAGAGGTGTGCCTGGCCCTTGAAGAGCCTTCAGCTTCTGCTCCCTTGGAGGGCTTTTTAGACCGGCTGGACTCTTCACAGAGGACCCTCTCCCTCCCTTTGTTCCACCTGGGGTTTGTGTCGGCTGAGAGGTGTGCCTGGCCCTTGAAGAGCCTTCAGCTTCTGCTCCCTTGGAGGGCGTTTTAGACCGGCTGGACTCTTCACAGAGGACCCTCTCCCTCCCTTTGTTCCACCTGGGGTTTGTGTCGGCTGAGAGGTGTGCCCGGCCCTTGAAGAACCCTCAGCTTCTGTACCCTTGGAGGGTTTTTTTAGACCGGCTGGACTCTTCACAGAGGACCCTCTCCCTCCCTTTGTTCCACCTGGGGTTTGCATCGGCTGAGAGGTGAGCCCGGCCCTTGAAGAGCCTTCAGCTTCTGCCCCCTTAGAGGGCTTTTTAGACTGGATGAATTGCAAGATGGCGGGCGGCAGCAACAGCGCCCTCCTCAAACCGTTATGGGTTGGGGATTGGAACTTCGATTTTGCTCCCCCCCCCGCTGGACTGTTGTGGGTTTAGGGTGAGGAGCTTCTCAATCTTGCTCCCCCCCCCACTACCGGACTGCTGTGGGTTTGGGGGTGCGGAGCTCTCCATTCTGCTCCCCCCCTTACCCAATGAGGATACCGGACATTCTGGTGCCCTGGGACTACCATCTGCTGAAGACTGAGGTTGTCTTGCTTCCGTTTGCTGGGCCCAATCTGGCCCCGAGGCCGTTGCTGGCCCACCCGATGGTTGCCGGCCGGCCCCCATTGCTTCTTGCCTCCATTCTCCCTTGACATCAGCCGCCTGGAACTTCCAAACATCGACCACCGACCATCTCTGCGAGACGCCTTTGCGCTCCTCTTTTGCCCCTCCCCCCCTGCCTGGGCTGTGAGCTCATTAATATGCTTTTTGTTTGTTTGTTTGTCTTTGCTTTATATTTGTAACCGATTTGTTTTATTGATGCGTTTTGCAATTTGATTTTTGATTTTTAGTTGTATTTAATATTGTTGTTGTGGTTGTGTTGATTTTTTTTTCTTCCTTCCATCCATCAGCCACCATGCAGGCAGGGACCGCCATACCTGTCGTGTCGGGCCGTGGTCGGTACGCTAGGGGCTGGAGGGTTAGTCGGGTAAGAAGAACTCGGGCCAGGCATCTTGCGCCTGTCCCCCGTTCTGACCCTCCAGCTCACTGTCACGTGCCTGGGAGCCACTCCGCCAGCGCCTCCGATCTTTCTTGCCTTCTGTTGAATGCCAGGTCGGTGCATAATAAAATTCCCATTATTTATGATACCATCGTTGATGGGATGGCCGACCTGGCGTGCATCACCGAGACCTGGGTGGGTGAAGAGGGGGGGGCTTCGCTCTCCCAGCTTTGCCCTCCTGGGTTTCTGGTGCAGGGGGCAGGAAGATCGGAGGGACGTAAGGGGGGTGGGGTGGCCATTGTGTACAGAGATACCATTCATGTCAACAGGGCCTCAACGTTGGTGATTCCAGGGTTGGAATGTGTCCACCTGTTGGTTGGGCAGCGGGACAGGTTTGGCATTGTGCTCGGTTACCGTGCTCCCCGCAACCCAGCACAATCCCTACCAGAGCTCGCCGAGTTCATCGCCGCTGCTTTGTTGAGAACCCCACGCCTTTTGGTGGTGGGCGACCTCAACATGCATGTCGGCGGTGAACTGTCTGGTGCTGCTCTGGAATTCATGCAGTCCATGGCCTTCATGAACCTGTCCCAGCATGTTTTATGCCCAACACACAGATCTGGACACACCCTGGATCTGGTATTTTCCTCCGCGTCTGAGGACTCGTGTCTGAGGGTGTGGGACCTTGTTCCCACCCCCATGTCATGGTCAGACCACCACCTGCTGTCTTTCTCTGTATCAATCGCCGCCCCACCCCGCGGGGACCCTCAGCCCGTTGTTTGGGCTCGCCCCCGTAGACTCCTCAACCCTGATCGGTTTCAGGAAGTCCTCGGGGAGCCTCCTGGCGGACTGGCTGACGATCTGGTTGACTCTATGGTAGACCAATGGTTCGACGAAACATCACGAGCTGTCGACCAGATCGCCCCTAGGTGCCTCATCCGCTGCAGAGCTCATTCCTCTCCGTGGTTCACGGAAGAGCTTCGAGCGATGAAGCATGAACGGAGGAGGCTGGAGCGCAGCTGGAGGAAGAACCGGACGGCTACCAAGAAGGTTGCAGTCATCGCTCAGTCCAGGCGCTATGTTCATGCGCTCAGGGTGGCTAGAAGATCTTACAACACCCTGAGAATTAGTGAGGCCTCGAACCGCCAAGCGGAATTGTTCCGTGTTGTTCGCGACCTCACTAATCCTGGACTGACTAGGCCTCCTCCTACTGATTTCAGTAGTGAGAACTTTGCAGCCTTTTTTCGATCGAAAATAGAGGCCATCCGTTCCGGTTTCGAATCCTGTTGCCATAGCCCACTCTCGGCATCCCCGGTGGCTGTGCCCCCTCGGTCTCCTCGCATGGTTGAGTTTGGGCCTGTCACCTCCCTTGAGGCCTCCAGGGCTATTGCCCATTGCCGGCCCGCGTCCACCCCCTTCGACCCTTGCCCTTCATGGCTCATGAAAGCAGTTGCCACAAACATCTCAGGGTGGGTTCGATCATGCCACGGCCTCCTTCAGGGAAGGGATTTTCCCTTCCCGTCTGAAGGAGACCGTGGTAAAGCCCATCCTGAAGAAACCGAGCTTAGCGCCGGGCGAACTATCCAACTTTCACCCGATCGCTAACGTTCCTTTTATGGGCAAGGTGATCGAGAGGGTGGCCGCGATCCGGCTTCAATCCTATCTGGAGGCCGAGCATGCCCTGGATCCGTTCCAGTCTGGGTTCAGGCCTGGTCGGGGGACCGAGACAGTCTTGGTCGCTCTGCAAGATGACCTCATCCGGAGGGCCGACAGGGGGTGTTCCTCCCTGTTGGTCCTCCTGGATTTGTCAGCGGCCTTTGATACCGTCGACCACGGTATCCTGCTGGATCGGCTCTCCGAGGTTGGGATCAGAGGCACTGTTCACAGTTGGTTCCAGTCCTTCCTCGGGGACCGCCCCCAGCAGGTTCAGCATGGGGGCGAGATGTCGGCCCCTTGGATACTCCCTTGCGGGGTTCCACAGGGGTCGTCTCTCTCTCCCATGCTGTTCAACATTTACATCAGGCCGCTGGCTGAGGTCATTAGGAGGCATGGAGTCTGCTGCCATCAGTACGCTGATGACATGCAGCTCTATGTCTCCTTTTCTACCGCTGCAGATGAGGCTGTTCAGACCCTCGATCAGTGTCTGGGCGCAGTCATGGAATGGACCAGGGCTAACAGGCTCAAACTCAACCCCGATAAGACCGAGGTCATGTTCTTTGGGGCTTCCTCATCCAGCTACGGTGGCCCGTATCCCACATTGGAGGGTGTTTCCCTCAGGCCATCGGACTGTGTCCGAAATCTGGGCGTAGTCCTGGACCCGGCGCTCACCCTGGAAGCCCAGGTGTCTGCCATGTCCAGGGCTGCCTTTTTCCATCTTCGGTGTATTGCCCAGATTCGTCCGTACCTGGATGAGGACTCCCTCAGAACCGTGGTCCAGGCGCTGGTGATCTCTAGACTGGACTATTGCAACGCGCTCTACATGGGGTTGCCCTTGACTCTCATTCGGCGCTTGCAGCGGGTCCAAAATGCAGCAGCCAGACTGGTGGCTGGTGTGCGTCGATTCGAGCACATCACCCCAGTCTTGGCTCGTCTGCACTGGTTGCCCGTTGCAGCCCGATTTAGATTCAAGGTCCTGGTTTTGGTTTACAAAACCCTCCATGGCCTAGGACCTGGCTACCTGACGGAGCGGATCGACCAGCGGTCAACTTTGGCCCGTCCGACTAGGTTGTCGCGGGCGCACATGCTGCGTGTGGCCACGCCTAGGGAGGCTTGGAGAACTTCCACCCGTGCCCGAGCCTTCTCTGTGGCTGGCCCAACCCTATGGAATCACCTACCAGCAGAAGTGCGCCTTGCAGAGTCCCTGCCTGCCTTCCGGAAGGCGCTGAAAACCCTTCTCTTCCGGGAGGCGTTTGGCTGACACAATTTTTTTTGTCCCGCCATCTGCTGCAGCCGTTTTGTTTTATTGTTTATTTCAGTTGTTGTTTTAATTGTTTGTACATTTATTGTAAACCGCCCGGAATTCCTTTCAGGAAGACGGGCGGTATATAAGCTGTATAAATTATAAATAAATAAACTCCACCCTTACCTGGATGAGCAGAGCCTGGAAAAAGTCACACATGCCCTGATAACAACCAGATTGGACTACTGTAATGCGCTCTATGTGGGGCTGCCTTTGAAGACGGTCCGGCGATTACAACTGGTAAAGAACCGGCTTGTGCGGCTAGTGAGTGGTGTTGCCACATGGACTCATATCACTCCAATACTAAAAAAATCTACACTGGCTGCCAGTTTCTGCCTGGGCCCAATTCAATGTGCTCATGCTCACATATAAAGCCCTAAATGGCTTAGGACCTGGGTACCTAAAGGACCACCTTCTTCTATATGAAGCCTGCTCGTGCTCTAAGATCAGGCCAGGAGGCCCTGTTGAAGGTGCCATCCCTCAAAGAGGTGAAGGAGGATGGCATGTAGAAACAGGGCCTTCTCGGTGGTTGTCCCCCAACTTTGGAATGCCCTCCCTATGGAGATCCGCCTGGCGCTGACACTTTTAGCTTTTCGGCACCAGGCAAAGTCCCTCTTCTTCAGCCAATATTTTAATTAGACAGTGTTTTAGCTGGACTCATGAGCTGCAAGAGTTTTATAATTTGCACAGCATGTCAATTGTTTTAACCTATATTGTATTTTATAGTTTTAATAGTCATGTTGTTTTATTGTTTTATAGTTTTAACTTATTGTTGTATGCAGCCCAGAGACCACCTGGTAGTGGGGCAGCTAATTTTTTTGTAAATAAATAAATAAATAAATAAATAAATAAATAAATAAATAAATAAATAAATAAAAAGTTATATGCTAGAGGGAGCAAGAGAGAGATGAAGCAAGTCACATATAAAGATACAGATATAGGAACAGTTATAGCATTTGCCATCTCTGATGACTGCTTATATCCCTTATATCCCTTATATCCCTTATAACCTTAGCCAATTCTGAGGAGGGGCAGTATTGTCACTTATCTTACACAATGGCCAAACGATGGCCCCCAGTTACTAAGCTTTTAGCAAGGGTCCTGTGTCTCAGAGGAGAAGTTGCTCCTTCTTCCTTATAATATACTATACTGTTATTTCACCCAGGAGTTCCTGCTCTGGATTCACATCCAAGTTTCAGAGAAGAGAAATGTAGACAAACATCCTTAAGCAAAAACCAGATTGTCTCCTTCTTTAATAATAATAATAATAATAATAATAATAATAATAATAATAATAATAATAATAATAATAATAATAATAATAATAATAATAATGTGCCATCAAGTCAATTTTGAGTTATGGCAACCCTTTTCAGAGTTTTTCAGGTAGAGAGAATACTCAGAAATGGTTTGCCATTCTCTTCTTCTGGGAGTGCCCTGGGACTGTGCAGTTTGCCTGTGGTCATACAGACTGGTTCTACTCACAGGAGGCATGCTGGAACATCCATCTCCCAACCTCTGGCTCCACAAGATACCTAAACCACTTATCTGTCCTAAGTCCCTCCAAAAGTAATCTAGCAGAGAATGTGGTGGATTGAAAACAATGGGTTCTATCAGAGGTTAACCTGTGGTGGAAGAAAGCAACAAAGTGGTGGATACACTAACCATAATAATTCAGTATTTGGGGATTAATGGTCCCATGCTTTGAATCCATTACTTCCCAAGTGAAATAAGATTCAACTGCCATCTCTTCCATACAAGTTTCTGTACATGGAATGGGGGGGGCACCATCTTGTTCTCTGGCTCAAGTAGCAAAATGCTCTCTCTCTCTCTCTTTCTCTCTAATCTGTGTGTGTGTGTGTGCACACGCGCATGTGGGTGTGTGCATGTGTGTGTGCGTGTACATGTATACGCTAGCTGTGTACATTTTTTCTTTGTGTTTTACACTCCTCTTCTTTCTGTTCATCCACAGTAAAACTTAATGTTAACATTGAGCTGAAGAGAGAAAAAATCAATATAAATAAAATAATGTCTTCTAGAGTTCAAACCAAACCTGAACGGCATTTCTGAGGTTTCACAGGTTACTCCGAGCACTTTCTTCCAGAGAGATTTTCAAATTGATGATCAGTCTGCACTTGCACATTCAGGGGAGAAAGCAGAAGAGTTATGATGCCGTGAGGCCAGCCAGTTTTCCTCTTCCCAGATGTGCCGAGTGCCTGAAAGCTGTCAAGAGAATCTGCACAAGTGAGATTTTCATCCTGCTCTCCTTCAGACATAAGAAGTACGGATAAGATTCAAATCAGTTTCACCAGTCAGAATTCATAGTGGTTCTTGAAGTTACCCTTCAATATATGAGAGGTAGTGTTAGCATATTAGACATCAATGTCAAAAAGACTCACCTCACTGCATGTAGAACAAGAAGCACAAAACTGAAACAAAGCTTATTTTAATTTTAAATTTTATTTAGTTTTTGTAAAAAAAAAAAGGGGGGGGTTCCCTGCCTTCTACAATTATCAAAAACTGCTACAGAGTTAAAAGCATGAGAGCAGTGGAAAGAAGCTTAACCAGTTGTTTTTTTCTCCAATTCAAGTAGTAAAGATATTAGTTTTGTTCTAAATATTGGCTGAAATCAATAAGACACAATGGGAGTCAGCCCTTCGAATCAGTGGGGATTCAGTGAACAAGGTCTATGTTAGTTCAATTAACAGTACTACATTCTCCATACTGTCCATACAATATCTGACAGAGCGGCTAATCCCAGGAAGAACTGCCAGGATCACCTGCAAGCATGACACCTGGGAGTCCCAACCCCGAGGGAGGCCTGGAAAGTTGTAACAAGGAGTAGGGCCTTCTTGGTGGTTGCTCCTCAGTTATGGAACCATCTACCCCCTGAATTTCGGCTGGCAGGCACCCTCACTTCAATTAAAAAAAAACTATTGAAGACATGGTTGTATAGAATGGCCTTCCCTGATTTCTCAAACATTCTGTAAGACACTATTCTGTTACTGCTTATCCCCTCCCCCTGTTTTATCAATCTCCCGCCATTTTTATTTTCATTTTAGCTTAATTTTGTTGATTTATGTATATTTTGTTTTATTATGATCCTTGTATTTTGGTTTTTAAAATGTATTCCTTTGTTAATTGTCATGTGATTCCATCTTGTAAACCGCCCAGAGTAGCCCTAGGTCTATATTGGTGGTATAAAAGTCAAATAAATAAATAAATAAATGAAAATATGTGGAAGAGCCTCGTGAGGAGCTCTTCAGCTGCAACACTGCAGTCTTTGGCTTCATTTCAGTCTGAAAAAAATCCATGCAATGTAGCATTGTCACTAGCTTCCAAATCCTCTTGCTGCAACAGATGAAAAATTTGACACCAGGATGGCAGTCAGAGTTTCCCAAAATTCACCAATATTTTCCAATCCATTATGGAGTTTTTAAGCTTTCATTATTGTTTATTCATTTATTCAGGCATTTCTAAATGGCTTGATTTCAAATGATGAAGAAGATGATGATATTGAGGTGATGAAAAGTAGGAGTTTTAGTTCTTTTCAATAAGAATTTTCCAGTCAGCAAATTTCTTCATATTCTGTCTAGAGCCAACCTGTGATTTAAACAAAGGTGAGAGGTAGCAACACTTCCATATTCATTTATCCAGTCTTAATGCTTTGTCTTGGCTGTTAAACATCTGGGCTTGAATCCCTATGGATTCAGCCATGTTAGTGCCATCTTTTCCCCGACTCTTTGACAGTTACTTCACATCCACTCTCATCCCAGGAGGAAGTTCATTGTTTGTTGATGTCTGTTGCAGTCATATGGTCTTCTTGCAGTTCTGTCCCTGTTCCCATGTTATCATGGGCATGAGGGATGATACCAGCATGACTGTTACCACACATCCTCATTCTGTGATGAGATGTGAAATTCTATGCCTTTGTTCTCCATTTTTTTGCCTTGACCTTCCATTTTTCAATGTTTCGATTCTCCGAAGCCTTGCCTTCAATGCGAGCTGAATTTGAGGCATTTGTCTTTTAATCTCTCTGCACTGCGTTGCTGACTCCATAGGGAATGTACTGGTGAATGGCACTTCACACTCCTGCCACTAGATGGAGAATGGCACATTGTGAGAAGAGACTGACCTCACGGGCTCTCGTATCAGAACGAGAAGTGAGATGAGGAGATTCCTGAGGCCAGGGAGGGGAATCTCTCACCCCGCTTAGATCGCAGTTCAGGGGGCGTGGTCAGGACGAACTCCCTTCATCCCGCAATGGACGTGTGGTTAGATTTCTTTGTACCAGTCCCCAGTGGGACTGCAAACAGTGATGAGATGGATGTGAAGTATCAGCCTTTGACAGTCTACTCATCTTAACACCTGTACGGTAGGCTGGTGCAACATATTCCTCTTCTTCCAGGGACATGGGGCCTGTGTTTCCTTCTGGGAATGCTTTCAGAAAGCAAAGCACGACAAGTTGCAAAGTGTGGGAAGATCAAAAAACTTGTGCTGCCCATTTAAGGAATACTCTCTTCCAATGGTATCCTCGCTATAATTTTTCGTTTGACCTTCAAAGTTATGGCCATGCCAGTCCATTGCAAGTACAAAAGAAGAATGTGAAAATATTTATTCCATCCTTGTTTCACAACAGATTGTGAAGCCTTGTGTTTTCTGTCCCGTGGCGCAGTAGCTAAATGCCTGCACTGCAGGTAAAACTGTGCTCACAACCTGGAGTTCAATCCCAGGTAGCAGGCTCATGGTTGACTCAGCCCTTCATCCTTCCGAGGTTGGTAAAATGAGTACCCAGCTTGCTGCGGGGGGGGATGTGTAGCCTGCATACTGTAATTTTAAAAAACAACAATTTTAAACCCCCCAGAGACTACTTAAAGTGGTATGGGATGGTATATAAGCAGAACACTTTGCTTTTGCTCTTGCCCACATTGAAATTTGTATACATTTTTGAATATTTCCCCTAGAGACATACTTATATACATATTTTACTGTATTCGCACATTCAATAAAGTGAGATTTGATTTTTTTTCAAGTGCACATATTTTAATTCTTATTTTTAAAGATTCTCCACTGCTCATCTGGATTACTGAATCCAAACAAATTTGTTTCCCTTCTAGCTAAGACTTCTGTTACATCATAAACACCAACCAATATACTGTTCATTAGATCATATGGATTTTTTCTCAAGGTCTGCTGCTGGCACTCCTTGTGACCCAACAATTATTTCTGGAACATTTTACAACATCTGTGCAAGTGGTTTGTGCTGGCATTGCCTTTCAACAATTTTACCAGCTCCTGAGGATCAGGTTGTAAGTAAATTAATTCATGATTTGTAGTTTAATAGTGTGCCATTTACTCCTGCCTTAGCTTTGCACTTTGTGCTCTTCTCTTTGAATAACAAGGTTCTCTTTTATGTTTACTGAATATGCATATTTTCTACTGTAGAGCCTCCTTTTCATCTCGTTCTCCACTGGAATTATGAATTCCCTGGATAAGCAAGCAATTCCTACTTCTGCTTAATGGAAGTGTGATTAAACGAACGGCATGTTCTGCCAAATACAAACACCTCCTACACTTGTAATGCTAATAGCGTTTGCTAGAATTTTGCTTGAAAAATATTTCTTTATGAACAAGACCCATGGGTATTTGTAACTTGGGCCAAAAGAGCACATTAAAGAATAGGAGGAAGTTCTTACACTACAGAGGCAACCCCCTCCAACTTAACAAAATTCTATCCTCTTCTTCCTACTATTACTGGTACTAAATAGTAAAATAAACATGTGCTGTTAAGTAAGTTCTTTTTTTCTTTTTGCATTTTAACACAGTTTAATTGTTTCGTATTTTATTTTAATGTTTTAAGTGCTTTTAATTGTTCATTTTAATTTTGAATTGTAAGCCGTTCAGAGTCAATCCCAATTTATGGTGACCGTTTTCAGGGTTTTTCCAGGTGAAGTCAGAATATTCAAAGGTGGTTCGCCATTCCTTTCTTCTGGGGGATTGCCCTGGGAAGGTGCAGCTTTCCCAAGGATACACAGACTGGCTCTGCTCACAGAAGGCAGGGTGGGGAATTCAACTCTCATCAACCACTGGCTCCACAGCCAAATAGAGGTAATTTCCTCACCAAGAGGGAGGAGGGCAGACAATAGTGTCTGTTTAACCAAATTGTTTGCATCTTTACCTATACTCTGATCTCATTGAGTGCCTTCCCCATTAAACATGCACTGGGATTAATTCCTATACACATTTCCTATGGCACAAGCCCCACTGAATAGAGTGGGGATAATTGTTTATTTTATTTTATTTATTTATTTATTTGACTTTTATACTGCCCGCCTAGTCCTAGGGCTACTCTGGGTTATTTATAACATGGAATCACATGACAATTAACAAAGGAATACATTTTAAAAACCAAAATACAAGGAGCATGAAGATAAAAATGAAGATTAAAATGGCAGGAGATTAATAAAACAGGAGGGGGGAGAGAAGATAAGCGGTAAAAGAATAGCGTCTTACTAAATGTTTGAGAAATCAGGGTGGATGTAGGCTGGACATTTATACATTGCTAAAAACAGAGAAGTTGCACTGACTTGCATCCACAAGTGTCTGTCACACGAATGGGATTATTATGCTTGGAGAATCTGGATTCCCGCAGCAACTCTGGAGCAAATGATTGTTGTCATTACTGATGCATTGTAACTACACATCTACTTCTGTATACAAAACAGATAGGCTTCTGTTCCACATCTCTGCATTTGGTTGCACAGCATCCTTTACAGGGAATTTGAATCCTTTTGCATTCAATACAAAATGCATTCTTGGCTATGTGATTAATTTTCCAGATAACCTACCCCAATTTATCTGAGTGATGGCTTGTGGAAGAGGAATTACAATGCATCATCTGTTAAGGTCATTCCACGTTTCACAGGTTTAATCAGGCTTTCTTCATCCTCCATTACACTCATTAGGTCGTGTTAGGCTAGTGCTCAAAGTTGATCTGTATCTCGGTAAAGACTATTGTGGACGATTAACTGTAATTACCAGTAATGGCTCTATCTGGGCTTAGAGAGGGCTGATGATGCCATCACTGAGCGAAGGCATCTGTACTGTGGTGAACAAGCTTAGTCGATTACCTCTTTTGTTACTCACGTTTGAACCCACAAGTTGCTATTTGTGTGGGCGCCCCAATCCTGCACACCTAAGCCCATGTTTAGATATTACGAATGGACTAAGATGAATGGAGGACAATAATCTCATGCCGTGAAAACAATAACATTAATAACACAATCAAGAGGAATGGAATTTAACTTAGGAGATCTTCATAAATGCCCTCAGTGCTCAGAAAGCTTTTTAAACATGTGTTTATTTATTTATACCTAACATACTCGTAGGTAATTGAATATAAAGTATAATTGAATATAATTGAATATAAAATATAATTCTGAATATAAAGACGCTGCAGCAATCAGCATTATCCTGGTAAATTAAATCACCTTTAAACTGTAGGGTTGTAATCTTGCCCACCACCCCTGAAACAGGATCACATGAAATGTTCTCTAATTTTGCTCTGAAAGCAGTGCATCTGACTCAGATTATATACATATACATGTCAACCACCGACCATCTCCACCAATTAACAGTGCTACATTTGGATGCTTTTTGATGCCCTTCTGTTATCGTGGATTTTGCTTTACAATACCAGTTTTCTTGCTCACCCTAACTCAGCCACCTACCTGTTCTCCTCTGCCCTTCAGCTCTCATTTGTCCACTGTAAGTTTGCTTACAGGGACCTGTGACGTTATCACTGCAAATGTAGCATCAGCTGGTCTCATGGGGAAAACACTTGAGGGCCATCAAAAGCATGGGGCCAAGCAAGAGTTTTCCATTTTTAAACTTAAGCTTGCTGGGGGGGGGGTTAATATGTCACCTGCATACGGTAATTAAAACTGTAAACCGCCCAGAGACTACTTGAAGTGGTATGGGGCAGTATATAAGCAGAACTCTTTGCTTTTGTTCTAATTTTTAAAACTTATTATTTATTTATTTATTTATTTGTTATATTTTTGTTCTAATTTTTAAAACTTAAGCCAGCAAAACACAATAAAATAATTAATGTAAATGAAGACAGATAATCAAATGGTAAATTCTGTACAATAAACTAATGGGACTTAAAGATGCTCATGTGTGATTTAAATGGGAGAATTAAATGCATTTTGTTCCATTGATTCGAGGCTCATTTGGGGCTGGTGTGTGCCCCATACAAATAGATGTAATCCTAGAAACATTACATACTCAAATGAACAGTTCTGCAGTTTGTCTCCAGTTTCATTGATTCCATTCCTTTGGTGAATAGAGTTGTACATTTCTTAACATACAGGCTTCACACTGTATAAAGGACACCACTCTTTAAAGTTTGTAGACTTGGCTGGCCTGCGTGAAACTCTAGTATTTGAACCAATAAACTGTGGCTTAACTAAAACAAATCTAAGATTGCATCAGCCATTACAGTTGGTGAGTTGGTTTACAAGTTCAGTCCCTGACTTGTGAACACAATTACACGATGAGCTGTAGGGATGAAATTTTGTCACAATTCAAAACCAGAAATCCAGCAAGGGAATTTGTGATGTAATGTAATCTAAAGCATTTCTTCATCTGCGCATAGAAGCTGAGCATGTTTTCCATACAATATTTGTTATTATACAGTGGCTGAAGAGCTTCTGGCTTCAGGCAGCGT
Organism: Phrynocephalus forsythii; assembly: GCA_029282475.1. Lineage (NCBI taxonomy): Eukaryota > Metazoa > Chordata > Lepidosauria > Squamata > Agamidae > Phrynocephalus > Phrynocephalus forsythii. Next base: position 65,778,474 of record JAPFRF010000007.1, on the reverse strand, counting down.
TCATTTGCTTCTGCGGCCAAGTTTTATCCAAAACAGTTCTGTAAAGTAAGTCGGGCTGAGCAATGCCTGGCTCCAGGTCAACCTGGGAGATTCATGGCTTTGTGGGGATTTTGATTGTGTTTGTAGGTTGCTTTTCTTCAACCCCTCATAGTGGTCCAAAGCAGGGTAACAACATACAGTAATCATAAAACACTGCAAGCAGGCACTGGAAGAACAAATGGTGCTAACCGTATATAAGAACTGAGAAGGTGGACAAGGAATGTCTCAAATTGCCCATCAAAGCATGGCACTAGGAAGGAGATATAAAGTGTCATCAGGCCATAGGTATGCTGGACCTCCACCAATAATGTGGTACCAAATTTGTATTTCAGGACCTGGGTCCCAGCTACCTCAAAGATCGAATCTCACAGTATGAACCAACTCAGGTGTTAAGGTCATCAGGAGAGGCCTTTCTCTTCATCCCACCACCCTCACAGGTACATCTCGTGGGAACACATGAAAGGGCCTTCTTGGCTGCTGCTATACCCAGACTCTGGAACTCCCACCCACTAGAGGCCATGGCTGCTGCTTTTTGTTGTCTTTCTGGAAACAGGCAAAGATCTGTCTCTTCTGGCAAGCTTTCCCTGAATGATGGACTACCTATTATGTGTCTTTTATATGAATCTATATGATCACATAGACTTTGTCTTTATAACCACATATAACCTTGTGTGATTGCACTGACACTATGTTTTCAATGTTAGTTTCCATCACTCATAACTTTTGCATGGAATTTTACTCTCCTTTTAACTGCTCTTGTAACTTTAATTGTAATGTTGTCTTTTAAAGCTGCAAGATGTCCCTCAATTCCCTGTTCTCAATACTTGAACATGTTTTAATTGTACTGGACTGTATATTGTCCCTCATTACTATAAACTGCCTTGGGTCCATTTCCAAGGAGAAAGGTGGGGTAAAATGCTCTAAAATAAATAAATAAATAAATAAATAAATAAATAAATAAATAAATAAATACCTCCAAGAAGAAACCTGAATTCAGGTAAGTCTTGTTCTGGTCCGTGTTAATTTGCCATAAGAGACAAAGGCAGCTCCAGACTGATTTCTTGAAGGGTGGGGCCATTTTGCCCAAGCTCCCAGATGGCATCACATGTGTGCAGCCTATGGGCTCCTTGCAGGGGGATTAGTTTTATCAGCCCTCACTGTGTGGTGAGAGGGCCCCTTTCTGGATCCAGCCATCTTCCTACCAAATAAGAGAATGAGATTTGCTGGTTGCATAAGGGCTGGATTGAGGATTGGACCAGAGTGGCAGTGGGGTTTTGCCCATCACATTCTCTTTAAGGCCAAGGGGTAAATTGAAGTCAGGTGAAATGTATTGAATAATATGCCCTAGTGAACCGGTAGCCCTCAATATGAATTAGGAAATGGATTAGGAAATTAGAAACATTAGGTGTTAGGTATAAATAGGTTCCAAGATTAGGAATGAGGGCTGCCCAGACTGCAAGTTTTGGGAGGGTGCTGAACAGGTGGGCAGCACCCTTCTAATAATATTAGGAATCATTAACTGTTCCACTTACACTACATTCAGCCCCCCTTGTTTTAGAGATGTTTTAACAGTTGAATTGAGCTTCATATCAATAAATTGTGGCCCAATTTTAATCCCACAAATGTGTTTGGTCTCTTTATTTTCAGGCTGGGTGGGCAAAGCCACCTCAAAACAATTTGCATTGCAATCAGGATAGTTTTCAACACAACATGGTCCCCGGGAAAAGTCACTGTAATTCCAGGTACTGTAAAGACTGCAGCTAAATTCAGAGAGAAGAAGAGATAGAAATGACATCGTCATCATCCCTGCTAATCCAAAAACCCTGTGGAATTTTAGTCAATTACGACAGTGAATTGTACAGCTGGGGGTATTCATTTAGTCAGTTATTTAGTTATTTGTTTAAAGATTATCTTCACTTCCTCCTTAAAAAGACCCAAGGTGTCATGAAACACATGAAAAGTCAAACATTTTTCTGACAATAGATTTCCTAGGAAAGGGAGCTCCAGAATTTGAATGGGACAACAGAAAAAGTCCATTTGGGTACCTTTACCAACATCTGATACAAGGCTGAACCAAGACTCAAAGCCAATCAAGCTGTTTTGGTATTGCAGGCTGGAAAACCTCAAAATCCTCTTCCTATCCAGATCAGCAAAAAAAACATTCATGGTTATATAAAAATAACACAACTATAGGATAGTAATAGTTAAATAACAAATGATTTGCTATCCTTTCCTATCCTGTTGAAGGAGAAGCCTTACTTTGCCTAATGATAGGGCTGGCACACACTCATGATGTGGAGTTTCCACTGATGATCTCAGTGGTTGCTCTAGCTCATTCACAAAAACATAATCCTCTTAATCCAGGGGCATACATTGCGGGGCCCTGAGACTACACACAGCCCCTGCCCCCTACCCTGGTTCCTCTTTTTCTAGAAAAAGAGGGTTTATTGAAGCTCCTAAGTGTCTCCAGGAGCTAGGCTTCACCTTTCAGCGATAGGACAACCTCACACCATTTAATACCATAAAATGCTATTTTTAATTTTATTTAAAATTTATTTAAAATACTAGTATCCTTCCTTTCTCCCCAGAAGGACCCAATTTATATTTATTTATTTATTGCATTTATACCCCGCTTATCTACATTGTGTACTCTAAGCGGCTTACAAGGCTTCAAGGCTTCAATAGCCACACAAGCCAGGCTAGAGTAAAAGTGGACTTTTACACCCTTATAGTTTCTTTGTTTGTTTGTTTGTTGGTTTCTTTTTTTTGTCATGGAAGGTAGAGATTGCTATCTTCCCCAGCTAGCTGGTTATTCACCCTCTTTTCATGTTAATTCAGGTGTGCCTGTCATGCTGTGTCTCTACAGTTCTAGCTACTGGTGGGATGGCTAAGAGAATGCATCCTCCACAAGACAGTCTATCTTTCGGAGCTTGGTCACATCGTAACTATTTTGATCCTTAACCCTTCGGATGGGAGGTAATTAGGGCTGCAAAGCTTAATAAGAGAATGGGCTGACTGATCAACCTGGATAATCAGCAAGGGCACGTGTGAATCAATATGACTGATACTGGAGAGCACGTTTCCCTGCTTTTCTGTTCCACTGCCTCCTTTGCATTCCTTGGAGTATTGGATAATAATGCTGAAAAAAAGGCCTTTGCTTTGAGAAATGGATGGTAGGGTTTATACACCAAGTTGTACATTCCGTCACATTTCTTTCAGCCAATATCCTCCACAGTTATAAGCTTTTAAAAATATATATAGTTTTTGTTGTAATTGATGGATCAATTACATTTTGATGTAATTGATGAATCAATGGATTGATCCAAAGAAAATTGGCTAAAATAATAAAGGACCCCACAAAATTCTATCTATCTATCTATCTATCTATCTATCTATCTATCTATCTATCTATCTATCTATCTATCTATCTATCTATCTATCTATCTATCTATCTAATTTGCATGCTCCAGAGCCAGGCAGGCAGACAGGCACAGTGCATAGCTTAGAGGTATTAAAAGTACAAAACTGGATTTCACTCAAAGTCTAGTTTTGTCTTACTTGTTATGAATTGTAGAAAATGTATACAGCAGTCATTGCTCTTTAAAAGTGTTCCTCTTTTTCATTTTACTCTAAGCTTTTGTTCATACTTGGCACCCACCAATATGTCATTAGTGCATAATATGCTAAGCATCAGATTAAATCAAATTGATGTTGGAAAGCAGTGGGGTACATTTTCCCTTCTCTCCGTCCATACATTTTTTAAAAAAATCTTTGTTGTGTTTCAGTACTTAGAGAAGAGAGTGGCAGTCTTCAGATAATTTACTCCCAGTTAGTTCTATTGACCTTAGTGGTATGGCTCTACAGCAGTGGTTCCCATCCACTATTAGCTGAGCTGACCAGGTTTTCTGGGAGTTGCAGTCCAAGAACAACTAGGTTACCCCAAAATCAGGAACCACTGCTCTAGAGTAAATGTTGGAAGGGTTCCAGTCTCATATTGCTGGAGTGGAAAACCTCCTATCGGGTTTTGCAAGTTTTGACTTGGTAAAACATGGTTAAAAGATCCAAATTAGAAGTGGAGTTGGTAAGCTGGATAGAGGAATATTCTTCTCTCCCTTTTTTGCATAATAGTTGAGTCTAAAGCCATCCAATGAAACTGACTGGTGAGGGAACAAAAGGGGGGGGGGAAGCAGCTGTGTATGCGATATAGAAAGTTCTGTCATGGAGTTTTCTACCTTAAGATGGTGTAGGTCACCATCCTAGATGACTTTAAGTGGGGATCTTACAAACTTGGGGAGAATAAATCTATTAGGCTAAGGGTACCATACTATGAAGACATATTGAGAAGTTTAACACTCACTGGAAGTAGACTTCATCCTGAGAAAAGTTGAAGGTGGCACAAAAGGAAAGTAAAATATGAGATTGATTGGCGCAGCAATGGAAGGCATGGCCCTGTATCTGCAGTACCTGTAAAAGGCTGTTTATGATAAGACCCCATTGAGTCTCCAGAACTCATCACTAACCTGATGGAATGATAGGAGGAATAACAAGATAATCAGTGGGCTATTAGTCATGGTGGCTATATTTTACCACCAAGATGAACAGCATCTGAACATCAATGCTCAGGAAATGGTGGGGGGGGAGGATTGCCTTCATGTTCTGCTGATGGGCTCTCCTCCCCCACAAAAAAGTTACTGGATGAGATGAACTTTTGGTTTTCATCAAGGTTCCTTTTTCTGTTCTTGCAGAGGGCTAAATCCAGGTATTAATCCTAACTAGAACAGACTGTTGCATGAATGGAAACTGGTAATTTAAAATGAATGTAAGTCCCATGAGTTCAATAGGCCTACTCACACTTGGAGTAACAATTTGATTTAGCCAATCAGGAGACATGATTTTGTACCTCCAGTCTGAAACAACAATCCAATAGTACTCTATATATTCCAGCAAGTACAATAGGCCTCAACTGTTTATTTCTTTCTCTGTGCCCCTTCCCCATTGCTTCCTCCAGCTTCCTATTTCCTCTGTCACAGTTCTGTCATAGGATTATATTGTTTAAAAGATGGAAGTTCCAAAGATGCCCAGGCAGGGTACAGAATGCCAAGAGTCTCCAAAAGCATAGATGAGGTATCTTCCACCTCCTATTCTGGCTTTTCCCAGCTACTGTGGTGGTTTCTGTAGGACTTCATTCCCCCTAAGGTCAGGAATGCAATGTTAGGAAAGAACTGAGATCTACCAAGCATTGGTAATAGGGAGGGAGGGAGGGAGTCAACATGGTTCCATTGGCTTCTTCTGTGTTGACTGCCACCAACATATCTCAGCACAGGGAACATTTACATCAACAGCCAGCTTTCCCCACACTGTTTTTCAAAGAAGCTGCCACCATCTAAACAATAGCAAAGCACCTCCTGGAGAACATTTGCCATCCTTCTAGCGAGAAGATAGATGCTTTGAATGGTTTACAGAGTCCAATATCAAACACAGGGGCCAGATTCCTATTATTATTTGCACCAGTCTATGTGCAATACAGGAAACTGCAGTAGCAATTGCCACTGTGGTTTTAGATCAGTAGGACTAGGAGGTAGAGATGGGCACGGATTGAAAACTGCCATTTCAGTTTTTCATTGTTCATTGTGGGTCCATTTTGGTTCGTTTTCATTTTTTGTAAATATTTTGAAAAAAAATTGTTTGGTTTTTTCTTTTTTCATTTTTACCCGCTTTTTGCATGACTTGAAGCATTTCCACACGCAGACGTCCCCCAACGTCCCAGACCAGAGGGAAAACACTAAAAAATATTATGCTGGCAGAGACACAGTATAGACTAGGTACACAGGGAGGCTGCAAAGGCAGCGGCGGAGTGACTGCACTGCAGGGCAGGGGAGGGTACTCAACGAGAGGTATGCACGCACACAGGGAGGCTGCAACAGAAATCTCTTCTTTCACTCCCCTAAGAACCAGGCTGCAGCCAGCAGGAATACAGAGACACACACATGCCTGGCTGGCCTAAAGTAATGAGTCGCAGAGACAGCAATTCCACCCTAATTCCCACTGCAGACTGCAAGGACGGGGGCTACCAAAGCTTTTTATGCCCTCTGTGGCTGCCACACCTACCCAGTCTGCAACCTGTGCATGCTATTGGTTAAAATTGTCCAAGAATTTACATGATCCCATCACATGGCCTGCATTCATCTTGTGGCTAGAATCCATTTTGTGTCATCCTTAAAGGGAAAAGAAAAAAACATTGTGATGGGAGAAAGACAAAAACAAACATTTTAAGGACTGCAACCCCCTGGTAGGTAATAATTTCAAATAATTATCACTGTGTTTTTACAGATGTCCAGGGCGTTTTAATACCCAAGAAATCAATATTAGGCATCTGGGAGCCATTTCCCTTAAAGGAAAAAAAATACAGCAATCTGAGAAAAAACATAAATGCACGTTTTAAGGACCCCAACCCCCCTGGTAGGTATTATGAGGCAGAATAAATAATTATTGCTGGGTGTTTACGGATATTCAGGACGTTTTTTAACATTTAAAAAAGCTCATTTCATTGCGCGTCGCCATTAACAAAAACAAAACGTAACGAGCCTAATTTTCGTGGTTCTGTTCAGTTCATTCCAATTTCATCTCAATTTTCGTTATTCGTATTCATTATGTAACAAAACAAATAACGAATAATGGAACTTTTTTTTCGTTTCATGCCCATCTCTATTAGGGGGCATAGAAGGAGCATCCCTGAAAAAGGGAAGCGCCCCCTGGAGAACAACAGCACTTGGTCGGCTGCTCCTTCCACTCTAGAAGCACACTGGATGCATCTGACATGAATGAGGAACCACTGCACTTAAGCCAGACTAAATAACCAATAGGATATATAATTTTTAAAATTTGACCAATAGCCTGTTTCTTAAATGGTGCTTCTTTTCCCCCTTTGTTTGTGCTGTCAAGTCATCTCTGACATACAGTGACCCTTTTTATAGAGTTTTCTGGGTAGAGCATACTTTGAATAGTTTACCATTTCTTTCTTCCATGGCATCCTTGGAATTGTGCAACCTGCCCAAGGCCTCCTCTCTCTGGAGACACAGTGGCTAGTTGAGTCCCTATGCCTGGCTCTGTAGCCAGAGACCTCACTCACTGAGCTATCTAGACAGCTGCTGTCTCCTTGCCTACAGATAAAAGTTCCATATTCCAACAAAGCAAAGCTTTCTTTAAATGGCAGAAGGCCAAAGACCATTTCCGTTCTTCATTTCAACGGAACAGTATGCTCTCAGGCAGGGAGAAGACACAATCGGAAGCTCAGATTTCCTCTCTCTGGTTGCGCCTCACCTCTGAGCTTGCACCAGAAGAAATGCATATCCAACACAGGCACTGTACCCATATAAGTACAAATATCCCATATTAATTCCAATTTTATCTCCTATTATTAACTCATGCATATATATTTACAAATAATATATAAATAACACAGATGCAGTAAAATGTGTACATTTATTCATATATTTGTAAGCAATATTTATAAAATACTCTATATGCTGCTTGTGTGCTACAGGTACAAGCAGCATGGAATAGAACAAGTGTAGAAGTGCATAATACATTTAAAAATGCCATTAAAAAGCAGTAGTAGACTGCACTAAAAATACAGCAAGGGAGGATGACCACCTTCATAAGCCCAGGCAAACAGAGAAGTTTTCACTCGGTGCTAGAATATTATAATATAAAGTAGAACATTATCTTTTTTTCTTCTTCTTCTTCAGAGTGATTGACAGTGGAATATTCTGGCTTGTATCTACAGAGGCAGACCACAGACTTAAACATAGCACAGACTGTACATCCTTATAGTCTGCCAACAGACTGTTCTTTACAAAATGCAACCAAGGAACTATGAATTCTGGAACATTTTCTTGGCTATTCTTTAATATGAAACTTAGAGAGCTTTTTTTTTTTTTTTTTGCTCCTTTAGTATGCAACACAAACAGTAGGCTTCTTTGTAGTCTTTATATGTAGTATTTGTTGGCAAAATATTTTAAAACGTACCCATTGTTCCACTTGATTCTGTGTTGAGCCAATGTTGGAGAAATCTGTTGGTTTACCACATATTACCCAAAATCATGCAAAAGGAACTACCCATAATTGAGCTAGCTGCACCCCTTGAATATGAAGCAGTTCTGCTATTACAAAAAGACTGTATTCCTGCGTATCTGTACAGAATAGGAAGCCATGATTGGTCACAGGTTTCCTTCACACATGCACAGATAGTCAAACAAATAGGATTCTGACACATTACAGGTTCAAGCAACATGTGACTGAGTTTAACAGACAGGATTTAAGGCATGTTACCATTCAGCATATACAGGTAATTAGTAGTACTGGTATGGAAAATGATGACTTTCTACAACAGTGGCATGACTTTTTCTGTGTCCAGATACCTGTCCAGGAAGAGTTTTAGGGAGTTCAGAATGACTGAATTATAGCTCGGCTGGTGTCAGCTTGGCCATGATTTAAGTTAGATTTCATTGCACAGAAATACCTACCGGGTTGTATGTTAGGTGCTGTCAGGTTGCATCTGATTTAGAGCAGCTCTAACACAGCTTTCAAGATATACAAGATATTTAAGAAGTAGTTTTGCCATTGCCACCATCCCGTAGTATGTTTTCATGGCCAAGCACTGATTTAAACTCTAGTTTCCTAAATCCTAAACCATCACTCGATCTACTACATTGGCTCTTGCATATGGGATTGAAAATTTAGAAAACTGATCTAATTCCACATAACTCTTTTGTACTCAGATAAGTATTTCCTTTTGTTTATTGATATAGTAACACAGTCAAGCAATTGTTGGGACCTTGTTCAGGAAGACCATCAGCAGAATAAAATGCCCACCATGGAACCATCTGTTCTCTTTCAACTAGAGTTGATACTTCACGTCCATCTCATCACTGTTCGCGGTCCCTCTTGGGACTGGTACGAAGTAATCTAATCACATGTCCATTGCAGGATGAGGGGAGTTCATCCCGACCACGCCACCTGAACTGCAATTTAAGCGGGATGAGAGATTCCCCTCCCTGGCCTCGGGAATCTGCTCGTCACGCTTCTCGTTCCGAGATGAGTTGGCCATGAGGTAAAGCTTGTCACGCAATGTGCCATTCTCCATCTAGTGGCAGGAGTGTGGAGTGCCATTCACCAGTACATTCCTTATGGAGTCAGCAATGCAGTGCAGAGAGATTAAAAGACAAATGCCTCAAACTTAGCTCCGTAAAGCATTGAAGACAAGGCTTCGGATAATCGAAACATTGAAAAATGGAAGGTCGGGGCCAGGGGAAAAAATGGAGAACAAAGGCATGGAATTTCACATCTCATCACGGAACAAGGACATGTGGTAACAGTCATGCCGGTATCATCCATCACGCCCATGCGTACACGGAAACAGGGACAGAACCAGAAGAAGATCACGTGACTGCGACCGACATGAACATGCAACGAACGTCCTCCCAGGACGAGAATGGACGTGAAGTAACCATCAGAGAGAAGGAAGGAGATGTGCAATTCTGAACAGGTCATTGACAACACATGTCAGCAGACCCTAGTCTTTCACACTGTGCTGATACATGAAAATTTATGCTAATCTGTCTTATTGTCTCTCTTATTTTGTTTAGTTGAGCATCTTCTTTGGGAGGGTGGAGGATGCCACTGAGAACAGAATAGAATCAAATAGGTTTGGTTTCCCCAATGCAGAAAAGATTGTCTAAACTGTGACCCCTGAAAACAGTTCAACTAACGGTATTGTGACAATAGAGTGACGTATTGGTTTCCCCACCAAAAAAATAATAATGCTATTGATAATCAAAATTCATGAAGGAAAATGCTCTTGACTGGTGAGAAGTAAGCTCGCAGCTTCAAACATTAATCAGTCAAACTACAGGCTTAAACAAACTTCCCTTTTGCTCGCTAAGGAACTTGATTTGCTTGTTCACAAGTGTAATTCATCTGGACCTGTTCCAACCAAATGCCAAATAAATGAGATTTAAAGCACTTCTGAAAGATCATGTCATAATTCATTGGTACTCTGTTACATAGCTTTTTAAATGAAAACACAATAAAATGTTAAGAATCCAATCTTACTTGAACATTAATCTCAATACAAACAATGAAACAAACTCAGTTGGCCAATAAATATTCCAAAGCATCAAACCCCAGTTTACAAGTCAGGCAGCAAGATCCTTAGTGCACTTCATTTGCTTAAGCTTTGCTAGGGCTCCTGCAAACATAGAGACTCTGAGAACATTATTATTTTTAATATTACTCAGGTTGTGGCTTCACTGCATGGCATGCCGATCACAAAATTACCAGCTGTAACCCTGAATTCCTGAAAACGTCCTGTCGTTGCTTCAAATATTAAGCAAGTTTTTTAAATAATTAGCCATGTGTATGATGCAATCCCGCACAGGGCTACTTCAAAAATGCCTGTTTCTAGGTATAGAACTCAGGAGATACGGAATACTTGTATTTCTTCATTGAGAGGGAAAATATAACATCTGGGGGGAAATTCCACCACATCCTCAAACAGACCTTAGAAAGAAGTTGAATTTTATAATGCTTTTCTGAAACTTGTGTCATTTTAGGAATAGCAGAATGATGGTTTGGGCATTGGTTCACCACTGTTTAGTGATGAATAGCTTCACCATGTCATACCGAACCTTCTTGAAAGGGTTTTTCCAACTCTGCCACCAGTAGACGTGGCACCAGCACACCACGAGAATGCCACCTCAACTGCAGCATTATTCCAGACCATGAAGAGAAAAGGGACAGATGGCTTCTATCAATACTTTCTAAATAAGAAGGAATGGGATGAGTATTCCTAAAATTTTCTCATGTTTCCAATCTTTCTCTGAATTTTTCCATGCTGAGACTCCACACTTATGCTTATCCCTACATTGGCACAGACTGAGACTTCAGTCTCTTTCATGCACCCCTCTTTGCCTTTTCCCTGTCTCCCCCCCCCGCCACTGTTTTGCTCAAGATGCTGCCAAGTTCTGTGCTCCGTAATGTCCTCTATATTGATTCCTGTGCTGGAGAGAAACCATTCTTTGTAGAGACAGTAAGAATCCCTTAGTGTTTTTCCTGCCCTTCAAGGTGGATCCTGCACCAAAATGATGTCATTCCAAGAAAGAATTGTAATAATGATATTCCCACCTCACACCAATTCAACAAGTGAGAAATCCCACAAGATTGGGCGTTGGGGGTAGGGAATCCTTTGGTTTGTCTCCAGTGCACGAAGCTGAGATTCACACTCTTTACAAGCATACGTAGAGATGGTGGAGAAGATTCTGGACCAACATTAGGGGAGATGTTCTTCTCAGAAAATGAGGTCTTCTGGGAAATTTTGGCTCATCTCTAAGGGGAAAAAGTTCATCAGAAATGCAATAAAACACATCTGAAACAATCATTCCCAGACCCCCTTCTCCTGGGGGGGAGGTAACTATAAGAAGAGTGGTTGCTTCCTTTTCTGTGGGACATAATAGGTGAGAGAAACAATGGAAGGGAGACGAGAAGTTATTGAGCATGCAAGCAGCGCCATCTAGTGTGTAACAGTCTGTTTCTCCGTCACCTAAAGCCAGCCAGAAACTTCCATGGAAATGCAGACAGGAGCAAGGCATTCTCTCTCTCTCTCTCTCTCTCTCTCTCTCTCTCTCTCTCTCTCTCTCTCTCTCTCTCTCTCTCTCCTGACAGTGTTGGGTTTAGACAGTCTAGATCTGTGAGGGTTTTTTGTTCATTTGTTTCATTTCAAGCTGTTAACCAAATAAAGGAAATAAGCAATGCACCTAATGATACAACTCCTATGTCGGTGTGCATGGCTGCATTTTCTTCTTAAACACGTCATATAATAGCATTTATTGCTCCTCCTAAGTGTGTTGACACCTTCAGAGAGAAAGGTAGGCATTAGAAAAACAATCAGTTGTCTATCGGGCACCCGGATGTGTTCCAAATGAACAGATACAGTGTAAAACGGATCATGGTCTAATTTCAGGGAAACGGTTTGGTTGGTGTTTCAAGCATTCTATGGTTATTGATCTTGAAATTAAACCATCCAAAGCTTGCATGAATTTTGCTCTCCTATTTCAGGCAAGCTGTATAAACTGAGGCAGTTTATCCCAAAAAGTGAATAATCCAGAGCATTATCAGGGTGGTTGTGGCAGATCTTGTTCTCGGACAGAATAAGTTTACGGTTGAATAGAAATGTTTATCTATGCAGATTGCCATCATTTGATGTTGTTGTATGCAGCAACACTGTCTCAAAACAGAGGAAAGGATATCACCTCAAAAAAATTGATCATTGGATGTCCTCTATGCCACCCAAAGTTTATTTTTAATTTGCAGTAACCCTTCTAAACTAATCATATTTACTCCTCCATCCACTCTCCAGTTAAGACAAAGTGCTTGGATTAAGCTGAGCCAAATAGCCTTAATTTTAAGTACTTCATGTTAATTGGGTTGTGTATCAGAAATACTGGCTTGTTCTCATTGCACCCTGTAGCAATACCCTTTGTTCACGCACTGGGAAAAAACAAAAGGCAGCTATTGCAATTGTGGAAATACAAACACTCTAGTCTCCTCTCCTCTCCTCCTCTCTCTCTCTCTCTCTCTCTCTCTCTCTCTCTCTCTCTCTCTCTCTCTCTCTCTGTGTGTGTGTGTGTGTGTGTGTGTGTGTGTGTGTGTGTGTGTGTGTGTGTCAAATGTTTTCACTACTCTAAGTGACTGTTAATGTTAAGATTGAAACCAGCTTCTTTTCTATAGTAACATTAAAAATGTGAACAGAGCCTAAGTAGGCTTAATTTTAGGTGGATCGTCTGTTAATATAAACATTAAATATCCTTGATCTCAGGTTTTGTACTTCTGTTTCTGATTTCTTCTTCCTTCTCCCTCTTCCAACCAGAGGCTGAATGCCATTGTAGCTATTTTGATTTCGGATGAGGCAGCTGTAAACAATGAAGTCGTTTTATATCCAAACCAGACTGCGGCTTCTTCAGCCAGCATGGTTTTCTCTTTTCTACACATTATTTTTCCATTTATTTAAACTTTACCTTGAATGATAGGTTGTAACAATCTACAGTACACTTGTCCTTGCTCATGAAGTGTCAACTTTCTACACAGTATGTATTTTCTTATTTCTTATTTATTTATGTAAAATATTTTACACGCACCTTTCTCCTTAAAAGGACCCAAGGTGACTTTCATCACATTCTTACTGTGTTTTCATTCACTTTAGCATTTGATTGGCCATCGTTTCAGTTCAATAAATGTTTAACAACATGCAATAAAATCCAGCTTATTGTTCTTTTAACACATACTGTACAGTAGAATGGAGGATGCATAGCATTGTACAATGCACATTATCAGTGCCAGGTTTAAGTTGTTGTTGCACATTACTTTGCATTTAAAGAAATGAAAATAAAGAAAGGCTGGTGAATGAAGTTGTTTGTTTATAGCTCAGTGCTATATGTGTCTACATAGAATAAGCCTAACTGAATTCAGTGGGGCCCAGGTACTTATCTGGGTGTTTTGCATATCACTTTAATTAGCAGTTGCAGTTACAACAGCCCTAATACTTTTTCAGCCTTATTTTATGTGCATGTAGGATCAGACTTATATATGCAAATGTTTGCTCTCAGAATGTCACCAGGATGTGCTTCCTGGTAATTGAACTTCAAATTCTCATTAAGGACCAAGGGAGATTTTTGTAATTTTCCAGAACCACTTCAAAATTAGGAAACTCTATGATAATACTTTGCCCTTTTTGTAATTGATTAATGGAGCAGTAAAATATATACCACCCAAAATATTCTGTTATGCAATTGGACTGAAGGAATATATCAAAATAATGGTATGTTTTGAGCAGCCACTTTTCCAATTTATTTATTTATTTAGTGGAAATGCATTAGAACACAGTTTAAGTCTAGACAAATGTCACTCAGTAAGGCATAACACCTAGGGGACGTTCTCGCAGAAAAGTACAAATTCTTCCCAATTCTGAATGTATATACTAGACTTCTACTGTGGCCACATTTTTCTAAGTCTTGTCATTATTGTGTATTGCCATTATCAGTGTTGTCTCAGCTTCACATTTAAATAAATAAATAACTAAATAGAAAGAAAGAAAGAAAGAAAGAAAGAAAGAAAGAAAGAAAGAAAGAAAGAAAGAAAGAAAGAAAGAAAGAAAGAAAGAAAGAAAGAAAGAAAGAACATTCAAGTGCTGTATTCTAGTATTTCAGGCAGGTCCCCTTATAAGTACTGTTAGGAGAATCTGATATTAGAAGGTAAATAAATATTCCCTTTGTGAACACAGTTAAAGTGCTTTAAGGTCGATAAAGATTTTGTTGCAAGGCAAAACAAGGACGTTGAATCTAGTTTGAATGTGACAATTTCAGTCTGTTAAGGAAAACATTTCTTTTTCAGCTTTAAAAAAAAACAGAACGTGATTTTATACTGTTTCACCAGCTGTTGGAAGAACAATGTGGTATTTTTTTCTTCTTTACTGTGAGACATTCCTGGAGGAAATCTCCCAACATTTTAAGTGACTTTTATTCAGTCAGCGCTGTGAAAAGGAGCAGCAGAAGGTCAGTTAGACAGTTTCTGGTGGAAATGAGGGTAAGCATTTGGGGTAGCAAGAAGGATCGGACAGAATGAGTCAGCATGACACAAATGTCCAATGCAAAACCGCACAGTAGTGCCTTCCAGTTCTCTGTGCAAGTTTCTTGAAAGCAAAATCCAGACAGAGGCTGCCTCCCTATAAATCTTTCCTCCTCTTTCCATTACTAGTTGGGTATTGTTGGCCCTAAGCCATCTGATTTGTCTATGATTTATTAACTGCTATGCATTATATATGAGATTTAGGTTTGCCGAAGAGTTACCCTTGCAGCCACGGTTGCATACAAATCAGCTACTGTTAGAGGGATTTATTGCATCACTTTTATGTTGCTAGGAGTTGGGTTAGGGTGGATGCTGTGAGCACCTCTGACTTAGCAAAAAAAAAATAGCCAGGGAGAATCTTCCAATGGGTTTCACATGACTTGCATGTTTCTTTCTAGCTAAAAGACGGAATCGGGCTGGATGGTAGCAAATTGCCTAAACTGGAAAGTTAAAAAAAATCCTGTGGATTCATTGACAGGGAGACAAGGTTGGTATTTATTTGTGTGTACCTTGAAAATGTAAAAAGATAAGCAACCACAGAAGAAACCAGAAATGAGATAATATTGCTTCTTCCACAATTAAAATCTGCTGTCCGATGCCTGATGGCAGGGACTTATCCGCTCCCCCCCCCAACTTTCTCCTGTAATCATCTGTATTCATTGATGGTGCTAAATGGGAAATACTTTTGCATAATCAATAATTATGCTTCTGTGGCTGCAGAAAACAGAATGGGGGGAAAGGACTCTCTGAATCTCAAGAAATCCATTTACACAAGAGGCTTATAGAGAAATGTAATACATAATGAAAGCCAACTCGCTGTGCCCTTACTTCAACGTATGAGTATGCCCTGGGCATGGATGTAAGAAGCTGATTAAAGCATAGGCAGGATAATTTGCCCTTTGGTTACATCACTTAATTGCAGCATACCAGCAATAGCAAGGCTCGTTTTTATTTTTGTACCATCCCTGCCTCTTAACTAATGTCAGGAGCTTATGTTCTCCTTTCACTCAAAAATAGCTGTCCTTTAACTGGAAGAAAGCAATCTGCTATATTCTTTTCAACAGTATCCCTGCCACATTCTACCCACTGAGTCTCAAAAGTAAACTGTTTGAAACAGGAGGAAGAAGCTCAGTGTGAGAGGAGAGAATCACTTCACACATCTAGCCTTGATCTACTTAAAAAGCAATGAAAAGACAAAAGGAAGCCTGTGTTCTCCACTAGAGATGGGCACGACTTAGCGGTATTCCCGTTTCCGTTTCCGTTACTCGTATCCGTTACTCTACGGAAACGGTAATGGGAATTACTCCGCCAGAATTCGAGCTCGAACCGACGAACGAACAATTTGGTCTGATTTGTCGTGCTCGTTACTTGCATCGCGGCGATCGCGCAATGCCAAGCGGCACAGAAAAAAAGTTTTTAAAAGTTAAAAAAAACCGATTCCCGGCCCTAAAAGTAGGCGAAAACTGTCTGAGGGCACCTACCAGGCCAGAAGGGTGTTTTATTTGGGGGGGGGTTTCCCCGCCCCCTCTCCTTGGCTATTGCTACTGCTGCGCTGCTGGTACCAGGCTGGGAGGGCACATCCATTTGCCATGCAGTGCGGGGGAACCAAAATGGCGACCGCAATATTTTTTTTTAAATCGTTGCCCAAAACCCCACCAAAGCACCACAGAAACATGCGAAAATTAGCTATTTTAAATGCTTGAATTTTTACAGTAGCTCCAGTGGGTTTTTCTTGCAAAAAAATGTCTCCGTTGATTTTATTTTATTTTATTTTATTTTATTTTTTACACCTGCACATTTGCAATGATGGGCTCGCCCATGGGAGTGGACCATGCAAATTTTCCACCAATCGCATGGCCACTTGGTCAGGTTGACCACAGAGACTTCTGGGATATGCCAATCGGGCATAAACAGCCCACTAATCGTAGCCCAAACCCGAACCCTAAGCCTAAGCCTAACCCATACGCCAGTAGACTGTCCTTCTAAGTGGGTCAGAGAGGCACCCAGAGGTGCACCCCAATACTCACCCTAACCTCACCCGTAACTAGCCTAACCCTAGCCCTTGCACTAACCCGTCTTAACCCTAAGCCAGATCTACTTGCATTGCACTACATGCAAGTACGTGAGACACAGCGGGTGCAAAGAGTCTGCCAGTCCGTCACTTGTGGCTCTGGCTGACTCCTGCAGCTCCCTCCAGGAGCCCGCTACCCCCCCCAAACCAGTACTAACGACAATGAAAAAATGAAAAAACGAACGACTAATTTTTGTGAAATTTTGCGAAAAACGGAAACGAGCCGAAACTAACTGCCTCCGACACACGACAACTCGAAAACGTCATTTTCCCTAGTCGTGCCCATCTCTATTCTCCACAGGTAGAAGTAGTTGAAATGACCACTAGGATGTGCAAAGACCACATGAGACTTGAAAAGCAGATTCCCTTCACATCTGACTTGTTGTCATGTTATTCAAGCCACAATCCATGCAATCTCTTTCCAAGGATGTTTGTTGTGAAGGAAAGCTGGTGGAAGACATTACTGTTACAACGTAGCATTCTTACTAAATTTCAGCCATTTCCTTTCTCATCACAAAATATTCTAGCATTGCACCAAAACTCAACCTTGCACCACAAACTTGCTTACGTTTGCTTAATAGTAATTAAGCAGCCTTCACACACAATCGTGATGTGCTTAAGGCCACTTGACACTGGGTGTGGCATCCTAGCCCAAACCAAGTTTGCTGTGTCTATTCTCTTTGAAACTGATGGAGTTCAAAAGCATTTGAGGCTGAGTACCCCCTCTGTGCCCTTTCCTCTGCAAAAACAGGTACAGTGCGACAAATAAAAGAACAAGACTGAGACCTCCTCATTGACTGTAGATGAGAATATGATCAGCCCCTGCTCCAAAAAGATTAATATTAATTTTAAAATTCTTACAGAATTTGTGCACCAAGTATATTCTATGTTATATACTGTTTTTAGCTGTTTGATCTAATTGTTGCTTGATGTGGCTTGATTTATTTTCTTTTACTTTGGCCCATGGCCTCGTTGTATTTATGTGATATTGCTGTCAACTGCCCAAAGTGACCCTGTTGGCCAGATGGCCAGTGTGAAAATCAAATCAAGTAAATAAATAAATAAATAAAATTTACAATTATCCTCTGATAGAAGCTAAGAGATACTACACATAACTGATGAAAGAAAGGCAGTAGCATGCTTAAATGAAGGCTTAGGGGATCGTGGCTATGCTATGAATGTCACCCAAACACATACGCTTACCATGCGGGCTCAATTCAAAGTGCTGATTATTATCTATGGTGCTCTATAAAACTTTGTTCTAGGCAACTCTGCCTGGACTTTAAAATATCCAGGAGAGATCCTTCTCCCAGAGACAGGCCTGGTGAGGATATTTGGTGTGGATGGGGGTTGTTTGCTTTGCTGGCTTCTCCCAGGCTGTGTAAAATTAGGCTGGCTCACTCTTTGTTGTCCTTCCATCAGAAGGCAAAGAACTCTCTCTTCAGCTTTTGGTTAACTGTGGGATATATTGTTCACTGGAAAGGATATACTTTTGTTCTTCCTTCCGCTGCATTTTAAGCATTTTAAGCAATGTGGATATTCCAATGTGATGTTTGTTTCAATGCATTTTAATCTAATTTACATTTTGATCATAAGCTGCCTTGTACATACATACCCACTAAGAGAAAGATATGATATAAATGAAATAAACATATAACTCTACTCTCTGTTTACCGCTAGCTTTGTTTGTCAGAACTATTTTCAATCTTAGTCGATTTATCAGAAATATACTACCAGCTGCAAAGTGCAGCTGTTGGGTTGGGACTGGGAAAACTAAGCAATGCACCATCCATTAACCCACAGCAATTGGACCTGCAGCCGCAATACTTCCAGTTGCAATTCTGTTGTAAGTTATTTACAAGTGAGCCTGACACAAATAATTTGTACATAATTGTTATGGTTCAGATGGGCAACCACTTTAGATGGGTGAATGTGGAACCATTTTAGCTGGTTTGCAGACGTATGCTTGGCCTCCGTAACCTCACTGTGGGATTTTGAGGGGGAACCCCTTTTGGAAACACAATGGTGGTTACTTCACATCCTTCCTTGAGCCGAGGTGAACTTGCCTCCGTGTTGAAATCGGTTTTTAACACAGATTGAGAAGCGGTTTGAAAAGATTCCCGAGCTCCAGGACGGAAATCTCTCACCCCACTTGGAGCGCAGTTCAGGGGGCGTGGTCGGGGTGAACTCAGATTGACCCCACAAGGATGTGAGGTTCCGTTCCTTCAAACCGGTCTCCAGCGGGGCCGCAAACTGCAGCAAAAGGGACGTGAAGTATCAGGCAATGCTGACCTCTTCTTAATGTTTCCGAATGGTAACTCTAGGTTACTCTGCATTTTTGGGATGAGATGTAGCCTAGTTCTAAAAGCTGGGTGGCACCATTTTGTGCTTCAGAAAAATAGCCTGCAAATCGGAAAAACTGATAGTCCTTCCACACATAAAATGACATACCCAAAGCTTTGATGAATATTGCAAAGACTTATGCAATCATTCGTGTACAGCTAAATGGCATGAAGTTATATCAAGATATGTTAAAAGCAGAACAGGGGACTAACTGTTGCCTTTATAAGGGGGAACACCCATATATTATCAAATGTTTACACTGGCATTTCCCCCCACTGACGCTATGGAGTGTAACAAAAGCTTTGTGTCCTTGGCAAATTAAAAACACCGGTCTGCAGATGAAAGCTAATTAAACTAAGTGCTACCTGTAGCAAGAATATTCAGCAACCCAGCAGATTCAAGGAACCAAAACACAGCATCGTTTTTCAGCTTCCAGATCCATCCTCAATGACAACATGCTGTGGATATAGTGTTTCCATCCTTTCGCTCCCTCGTTCTCTGTCCCTGCTTCCAAAGAAACTGCTTAACCAGAAAGGGCTCAGACGAAATGGAATTGCTTTCTGTTTAGTTTGAACAAATATTCCTCGGCATGCTTTCTTTTCTTTTGTTTCTTTTTTCATGTTCTCTCATTGACATTGCCTCATAATTAATCAGAGAATTAGCAAAGATTAATAGGAATTTGCAATAAAATAAATATGAATAATTTATGGACGAACAGGACAACATTATTAGCCTCGGGGACAGCTTCTCTTCCCTGATCAAGTTCTTATTTCTCATCCTGTTGTGTGAGCGACAGTTGATGCATCCTGATCATTAACATGGGCATTTTAAACAGCGCAGTTGAAAAGGGAGCCTTTGGTAGCAATTGGACTGGAATGGGTCAAAATGCTTACATGTGGGGTTTTTTCTTTGACACGATAAAAAAGAACCATGTGTTAGTGGCAAATTAACCTCCTAGATTGCATTCACTTTTATAAATCTCACCATCTGCCTTGTACGATGAAACAAACAGGAGATCCGAGACAATAGCTGCTATGCGTAAAGCTTGGTTTGGGACTGAGTTGTTTTGAAAAACCCTTGTGCAATATATGAATGGGTCATAAGCCTAGGTTTACAAGCACACATTTATTTTGTTCTGGTAAGAGCAGTTATTCCAAAGTGAAAAATAAGCAGAAGAACCAAACTTTGGTGATGAAATTGCACAATTATATTATCTGATCTGGAAAAAGAAGTCCAGTTGCCATGACTCAACTTCCAGATAAACTCACCTGGATGACTGAGCATCTTCACAGACATATCTGATGTATGACTATGATCTTGAGCTATATTGACATGAGAGAGGTTAAAGCAGGGGTGTCCAAACTTTTTGCAAGGAGGGCCAGATTTGGTAAGGTGAAAATGTGTGGGGGCCGACCATCCAGCCGCATTTGGCCCCTGGGCCACACTTTGGGCAAATCTCTAGGACATGCAAGGAGACAGGGAGGATGCTGCAGCAACAGAACCAGTGGCGGGTAGGCTTGGCGGGTGGCTGGGGGGATGGACAGAGGCAGGGAGGGCAGGCAAACCATAAATCTGCAAGCTGACATCTCCGTCCAGTATGTGGAGGGGCCAGCCGGCGGGGATGCATGTCAGGCTAAGCTGGTGGGGAGAAGAAGCCGTGGGCCACTCAAAACTTGAAAATGGGCCACATTTGGCCCCCAGGCCTGACTTTGGACATAACTGGGGTAAAGGTAAAGGTAAAGGTTCCCCCCGCACATGCATGCTAGTCATGTCTGAAGATAGGGGCAGTGCTCATCTCTGTATTCAAGCTAAAGAGCCAGCATTGTGCAAGTCCATGGCCATGTGGCCAGCGTGGCTGCAAGGAAACACTGTTTTACCTTCCCCCTTTTATGGCAGTACCTATCAATCTACTTGCATTTACATGCTTTCGAACTGCTACGTTGGCAGGAGCTGGGGTGAACAGCGGGAGCTTTGTCCGCTGCGTGGCACCCAGAATTTGAACCACTGAGCTACCAACCTTGAAGCTGGCAGTTTTCAGTGCTCTAGCCCACTGAGCCACCACACCCCTGTGAGAGAGGTTACTATATAGCAACTGTTAAATAGCTTCCTTTGGACTTTTCTGATAGACCACTTAACTATCTCAGCTTTCCCAGTGATCATCTCATTTATCTAGGATTATTGCAGTGAATTTACTGTTTGGTTTTCTTCCAGAACTGAAATGTCAAGTCCGGTGTCATGTATGCAGTAGCTTTGTGCTGTGAGAGCTCAACAGATCCACCAAAAGCTGCTAGCAGTTGATCTTTGGATAGAGCTAGAAATAAATAAATCCTCTTTAGCAGATCAATATTCATCCCATTTAATGCTTGATGTGAAACTTGTGGATTTGTGGTGGTAATGCTGATGTACAGCTAATCGTTGAAAATGGGCATTAGGGCTTTAA
The DNA here is from genome assembly GCA_029282475.1 of Phrynocephalus forsythii. NCBI lineage: Eukaryota > Metazoa > Chordata > Lepidosauria > Squamata > Agamidae > Phrynocephalus > Phrynocephalus forsythii. The sequence continues at coordinate 65,756,902 of JAPFRF010000007.1, read as the reverse complement.
TAGCATGGCAACATATTGTCAGGCAGGAAGGAAGAAAAGTGCAGGATACGACCGTCTATGTGTATACTCATGTACCAGTGCTTTATATGCACTTCTTTAGCTCATGCAGAATGGCTCGCAAAGGACCAATAATGCATGATTACACAATGAAAATGTTGTGTGGGAAGTCTGAGCAATTGTCATTGATAGCAGAGATTAGGAATTAGCCCCTATAAGGTAGCAATTTGCATTGCAATTGCTAGTGCTAAGTAACTAAATAAACAGAAACAAATAAACAAAACACCTCCCTAACCTAGGCATGATTTGCACTGGTAAATAATTTATTTACTTTCCTCTTCTAGTGCTTACTCCTAATCAAGATGACCACAAGGTAGAACACACACACCATAATCTGTGACAAGAAATTGTAGAAATGAATTCTGACAATGGAATCCAATGCATATTTAGTCAGATCATGGATGTCCCACTCTATTTTATGGGGCTTATATACTAGCCTGTTTGCATATGCCTGTGCCTTTAATACTTATGTTCTGATCATTTTCAGGCAAGACTACTGCCGTGGACTCTACATGGGATGGCTTAGAATTTAACTGTTGAAGAATGTAGTAGCAGTGAGAGTCATAGTTACCCACAATTTGGGATCACACATTACCTCAGTTCTTCATTGATGGCTCCAGCGGACCTTTGGGCTTAATTCAAAGCATTGATATTAGCTTCTAAAGTTCTGAAGTTTAGGGCATTAAAAAAGATTGGAACCATATACTGTATGTCTACATGGCATTTAAGGACATGGCATTTAGCAATATGAAGTTGCATGGATATTGGGATCAGGTGTGGAACCCTGCATGGCTGCTTTTAAGGAAACACAAAATAGGACCTTCACCATGGAGACCCCAAGATTATGGAGTCTAACACTTCTGCAGGTGAAACAAAACAAACATTTCAAAAAGAAAGAAAGAAGGCAAGAACACTGTGGCACCTTCAAGACTAACTTCTATGTTTTAACATTAGCTTTCATGGAAAAGTCTACTTAAGGTGCCAAAATTCTCTTATCTTCTTTATTTTATATTTACAATTTGTTTTAGCTTTATATACTAGCACTGGCATGGCTACTACTTCTAAAATTTGCAGTTCTAAGAAGACTTTCATCATAAATTAGGTCAACTGATGTTACACAGCTTATTTTTACTTTTCATTATGTTGCAGTTGGGTTTTTATTTTTGTTTTTAATGCTGTTTCATCTTTAAGAACATAAGAACAACCTTGCTGGAACAGGCTATAGCCCATCCAGTCCAGCATTCTGTCTCACACAGTGACTCACCATTTGCTTCAAGGTATTCCCAATTGTTGTTAGCTGGCCAGATGGCTGGGATATACATGCAATAATAAATAAAAATAAAATATAAATGTGTGCTGTCAAATCAATTCTTATTTATGGCAACCATTTTTAGGGTTTTGTGCCCAAGATCACACAGGCTGGCTCTTTTGGAATGCACATTGGGGAACTGAACTTACAAGCTTTTAGACCCTTTAGCTATTTTTAGATGAGACAGAAAACAGTTCTGTTTTGTTGCTGCTGCTGTTTATATTTGGGTTTTTAAATAAGAACAGTTGACAATCTTTTCAAATTTATTATCAGGCAGACTGTTGATTTTCTGCCCCAAAACATTATGAATTTACATTGAAACCATTTTTTCACCCATCCTTAATTAGGTGTAGGTTTAAGGCTTCATTATTTTCCTTCTAATTCTGTTTTAAGATCTTTCAGTTCAATAACTGACTAATTAGATGGCTTTATTGCTCTTGCATGTTGTTATGCACTCTTTGTTTATTTTTGCTTCTAACATTGTTTTAACATTGAGATTGTTTTCTGTTGTGTTAATTTGTAAATCCTCATTTGGAAAAATTAGCATTGAGAAAGTTACCTATATTTTTTTCTAAAACAAATACCAATAAGTAACAAATCAGTAAAGGATTGCACTTTAAGAATACACACCAATGGACTGAGGAAATAACCTGAAATGTTCATTCTTCAAATAGTTTAGCTTACTTTGAGGTTGAGGATTAGAAGAAACAAGAACAGCAAGAATAGCCCCAGTTAAAGCAAAAAAGAAACAAAGAAAAAAAGGGGGGGAAAGCAAAGTGTTCTGCTTAGAGACCACCCCATAGTGGTTACAGCATTACCTGGGTGGTTTACAATTTAATTTTGCAGGCTACACATTGCCCCCCCCCCAGCAAGCTGGTTTTGCTGGTTTTGCAGCCTTTTGGTAAGCCGCTTAGAGTACCTAGTAGATAAGCGGGATATAAATATAACAAATAAATAAATAAATAAATAAATACTCATTTTACCAACCTCAGAAGGATGGAAGGCTGAGTGAACCTTGAGCCTGCTACCTGGGATTGAACCCCAGATCGTGAGCACAGTTTTACCTGCAGTACAGGCATTTAACGACAGTGCCATGAGGCTCAACAACAAAACAACAATATCATTAAAAAGCAAAACATCGTAGATGCAATTCTTACAAAAGTCTTGCTAGCTTGCTTGGTGTTGTTGCTGACGTTCCACAGCCGCCACATTGATTCTGGGGCACAGCTTTGTGAATTTACATATTTGAACTTCAGATCGCAGAATCCTCGACAGCTGGAGATTCTACAACAAATGGGAGTGGGGGAAATACCTACCTTGCCTACACAATGTGCTGAAAAAGCCAGTGATTTGAACCACCCAGCAAGCCCATTGCTGGACTAAGATATGAATTTGGCATCCTGAGTTTGTTTCTAATTTTATGTAAGAGAATCATATTATAGGCATTATAATCTTTAATTCTCTTAACAATGTATTTACCAACAATGTATTTGATTTAACCTTAGCCCTGCAAGAACAGTTGGTCCTGTTTTCTTATGGCACTCTTTGGATTCTGAGTTCTAACCACTGGGACAAATCTTTGTTTTACTCTTAATGTTGAAACTCCATTACTGCTGAAATCAAACAACCTCAACCGAACTGGTACAAAATAGGTGGTACTTGTATTTTTCAATCTATGACACCCCCATGTATAGAGGGAATGATTTTAGACAAAAATATAGTCTTATACATGGGAAAATACTGTGCATGCAGTTATTTTGTATCATTGGCACTATATTTGTCTTTTCCTGCACATAATTTGTTTCAGAAATCCTAGACTACTACTAAATTTTAACTTCAACAGACCATTTTTAAGAATAAGATAAACACAACACTTGGCTGGACCCTGAACAAGTTTTACATTTGCCTTTCAAGTAGCACATCTGATGTTTACCTAGCAACACACTTATTGTCTTCAGGTATGTCTTCTTTCTGCTGAGGTCAATAATGTTTTTTTTAATTGACTGGGGAGTATCTCCAAGGAATTTTTTTTCTATTCTTTGTCTTAGGATTGTGCAATATCATGGGTGGTATTTCTTACAAGTCTGTCAGTAGCATTTCCTCTCTGATTTTGCTGAATGTATGACATGGTGACTCCAATGACACTGAAGATAATGCAGGTGGGTAGACATAACTACAATGTGGAAAAATTGCTTGGGGTTAGGTCTGTGAAGATTTTCATTCATCTAGGTGAGGTTATCTGGAAGCTGAATCATGGCAACTGGACTTCTTTTTCTTGAGAGATTGAAACATTTTGCTACTCATCCAAGCAACTTCAACAGTCTGAGAAAAGTTAATGGCCAGGCCTCCAATTCACTTTGGTTTCACCTCACACTAGTCTGTATAGGCTCTTTAGGTATACAATGGCCTGAATAGGCTCATTAAATGTACAATGGCCTGAGGTGCATGAAAGTCCCGTCTATGCAACCCTTCCCAACATCCATTAAATATGGGTTGTTAGCTGTGACCTTTCTGGTGGAGGTGTGAAGTGTTTTTGATTTGTCTGGGGATAGACAAAAGGGCAGCATGATAAGTGGCAGACAGATTGTGCCTGAGTCCCCCACCTCTCTTGAGAGAGGGATTTTCAATACCTACATGAATGGCTTCCCTGACCTCTCTCTTGAACCACCTATCTCCTCTGTCTAATATGTGTACATCCCCATCTTTGAATGACTGTACTTTGTCCACTCAACAGGGATGTGGGATTTGCCAAAAATCCTTTTAAGCTTTTCAGATACCCAGCCATGTAAAGAATGACTAGGTTCTTCCGTCTGCTCTGGATCTCTGGCTGATCCATCGTCTGGCTGATCCATTGTCCTCTGGGTCAGTTTGTTGAAGGCCCCTTTTGGATATTCACAGGCCTTAAGTGCTGTCTTCAGGTGCCTGTTTACCTTCCTCTTGGCTTCTGTGGAGGTGGGGATGCTCTCTCCTCTGTGGTTTAGAATCCAGCTGACTCCTAATTTGTGTTGTAATGGATCGTGGGAGTCAAATAATATGTACTGGTCAGTGTGTGTGGATTTCCTGTAAACTTCTATTCCCAGGCCATGGCCGGATCCTATGATAAATGCACAATCCAGGAAAGCCAGCCTGTTGTCTTGAGTGTCTTCCCAAGTGAACTTGATGTTTGGGTCCACTGCATTCAACAAAGCAGTACTTAGTTGGTCTTACTCCTGAGAAGAAGTTCAGAGCATTGGCTTCTACTAATATATAGTAGAACTGCAGAATCCTGTGTATGTTTACTGTAAGGAATAAGTCTATTTATGATGAGGCATGTTTGCTCTCAGGGAAGGGTGCTTAGAACTGCTCCTTAAAAGCAGCAGCATTTGCTGAGTGTGAGGTGGTTGAGAGTATTTTTTGTCATCAAATACACTTCTAGAAATCACAGTCATGTGTTTGTGTGTGCATATGTGTATGTAAGTATGTGTTTCCCACCCCAACAACCAATTACACATTACAATTTGTAGCCTGCACACTGTAATTAAAATAGTAAACCACCCAGAGACTGCTTGTAGTGGTATGGGGCGGTATATAAGCAGAACACTTTGCTTTGCTTTGCTTTATGGAAACTAGGTTCATTAACTACAGTTTGTTATCTTGTTTGAAACTGAGCATTAACTGGAAGATGTGAGGGTCAAAATTTTTTCCAAGACTCTTGCTGAAGAACCAAACAGAGAGCCAACAGGAATTCTGCTTGTTATTCATCTTCTGTGCTAAAACACATCAATGAAGTCAGAAAAGAAACGTATTCTCAAAGCATTTGAAATTCTGTAATGAACACAGCGGACTTTGCAACCAAAGGAATCCTCACCATTTGCATATATTGATACCAGTGTTTAGAAAACTGGAGGGTGAGGGAGAGAGGTGTGTGTAAGTGTAAAGAAGTTATTATTATTGAAACACATTGATGCTTTCTGTCTCAAAAGGAGTGTTGGAGTTTTCCTGCTATTGAGGACTTAGATCTGATATAAGAACAAGACCTCTATAGCATGTGATGAATCCAAAGGATGATTAGGATTCCACTCCTACCTACACCCAAAGACCCTTTGAAGATTAACCTGCATTGCAAATGTTTGGCATTCGAAAGAAAGATGGTCGTCCGCTGGATCCTTGTTTTGTTTTTCCCCTCTGTCTTCAGAATGCAAAGGCGGGTTCAGACAGGAAGTACTTCTTGAAAGGCTAGGACAAATCCAGTGGGATTAACCACAGCGCAGGGCCTCTGTGTGATCTTGGTTCACTTGTTTAAAGACATAGTGCAGAAGGAACTTTTACACCAGCCTTTGACGAGACAGCTCTTTTTGCAAAACAAATTTCATAGAGAATTGGGAAACCAGCACTCTCAATTCTTTCTTTCTTTCTTTCTTTCTTTCTTTCTTTCTTTCTTTCTTTCTTTCTTTCTTTCTTTCTTTCTTTCTTTCTTTCTTTGCCTCTCCATTAATAAACCTCACTGGTAAATTGACATTGTTCATGCCTCAGGAATCTGCTGGTCTCTCTGTATGGTCAAAGTGACAGTCATATTAACATACATATATGAATGGGCATGTGTTTACAATGAACATGGGAGATGTGTTTAAGTAGGAACATGGGGTAGAATAGGGCTAAGCATACAGGTGTTAGAGCACATTACAGAGTACTTCAAACCTTCCCATCCCTATAGAAGAAAGTGGGAAGGTATAAACAAGGTTTCCAAGTGCTTAAGAAGACCATAATCAGGAAACTATATTATCAAGAGCATATATCCAGTCATATATGTTATACAATATTGCATAACGTTGTATCTTCTGGATGTATCACACTGTAACCTCCTCCACCATTCCAAGCCAACATGGAGGGACACACCACACTGGAAAAAGCCAGACTTGTACAACATTTTGCATCTTCTTTATTCTCACCCTCTGTATATTTCTGTCTTAAGAGTGCCACTCATGGATGACAATAACATTTCAAAATAAGAACAAAAAAAGGCAACTGTGGTATTGTAATGATTGTAGTGTAAGGTTTTTATTATTTTTTGGTTATTTACTGATATTGTATTTTAAGTATTTTTAAACTGTTTTAATTCTTTTGATTGTAAGCCACCCAGAGACCTTTGGGTAGTGGGCAGCATAGAAGTTGTAAAAACAAACAAACAAACAAATAAATAAATAAATAAATAAATAAATAAATAAAACTGTGGTGGGTACATAGCTTGACTCTAACAATAGGCAGTGCTCACCTTCCATTTCTTTTTCGTTCGTTCGTTCATGTAATATGTTCAAAACTGAAAACAAACAGCAGAGGGAGCCCCAACATGGCTAAAGTTGGGATTGGGAAGAAGAGAAAACTGATACAGTCAGATCCTGATTACAAGGCGGGGGGGGGGACATAAATGCTGCCGTCTTTTGGAGTGTGTTTTGTAACATGGTTTGCTATCCTCCCTGAAGTTGTTCCTGTCTTTGGATCTCAACCTGAAATTTCAGAGCAATTAAATGTTGTTGCTGTCATTCTTCTTACTGCAGTGTCAGGAAGGCTGAAGCGTGACCCATCTAATTCCCCACAGTCTGTGTTAGATGCTGCTCTTCAGTATTGGGGTATTTGTGCAATGTATCATCTAATTAGATGTGATCATTCACTATGCTAGGTAAATATTTCCTTTTTAATATCTATATATTTATCAATAGATCAGTGATAATCCTCTCCTGCTGACACAAAGGAATTGTCCATTGTTTCTAACTTTGCTTCATATTCTGCACCACATATATGCTGTTTGCTTTAATACCTCACACAAGAAGTTTTGAGAGCTTTTATATTTACCTTAACTCTTCCCCTCCTCTGCTTTGGTAAATACATTAAAATCAAACATTGGCAATGTTGCTCAGGCATGAGTTACATGATGTGGATGTAACTGGTGGAATGTTATGGAAAAATCACTCCCTGTCCATACCCAAAGATACCTTGCAATGGAATTATAACTGAAGTAAACATTTATCTCATTAATGTTTAAGGACAAAAGTAGAGCTGTGGAGGCTTATGGGTTAGTAATTATTGGAATCATCTTCTTTTCCCTTGAATAACATGTCCTTTGTTTCTTGTTTACTGCCATATCTCCCCTCGTCTTATGGTTTCTAAAATGCAAACAAACTAGACCAATGGCTCCCAACCTTGGGTGCCTAGATGTTCATGTACTACAACTCCCAGAAATCCTAGCAAGCACAGCTAGTTGTGAAGGCTTCTGGGAGTTTTAATTCTCAAATGTATGGGGACCCAAGGTTGGGAACCAGTGAAGTAGACCAATGAGGACGCTTCATCCTGAGTAATCACAGCCAATCACAGAAGGCAAAGTAAATGTCATAACATCCCAGTCAGAGCCTGGAAAAACACCTTTTTTTAAACACACCTGTCAGAATCCTCCCAGTTGCAGGGCCACTGGTATGTTAAATCCATCTGAGGTACTTTTTCTGTGATCTTGCTGGGAGGAGCTGCTAACATGGAGTCCTTTTATTTCTTTGAGAACAAATCAAGATGGCAGATACACGTCTTGAATTCAAAAGTTTATAAGTAAGCTTTCCTATCATCTGGCAGCATTAGAGTGCTATGTAAAACAATGCAGATAATGACTGGGAACTATTCTAGGATGTAACAGAAAGAAAGCACCTGAAGAGAGAAATTCTCAACAAATGCTAGCACCTGAGTATCACAGAACAAGATTCTCTCACCTCTGGGATTACAGTAGACAAATTAGCTTTCAGGGATTTAGATATCTGACTGTGGGGCTAGAGGTTGATTCTGCACTGTGCCTCCCTGACAGAGGCTGAACTGGATGATCCATAGGGTTGTTTCCAGTTCTCGAGTTCTAAGATGATGATGATGATGATGATGATGATGATGATGATGATGATGATGATGATGATGATGATGATGGATCTTATGGAGGTAAACATAGAATTCCTTTGAAGTCTGATTTCACAAGCACAGAAAGTTTGCTTCAGTCACTTCTCTGCAACGCTAATGTCCAGTTGTTCAGTTGTTCATTTCCCAACATGAGTTGAAAGAGAAGGGGATGTATTCAGCTCCAAAATTCTGCTGGTCTCGCCTGATTTCAGAAGCTAAGCAGGGTCGGCCCTGGTTAGTACATGGATGGGTGACCACCGGGGAATACCAGGTGCTGTAGGCACCTGGAGTAGGAACTGGCAAACCACTCCAGTATTCCTGCCAAGAAAACTCCATGGACATGGGGTCATGAAGAGTCATTCATGACTGTAATGACACAACACACACACACACACACACACACAGGAAATTATAGGAGGAAACTCAGTGAGGTTACAGAACACAAGACTGGAATCTGAGGCTTATTAATTCTTGCCTGGTGTGGAGAACTGAATGCCTCAGTAAGCAGCAGGGCTAAGAATCTTAGAATTCTAAGGATCTTAGAATTGTCTTAGAATGGGAGAGCTAGATGGGATCCTATGGTTCATTCAGTCCAGCCCCTGTAAAAGAGGCAAAGTGGGAATCAAACTACCATCCTCTGGATTGTCATAGCCAAATGTCTTATATTATGCAAATGTATAATGGCATAGCCATAGCGATGCACAAAGACCCCTTTTTAATTTCTACACCCTATTTGTGGAAAAGCAACTCAGATGACAGTTTCACCAAATTTTCTAGTTGGGAGAAGAAATTGTTTAATATTTTCTCAGATGGGTCTTACCTTTGGTAGTGCTTATAACTAGACATGGGCACGACTCGGCGAAATTGTCGTTTCCGTTTTCGGTTATCGTTTCCATTACGTAACGGAAACAGTAACGATAATTAAGCTGTCAGAACTCAAACTCAAATCGAAAAAAGAAAAATTTGGTTGGGTTTTTCGTTTCCGTTTGTGGCATCACAGCAATCACGTGATGCGAAGCACAGAAAAAGGTTTAAAACATTTTTTTTAAAAAAACCGACTCCTGGCCAAAAAAGCAGGCGAAAATATGCCTGCCTGAGGCTTTGCCACCTACAAGAGGGGTGGTTTCTGGGGGGTCCCCGGCCTTTCCCCCCCTCTTCTCCTGTCCTGGGCTGCTTGCACCAGGCTGGGGGGGGGGGTTCATCCTCATCATCTGTCTCACTATAAAACGTTGTATTGATATTATTTTATTTTATTTTATTTTATTTTATTATTTTTTAGACCTGCCCATTTGGGCTGGGCATGGGATGGGACCATGCAAATTTTTTGAACCATTCCACCAATGGCATCGCCAGGTTTTTGACTGACACTTCTGGATGTCTCGGAGGGCATAAAAAGCCGAGGCACCTTCCAGAAATTGCAGTCCGGTGTATGGATGTGGTTGAGGGAGGAGGGCTGGCTGCTGGTGCTGGTGTGATCCGATCGAGATTGAGGAGGGAGGCTGGAGGCTTTAGGATTTAAGTTAGGCAGGCAGGGAGGGAATTGAATTTAGAAAATAATTTCTTTGATTCCCTGCAGCTTTGTCTGCTGAAGGGAATAGCAGTTTATTCTTTATTTCTTCTCTGGCGGTTTGTGAGGCATTTTTTTTTCTGATATTGGATAAAGGGGGAGGTTCGACTGGGAGTGGGAGGTGTGGATTTATTTTAAAAATATATTATATACTAATACTACCATTTATTTTCTATTTTCCCAACTTCAATTTGCTTGCACACACACAAATCTGGGGTGCAAGCCAAGAACAGAACCTCTGTGATATCCTAACTGCCCACTCGCCCATCCACCCACGCCTCCACCCGCCTGCAGCCCACACCGCCGCCCGCCCACTCGCCCGCCCGCAGCCACCGCCTGCCCGCTCACCCGCCCACGCCTCCCCCCTGCTGCTGTCGCCGCCCACCCATGCCCCCCCACCACCGCTGCCCGCCCACACCTCCCGCTGCCGCCTGCCCCACCCACCCCACCCGCCGCCTAGGGCGCAAAAACACCTAGCGCCGGCCCTGATTGCGGGACACCCCTATGCTCTGGGAAGTCACATTGCGCAGTGGAAACGACAAACGACAAATGACAAACGAAATGACAAATTTTTGAAAAATTTCTCGACAAACGGAAATGACCCAAAACGGACCCGTTGCAACAAATGACAACTCAAAACGTCATTTTTTCTGGTCGTGCCCATGTCTACTTATAACCCAACTCTGTTCTGCTCTTTTTGTCTGCCCTTGGATGCAGCAGTCATATCAACTGTACTGGAAACATTATACATCATTTTCACTTTTCCACAATGCCCTCCATCTCATTCTAGAGCCTGATAGTGATGGATGGAGAGGTAGCCACCAGGAAAAGGAAAAGGAGAAAGAAAAGTGGTGGGGGATATTGGAAATAATTCTTCAAAATGCCCTTCTGGGCAATAAGAAAAAGAGAAAACTCAGGTTTGTGATCTCCCCCAGGATTATGAAATGTTATATTTTTGAGGGGCCATTGCAAATAGGGTGGGGTAGTGGATTTTGTTTTGTTTTGTCTCTACTGCAGATGCTTGAAACACAGCTCCTTCCTAGTAAGCCTAATAGTGGGCATGAGGGATGGTAGCATTCCATCCAGTTCGAGGAAAAAGGTGAAGCTATTGCTATCCATAAATGTACCCTCCAAGTTCCTCACCTAGGAGACTTCACTATTTCTGCCTCATTCTTGGGCCCCTTTAAAGCTTCTTTTGTCTGCCTTGAACTTATTAGAAAATTGTAAGGTAGCTGAAGGTATTGAGTTAGATCTTTCTCTTCCAATTATATATCTCAACTAGAGATGGGCACGAACTGAAAAATGGCAATTCATGTTGGTTTGGTTTGGTTTAAGGTTCAGTTCATTTTGTTTCATTTTTAATGATTATTTTTAAAATATTTGTTTCATTGGTTCATATGGATTTGTTATTCTTTTTTTCTTCTGAAGCTCCTACCATGCGGCCCCTGGGGACAGGTAGGCACTTCTTTTATTTTTTATTTTTTATTTTATTTTAGAGCGCCAACTTGGCCACCTCTGGGGCTGGATCAGCGCTCCTTTTTGGGGGTTAATTTTGGGGAGGTTTAAAAGTCCGCAGCAGGGGGCTTTTTGAGGCACTGGTCAGCGCCTCTCAGCTGAGAGGTGCTGGCTTGGGGCAAGTGCCTCTTTTTTTCCAAGTGCAGACTGAACCAAATGAACCAACGAAATGAATATTTTTAAAATTCATTAAAAATGAAACAAAACAAACTGAACCTTAAAACGAACCGAACCAAAACAAATTGCCATTTTTTTCAGTTCATGCCCATCTCTAATCTCAACATCACTCACCAGCTTCCCTGATTGCACACAGTTTGTGAAAAGCCACGTGAGAGGGCTTACCTTAAGACATTATTCCCTTGGATGGGTATGAGGTTGAGAGAGAGGCCACAGAGAAGATAAAATAAAAGAAGGCAAGGAGCATTGGCCACCTGACAAGTAAGATAAGCATGTGAATCCTGAGCTTCACATGGAAAAATTGTCCTTTGCAATCTTTTTCAATGGAATTTTATTTCTAGCAAGTTAATTGAGACGGATTGAAATTCCCATGGGAAATGTTTTGGGTTACACCAGTAATTGACACCACTTTTGATACAGAGTAGTGAAATTTCTCAGTCCATTGGTTACAATGAGATCAGAGTAGTCAAGTGTAGAGTGACATAAATAATTTCCAGAGCTGGCCCAACTATTAGGAGAAAAGAGAGAGAGAGAGCAACTTCAGGCAGCAGATGCTGAAAGATTGGGAGAAAACAAGGCTTTCTGCATCATGTAGTCTGCCTTTTCATCATATCATTAGCCTCCTGTATACCAGACTGCTGTGAACAAAATAGTCCAATGGCCAAGAATCAGCTTCTCTCTAACTCATTTCTCTTAATCTGAAGCAAATTTGAAGTATGTACAGGGATTATTGTGAGCCTCCTGGGATGGCTGTCCCCCCACCCCCCACCCCGTGCTCCCCAGAGGATCCCACAAGGGAGGGAACTAGTGTGACCAAGGAGGGTATAGTGGAAGGATAGCAGATTGCTGTTGCATGGCCCAATAATGAAGACCAGCTGGGAGAACAGGTAATAGAAGAGGGAAAGTAACTGGAGGAAATGGGTGGGGTATAAGATTAACAAACAAACAAACAAACAAATAAATAAATAAATAAATAAATAAATAAATAAATAAATAAATAAATAAATAAATAAATAAATAAATAAATAAATAAAGGGCGGGGGAGTAAACAGGGGGTGGGGTTGCCAAGAAGGAAGGAGAGGGGACTATGTTTTCGGAGACTGTTGACAACTGTGGAACCCCCATGGAGAGTAAAGAAACTTAGGGAGAAGTACCCAAGGAGCTTGACATGGTCTTTTATGCCATTTGGAGTATAGCAGGCCTGCCCAAAGTCCGGCCTGGGGGCCAAATCCGGCCCGTCAGGCCATTCTGAGTGGGCCCAGCTGGCTGGTCCACCCCTCCCTCCCCGTCCTTTGCCCCATTTTTTTAAAAAAATCTGCCAACACTGACACCACCAGGAAGCTTGAGGGGCTGGGCGGGCCGGTGGGCTGGTGAGCAGAAGCTTGTGGGGCTGGGTGGGTGGGCGAGGAGGCGGGCCACCACCACCACCAGCACCGCCGGGAAGCTTGTGGGGATGGGTGGGCTGGCCGGCCAGCCAGCCATTGCGCGGGCTGCTGCCACCGGCACCTCTGGGAAGCTTGTGCAGCTTGGCATGCATGCACAGGGTGGCGCGCGGGCGGGCTGCCGCCACCAGCATAGCCGGGAACATTGTGAGGTTGGGCGCACACGCAGGGCAGTGATCAGGTGGGCCGCGCCACCGGCACCACTGGGAAGCTTGGGCGGATGGGCAGTCTGCCACCACCGGCACTGCAGGATAATGTGTGGGGATGGGCAGGCCAGCGGGTCTCTGCCACTGCCAAGGAGCTTTGGGGTGGGCTGGTGGGTGAGCCGTCACCACCGCTGGGGAGCTTGGGGGGGTGCAAGGTCACACAGATCACCTCTTCCAAGGGGCGACCTGTGGCCATGGCTCCCTGTGCTTCCTTTGGTACCTACCTTCCTTCTTTCCTCCCCCCCTTGTTCCCCACCTCCCTCCCTCCCTCCCTTCCTTATTCCCCACCTCCCTCCCTTCCTTTCTTGGTTTCCACCTCCCTCCCTCCATCCCTTGGTCCCCGCCTTCCTTCCTGTGGGTGGGGTTGCAAGGGGTCAGTGGGTGGGGCTTATGGGTCAGTGGGTGGGGCTTGCAGTCAGGTGGCAGGGTCGGAGCAACCGGCCCCTGACACATTCTCAGCCACCAAATCTGGCCCTCCTTACAAAAAGTTTGGGCACCCCTGGAGTATAGCCTGTAAGAAGATCCTTGGAGAGGCATCCTAGTAGAGGTAGCAGTGGTAAGAGGTTGAGGTGAGACAGAGGGGCACCTATATTTGCCTTTCTGGTGTCCACCTGGCATCAAAGGAGGCCAATGTAGCCCTGCTGCCCCAAAACCAATCCAGCACCTGTCTGATCAGTAGAGGTGGCAGGAAAAACTACTTTGGCAGTTTCAGGAAGAGTCCAGGAGTTCCTGAAAGTACCATCCAACTGGTTAAATAAAGCATCCCTGTTAGGACTGGGATGGAGGGTGAGAACACTCCACATGGTGATCAGGTTGTCCCATGCACCCCAGGGAACTTACCTAAGGGAAGGACTAAAGGGACATTTTCTGATGGGCCAGTGGTGAGAACCCCTCAGATGACTGTTTATTCAGGAGGAGGGTGGCACAACCTCTACCTGCATAATGCGAGACTAGCAATCAATAAACACCAGCACTGTTGGTACCAGCAGTCTGGTACTGATTGGGTTGATTACTGGGGACACTCTGAACCCTGACTCTGCTGGTGGTAGACTAGGGACCATCACAACACACTATGTTGATCTCCTTAAGATGGAAAGTGCTTTGTGCTGTCCACAATGTCTGCCTTACTTCATCTGTACAAGTCATGTGCATCCAATACAGGAATACTTGACTGTAGGAGAAAATAATATAAAGCAACAATTGTGTTAGAATGCGTTGGTCAAAGTCCTTTCGTTTAATTCATAGTGCATACAATCACAGAAGTAGCAGTGCCTAATTGACAAAATACACATCCAAAACTATGCTACAGGTGATACCTTTATAGGCCACTAATAAAAAATAAACATTGCAACAAGCTTTCAAGTGCAACACAGTCTTCTTCAAAGCAGGTCCCAAAAGTTCAAACATGGCAAAAGATGAGCTTTGCCAGGAGGTTATTCTTAAAAGTTCTTGGCTAGATGATGTACGCCAGAGCTCTTCAAACAAAGGAACATGAATATTACACACACACACACACACACACACACACACACACACACACACACACACACACACACACACACACACACACACACACACACACACACACACACACACACACACCCCTCATCTCCATTTGGCTCTATGAGACATACAGTACAAGTCCCTGTTGGCCGGGGGGGGCAGAGAGAGAAAAGAGTTGATGTAGAGGACCCATGTGCTTCATTCTTGGACATTTGTGGAGGTAAAATTTAGTAAGCCCACTAGATTTGCCAATTGGAAACAGATCGATTTAAAGTGATATTACCTAGTGATTGCAGTCTTTCCATTTAAGAACAAGGCGTGTGAAACCCAATGCTTAAGCAGCTTTTACAACTGCCCTCCAATTTCCTGCCTCTAAGAAGACTATTTTCCTGGTGTACATCATCTAGCCAAGAACTTTAAGAATAACCTCCTGGCAAAACACATATTTTGCCATGTTTGAACTTTTGGGACCTGCTTTGAAGAAGAGTGTGTTGCACTTGAAAGCTTGTGATTTTTTTATTTTTATTAGTGGCCTCTAAAGGTATTGCCTATAGCCTAGTTTTGCATTTGTGCTTTGTGATGGCCATGTGGATCACACACACTTTCTTTCTTTCTTTCTTTTTTTTTTTTTTTTTGCTTTGATGTAACTGAAAAAATGTCAAGCACATGACCAGGCATACGAGTAGGCAGGTGACCAACATGCAACCAACACTTTGTCCATTAGATGTGGCAACATATGCAGTTTTTATTGCACATGCATATCTCATTGCCTTTTAAATTGGCTAATTCCCTGCATGCACACTTTCTCATCTCATTCATCTTCACATTCCCTGAATACTCCTCTCAACCCCCAAGGAGAGAATGGCAGAGGTCACTGTTTTGAGTTTAGGCAGAAGTAAGGCACTTGACTGGCTTTACACAATTCTGAAATGGTTCCAAAGTTCAACAGACAGCCGGGTGCACCTCAGATGCTTCACCCGCTCACAAACTATGTTGATTCTACATCATGTTGAATGTACTTCGGCATAGTAATGTGACAAAAGGAATTCTGCAGTACAAACAAGAATCCAGACCATTGATTTATGCAGTCATGCCAGCCCCGGAATCTAAATACAGCTGCCCTTGTTTCTTATGTTAACTGCAAATTTCAGCTCAACAGCACTTTCCCACAAAACATGGAAAGAATGTGTTTATCTTTCTTTTCTTTTCTTTTTTTATTTATGGGTAATGGGGGTGTTGCAGGGGATTGGGAATGAATTTGCCTTCAAATATCCCCAGCAGAAGGTCAGGTTAATTTAAAGGTATGCAAAAATTACCGAGTTCAATTTATAATTAATCAATCATATTTTAATTTGCTGTCTCAATGTTATAAATTTCTTTACTTGCCCACCTGTATCTTCCTTTCCTTTCTTCCAAGGACCAGCAAATACTGGGTTTGGACATCAAATGCTACCTCAAGACATGCAGACTATAATCTTTCTAGACAGTCATACATGAGCAATCGCTGTGTTTCCACACCTAGGCAACCCAGTTTAGGAATATATAACCATTCTAGGAAGAAATTGGATAGCTGCTTGGGTAGTGCAACTGACCACCAGAATAAACCATTCTGATAGAGATGCTACTGTCTGCTCACCTAACTCCAAACTTCTGAGATTTCAGAGTTAGATCTCTAAGATGGTTACTTCACATCCGCTCTCGTCCTGGGAGGAAGTTCCTTGCGTGTTGATGTCGGTTGCAGTCACATGGACTTCATCCGGTTCTGTCCCTGTTCCCGTGTACGCACAGGCGTGATTGATGATACCAGCATGACTGTTTCCGCATGTCCTCATTCCATGATGAGATGTGAAATTCCATGCTTTTGTTCTCCGTTTTTTTCTTTTCGACCTGACCTTCTGTTTTTCAATGTTTCAATTATCTGAGCCTTGCCTTCAATGCATTATGGAGCTAAGTTTGAGGCATTTGTCTTTTAATCTCTCTGCACTGCATTGCTGACTCCATAGGGAATGTACTGGCAAACAGCACTTCACACTCCTGCCACTAGATGGAGAATGGCACATTGCGGGAGGAGACTGACCTCACAGGCTCTTGTATCGGAATGAGAAGCGAGATGAGGAGATTCCTGAAGCCAGGGAGGGAAATATCTCATCCCGCTTAGATTGCAGTTCAGGAGACGTGGTCGGGATGAACTCTCTTTGTCCCACAATGGATGTGCAGTTAGATTTCTTCATACCGGTCCCCAGTGGGTCCACGAACAGCGATGAGATGGGCGTGAAGCATCAGCCTAAGTCGTTTGAAGCTGAAAAGGATCAACTTGCCTTCTTTCTGATGCTGAGGAACTTGAGGAATTATTGGACAGGGAGGGTATGCAGCTTGTTAAACAGCATGTCGCTCAGCCTTCACTAGTTCTGTATAGAGAGCCCTGGCAAAGGCTGGAAGGTCCATGGAGGAAGAAGGTTAGATATCTCCTCCCTTGTGCTGATTTTCTTAAATTTGCTCTCTTCCTGCTCAAGGTTTAAAAGGGAGAAAGACCATCTGGATTCAAACTAGCATCCTTCTCCCAAATGTACTGGTATTTAGCAATTCAGCCCTGTTCATGGCCTGTCTTCAGTTTGTACTTTGGTTTGTGCCCATCTCTACTGTTGAATCTTAACCATAGCATGGTCTTTTCCTTGAAGAATAGGCTGCTAAAAACAAATGGAAACGCTAATATAGCTGCATGGGTAGAACCTCCTGGTTTTCAGACCCGGGAGTTAGGACTTTGAATCCCTACTATGCCTCCCAGGAGAAGGGACAGGCACGATTTCCCTGTATATGTGTGACTGACAACATTATAAATCCTACTACCTACACAGCTGTGGGTAAACTGTGCTATATCAGAATGCTCCCAGTAAACCACCTCTGAGTAGCAGATCTGTTCAAAACCCTGGTAAGGGTGACCGTACAGTAAATCAAAATTAATTAGTTATTAACAACAACATATATTTGACAGATTATTTTTCTGTAGAGGGAAATAGTGCAAAGGGGCAGGATTGCAAAATATTTCTATAATTTGCGAAATGTTGCTATCTTTCAAATTTGAATTTTATCTTGTTTTTAGCCTATACACTGCAGGATAGTTTTAATAGCTCTTGCTGAATGTTCTTGCCACCTCATTTGTAATCCTTGAGAGAAGTGTGTGCGTGTTTTCTTCCTCTCATCCTTGGCCATGTGTGTGGGAGGATGTGTTATATCAGCACTGTTGTTTATATGATGAAATGGGAAAAAAAAACCTGGGATATACATCAGAACATTCAAAACATATGTACAGAATCAGCACTAAGAACACATTTGTCAAACTGCAGCTGTTTAGTGGATGAAGGGAAATAGGTATTTTTAATTTACAGAAGAAAATGAGTGTTACTGGATTCAAGTATTACTCCTTTGGTATTTCTTAAAATGTGATACACAAATAAACAAACTTCACCTTATGTATTCAAATGTCTGTGATACTAACAAAGTCTTGAAGAACAATTAAGTGCACACAAAATAATGCAGATCTTTGCACAGCTGAAAGCTCTCATACTTGAATAATGTGAGTATGCACAGGTTACTGAGAGAAAATATGCACAAATTACAGTGGTACCTTGTATAAAGGAATTAATTCATTCCAAATGAAATTACGTTAAGCAAATTTTCCTTTATACAAATTTCCCATGGGAATGCACTTAAAGCAGAGTAATCCCTAATTGGGACCATTTTTATGTTGTACGGATTTGCCCCATAGGTGATACTGTTAAGCAAATTTCCCCTATATCCGGAATTTTTTATGTTGTACAGATTTTATGTTATACAAACCGTTTGTTATATGAGGGTCCACTGTAGATTGGATATAAATAAATAAATAAATAAATAAATAAATAAATAAATAAATAAATAAATAAATAATGGCATGCATTATGAGAAATACATTAAAACACACAGGGTCCTTATTGCAAGAAGAAAGCACAAAACTCTACAACTTCTTAGAAGGATGGGAAGAAAATGGAAGCTGGGTTTGAAAAAATGCAATGAGGTCAAACAGAAAAATATATGCATTCTTAGTTCAGCTCTTTTGAAAAGCTTTATTGGAATGTTGTCCACTATTAGAAGAATCCACTGACCATGCCTATCCTCTCAGTTTTTTCCATAGGGCCTGGATGTGTCAATGATAATTTAAAATGCCTCACTTCTCAAAATTGGTAAATGTTAGTTTCAGGTTCCCTCTGCATATATTGTCCAATAATCTCCTTCCTTTCCTTGTTTACAAACAAGTTTTGTTTATTTTATATAGAAGAAAGAACAGACCAAAGAAATAAGCCACCTGGCATACCAAGAGATGGCAAATTCTGCAATACTCACATGCACTTAGTCAATTTGTAAAGAATCACAGTACAATTGTCCCCCACCATTTTGTGTTTCATATACTGCGGTCATGGTATTGCGGGACCGCATTATATGAAACAAAGGGTTCCTAGGGCAAGCTAGGGACATTTGAGGCTTCCTGCACTTACTCCAGGCCAGGCACTGCCCTGAACAGGCCTCCAACAGGCTTCCCAGGCCTGTTGGAGGCCCCAGAAGTAGTTTACGGCAAAGTCACTTCTGGAAATGTGAAAGTGCCTTTTGGATGACCCGAAACCACTCCTTGGGCCTACATCAGGCTCCCCGGGCCTGTTGTAGGCCCCAGAAGTGGTTTCCAGCAAAACAAAAGTGACTTCCAGATAACCAGAAACCACTTCTGGGGCCTCCAACAGGTCTAGGAAGCCTTTTGGAGGCCCATTTGGGGCAACAACACACTTCAGGTAAATGTAAGAGGCCACAGATAGGCCCCCCAGTCCCAACCCAGCCCAGCATTTGCATATCACGGGTTTTTCATTATCATGGTTTGGGTCGGGTCACTAACCACAGCAATAGATGGGGTGTTATTATATTGCTATAGCCTCTATAAACCAAAGGTGACGATATGACTCAGTAGCTTGGGGTGGGGTTGCAATCAAACTAGCCTTCCCATATTCTTTCTTTCTACCATTTTTTAAAATATCTTGATCTTGTCTCTCTTTTATGTGGGGATGATCTAACTGTATTGTTTTAAGCCCTAAATGTATTTTCTTCAGAATCAGGTAATATGCTATTTGTCTTGCAATCTTGGGTGTTATGCTGAATTTCTTTCACACACATTGCAAATATACATATTTAATTTTAATGTGATGAAGTCAACGGCTGAACTTTGTGGGAGGAATTGTGAGAAGGGAAGATGAGACATGAAGTCAACATGAACAGATGACAATGGCCCTTAAATAAGAATGCCCATTCCTAAAAGTGACTGTCTGAACCTTATTAACTTTATGTAGTATATCACACAGATATTCTAATGGAACACTATGTCCAGCAAACACCTACACACAGATATTTCCCTGTATATAATCCTTGGGTATGACGAAATCCCACAAATCCTCTAGTCTAATAAAATGGGAAGAGGTTAGATATATTTGTGGTGAATATGGTTATGCTACTGGTCATTGGCTGGTACCTCCAGAACAGAAGCAGTCTGTTGTGGGGAACAACGATGGCAGAAAGGTCAGGTTTTAGTTTTCTGCTTATGGGCTTTCTGTTGGCAAAAAGTAGGGTGTGGGTGGATTTCTTCTGTATATCAATCTATAACTACTAGATTCCAAGGCATCTATGGAAACCTCAGGGAATTTTTATGGAGTACTTCCTTCAATCTCCAGGCAGGGCAACCAAGGGCCAGATGCAGGGGAGTGGTATCAGGAGACAGATATCTAGTCTCGTGTGCTCCCAGATGCATTTGCTGGGTCTACTGTGAGATACAGGAAGCTGGACTAGATGGGCCTTTGGCATGATCCAGCATGGCTCTTCTCATGTTCTTATGTTCTTATGTAATCTCAAGGCAAATGGTACTGAGGGAGGAAAATGTTTGGTTTTATTGTGTGTGGTGGCTTTAACAGCTAGATGCCCTGTCCTCCTCACTCTCAACTAAGAGCAGAGCTCATTGAATCTGTCCAAACTATTCCACACACTTGTTTAAGAAAGAGTTTGGGAAAGCCATGCCATCTGTCTTGCTCTCTCATGCACGAACATGGGCAAACATATTATTTTGCAAATATTGCACAAGGGGCCACCTGGATGTCATTACAACGGTCTGCCCCCTGGTGTCAGGTAGAAGCTGCTGACCTGACTATCCTACCAAGAAAATGCCCAAATAAGTGTGAAGGAAATCAGCTAGTTATGTTTACATAGCATGTAAATATTGTGTATTCGTGATTTTTTTAAAAAAAGAATAAAATACAATATAGTCACAAATGAGTGCTTGTGCAAATCATTTTGTACATAAGATTGCACATGTTCTGAACATTGTGGCTCACAACACAAGATCTCCATCCACTTGTTTATTCAGACTTAAGCAGCTGCTTTATTCTCTTATCTCGGATAAACGTCGGTTGCAGTCACATGGACTTCATCCGGTTCTGTCCCTGTTCCCGTGTACGCACGGGTGTGATTGATGATGCCAGCATGACTGTTTCCGCATGTCCTCATTCCGTGACGAGATGTGAAATTCCACGTGCCTGAGGACACAGAGTTATGCATATTTTTCCCAGTGTCATTCCTTCAAAATGCTTGCCTGTGGTTGCATCTCAATGACGTTTCTAAACTTGTTTCTTTTTGGTTTTTTGGTTTCTTGTTTTGGTGTTTGTGAGACTGCTGCATTAATGCTGACAGCTTGGCAATATGATAGAGACCAGACGTGATTCCCAATTGACCCACCTCATGTGTTTTATGTGTTGAATAGTAATACTGGTAATGATGAGAGCACAATAAACCAGATGGTGCCGATCATTTTTTAAACATTAAAGGAGCCCTTTAGCCCAAATTTATAAACTGAAGCAGATGCTGGAACTGAAACAGAAGTTTTGTTTTCAAATACTTGGTGAGGGATATAGCTTATTGGTTATTCTACAGTACTCATTTCACACAAAAGGTACAAAAAATCAATGTATCAACTCTCAGGTGATTCAGAGTCCACTGACACCATCACAGGCTTTCAGACAAAAATGGCTGAATAAAAACCGGAACTTCCAAGAACATGTCAGCTGCTTTTACTAGGACTTCCTAAAGCATTTTGTGCCCTCGTTTTGCATCTTTCTTCAACCCAAGGAAACTCAGAAAATGGTGCTGCCTGTCTAATCCCTTGTTAGACTCTACTACCTTCCACTCTGTTGGCCATCTTACATGGGCAAATGCTATGTGACTGTTCAACAGTCAGTTCCAGCACTCTGAATTTCCTCCTCTTGCCTGATTGCCTGCTGGTGTGCTGCAATGGCCAAAACCTCTTGTGATGTTACACCGCCATAATGCTAACAACACAACTTTAGTTATGGCAATTGAGCTTCAAGATAACTTTGTTAACTGAAGTGTTATGAGTCACACAAGTCAGCCCATGGCAGATATTGTCTAGGGCAGGGGTCCTCAAAGTTTTCAAACAGCAGGCCAGTCCACCACCACCCAGATACTGCTGGGAGCTAGACCACAATCCCCCAAAAAGGCCAACATGGGAAAAGGGGGGAGGGAGGGGCAAGTGGGCAGAGCTCCCCATGATCGGCCCATAATCAGCACATCTCCAGGGCTCCAGAGGTGCCTTCTGCTCCAGATCACCACCCTAAGGTGCTGCTGCTGGGTTCCCTCTGCTGTATCTCTTCCTCCTCCTCCTCCTCCTCCCTCCTCCTCCTCCTCCTCCTCCTGCATTGGCGGAGGCTAGAACGGCTCTCCTTCCTTCCTTCCTTCCTTCCTTCCTTCCTTCATTGTGTCAGGAAGGAAGCGTTGGCCCAAGCATACTCGGGGCCCTCACGCCTCCTGGGTGGCTCTCAGGATAAGGAGCAGCAGCCGAGGCAGGAGTCGCAAGGATGGCACTACTGTGTACAGATCCAGCAGTGTACCCTGGCCATCACACCTTCACTGCACCCCAAAGGGAAAGCTGCCTCCTCTCTTGGCCCGGCCTGGCCCAGCCTGGCTTGGTGTGCTGTAAGTGAGGGAGGGAGAAAGTGAGGGCTGGGAAGGTGGGAGGGTAGGCAGGAAGTCCTGTCCAAAGCCACCCACAGCCTGCTCACTGGCTGAGCTCAGCCAGGCTGCAGCACTCAATTGGCTTGCCAGCCCGCCCATCACCCTCTGGGGACAAATACAGCCCCGCCAGCCTCCCAGCAACAAGGACCGAGCCACCGTCAGCCTTCCCTTCCCTTCTCTTCTTTCTCCACCAGCACCATCTCCTCAGTGGCCCCTAACCCAATGGCAGTGGCAGCGGTGGCCTCTGCCTCTGGCCATGGAGCAAGGCAGTAGCTCGGAGGGGGCTGTGTGGGCAGGAAGCCACTCCATTTCCCCCTTGGTTTCCTGCCATCCATCCCACCATCGATTCACTGTCACAGCTGCTCCAGCTTGGATGACTGGCTGGCGCTGCCTCCACCTGCTCCCTTCCTTCCTCACAACCACAATAACTGTCAGGTCCCTGCTGGAGCCAGACTAGATAATGAAGAGTTAACTTCAGAGGAACCAGTAGATGCTTCTGCATATCCTCCAGCAGCTGACTCCAATAGTGATTTATCTGTCTCAGGAGAGTCCTCTCCTCCCCTGAGAGCTGTCAGACACAGAAAGCAAAGACTCACAGCTAAGCAAAGGAGAGATAAACTATTGGTGATTAGGAGGCATTTATGTTCACATAGCCCAGGGTTTTAGTAGAATGAGGGTTTACGGGGATGGGTGGTGCCCTCTTGGGACCATAATTCAAGCATTCAGGGGTCAGGCTTTGTGGGAGCATCAAGTCACTAAGGCTTGCCCTCACCCATATGCCTTGTTCCTGGATTCCTGAACCTCTGTTTCTGCTCGGCCTGACCTTGGACCTTGTCTCTTTGCTCTGAATTCTCCTGCTCCTTGGATTTGGCATAAGCATCTATTGCATACCGGTTTTTAACCTGGGACTTTGTATCTTGGATTTTGCTCAGCTATCAGACTTGGCTTGTGTTTTTGCTACCTGCCTTTGGACTCTGTTAACCCTGAACCTACTGTGCTGTGCTGTGCTTTATCCTGAGTTCTCATTAAAAGCTTGGACTTCATCTGTGTGTCAGTGTGTGAGGCCTGACAATAACAGAGGGGGCAGCCACACAAGGAAGGCAGGTGGGTGGGGTGGAGGAGGAGCAGGGGTGGGGCCTCAGGGCCCTGGAGGGAGCAGGGGACCTTTCTGTAGCCCTTCCAGTTTAAAGTGCCTCGCTCAGCTGCAGCCAGAGCCCTGACCATCAGGGCGGCAGGTAGAAGGAGCATGGCACCTTGCCGTGTCCTTCCCACATTGAACTTCCCCACTAGCCAGCAGGCCAATCATCTAGGTGGTGGGTGGGGGGAGTGGGGGGAGTGTCATAGTCCACCACTTTGAACTGCCTGAGCAATAGAAGTAGCCATGGAGGCTGGCTTGCTTGCTTGCTCTCAAAGCAGGGAGTGGGGGTCTGCAATTGGTCCCGGGGGCTGGATTCAAGACCCTGGGGGCCGTATCCAGCCCCCAGGCCACAGTTTAAGGACCCTGGTCTAGGGTGATTTCTTAACCTGAGCAATTGCACATGAAAATTATATTTTTGGTTTTAGCTTAGTGTAAATGCTCAAGAGACTTTGGGCCAAATCCAATGGCTGGGATGCCTTTAAGAAGCTGTTCCATCTTTCTGTCCATCACAGTGTTCTCCTGATACATAAAAACCGAATGTTTGAGAAACCAAGTTCCATGCTGGGTTTTGATATCTTAGCTATAGCATACATTATTTAGCTTGTTTTACACCTTTTGGCTTCCCCAGTTTTAAATGTTGTGGTGGTTACCCCTTTTGCATGAATAATTTATGAGGGATGTGTCTGTGTTGATTTGTTGGTTGTTGACCAATGGGAGAATTTGGGGAGGAGCCTGAATGGTTTTGAGGTTCAGCCCATCACTGAATTGGTCAGATAGGGACTTACTGAGAGAGTGCCAGATAGGCTCTGAGAGAGAGACAGATAAGGACTAGGAAGAGAAGAGAAAGGACTTTAGAACTTATGTGATGAAAATTAAGTGTTGAGTGTCTATAAACTTAAGAACAGGGTTTGAAAGTAACTTATTTCATCTGTAACTTAACATACATAAGTGTATGTAAGCTATATTCTTCTTTGTGTTTGTACCTAAGCAAGTTACCCTTTATGCTTTTACCTTTACTTTGTTATAAATAAACTTCCTTTATCTTTTTTTCAATTTAAATCAGTTTGAAAAAATTTAAATCAGTTTGATTTACTAGAGAAACTAGTTGGTGGCAGTGGAAGAGAGAATTAGAGACAGTGCTTGTCAACAGCTTGTGAAAGGGCCAGGGGCATAACATAGGAACATCACAATGTAACCTTGAATTTCTCCCTACCACCACCACTGCCCCATTCTGAAAAAAAAAACATGGTAGGATACTAACCCTACTAACTTGATCTGTATATAACTGCTCTTTGCACCGAAAAAAAAAGCAAGGAGACTCCCCTCCATTCAACTGCCCCTCTCATTATGTTTAGCATGGAGGAGGAGACCAGCTGGTGGTAATTGCTCTCCCTACAACATCCCACCTAGAATCATGGCTGCCCCATCTAAGAAATAAAAATGGCTGTGGGGCTCCGCATAGGAGTGAAATTAAATGAGGGATTTGCAGATTAGAAGTGATGGTGGACCTTAAAATTCCATAAAGGTGAAGCCAAACTGTTACCATTCCCACCTATGTAGTCAGTGGCAGGGTGGGGGTGGTGGGTATTGGGGGGATGGGAAGAGATTAGTCACTTTGTTTCCACTGTCAAAGCTCACTTTCTAGATTACATCAATTTAGCAGTCAAGCACTTAGCACTGTGTATTTCATAGCCCCAAATCACATTAATGTATGATTTAGGAAATAAACAGAAGTTAAAAATAAAATCCTTCTGGATCCTCTGTTATTCTAAAACGTAAGGGGTTCTGTAATCCTTTAAAACCAGTAAACACTAGCAGAGAGTCTGTTGTCACTAAATCAAAATCATCTTTGCAGAAACAATATACTGCTAATTTTACACTCATGCTAAACACCACTTAAAGGGCTAGCAGCTTCCTTGTCCACTTTCAGTGTGGATTGAGTTTACAGGTAGCCTTTTTCTGGATAAATCATAAAGCTTATATAAATCCATACCAAGTTAGACGAGCTGTATTTTTATGAATTGACATATCTGATTGATTTCTTCAAACATCTGTAGATTGATACAAACCTTCAGTAGAGACTCCAGTCTCCAGTCGTTCCTGGAGGAGAACCATGTCCTGGATCCTTTCCAGTCCGGGTTCAGGCCGCGTCATGGAACCAAAACGGCCCTGGTCGCGCTGCATGATGATCTGTTGAGGAGGGCTGACAGGGGTTGCTCTACCCTGCTGGTCCTTCTCGACCTGTCAGCGGCTTTCGATACCGTCGACCACGGTATCCTGCTGGAGCGGCTCTCTGCGGTTGGGATTGGAGGCCAGGCCTTGGCCTGGCTCCGGTCCTTCCTTGGGGGCCGCACCCAGCGAGTGAGCTTGGGGGTGAGTTGTCGGCTCCCTGGACACTCTCTTGTGGGGTGCCTCATCACTCTCCCCAATGCTCTTTAACATCTATATGAAAGATCATCCGGAGTTATGGAGTCTGCTGTCATCAGTACGCTGATGACACGCAGCTCTATCTCTCCTTTTCCACCGATGCAGTTCGGGACCCTTGATCGTTGCCTGGCTGCGGTACTGGACTGGACCAGGTCCCACAGGCTCAGGCTCAACCCAGGTAAGACCGAGGTTATGTTCTTTGGGGGCTCGTCGGAGGGTACTGTGGCCCTCTTCCCAGTCTGGATGGGTCCGCCCTCCAGCTGGCGCAAAGAGTGAGGAATGTCCTGGACCCGGATCTGACCCCTGAACTTCAGGTGTCAGCCGTGGTCAGGTCGGCCTTTTACCATCTTAGGCTTATCGCCCAGATTCGCCCGTACCTCAATGAGGGCTCCTTGAGGACTGTGGTACAGGCACTGGTCATGTCGAGGCTGGATTACTGCAACGCCCTCTACATGGGGCTCCCCTTGAACCTTGTTCGGCGATTGCAGCGGGTCCAGAATACGGCGGCCAGGCTGGTGGTTGGTGCACTTCGCTATGACCGTGCCACCCCCATCCTGGCTCACCTACACTGGTTACCCGTTGCCTCCCGAATAAGGTTCAAGGTGTTGGTTTTGGTTTACAAAACCCTCCATGGCTTGGCCCCGGCATATTTGGCGGAGCGTCTCTCCCGACAATTAGATCTGGCCCGACCCACCCGAGCTTCGGCGGCCTTATCACTGCGGACGGTCACACCGAGGGACGCCCATAAGGCGGGTACTAATATCGGTAGTGGCCCCGTCTATCTGGAATAAACTCCCTAGTGATTTACGGCTGGCTCCATCGCTGGAAGCTTTTAAGAGGAATCTTAAAACTATCCTCTTCCGAGAAGCTTACGGCGATGTCTAAGGTCCCATTTGGGTTTTTTTTTTTTTTATATTATTATCACGCCAAATTACTTTTGGTCATTGCTGTTTTGCTATTGTTGTTTACAATTGTTTTTGCTGTTTTAATTTTGATACTGTAAACCGCCCAGAGTCCCCATTGTGGGAATGGGGCGGTATACAAGTGTAAATAATAAATAAATAAATAAATAAATAGAGAACAGGGCCACTACTATTGATACTACAGTTGTTCTTCAAGGTACAACTTTTAAGTCTTCACTCTTATAAAATATTGTCTTAAAGAATGAGAGATATATTACAGCAGCATTTTATTTATATTTAGCAAAGATTTGCACAAAAATCAACCATGGATTTTTTCCCCCAACGTTGAAATGGTACAGCAGTGCATAGTGGTTTATGACCTTATTAACTTTTTTTTTTACTTTGGTGAGCAGTTTTCCTAGAGGAGGTAATTCTTGACTTAATTAATCAGTTGTATGCCAGCAATGTAATATAAACTAGGTTATTTAGATACAAAATACCCAGAACCAGAAAAAAATGCAACTTGTGGCTGCATTCTATGACCCTGCAGCTTATTCAAATCTACAAACTAGACATGGGCACTGAGCAGCGAAATTCTCGTTTCCATTTTCGGTTCTCGTTATCGTTACGTAACGGGTAACGGTAACAAGAATTACTCTGCTCCAGCTCGAACCCGAACCGAAAAAGAAAAATTGGGTCTGATTTTTCCTTTTCGTTCATGGCATCGCGGCGATTGGGCAATGCCAAGCAGCACAGAAAAAAAGTTAAAAAAAAACCCCGATTCCCGGCCAAAAAAAGCAGGCAAAAATATGCCTGCCTCAGTGAGGGCACCTACCAGAGAGGGGTGGTTTCTAGGGGGGGGGGGGTACCCAGCCTTTCCCCCCTCTCCTGTCCTGGGCTGCTGGTACCAGGCTGGGGGGGGGCATCCTCGTCGTCTCCATTTGCCATGCGGTGGGGGGGGGGAACCAAAATGGTGACCACAATATTTATTTTTAAATTGTGGTCCAAAAACCCACCAAAGCACCACAGAAACATTTGAAAATTAGGTATTTTAAATGCCTCATTTTTATAGTAGCAGCAGTGGGTTTTTCTTGCAATAAAACGTCTCCATTGATTTTATTTTATTTTTATTTTTTTGCACTTGTGCAATGATGGGCTGGCCATGGGATGGGACCATGCAAATTTTTGGACCCATTCCACCAATCACATGGCCAGGTTTTGACTGAGACTTCTGGATGTGCCAGAGGGCATAAAAAGCCCACTAACCCGAACCCTAACGCTAACCCTAACCCTAACCCATACGCCAGTACACTGTCCTTCTTAGTGGGTCAGAGGCATCCAGAGGTGCAGCCCACTAACAAACCCTAACCTTAACCATAACCCTAAGCCTAGCCCTTACCCTAACCCCAACCCTAACCCAGATCCATACGCAAGTACACTTTCCTTCTTAGTGGGTCACAGGCACCCAGAGAGGTGCCTCCCACAGCCCACTATCTCCTACCCCTATCCCATTCCCTAACCTGTACGTCAGTACACTAGTACGCTCCCCTTCTTAGTGAGTCAGAGGCACCCAGAGAGAGAGGTGTCTCTGCCACTTACCCCCCACCCTAACGTAATGTATGGTACGCGGCGGCTTTGCATTACACTTCCCTTCCCTTCCCTTCTTAGTGGGTCAGACATCAGAGGCACCCAGAGAGGTGTCTCTCAGAGCCCACTTACCCCAACCCTAACCCTAACCCCAACCCAAACGACAAATGACAAACGGAAATGACAAATTTTTGAAAATTATTGTGACAAACGGAAACGAGCCGAAACGGACCCGTCCCGACAATTGAAAACTCGACACGTCATTTTTTCTGGTCATGCCCATCTCTACTACAAACACAACAGAATACTCAATCCCATCATATATACATGCTCTGGGTAGACTCTCTCCTGGGAAGTAGAGGAAGGATTTAACTCCTATCCTGTGCTGCCAAGTGCTCCAACCTTCTAGACCAGAGGTTCTCAACCTGTGCGTCCCCAGATGTTCCTGCACCACAACTCCCAGAAATCCTGGGCAGCTCAGCTAGTGATGAAGACTTCTAGGAGTTGCAGTCCAGGAACTTTTGGTGACCCATAAGTTGAGAACCACTGTTCTATACCAATTCTCCAAGGATCCCTATGTGTATTCAGCTATCAAAAAGATTTAGGCAGACTTCCAAGTGTGACACCAGAGTTAAAGCTATTTCAGGTTGACACAAACCCTAGAAAGCCAGGAAATTGGAAGCTAAGACTGATACAGATGTGTCCTGTGATCTGGCATGATGATATATGAACACAAATCTAGATAAGGATGATGGAATGTCTACAACCAGCAAAGATGATGGCTCATCTGTTCTAATCCTCTAGTGCTTGTACTGCCTTATGAAACAGTTGAGGACTATTCGCTTACCAAAATAACAGGACCCATTTATTATTTATTTATTTGTTTGTTGCATTTATATACCGCCGCATCTTCCGGAGCGGAACTCGGGGCGGTGTACAATAAAAGCAAACAAGGAAGACATACATTAAAATAGGCATGTCTGTTTGTTGCTGACATCAGTAGCAGTACCAAATGGACAAAGACAATTTCTCAATAATGTTGCCTATTTTGTTTTGGCTATTATTTCAGGGGTAAAATGAAGTTCATTTGGGAAGCTTTCCCTGTTATCTTTAGAACTGAAACAGACTGTCACCAAAATAAAATGTGACTTCTTTTTCTACTTGCTGGAATAGCAGAACATACTTGCTGGCACACATTTGGGCATATTCTTCCTTTAGCTATTTATTTTATTTAACAGATGTTAAATACATCTCCAAAGAAAGAAAAATGGCTGAAGCAAAATTGCAAGATATATCAAGTCACATCCTACAATTTGGATTTATTTTCTTTTTTGAAATATATGAATGCCTCAGAACATGCCACACAATACTGTATCATCTGCCACAACCCAGGGGAGAGATTGAGAATCTGGTTAACATTGCATATTTTTTTATCCTATTAGAGGTAAATTCCACTGAGTTCAGTGGATATTTTATCCCAAATCAATATGATGAATAATATGAGAAAGGAAAGTTGAAACAAAATTGAGGCATGGAGGTATTTCGCAAACCTATTTTCCTTGAGTCGCTATATTAATTTCATGTCAGAAGATTGTTTCTTATCAACCCTAAAACATGCTTTGTGTGTGCATCCATATAATACAAGTTGTTGTTTTTGTGTTTTTGATTTACTTCACATTCAGGATGACCTAAGCGGTGTTTTTTTGGGGTCGGCCCTGGTTAGTACGTGGATGGGAGACCACCAGGGAATACCAGGTGCTGTAGGCACCTGGAGTAGGAACTGGCAACCCACTCCAGTATTCCTGCCAAGAAAACTCCATGGCCATGGAGTCACGAAGGGTCAGTCATGACTGTAAGGACACAACAACGAGATGTTACAGAAGTGGTTCATCTTTGCAACCTCACAGTGAGTTTCCATGGCTGAGTAGGGATTTGAACCCAGGGCTCCCGAATCTTGCTCTGACACTATTCACCATATCACACACTTTTGTAAATAGCCATTTGGGGTAAGGAGAATAATATGCAGCATTTGCCTTAAATCATTTAATGATACCCATATATTCTACATCGTACTTTATTCTGAGAGTGCATTTTAGCTGTTTATGTGCCTCTCCCATTAGGCTCGCATCTAAATAGGTACAAAAAAACATGGGTGTGATGGCACCAAGGACAGTTTCCCATCCTCCTTCAAACTGACTTCAACAGTTCTTGCATATAACTTCTTGGAAATGAGATAGAAAGCTATTGAACTGATGACAGCAGCAGGCAAGAATTCAGAGACAGTAAGATTCCCTTCAGACGGATACTTCGCAGACTGACTGATAGCACTTTTAACTTTCAAGTGACACCTCTTTTTTTAAAGACCGTATGAGGAAGGGAGAAGGCCTAGTATCATCATGTCAGGTGGGACATTAAACATGGTTCATCTTTACGACTCGACCATCCTTCATCCACAGTCCGTATCTTAACAAATTGTATATTTGGAAGTCACTGTCCTCTGAGGGAAGAAGAAAAAATTCAGGCTGAGAAGGAAGATGTCTTTCTCTTTGTTACTTTAGTTGTACAAGAAGAGACTTTTCCCCTGCAGGTGCAAATTGTCTTTCTTTGGACTTTATGATCCTTATAATTCTGTTGCTGAGAATGTAATGGATGCTCTAATATTAGATTTAAAAAGCTATTTGTATGAAAAAAGATAGCTGTACTTGAGTGACATGCAAAAAGTTGCAGACTCAGTCCTTGGCAACTCCAGGCAAGACTGGGAATGGTTGTTATTGGAAACCCTGGGGCAGCCATTGACGGTAGACAATATTGCATTAGAGAGAACAATGGTCAGACGCAGTAAAGGGCGGCCCCCATATTTTTCCTCTCTCTCTCTCTCTCTCTCTCTCTCTCTCTCTCTCTCTCTCTCTCTCTTGCATTTTTAACCTAGCTTCCTAGAAACTAAAGCACGTCAGAATGATAACACAAATTTATGTCCAAGCTCTGGATAAAGTATACAGAGGATATCAAGTGTGGTGTAGTGGGTGGAGTGATAGACAAGATCTCAGGAGATCTGGGTTCAAGTCTCTGCTCAGGCATGGAAATTCACCAGGGATGGGACTGGTAAAACTATACCTTAAGTATTTCACTTACCTTGAAAACTGTATGAGGGTCACTAGGCGTCAACTGGAAATTGACCGTTCATAGCACAATGGTATTTATGATCCAATTGTCCCATCTCAGATATGTCTGTTAAGCTTAAGGCTCTCAAATTTCATGTCTTACTTCCCACCAAACCCTCTGCCAAAAGACCTTCTACTTACCACAGTGCAAACAAAAAAATCCAGCTACCCCCAAAGAGGTCATTTACAGTATATCTTTACAGGCATGCTGCTATTATATTTATTGGTCACAGTACATTTTAAGGACATAAATATTGCAGTTATATTTCTGGATGGATAGTGCATGCCAGGTAGGATCAAGGTAAGATCCTGATGGGGTCCGGGATAAAAATTCCACCCTCAGGATGAGATCCTGCCTGGCAGACGGGATAGGGTGAGTGAATTCTTTGTACATGTGAAAACCCCAATTCCCACCTGGACTTCTTCTGCATTTCTGGTAAATGCAGCACATGTTCATAATCCCTGTTGAAATGTGCTATGGATCTATGTGGATATACAGCAGGAGATCATGATTACAGAATGGTGATCACAGAACCTGCATATATTTGAATGCAAATACATATTTTGCATAGGTACAGCTATGTCACCATCAGCAGTCATATCCATGCATGCAGTCATATCTCTATGCATTGTGACTTGTGATACCATACAGAGTTACAATCCTATCTATTTAAATGCAGAAAGGGTGCAGTGTTTACCATAGTGCTCTGAATGGTAGGGATGAGGTCCAACATGGTTCCACACTGATGGAGCTGTTTCCATGAGCAACATGGGGGGAAGGTGGTTCTAGTCCCACTGAACCCACAGTCCATATTCTGTTTCTGGCCAGAATCAAGAGCTGCAGAGGTCATGAGAGGGAAAGAAATTCCCATTGTGCTGATGGTAATGTCATGTTGGTGGTAGGCTTAATGGTGTAACTGCCTACATGCTCCCTCCCAAAAAGAGGTTGTGGCGCCTTAATTCCTGGTGAAATAAGTTCACTCTTTTGTTAAAGGATGTATACTTTCCCCATTTGAATTCCCAGTCAGTGTCTTCTGTAATGGTACTGGTTATTCCTGGATGGTAAACCGCATCACTCAGTCCTCTAGTAAAAGCAAACTGTAAGCATTTTGTCCACTTCAAGAGTGATAGCTGGGTCTGTAAGTGTCTATAGACAGTTTTCTCCTTATCTCTGGTTTTTTTTTCTGTCAGTTTGGTGAACCAATGTTTACATTATTTCCAGAGAGGGAACAGCCTTATTTTCAGGGCCTGGAAAATGTCAAGGGGTCATCTGAGTGTGAAACCACTATTGGAGTCTAGGAATGTGCTATTTACATTTTTTAAATATATATTATTATTTCAAGTCAGGCTGCAGCCTATGAAAAATTAAAGTGTCATTGAGTGAGTCTTTTAACAGTATTTGTGGAGCGGTTGGCCTCAAGAACTTCAGAGTTCAGACCATATTTAACTTGAAACTATAACATTGGAGAGAAAAAATTGAATGGCTTAAAAGCCAGGCCATGTTTCAGTACTCTTTGGAAAGGCCAAACTTTGAACTTCCCAAAAGGAAGCTAAAGGACAAGAAGATGTGTGAAGGTAAGGTGTGTTCTTTCTTTTCTTTTGTATTAACCAGCTAGCCCATTTTGAAAGGAAGTGGATTGCTTTCAGAGTAATACTGTTCTTAGCAGACAGGGCTGTCAGTTAAAGTGGCATTTTCCCAAAAGACATGAAGAAAGCAAAGGAAGAAGAGGAAAGGGAAGGAGATAGTCTGGAAGTTGAGTTAAGACAACTGGACTTCTTTTCTTGTGAGACTGAAGTGTTTCGCTGTTTATCCAGGCAGCTTCATCAGTCTGAGGAAAGTTAGTGGCAAGGCCTCCAATTTATAGTTCACCTTGATTTCACATCATTCTGATCTGAATAGGCACATTAGGTGGATAGTAGCCTGAATAGGCTTGTTAAGTGGACAATGCAATGAATAGGCTCATCAGATTTCAATGGTCTGGGGTGTCCCACCCTATGCAACCCTTCCCAACATCCATTAAGAATGGATTGTTAGCTGTAGCCTTCCCGGTGGAGGCGTGAAGTGCTTTTGATTTGTCTGGGGATCAATGAAAGTGCAACGTGATAAGTGACAGACAAACTCTGCCTGAATCTCCCATCTCTGTTGAGAGATGGATTTTCAGTGCACGCATGAATTGCTTCCCTGATCCCTTTCTTGAACCACCTATCTTCTCTGTGTAATAGAGATGGGCACGAAACAAAAAAATGGCATTTTGGTTTTTCGTTTGTCGTTGAGAGGTCTGTTTCAGTTCATTTCCGTTTGTTGTGAATTTTTGGAAAAATTTCATTACCGTTTTTTGTTTTTTTTGT
Organism: Phrynocephalus forsythii; assembly: GCA_029282475.1. Taxonomy (NCBI): domain Eukaryota; kingdom Metazoa; phylum Chordata; class Lepidosauria; order Squamata; family Agamidae; genus Phrynocephalus; species Phrynocephalus forsythii. The sequence continues at coordinate 65,722,562 of JAPFRF010000007.1, read as the reverse complement.
TTGTCATTTCTACTCACTTTTTGCATGCTTTTTAAAGCATTTCCGTGCGCAGGCATCCCCCAACGCCCCAGAACAGAGGGAAAACACACCCAAAAAAATGGATGCTGGCAGAGACACAGTATAGAATAGGTATGCAGGGAGGCTGCAAAGGCAGCGGCGGGCGTTGCCCAGGGTGCAAGGCAGCCGCAGAGTGATTGCACTGTGGGGCAAGAGAGGGTACTCACCAAGAGGTACGCAGCACGCACGCACACAGGGAGACTGCAGGACTTAAGCTAGAGTCGCAGAGACAGCAATCCCACCCTAACTCCCACCAGAGGCTGCCAGACCTTTATATGCCCTCTGTGGCTGCCAGAACTGCCCGCCCAGTCTGCAACCTGGGCATGCTATTGGTTGAACATGATCCCATCACATGGCTTGCCTCCGTTTTGTGGCTGGTGTGACATCCATTTTAAAGGGAAAAGAAAAATACATTGCGATGGGAGAAGACAAAAACAAACGTTTTAAGGACCCCAACCCCCCTGGTAGGTATTATCAGACAATATAAATAATTATCGCTGCGTTTTTACGGATGTAAAGGGTGTTTTTTAACATTTAAAACAGCTCATTTCATTGTGCGTCGCCATTAACGGAAACGAAATGTAACGAACCCAATTTTCGTGGTTCTGTTTGTTTTGTTCCATTTTCATCACAATTTTCATTTGTCATTTTGTTACGTAACAGAAACAACAAACGGTAACGGAAATGAAAAAATGTTCGTTCTGTGCCCATCTCTACTGTGTAATATGTATATATCCTCATCTTTGAATGAGTGTCCTTTATCCTTCTAATGAAGTTATAGTGCTGATTCTGGTCCTGAGCGCTTGCCCCTCCTGTGTTGGGCCATTCTCCTGTTTGATGGCTGTTTGGTTTCTCCATTGTAGAGGTCTGCACACTCCTTACTGCAATGGACCACATATACCTGTACTACTTAATGGGAGTTGGGAAGGTTTGCATAGGTGGGATTTTCACATACAACAGGCCTCCCTTCTTCATTCTCTGTCTCTGTGTCTGTCTGTCTGTCTGTCTGTCTGTCTGTCTGTCTGTCTGTCTGTCTCTCTCTCTCTCTCTCTCTCTCTCTCTCTCTCTCTCTCTCACACACACACACACACACACACACACACACACACACACACACACACACACTTGGACATGCACTTTGATCTTAACATTGTGGGGGAAGAGGCTTGTAGTAAACCAATGGAACAATTTCACATATCTCCAGTGGCATAAGTGAAGCCACCGCTATTTGTAGCTGCTGGAAATTTGATTACTCTAACCATATTCTGAACATAATGTTGACGTAATCTCTGTTATACTTTAATGTGTATATCAGGATCATTGGTTTATAATTTCAGTACACAGAAAAATATTAAAAAATCAGGTTGCACCCTAACCTCCATTTGTAGAGCTCGTTTATGCTCACAAAGTACATTTTCAGAAAAACAAAAGCAAAGCAAAGTAACACGCCATTCATGGACTAGGAAAATGAAGGCCATGACAAAAAAGCATTACCTGGCTGTTCATTTGATTCTTGCCATTAGCCCTGCTTTCTCAAACCAGGAGCGGTTTGTCTAATGGGAAATCAGCAGCAGTACTCAATTGCCTGCCCCAGTTGGATACTATGGTCAAAAAGTACTCTGTTAATAATGTGGCTTGTATCTCAGTGGGATACCCCAGGAAATGGATTGGAATTGCTCTAAACATTGCTCAGGATAAACAACAGGAAATGGACCCTACGTGAGACTGCTAGTGGCTTAGCACAACCTCCCCCAACACATTTCAGGCAAGGCTTGCTCCTAATAAATATCCCATATTGAATCTACAGGGCTCTGGGGTGAGTTTGCAAGACTGCTGACACATGTAGCAATTGTTCTTGGGGTCTGGCACCAGCATGGCTTCCTTCTAAAGAAAGCAAACAGTAGTGAGCTCCAGAAGAGCTTTAAACCTGGATTTAATTTCTCACAAATGAAAGAAATGTGTCTTTTTGAAAGCCTCTTTTTCTTTCTGCCCTTGCACAAAAGGCGAAACTCTGATTGTTCCCTCCATTAGCCAGTGGGGCTACGGGGTCAACATAAAAAAGGGGGAACAATGGCTCCTTTTTAAGGTGAGTGCTAGATGGAGGGAAATAGTAATATTGCAAGGTTTGAATTCCTCAGTGCCCCATTCAAAATGGGAGGAATATTTACGATCAGCCATGACATCAGTCTTTCATTCGATAACGCACAGCACAATGGAACCAAACAAGTGGACAGAAACGGATCCTTCCCCTGGTGCTTTGTCTAATTTTATTGGCATTTCTGTTTCAGGAGAACCCATCAAGAGTGGCCGGTACAAAGCTCCCACTTGCACTAAGTGTCAGAAAAAGAAAATGAAGGATTTCCTGTTGCTTTCTCTGGAGAAATGGGAGGCAAAGTCTATAAAGATGTGATGGACTACAAGGGGAAAAAATAGGAATTGTTGGCATAAATAGGGACAGTCCCGCTTTTTGGAAACCAAAAGAAACTATCTAAATAATGCCAGATAAACATTATTCTAACCTTCACATCAGACCACCAAGTCAAGCTATTCTCCTTAACCATGTGTGTGGGAGGGGGACAATAATTCTGAATTACCTTAGAATGAAAATGAGAATGGACTCCCTCAACCCTCTGATGCTCCCACAGTGTGCCTGCGGGCACGGGCGCATGCGTGCGTGTGCACACATACACACACACACACACACACACACACACACACACACACACAGAGAGAGAGAGAGAGAGAGAGAGAGAGAGAGAGAGAGAGAGAGAGAGAGAGCAAAGTTAATAGTTGTCTTAGTAAGTCCCCTCATACTCTCTCTAGGAGGTCTGAGCAATTTTGTGCATCAGGTGACCCATGGAAAATAGATTCCACAGACCTCTCCATAAGTAGTCCAAATTGCAATTTATTTCCCAATGTGATCATACTTGGAGAGTAAGGAAAAGCCCTAGCAATCTACAGTATTTCATGCATGTAGATACCAACTGACCTCCTCACAATAGTGGTATACTTGTAGTTCATATTAAATAGTGGATTAAAATATAATCCCTGCATGTTTCAGGTTTGTGTTCCAGTTCCACCACAGAACTGTTGACTTGTGCAAAACAATGACTCTACTGTCAAATGTTATTAAAGCAGAACGTGGTAGCTTCCTATGTTAAACAGTTAATTTTAATTTTAATTTTAATTTTTCCCATTTGCATCATAAATACTACTTTGCTCTCATTTTCATTTTATAAAATCTTTTAAAAGCTGCCTACAATGGGAAATTTATAGAACAATAGAAAATCAAGAACACATTTTAGATACATTTGTCTGTCTCTTTGTGCATAACAATGTAATATATCATATAACAAGAGACCTGCTTTTGACATCTTATACCTTATGCCACTTTTTAATGGGTTTTGAAAAACTTCTTGAGAGGTAGTATTTCTGGATGCACTGTGATACACTTTGTCTCCTCTAATCTATAATTTATTTATATCAGTGGACCAAAGCTATAAATTCAGTCCTGACACGTTTCCTAGTGTGAACCTCCCGATCTGCTCTAATCTCCAGATTAGATATTGAAGTGCTGCCTCAATTGTGCAGCATTATCGCATCCTATCACTTGGCCTCCTTTCAACCTGTAGCATTTATTGACAATACTTTCAAAGCTGTTGCTAAGTTGTGAGCACTCTGCCTTATCTGCTCCTGCTTTTACAGTGACACTTGGGTAAATTTTTGTGCAGGAATCACCATGCTAATATCACTGACAAAAATGATCTTCATTTGACCTTTGTCTTCTGTCCTCTGGTTAGTGGTTTCTTTTCTGGCTATGATTTGACAACCTGAGTTCTCTTTCTTTTTCTCTCTCTCCCTTTTCATTTTATTTACTTTGATAGTCCCCTTACTGGAGCAGACCGAAATCTGCCTTTTTTTTACCTTTATTACTAATTATCTTCATTTTCCTTCCCCCCCTCTTAGCATGATTACCCAGTATAGACAGTATAGAAGTTTTGGGATGAATTTATTGGTTCTCTAGTTGGTTTTCAGTGCAGGTGGAGATATGTTTATTTGGCTCCCACTTTAATATGAACAAAATTAATTTGTTCAGAGCAATTTAGAGAAACTCCTAGTACCCTGAGTTCCTTGCCGTCTGAAGATTCCAGCCACAGAGTCTGGCGAAACGTCAGGAAGAAAAACTTCCAGAACATGGCCAAGCAGCCCAAAAAACTCACAACTACTTTAGAAAAGTTTTTGCAGACTTGTAGACCTAGATCAAGACAAATTTCTATATAGGAAAATGAACATATTAATCAGTTTCTAGGTTTCAGTCATAACAAATCCCATAAGAGACAATGGTACTCTACAGAAGGGATAAACAACACAAAAGACACCATGTATCCTAAGACACAAACTAAATGTGTCTTTACATGTGCGATTGCAATGAATCTGTTTGGGCCTTCCTATTAACAACTTCAGAGGACTGGGCTCATACATAGAGTGAGGAGGTCTCTGCCTTTTTCTCTCTTTGCTATTGTTTTCATGCATTCACTTCCATGCATTTCTTAGCTCTGAGAGGGAAGCTTCCACAGGCATTACTGAAAGTATCCCTTTGGATAATAGCAGGTTCCGCAGACAATTTTCATTCGAACAGTAGTATAAAAAGATGGAGCAACCCATCCTTCTATGCTCTATCTGAATCTTAATTATATATGTAATCATACAACTAAGTAGAACTTGCTCTCAGGTTAGTGTGTACAGCTAGTTGAGAATTGGGTTATAGGGATGGGCACCAAACAAAAAAATGTCATGCTGTTTCATCATTTTCTTAGCTAACAAGACGGAATCCATCCATGGAACCCAATTTTTGGGAGAAACAAATTGATCCGTTCATGTTTCATTTTGTGCAAAAGTTTTTCAAAAAATCCATTTTAAAACAAAACAAAATGAACCATGAAATGAAATGAAACACATTTTTTCTGTTTCATGCCCATCCTTATTGGGTAAATGAATGAGCTGACACTGGCATAAATCCCATTCATCATTAGGATTTCTTCAATGTGGCTCATAAGGACATAAGAACAGCCTTGCTGGAACAGGCCACAGCCCATCCAGTCCAGCATTCTGTCTCACACAGTGGCTCACCATTTGCTTCAGAGTATTCCCAAGCAGATGTCTTCACCCGCTTACGATTCCCTGCAAATGGCATTTAAAGATATCCTGCCTATCTCCAACCCGGAGGTTGTCCTTAGGTATCCATAATGATAGCCATTGATACCCTTGTTTTCCATGAACTTGTCCAGTCCTTTCTTAAAGTGGTCAAGGCTGACAGCTGTCACCACTTCTTCTGGCAGGGAGTTCCAGAGACCAGTAATCCTCTGGGTGAAAAAGTACATTATCTTATTTGTTTGAGATCTAGCACCCAAAAGTTTCATGGAGTGCCCCCTAGTTCTAGTGTTGTGCAATAGGGAGAAAAGCTTTTCCTTATCTACTTTGTCTGAAGGAATGATTTATTTTGACATTGGTCAGAATACTGATGGGTTTTATGTAAAGTTTGTATGACTAGCCACAGGCAATTGTGATTAATTGATGGAGTGCTGGTGCACATCTTAGCAAGACTTGTCCTGACACCTTATCGATTAGTCACACTTAATTGTGGCATGGTATGCAAACATTCTACAAAGACCAATGACTGTTTTGTCTTGTTTTGTCCAAAGTTAAGAATACTTGAATTTCATTATGCTTGAAGGGAAAGATTTTAAGCAGATACTAATTCTCTCCCTGAAATTAACGAGACATAAATATGCTTAATCTTGGCCAGATCATGCCCAAAATATATCTGATTTCATATCCAACCTGGTGACACATTGCCTGGCCATTCAACTCTAAAAGGATACTATAAGTGTATATGTTAAATGAATCCTAGTTCACTTTCTTTTGCTGGAAGATTGGCCTGGGGTTCAACTTCCATTAAACCTCCAGCCCCAGTCTAGCAAATAATGGATTCTAAATAAACTGCACCCTTCCTTGCTGTAACTTGCTTTTGAATTTGAGTTCAATTTGACTCCCAAAGAACTGTTAACACTAAAGATCCACACTGGTCTGTGGGTTTGTGGCATCAGATCCACATCTCCTTATGAGTTTTTTTCTTTTACTCAGTCTCTACCATTCCAAGCCCTATGGATGGATAAAACAGAGAAGGGAGGAGAGGTTAAAGTAGACAGGGACAGGGCATAGGAGGAGTTACAGTAGACAAAAGGAGAAGACAATCTGTGCTGGAGGCAAGACATGAGGAAGCAGTTCCAGATGTGTGTAGCCAGGCAGTTGGCATGGATTGCATAAGCCATGCAGCCAAAGCAAGCAGAGACAGAGAGGAAATACAAATCTGTCAGGCATGGAGACACCGCAATGAAGCTCATGATTTATTTGTGTTTTACAGGTGAAAAGGAAGAACTGACAAATTTGATGCTCGTTTGGTAACTTTGTTTAAGACATGTTGAAGCAGATGGATTATTTTGAAATAGGAAAGGTAAAACTTTGCCTTGCTTTGAACTTGACTACTTGTAGGAACTGAGATTTAGATAGGGCCTCCTCCTTCTCCTCCTTCTCAACAACCTAATCCTTTTTGACTGCTTTCTTATTCTACTCTAGTACAGGGCTCTGCAATTTTGAACAGCCTGCAGTTCCTTCAAAGCTCTGTGCTTGAACAATCAGACTTGCAAATGAAATACATCTTGACCTCCTTTTGCTAATTTGAAAAACAAAAGCATCATGTGGGCATAAGAAAAACTTGCAAGAGGCTGTCTAGGCTTGGCCAAAACACATAATCAGAAAGGACTAAAATCTCTAAGTGCTGGTAAAACCAAAAGACAGACCAGAAAGCCTTTGCTGACAGTTTGGAAATAAATAAATAAATAAATAAATAAATAAATAAATAAATAAATAAATAAATAAATAAATAAATAAATAAAACCCTCTAGAGGTGTGCCTACTCCTAGTAGGCATCATGGGGTAATCAAACTCCCAATCTTTGTCTCTACAGCCAGATTCCAGCCAACTGATTTTTCCTGCAGAGCTTCTATAAAGCATAACAAGGAATAAAGGAATGGTGATTTGGTGGATTTTTTTGTTTGTTTGATGAATGTTACCTTTTAAAAGGAACCAGTTATATCAGCAACTACTGGGTTGTAGATTGGGCCCTCATGTTACCATTACTATCACCTGTGAAAGTAATTCTATTACTCATGAAACCGACTGTGAGCTTACTTCTCTTCCACATCTCATAGCTCAAGGCCAACACACACATGCGCGCGCACGCACGCACACACCAGTCATGAGGAATAGCTGACAAACCATTCTTATTCCACTGAAAGGTAGTGTTTTGAAGCAACAGCAATCATAGTTGAAAATGTGAATTTGGCTCATCTCATTACTCATTTAGTAAAACAACCAGTGAAGGCTTGTGACATGGTGATGTACCCCACCCGTAACAGTTTGGGATGGGGGGAAAGCTACCCCCTTCCCCAAAAATAATACAGTGGTACCTTGTATAAAGGAATTAATTTGTTCCAAATTAAATTCTGTTAAGCAAATTTTCCTTTATACAAATTTCCCATATGAATGCATTGAAAATAAAGTAATCCCTAATCACGACCATTTTTATGTTGTACAGATTCGCCCCATAGATGATTCTGTTAAGCAAATTTCCCCTATCTCTGGAATTTTTTATGTTGTACAGATTTTTTATTATACAAACTATTTGTTACTTGAGGGTCCACTGTAGATCAAACATTGCTTGGTGGGTCATTATGGAGGATTCCTCATATTTAAAAAAAATTAAAAACAAAACAAAACAAAAACTGGATAATAGCAAGTAACAAATGATGGATAGCTTTTAAAAATTAATGCACCATAGTGTCTGAGCTGTACTATAATTAATAAAAATGAAATAATTTGTGAAAGTATTGATGAGTTCTTTTTTATTAAAATAAAATAAAATTAAAGGCCACTAAAAAAAGTATTTGGGAGACTTGATACAAAAGTGATACATTGATTTTATCTACATTTTGACCCTAAAAGGCAAGGAAGGTATGCCACTAATAAATATAAATAATAGTGCCTTTGTATTACCAAAAGAAAATACAGATATACAGTATATGTTTCTGAGTTCATATATGATAAACTTCACTGGTTGTTGTATACATCTACAGAATGAGATAGATGTAGAAAAATTAGTTCACTTTACATTTTAAACAGACATCTTTTGATATATGTTGCAGAGGTGCTGTTTACATCACAGAAAGTCATGGAATGATTCCAATGGCAAAACTCAGTATTTTGATGGATGGTAATAGAACACAGCTGTTCTGGCTTCTCTGTGAATTGAGATAATTTACAATTCGTGTTTTCACTTCTTAAAAAAATGTGTTTAAATAATTTTTGAGCTTGGAAACCATGCCTTGTAAACCATGCAAGCTGAGACAGCATACCCTTTTCTCCTGAGGATGGGCAAATATGCAGCCTGTGTGGCTCCTAAGCTGCTGATGTACATGGAGGTGGCATTAGATGTGTCAAATTATGATACACATAACGTAGTACCTTTCTCAATCTCTGTCCATGACATTTATTCATAATAACGGCACAGCCAGTATTGACAGAAAACAGCCACGCAGGCAAGAGATAGCCAGCGCTCTCAGCAGAATCAACATCATACATCATAAATGGGAGTTTCATGTTATGTAACATCCCACAAGTGGGTATGTAAGTGGCTCCTTAACTTACAGAGAGTAAGTAAGTTTTTGCTTTTATCATTTTTCAACCCTCAAGCTGTGTTTCTGTGGCACTATTCAAACTAATTTGTAATTTAAGAAGTGACTGAACGGGTAGGGGGGTGCCATGTTTTGAGGGGGTATTTTTTTCTCATTTTTTTCAGAGACAGTCTCTGTTTGAAAGTCTTCCAAAGCACAGTCCTCTTTTTAAAGGTATCCTCTATTTGATGCCTGTATGGTTTAAAGATAAAGAATCAAGAGGAAAGAGATCACCACAAAGTTACCTGCCTACAATTAATAAGTCAACAACAAAGTCAGAAAGATTACAGGTCACCTGGTCCCAGTCTTCCTCACTTCTGTTGGATATTTTGAAATAATTCTTTAAATAGTTTTTTAAAAATCATTTCTTCTTCTCACAAATTAGCATATGCAATATAATGCAACCAGTGTCCTCCTTTGATTTCTTGTTCTGCTGATACATGCTCTCTTTTTTGAAAATATGTAGGTAATCACACTACCTGCACATATAAATCAATGAAATAGGCCAAGTTTCACATGTGTGTTATTCTCACAAAATCATATTAAACTAGGAGTCCTTTCAGTTACTTGTATATTTTAGAACATTTTTTAAAAAAAAATATTTATTCATTTATTTACTGCTCATCTATTTAAAGGCTACTCTGGGTGGTTTACATCATAATCTGAAACAATAAGCATAACTACTAATATGAAATGAAATGGGACATACTAAGCCATAATTATTATTAATGGGACATAGTAAGCCATAATTATTATTAATAAAATATTGTACTAATAAATAAATCCTGAAAAGTGCTTAAATAATATCAGGGCCAAGTTCCTAACTTTTCTGATGTCTCCTGTAGTTACTGTATTTAGAAGACTATAGGTGGGCGAATGAATTATTTACTTAAAATTATAATGTGGAAAACAAAAAGCATTAAGTCTTTCTGTTTCCATGCTGTTATTCAAAGATAACTGCAAAATTTTTCTCCTGGCTGGCAAGGGCCTTTGTGACACTTTCTATAGATTTCCCACATTAGTAAGAAAGATTGCCAATGTTTTAAGCAAAAGAAATGCCATTTTTGAGCAAAAGTGTATATGTTCAATTTCACAAAATTCACAAACTGCCCAATAAATATTGTGATGGTGGTTGTTTTAAGAATATAAAGGACTGAATGGGTTGCTTATATCCTTCTTAGCAATTATTCAATCATCCGATGCTTGGCTTTTGTGCACCTTGCCTATCAAAGGAAAAAAATAATGGAGTCCTTTTGCATGTTACAGAACACCTGAGAGGGGAAACAGCTCTCTCTCTCTCTTTCCCTATTAGTTAGAGATGAGGAATCTTTCCAGACTTTACAATTTTTCGAGGAGTTGTCTTATCATAGTGAGGAAACCTAAACAAACAAGGAGGATGCTGGGAAGAATTTTTCCAATCCCTAAAATGCAACAGAGATGCCTCTGGACTGAGCGGAACTTGGAAAGCAGGAACAGTAGAAGACAAGAATGATGCAGGCTGCAGACTCGGATATGTGGTTCACATTTTTAGGAATTCATTTTTCTTCTGAAGTTATACGAGTCTGAAGCTTGTTACACTAAAAACGTTTCCTCTTGTTTGGTTGTCATTTGAATTATGTGATGCTTTCTTGCCAAAAATGAAAGGTGAGTATAAGATTCTGGCAAAACATAACGTCAATATCCATCAGATATGAAAGAGATCTTTTCACGAAGGAACCCAAAAGATTTATCTCGGAGCAAGGGTGTGTGATTTTTACCTCTATAGTCAAAACTTGTAGATTTACTTTGCCTAATATATGAGTCACGGAGAAATAAAGTACAGAAGTCACCTGTGAGTCAGTGTGTAAGTGGTGAAAAGGATTTCCATCCAAAGGTACATCAGATCGAGTGCCTGTGAAAAAGAAGCAAGAACAGGCAGGATCAGAACATGCTGTTCTAGAATGATGGATGGTTAGCCTGTATGTCAAAAAGATTGCCTGTGGTCTGAAAAGGCTTGCTTAGTAGTTAGAGAAGAGTGTTTCAAATATTCCTTCTTTCTGTTTGTTCACAGACAGACAGATCAAACAAGCAACATATACATTTGTAGGATTTGTGCTTGTAACAATAAAAGCCAGCCTGCCCATCGTATGCATGTGAAAGTATGGAAAGGAAATGTGTTAGACTTATATTACCCTAGGAAAATACTCATTTTGTGCCTCTCAAAATCTGGCAATAAATCAATGTTCAGTGAGACACAGAGGCCTCTAATGAGTTTTTGCTGATGAAAAATTTTGCAAAGAATTCATGTTCACACTTCAAGAACGTGCAGGATTAAAATTTGCATGCTTGAAATGTTTGCATTATTTATACTTTAGTGAATTGACAAATATATTTATACACCAGGAGAAAAGGTATATGAAAAGGCATGCTTCTTGAAAAATATTAAAAAGAAATGCATGTCAACATATGGATGACTTTTTATGCAGGAGTTAAAAAAATGGGTCAGGGGGAATCTGTGGGATTCTAGAAGAAGAAGAAGAAGAAGAAGAAGAAGAAGAAGAAGAAGAAGAAGAAGAAGAAGAAGAAGAAGAAGAAGAAGAAGAAGAAGAAGAAGAAGAAGAAGAAGAAAGCCAAGCTGCCCATCGTACATTTACACAAGTATGCAAAGGAAAATTATTAGGTTTGCATGGATTGATTTTCATATCCATAATTGGCTACTTCATGGAGTTTCCTGCACAAGGATTATTACCACATAAGGAAGTGCTCGTGTGTAATGGGCTCCAATGTCCAAAATGGATGACAAAGCAGAATTAAGGCACACAACTACAGAGTTGTCCTGCTTCTTGTTTAATACTAAACAAGAAAAGTTAAAATTGAATGGCAGTACATTTGGGACAGAGGGAAAAAATATTATAATCAATGTGGAATTTTTTACATGTGTGAGGTAGAGAAGAGCAGAGATGGAAATGGCTTTAAAATGAGATTGATCAAATTTATGGAGGCTAAATTTGTTATGGCACAGTTTGAAGAGTTAGGTTTTTGAACTACAGTGCAAGAAATTCTTTAGCCTGCAAGACTACTTCTTTAAACTTGATTATAGGCTACAAGTCAGTAGCCTACTATTCTACTATTTTGCTTGCTTTCTAATTCATGGGGAAGAGCCTGGGGATATGAATATTAAAGTTATACATTGTAAAAATAGTTGAACATCCAGCCTTATGACATACCGAGTGCATTGATGGCAATATGATCCTAGGTCAGATTAAATTTGGTTTCTCCCAGAGTTTGGAAATTATATCATTTTTGGAACAGAACTCCCATAATCCCTTAACCATCCCATCCACTGGGCATGTTGGGCTTTGGGAACTGTTTCCCAAAAAGTAACCTTTTCAATCTCAGGGCTTAAGTAATGAGGTCAAAATAGGATCCAACTAGAGGATGAGGGGAATTGATATTCTCTCTGGTTATTTTCATTCCCCTCTTTAAACTGTGTTTCCTTAGAAATGCATGCATTGGCAACTAGATCTGAAATTTAGCTGGTGTTGACCCTCTTTATACTATCCATAGAACAAACCATGCTAAATGGTATATATGTAGATGAAGAAAGGTGCATACAGATGTCCTTCATCATTAGATAGAACACCTCATCTAAACTTTGGTAAGTCTCTAGTTCTACTCTGAAAAATCTTTTCACTCCTTGTTTTTGAAGTCTAAAGGAAATTCTCCAGATTAATTTATCAGGTTTATTCTGGGGCTCTGTGTATAAACTCTAGAAAAATATTTTTAATGTACAGAAGGGACTAATAAGAAGTCTGAGTTAAGTTCCCATATTCATTCCACTTCTAAGCAGTTTATTAGTACCTGTATAGTTGGATCAGAATGTATGTTTCCAGAACTTAAATATTAATTACTCCTTTTGGAAGTAGTTGATGTATGCATCCAAATTATTGAAAGCAAATATCATTAAGGCCCATCACATGAAATTACACCAGCATGGACAAGCTATGTGACAAAGAAGTACAATTCAGCATTTATTATCAAATATTACCAGATTACTGCCATGAATAGCCTCACTGAGGTAAATGAGCGATATAAGTAATAATAGGGTGTTTCAAGTATCGGGTCCACTAGAGGAATATAACTCATTTTAACATTACATTTAATAGGGGGGTGGATAGAAGTCTCCACAGCCTGAATGCCTCCCTTTTCTATGCAAGACCTAAAATATTACTAAACTGATGATTAAATGAAGTGTTTGGAAACATGGCAGTCTAACTTTTCCAGATACATAAGGGAAAAGTGAATGTGGCTGGAGGCAAGATAGATGGCAAACGTGAATGCCTGCTTGCTCCTCTAATAAAAATTACCCATTTAATTCCTTCATGTTTAATGTGGGAGATGAGGGTCCCTGTGCTGTAAAAGAAAAGAATCTTGGTGACCTCACAATGTGACCTTAGCTGCTCCTATAGGACAACTTCAGTAAGTCTGTAAACATTACTGTAGAATGTGCCTTGGCAGCTCAGCACACATGGAAATTGTCTAGGCAGCACTTATACTTTGCCTGGCTCAGTGAACCTAGATATCTGGTTATGATATGAGGGTGATTTGGAAGCACCAATGCCCATCATATTGGCTCAGTAGACTAGAGTACTGAAATGGTCAACTGCAGAGTCGGCAGCAGTTCGAATCCCAGGTACCATGCAACGGAGTGAGCTCCTACTGATAACCCCAGCTCCTGCCAAACTAGCAGTTCGAAAGCATGTAAATACTGCCATAAAAACCAAGAAGGTGAACAGTGTTCCACGCGGCCATGCAGGCCACATGGCCATGGACTTGCACAACACTGGCTCTTTGGCTTGAAAATGGAGATAAGCACCGCCCCTAGAGTCAGACACAACTAGCACTTTTGTGCAGGAGGAACCTTTACCTTGACATGTCTTTATGGCCCATCAGAAGGTGGGATACTAATACCAAGGTAAATAGCCATGATTATAATTCTACATTGTATGGGATTTTATCACATGCTGAACTATTAATATTAAATTACATATTTGGCTGTCTAGATTTATTTTTCAAGTTAAATGAGAAATCATGAATATGTTAGGAAGGAAGGAAGGAAGGAAGGAAGGAAGAAAGGAAGGAAGGAAGGAAGGAAGGAAGGAAGGAAGGAAGGAAGGAAGGAAGGAAGGAAGGAAATAATAGCCAGCTTCAGTCATTTGAAAGGCTCCCACATGAAATATGGAGTAATCATGACTTTGATAGCACCAGAGGATAGGACAAGAAGTAATGGATTCAAGTGACATGAAAGGAGGCTTAACTTAAAACTTTAAAGTGTAAGGTTTTTATTATTGTTTAAATTATTTATTTATATTTTATGTTTTATCTGTTTTAATTGTTTTGATTGTAAGCTGCCCAGAGACCTTTGGGTAGTGGGTGGCATGTAAGTTGAATAAATAAATAAATAAATAAATAAAATGTTAGGAATACTTTGTTGACAGGTTGTTTGCCAGTATTTTAATAGACTGTCTCAGAGGGTGATGGACCTTTCTTCATTGAAAGTTTCTAAACCGAGGTTAGATGACCACCTACCAAGGATGCTTTAACTGGATTTGTTGCTTTGACAAGTGTTGGTCCTTTCCAGCTTTACATTTCTACGATTCTGTATCTTTAATAGATGGACATTTTGTTGCCCCTGGTTGGAGGACATGCTGTTCCCACAAATAATTGCCTTGGTGCCTTAATGGCAAAGTTTGGGAAAGTTGCTTTGTTGGAGTTGAACTCTTAGTATCCCCCAGTCAGCATGGGCAGTTTTAGTTTCAGCAACTAACATTTCCAAATCAGTTTGCATTACACCTTGGATCAGGATTTGTTTTTAAGCCAACAGTAAAAACAACCACAACCACCACAACAACAGCAACAATATCCACCACCTGGTTTAACTCAATGTGCCATAACTGATGTATTGTCAACTGAAGCTTACGTGGGCCAGCTTCAAGGTCTGGAACATAGTATCTGCAGCATTGAAGCTGCATGTTTTTGCTGTGACCCAGGTCACATCAAACTCTGGGGAGTACTTTCTGAAAATGTTAGGAAGAACCAACTGAAAACTATCTTCTTACTATAGATTAGGGGACACCCTTTTCTATTGCTTGACATTACTGTGTCAAAATAAATAATTTCAGCCTATTTTTTAAAGGAAATTATTTTATTCCTTTAAAATTCTAAGGATCTTAAAATATTGAAATGTGTCGCCATCACTTTCTTCCTGACTACCTTATAGAAACAGAGACTTCATTTCATTCATGCTAACTAAAGACAAGGAACCTACTGTTTATTTTCATTTCGTATATCCATATATCATTCACAGATATCATTATACATACCATATATAATTCCAAATATGAATACATCTCTGCTTCCATCAGCATGGGTGGACTTGGCTTCCAATTATCTTAGCTTTTTATTATTTCAGAAGTGCTATCTAACTGCATAAGAGCCCTGGTTTCCATTACAGTCAAACTACAGCATTTAAAAAAAAACTGTTTATCTGCAACATTCAACTTTACCTGAGTGTTAAAAGAAATCAGCCCTCAACACTGGTTCTTTACTTCAGTTCTATGAATGGGAAATTGACTAGTGGAATAATGTTTGAAAATGGTTTGTTCCATTGTGATCTGATTTCCTTAGGTTCTGGAGGCAATATGCTGACGTCTCAAAGTGAACAAGTGCTTGTTGTGCAGTTACGGTACACTATCCATTTGAGTGAGGAAGGTCCGGTTCAGACTTTACAGTCCCATCTCTTTTCCAGTGTTTTATGGACCACTTCTCTTCCTTCCCTCCTTCCTTCCTTCCTTCCTTCCTTCCTTCCTTCCTTCCTTCCTTCCTTCCTTCCTTCCTTCCTTCCTTTTATTTTATTTCCCCGTGTTCTTAAATGATTTAAGTGGCTTTCCTAACATATATGTGCTCAAGTGTTTTAAATATTCTGATCTGACTGGTGATTTAGGGGTGTCCAGAAGACTAACGCATCCAGGCCTGAATGCTGAATCTATTGTTTACCTAAAGATGGAGATGCTTCCAAGACCTATATGTACCACAGTGTAATTATTATTTCATTTATCCCTTGCAGGCTTTGGTGAATCTTTCTCTTATCTGTTTGAGCACCTGCATGATGTTCTCAATTTTTCTCATCTAATGCGTTCTGCTAAGACGAAAGCTGGAGTGTTTCTGCAGCCACAGAATGTTAGCTCTAAAAGCCCTCATGAAAACCAATATGTGTTTAACATATAAACATAAAACAGTAGACGAAATGGTTGGGTAAGAGATAAACAGAGACAGATGGTACGAGATCTAATTAATAAAGAAAACACAAACAGGAAAATGAATCTATACGACTGATTTAATGTCTAATTTAATTAAGAAAAAATTTTTCCATGAGTTTAGCTACTGCTAGGATATTATGCCTAAGAGATGAAGAGGAAGAGAGAGAGACTGAAAGAGAGGAACCAAAACAAAAGCAAAGGAGAGAGTTTAATGGTTTGATCTCATACATATTTCTAGTCTATACACTTGGAGGTGAAACAGAGAGAGGCAGAAATGGTGCCAGATACTGGCTCGCTTCAGATGCAGAAGTTGGAAATATTATTACTGTTTTTACATCAGCTCCCCAAATCCCCCAGCCAGCATGCTAGTGAGGGGTGGGAGTTGTAGTCCAGAAAGGCAGTATTTTTAAGTAGTCTTCAGATTTACCACTAATCCCTCAATTAGAATAAGTGCCACGCTGCAAACTTATCTCTTCTTCAGCTCAGCTACCTGTTTTTCCTCCTCCACCAACCCACTTTCATTATATGTTCATCATGTATTGTGGTTTCATGTTTTCCAATGTACTGTCTGGGGAAAGTTCCCCTAAAAAGCACCTCATACAACTTTTAAACAATTAATCTAAGGCTGTGGTCACACCTGGGTTTCGATCCTGATCTTCTGAAGGTCCGGCTTTTCCTCTTCGTCCCATCACATGATTTAATATGTGGGACAGGAGTTCCCACGTCCAAAGCTGTTTTTTATTTTATTTTAAAGTGCAGTTCAGCCCCCTTGGCCAGCAGGTGGCGCTAGCATTTAAAAAATGGACCACTTGGCTGGGGGAAATTAATGCTTGTAGGATCCGATAGAGCTTCCTGTTACTCCAGTGGTGCAGAGAAATTTTAAAAAACAGTGCCGATCGGCCCCAGGAACAGCCGGTCTGTGCTATGAAAAAAGAAAGAAAAAGAAACCCAGATCATCTGTGTGGTCCCACGGTGTCTGCCTCCTTAAAAGCTGGATTTTCAAAGCGAGGCAAAAAAATCCCTACCTCCTGAGTAAGTCATAGAAACCTCACTTAAGGGAGCATTACCGGGTTTTCTTTTTTCTTTTTTTTCAAAAAGCCCAGTGGCTGCGGGGACGGCATTTTTAAACACAGTTTATCTAGTAATTTAAACTGCTTTTAAAGGGATGTGGGACCGGGGCCTAAGAGGCATATATCTGAACTGTAAGCAGAACTGCATTTTCAGAGATGCAAGTCAACTCCCCCCCCTTCATTCATGTGCATGAGTGCGTGTGTGCGTGTGTGTCATTACAGATGTGACCGACACTTTGTGACTCCACATCCATGGAGTTTTCTTGGCAGGAATACTGGAGTGACTTGCCAGTTCCTACTCCAGGTGCCTACAGCACATGGTATTCCCTGGTGGTCTCCCACACAAGTACTAACCAGGGCCGACCCTGCTTAGCTTCCAAAATCAGATGAGATCAGATATGCTGAGGCCATCTAGGCAGCTTCATTCTAGTAGGCAGTGTCACACAGCACACCTACCCTTGACACATAAAGTCTTCTTTCTCTGTCCTGGGCTTCATTGAACTTGGGACTTCATGGTTAAACTTCTAGCCCAATTTTTTTGATTCCCACACTCTCCTCTCCCTATCAAAAATGTTCCAGCTTAGTGAACCCTCCTACCTTATCATGGTGAGGTGATTGGAGTGTGTCAGGGAAGTTGACAGCAATGCCATCACAAGTGTAGATTCGGTCCTCGGTGCTGTCAGGAGGCTAGCCTTCCTCTGAATCTAGTACATCTTTCTGTATGACATGTTCTGCAGATAAAATACACTCTTGTCTGACTCCATTGCCAATGGGAAACGATGGTCAGGATTTTACTTACAAACAAAAAGGCCCAGGATGGCCAATACAAAGAAAAAGTGTCCTCAGGTACCTGCATCCTAAGGAATTAAAGGTGTTATATGCTGTGCAAATAACAATGCACAGTAAATGTCCACTCAGGGCGCTTTTACACGATCCCTAAAATCCGAGGCAAAGGGCTTCCAGATCTGGAGCTTAAAAATGTTTTCCCACCAGCTCCGTACTTAAAAAAAAAGTATGACCACGCCCACCTAAGCGCGTCCCAGCGCACTTTTCAAGTACCTGGCCTCCAGGAGGTAAAAAATCTTCTGAAGCGCATTGTAAAGCTGTGAATGCTGGGCTCCGTCACCTTCTGTTTGTTTTTTTATCCCCACCGCCCCTTTAAGAGACAGGAATCACGATGACGGGCGGCTCGGGGCAGCTTCGGCTGGAAGACAGAGGTGAGCCTGCATTTTTCCCCTTTTTTTTCTCCCTCCCCTCACGCAGACAGGAACAATGGAGTGTGGAGGGATGGGAACACAGGAAGAGTACAAGCCCCCACGATCTCTGGTCCGAATTTAAGTTGACACCGGATTTTAGAGGTTGTGTAAAAGCACCCTCAGTTGCTCAGCTGCAACCAGGACAGTTACCAAGCCCAGTTCAAAATCCTGATATTAGTATATAAGGCCCTTAATGACTTCAGCTGCAGAAATTCTGGATGCATATTTTTATGTTTTGCTGTTATTTTTAAGAGAACAGAAAGGAAAACTCCTGCCACAAAAACCTAAGTCTCTAAAATACTTATAACCCTTAAAAACCATTAACCCCCTTAAAACTTTAGAGCTGAATAATGGGCAAACAAATCTTGGAATAGAATTCCATAATTTTGGAAGGAAAAACATCCTTCCCACCCCCCAAACCATTCAAGGCAGCATCGCACAGAGAAGAGCTTTCAAGGGATCTTTCTTTGGTGCAAAAAGAGGTAACAAAAGAAAAATAAATGCAATTTTCTAATATCTTTGCATGTATGCCATGGAAGTTTATTTAAGGGACTCAAAAGAACACCTGTTAGTTTGAAGACATTGATTTTGATCCACAAAAACTCATACTGAAACAAAGTCATCTTTAAAATGTGAGGTATTCTGAGTCTCTCTCCATTTTAATTTTGTGAGCATAAGATGATCCATAGCAGTTCTTGAGTGGTGTAAATCAAAGCCTCTCTCTCTCTCTCTCTCTCTCACTCACACACACACACACACAAGATTCTGCCACCATGCATTATATTTTAACAGATCTGTAAGCTTTTATGTCTTGCGAAACTTACTGAATGCACAAGCAATTATACTGAAGTTACAACTCTTAGAATCTTAAAAATAAGTGGTCAGCTGGCAAAAAATCTGAGTACTCCTAGGAGTACAAATGAAGTGGTAAACATTATCATCAGGTTAAAAAAAATGAAGTTTCCTGAGGCTGTAGTAAGTAAAGCCTGTTACATCTTCTGGCATTAATCATAATAAGTGTTTTATCTCTGGCTGTCATGTTTAGTTTCTGCATGCAATTTACCTCTCAGGCAAGCTGTTCACAGTATCAGCCAAGCTTATCTCAGAACTTATAGTCTTCAAGTGCCTAAATGTATTTCCACCAGAGTTCCCACAGTTAATGCGACAAAAGCCGACATAAGTGCTATTTTAAGACCATGCTGCATCCCTTTACAAAAAGCAGGGTTGCTTATATTCTGACCACTTCTATCAGCTAAGGAAGAAGAAGAAGAAGAAAACTTACAGATTCTCAAACCAAACTATAGTCTCAGTATGATTCTGTAATTCTCTGTGGCCACACATGTGTCATTATGTCTCTCCTTCCATTTTATCTTGACATTAATTGATCTTTAGACATTCCATTATTTTGACCTAGCCTCCAGAGTAACCTCAAAGCATAAGGATTCTTTCCCCAACAACATCACCATTTTTGTTTTGGTTTTTTTAAAAAGTATTTCAAGTCCTTGTCATCAGAAACAGAAGGGACAATGGCATCTGTAAGACCTAGTGTAGTGCAGCAAGGAGACCAACAGACTAGAACCTACAAATCCTAGGTTCAAATCCCTGCTTGGCCATCAAAATGTACTGGTGAGGTACAGTGACAAAACCACCCCCTAAATATCTTAATGACCCTTCTAGAGTTGTCATAGACTAGATGTGTCTTAACATTACATATAATTTATTTTCTTTGTGGTGTGGCTCCAAGGATGCATGCAAATTCACAGAGAGTCCATTTTGTAGTCCATTCTATAGCGGGTGTGGTGGCTCAGCGGGCTAGAGCGCTGAAATGTCGACAGCAAAATCGGCAGCTCGGCAGTTTGAATACCGGGTGCCATGCAGCAGAGTGAGCTCCCGCTGTTAACCCCAGCTCCTGCCAACCTACCAGTCCGAAAACACGCAAAATGCAAGTAGATAAATAGGTGCTGCCATAAAAAAGCAGGAAGGTAAACAGTATTCCATGTGTAGAAATGTGTTCAGCCATGCCGGCCACATGGCCACGGACTTGCACAACACTGGCTCTTTGGCTTGGAAATGGAGATGAGCACTGCCCCTAGATTCGGACACAACTAGCACACATGTGTGGGGAAAACCTTTACCTTTACCTATATCTTGTATAGACTGTAAGATTGCATTCATTTTTATGAAAACATTTGCAGAAGGATGCTAGGGATTTCATTTTTTTAGTTCATGATTTTTAGCAGAAACTCAGTTGAGCAACTTTCAGAGAACAAATTTGGTATGAACAATTGGTATAAGAAATTGCAAGAGATACGGTGGGTTCTTATCTAATAAACCACATCTTATCTAATACACCACATGCTTATCTAATACACACAGACCTCCAATTCTATGGTAAAGTAAACTAATTTCCAAAGGCTATCTTTATGATCAGAAACTTGTTTCATTCACTGTGATGATCCAGAGCCATGCCATTAAGCCACACAGAAGAAGGAGGAAAGGGATGGGAGGAATTATTATAGGCTAATAATAATCGGTATGCACAGATATGCAAATACATTTGAGAAATGCTGGAAGGGGGGAAAAACTACTAAAAGCTAAATGCATGGCAATTCATGTCAACTGGGCTGGTTTAAAGAAAATGGCATACACTAGTGCTACAGCCTCAGATGTAATCTGTGGTATCTCTGGGTAGGTCTCAGAAATATTTTTCAAACATAAGGAGGCTTCGCCAGTTACTTAGCAAGATGGACTCATGTTTAGCTTAGCTTTCAATACTAGAGAAAATTGGCAGTGTTCAGGATGGTAGACTTGTACTGATTTGTTTATATTCCTGTTTCATTTGTCACTGCATAATTGCACCGTGTTCTTCCTCCTTCACTTTTTTTCTGACTCTGGGAAATGTGAATTGGGCCTTGGTACAGAATGCTAGGCTCACGTATTTTCTAAGTCTTGTGTCAGAATATACGGAGGGTCTCCCTTTCCTGTGATGATAATTCAATACTTAAGTGTGTGAGCAGGCCTGTATATTTAGCATCATCCTTCACCACTAGAGATGGGCATGAAACGACCATTTTTTCATTACCGTTCTCCATTATTCGTTCTGTTATGTAACGGTACGAATAACGACTGTTGTGATGGGGCAGGCTGGAACCAAACAGAACCAAGAAAATTTTCTTCGGTTCTGTTCGTTTCCGTTATTGGCGTCACGCCGCTCGCACGATGAAAAATGGAGCAGCGGAGGGTGACGAGAGGGGGCTGGGCCTGTCCAGCCGTCTCCGATTGGTGAATGACAGCCCGCCGGGTTGTCATTCAACAAGCGGAGGGTGGCAAGAGGGGGCTGGGCCTGGCGGAGCCTATTTGCCCCCTCCCCGCTGGAGCCGACATGAGACTTTGCCAGTCTCACGAGAAGAGGCGGGATCCGAGCCCTTATGAGGGCTGGGCTCCGGGATCTCGGTCTCTTTGTCGGCACTCAGCAGGCTTTGGAAGGGAGGATGTTGGAGCTCGGCTGTGCCCAGTGCCATCTTAGCCACATGGCAAAGTTGTGACGGTGCAGCCGCCTCGGAAGCAGGAGCGGAGGGTGTCGTTGGAGCATGGGGAGTGCAGTGGCACCCCCACACACACAGGTTACCTGGGTCTAGGCCCAGGGGAGTGCGGGGCGGTGGTCTGCTGGGGCGGTGGCTCCCGGGGTGGAGTGGTTCCCGGGGAGAAGGGCCCCAGTTAGTGCGGCACTGCGTGGGGCTCCAGGGTAGCGACCCGATGGGGTGGCAGATGGAGCAGCGGATTGGTCCTTGGGGAGGGTGCCCAAGGGAGGGTGGTGCTCGGTGGTGCTCCGGGGGTGGCGGCCTGTTGTGGGTGGTGACCGGAGCAGCGCCCGGCTCCGGGAGGGCTCCCCATGGCCATGGGATTGCTCTCCCAGCAGGCTTGCCACCAGCTCCGGCGGCACCCAGCCCCGGGAGAGCTCCCCGTGTCTGCGGGACAGCTCTCCCAGGAGGCTTGCTCCGGCCCCGGGAGAGCTCCCGCGGCCGCGGGAACACTCTCCCGGCCCACATGCCTCCAGCTCTGGTGGCGCCTGGCCCTCGGAGGGCTCCCTGCAGCCGCAGCTTGCCACACCTGAAAAATAAAGAAACGGAAACGAAGCGGGCCCCAGGGGCCCGCAAAACGGAAACAGAATGAAGCGGGGCCCAGGGCCCAAATAACTAACACGAAATGCCATGTTGGCATTTCGTGCCTATCTCTATTCACCACCATGTAATGGTAGGTAGATGCCTGGATTCAAGCTGCTTTTAGTAGCTTTTGCTTTTATTTGTGACAGCAACAGCATGAGAGATATTCACTGTCATTTTTACTTTCTATTCTGAACCACCTGGAGTGATCTTCACAGCCAGATGAGCAGCATATAAAATAAATAGATAAATAAACAAATTTACCACTTCCTATAAATATTTCATTATCTTGGACTGAGTGTTGGCGGGGCCCTGTTGCTTGTTGGCCTTGTTGTGTATGGTGTCTGAAATGGCCTGTTGGACTCAATAAGTTTCCTTTGTGTTTGTCTGGACAAAGTTGCCAAGTAATACAGAGGCATATATTGAATATTAGCTCAAAATATGCCAAACTATGCAAGGCTTTTATTTTTTACACAATATTCTTAAGACCTTCAGATATTCCATTAAAATCAAATGTCCATCAAAATATTGAAATTCAATTCTTAAAAAAACTTTTATGAATGTTGGCTGTTGTATTTCTGTACCCATGATTCAAAACGTCAGAAAATGGCCCAATATTTCTGCACAATATCATGCCCATGTTGCAAGAAGTAAAAGGCATGTCAATAGAGATGGGAACAAAATGGAAAATTAGTGTTTCATTTTTGTTTCATTTTGTTATGCATTGCATCTTGTGGGGACAGCCTGACCTGTCAAAAAAACTCACCTGGGTGGTGGCAGCTTCCGAATTGTTCTGAACTGTCAAAACCCAGCTGGGAGGCGGGTGACAAGGCACAGCAAGCAGAGATCCATTTGAATTTCCCACTGCTTGCTCCATTCTTCCTTGCAACACATGCCTCCCAGCTGGGATTTTTTGATAGGTCGGGCTGTAGGAAGTGAGGGTTGCCTGCTCCCTGCTCCTGTGCCACCCCCTCCTCCAAGGTAGGCTTTTTGGACAGGGAGGTCTATGGGCAGTGGGTGCCCACAGTTCCCCACTGCCACCCAGCTGGATGGTGGTGGGTAGAACTGAACAGGGAAACAGCTGCCGGATCTCACTGCAGCCCCTTGCCTGAAGTGAGGTCCACTGGCAGTTCCCGGGGTCAATTCCTCCGAACCAAAAATGTCATTTCGTTTTGGTTCTTAAGGACATGGTGTCTGCCATTTTGTTTCATTTTGAAACCTTGTGAAACAATGAAACAGCATGTCATTTTTATATGGTGCCCATCCCTACATGCTAATTGTTACATAGCAAAAGGCAGCCTGAATGTTGACAATACAAACATCCCTGACAATTGCTTCATGTTTGGGTGAAAAGTGGTGAACTAAAAAAAGAAAAGGAGTCAGCTTCAGGGATTTCCCCTTGTGTGATGTCACTTTTTGAATGGTAGTGGTGTTGGGGAACTCCTGTTCAACACTTTAGCTTGGGAGAATTATCAGGTTTCATGATTTCCCACATTATTTCACATATACATGAAAAACTTAAAAGAGTTTGTTCAGAATTTTATGGAATGGTACCACCAGTGTACTGATGACACCCAACTCCTTCTGTTTTTAAAGATCTTCTAGGAGTCCCATTTTTCTGTCTCTCAGGCTCCAGTGTGTACTATGCTTTCTCAACATGCCCTTTAAATACACTCTTTCATTTTGATTCAAACATGACTCAAGTCCTTATCTGGACTTTGTATAGCTATGAGTTTACAATAGAGATGCATATTCTGACAAAAGTATTTGGCCAGCACTTAAGTTCGGTTGTTATAGATTTTTAAGCATCTGTTGCTATATTTTTTCTCATAAATGTAAGACTTTCTTGGATATTTTTGAGGGCATATGCTATTTTAATATAAGGAACTTAAAAATCATGAAAA
Organism: Phrynocephalus forsythii; assembly: GCA_029282475.1. Classification (NCBI taxonomy): domain Eukaryota; kingdom Metazoa; phylum Chordata; class Lepidosauria; order Squamata; family Agamidae; genus Phrynocephalus; species Phrynocephalus forsythii. The sequence goes on along the minus strand of JAPFRF010000007.1, from coordinate 65,698,022 downwards.
TAAATTGACCTAGTTGTAACTGAACTAGTTGATTTGGAACTGCATGAAAGTACTGCAACAAAGGAAAGACTTGTAATCAGATACCCAGATGAGATTGGAAAAACTTTTCATTGGTTGTCTGATTTCATTCTTGGATTAACCCTTAACTGGGATTATGAAAACACAGGCTTCTATTTTTTGCCTGGGATGACTATTTATCCCTATGGGACTCCTGGGAGAATCAGCGATTTTAGGTAACGCTTAGAAATTTGGAAAATTTGAGGTTTCTGGGGGCAGAGATATTAAATTCCAGAGAAGGTGGTGGTACTTAATTGAATGAATGTCTTTGGTGAGCTTTACAATAGAGGGGAAGCTGTAAATTAACCCTATAACTGGTAAAGAATGCCAAAGACACTCATTCAATTAAGTACCCCTGTGATCTTGTGGTTCAGATCTTGTGGTTTCAGTCTCTCAAAAATGAGGCAAAGTGAGGCAAAAAAAGGAGAAGTTTTCAGCGCTGATTTTATTAAGCAAAAGCAAGGCAAAAACACAAAACCATTTGAATGGGGTCCCCCTCTACTATCGAGTGAGGACCCCGAACACCACTTTTCAAGGGTTTTTATACATTTTCAGACCCTTCCTTGGTCACTATCTGACAACCACACCCTCAGGACCACCCACAAACTGTCCATCACTTACTGAGTCCACCTGTACACCTGCAGACTCTTAGTCTAAACTTACTTCCTCTTTTCTATCATTTCACTCTGTGCTTTCTTCACACACAGCTGCTTGTCTTACCACATACATTTCCATTCTTCTTCTGTCGGACTCATCAACAGGAAAACCACACTAGCTTCCTCAGCACGGCACACTTTATTTTGCTGTTTTCCTTACTAATCACAGCTGAGAATTGTATTTATGCTTGCTATTGATTACATATTGTATCCATAAGGTTATTAGCAGGCATGATTATATATTTTCATTTCTCACAGTCCCCCCTCTGACCCTTTTCAGAAGGGTCACATTTTATCATATTGCATTTCCAATATATTTTTGTTCAAAGCATATAAAGGCATATAAAGGCTAAGCATAATCTGCCAAGATGATTTAAGATCCTTCTTGGCGGCTGCAATACTTATGAGTCGCCTAAGCGTTATACTGCAAACTATTCCCTGCCAGGTCAACACTTCTCTATTTTCTTATACCATTCTGGGTGGTAGTTTCTTCTTCCCCACATAAGTGCTCACACTATTGGTCCTACTGATTGTCCCTGATACATTTTGGAGAAATGAAGGTAGGCTTGTACCATGGCTGGCTTGGGACCCTCCATACATTGACACATCTCCATATACACTTTCTTCATTTGACATTCCACTATGCCTGCTGTTGTGAACCTCCATCCATAACTGTGATACTGCTGTGGGCTTAGGCACTGATGTATTGCAAATTTTACCAATGACCAGTTTAATGCACATCCACAATATTCCAATAAGTAACACAATAATAATGATTGCAATCAGGACACTGACTATCCATCCTCCTATTCCAGTGGACAAATTAGAAAACAATTGATCAAAATAAGTGCCCATAACTGATGTTGTGTCTAGTCTGTATTGAGCAACTGCCTTCTGAATGTGTTTGATGTTATGGGCCAATGGCACTGTTCCATCAGGAATATAAACACAGCACTGTCTCCCAAACATTCTGCACACGCCATTTGTGTTAGCCAGAATTGAATCTAACGCGACCCTGTTTTGTATGACCACCTCTTGCATGGCAGAAAGTTCTGTGTTTATAATTTGTAAGGAATCTGTGGTAAAGTTGACAAATGAATCTACTAGTTTGGCGAATGCCCTGCATTGATACCATAACATGTATATACCTGCTTGAGGGAACACAAGACCCCAAAATTCATTCCAGTTACTCTGCAACACAGTTGACCGTTTATGTCTGTGACTTAAATCTGCAGGGTGCTTGACAGGCTTTATTCCTGGAACTATCACTCCCACATAACAAGTACCTTCCCATCTTGGGGGCGATGTGGAATAGGCTTTATTACCACAAATGAAATAATCTCCATCCCCTAGGGACACTCCATTATGCCATTTTCAAAACTCGTCCAATATTTTGTGCATCCAGGATTTAGTATTGTTCCCCACTATAACCGGGTGATGACAATGAATAAAGGAACATTCCTTTCTTTTTCCTTCCCCTGTTTTCCCAACCAGAGGAGTGTAACAGAGAGATAATTGTAGAGCCTGTGTTAATTTGTAGCCATGTGTTGCCGTATTAGGCTCATGGGGTGTGATGTGGAACGAACCATCCTGGTAAAATGCAGGTTTGAGCAGGGTCCCTGTATAGTAGCATGGAAATCCAGGATAGGGGTTAAAGTCATGGCAGATCTGAACATTTGGCCTAGCCTTACATTGCTTCCACATGTCTGTTACCCCCTGAATACAGCAGGTGCACTGTCATACTTCCAAGATTGTATGTTGTATAATGTTTCCAAATCTTTCACCCACCTGTCATCCTTAGACTTCCCTGATATCTCCCCTGCAGACTCATGAATTCTCACAGACTCCGGTGTTGTTGAAGGTGTTGTTAAACCCTTAGGACACTGACAATAGATACCTTTAGCTGGAAGCTGTGGTGAAAACCCCGACCAATCAGTTTGTCTGATGACAGAAATCTGCATTACAATTGTATGATTGCACAAGCTATTGCCAACAGGGCATGGCTGTAAATGAATCAAATCTGCATTTAAGTTGCTATGATTATATTGGACACTAAAACAATACAAACCCTCAACAGCTGAATTCAACAAGAGTGGTGGAGCATGTTTTGCCTTCAGTAACTTTTCATTCAAAAGAAATGGGTTGGTAGGAGCTGTTGACTTAAACTTCATGGACTTCATTCAGTTGCCAAAATGTGCTTCATATGAATATGTGTTGGTCATTGTATGTATGTTTTCCTGTTGGGTTGAGGCTTACCCCTGTGCTCATGCAGATTCCATCACTGTGGCCAAGAAACTCCTTAAGGAGTACCTGCCGAGATTTGGTATACCCCTCAAAATTTCCTCAGACAGAGGGGGCGGGTTCTGTAATCAGGTGATTGCAGCCATTTGCAAGGCCTTATTGATTACCCAAACTCTTCATTGTGCTTATCACCCACAGAGTGCGGGAAAGTGTGAAAGATACAATGCTACTTTAAAGAATAAAATTTGCAAAATTTGTGAGGAAACCAGCCTAAAATGGCCTGATGCTCTAAATATTGCCCTTATGTCCATGCGATCCACACCCCACAAGAAGTATGGTCTCTCTGCCCACGAGATTTTAATGGGTCACCCTATGAGATTGCCAGCATCTGCTCCTGTGCCTATCCATTCTTCTGATTTAGCAATGCTAGATGATACTATGATTGATTACTGTCACGCCCTTATTTCTTGTGTTCGAGAATTTCACTCTCAGGTCAAGGCAGCTTTGCCAAGAGACACTGATAAACCATGCCATTCCCTGATGACCGGTGACTGGGTGTATGTTAAAGTCTTCCAGTGAAAGAATTGCTTGGAGCCCCACTGGAAAAGCCCATTCCAAGTTCTGCTGACTACCAATACAGCTGTGAAATGTGCTGGCCGACCTACGTGGGTTCACACATCCCATTGCAAAAAGGTCCCGGCTCCTACATCCAAACAAGATCCCACGGTGGTGCCAACTTCTGTGCCCAATCCAGTTTCAAAACAAAGAGAAAATCTACCACAGCTGACTGTCCCAGTGATTGTATTCCTCAGAACTCCGGTGCTTGCGACTCTCCAGGTGTCTCAATGACTCCTAAAGACCAACTTCAGCAAGAGTCTGCTCAACCTGTTCCTGCAGTGTCTCCAGTGGCCCAGCAACAGAGATATAATCTGTGCCCTCGAAACAAGGAGAAGCTGGTCAGGCATCCCTGACTGTTTTCTTCATGGGTTCCAGCCTGTGAAGACAACGGTATCATGCCGCCTCCTGCATTCTTCAAACAAGAGGTCTTTTTCCACTCCACCTCCACATCATCTGGGAGTGGATTTGCGGGCTTCAGAAAAGGGTTTTCTTGTTGTTGTTGTTTCAGGTTCATCCATCGTCAAGGTGAACTGAAAATGCCCCTTGAAACCTTGAGGAAGGTACCCCTGCTACTTTGGAGCCCAAGGTAAGTAAATTTTATTTTTTAAAATAATTTTCAAGTGCATATTCTGAAAAATATATGCACTCAAAGTTTACTTACTTTGGGCTCCAAAATAGCAGGGGTACCTTCCTCAAGCAATTTTAGGTAACCCCCTGAAATCTGAAAAGATTTGGGTATCAGGGACTGAGTAATTAAGGTCCAAAGGGAGTGCCCCAGGAAAAAATCTTTCTAATTGGAATCAATGGGAAGCCGTAGCAATGCTTTCACTCACCCAATCACCATCCAATTCCAATTAGAAAGAAGTTTTCCTAGGGAAACCCCTTTTGGACCTTAATTACTCAGTCCCCTGACCCCCAAATCTTTCCATATTTTGGTGGCTGCCTAAACTTGCTTGCTCCTAAAGGACCAAGGGGCATACTGTTTCATTTCATTTCATTTCATTTCATTTTGTAATGAAACTATTTTAAAACTTATTTTGTAACAAAACAAAATAAAATGCAGGGGGGGACAAAGGGAAATGAAACGAAACACTATTTTTCTGCTTTGTGCCCATCCCTAATTTGTACTAGATATGGAAGGGAAGCAAGAGGAGGGATTTCAGAAAAGCACTGCATGACTTGAGATATGGGAAAGGAAAACAGTTTTTATTACCAGGAGCAGAAGGGGGAAAGGTCCATTGGATGAAGAATGTTCAGAGTATATTGAAATATTTAACACATAATTCTACTACAAAATCAAAATGAGAGCAAACTTCTTTTCAGCTGTTTTGGTTTCCCCTGCTCCACATTGGAAAAACATCTAAAATGTGTTCAGCTGATGGTGTACCCTGAAAGGCATCCTAAATATGTAATTTGTTCCCCCCAGATCTGGCTTACTTGAAATTACAAGTGATATTAATATCCAGTGTATATTGCTTTAATTAGCCAAAAGCCATGAGCCAACATCATCAACATGACTGGAAAAGGACACTCCGGAGCTTGACCTGTAGATTCCTGCAGCTGTCAGATTTCCTCCAGTGAGTAGCTGAAGTATCAGATTATCTGCTGGAGCAAATTGATGGAAGAAGACAGAAGAGCTGAGAACCCAAATGTCATAATCAGCAGAACTAAGTATTGGGCATTTGTAGCTTTTCCATTAGAATCAAGTTGCTATTTTGGAAAGCACACGTTGTGACAAGGCAAGTCTTATCTTAGCGGGCATGCAATTATAGGATTATTAGAAGAGATGTGCTGGACATTTGGAAATAAATATCACATGAAGAACTTCAAAGGGTTTATATCTCCTAGGATTTAAAGCAATGGAACTTCACTTGTATATTGTCCAAGAACACTGGATATTTGACAGTTCTTCCATAAAAAGAAGATGAGCGTGGTTAACATAATTTCCCTTGCCGGGCCAGGTTGAAAGAATGAGGCGACACACGTTCCGCTTGGATTAAATAAGGGCCACAACTTTATTAACTACAGTAACGGATTTTAAATTACTTATCAATGAGCAATAACTTTAGGAGGGCCTGAGCCGTAGCGCATCATCAAAATGGTAACAACAAATTGATTAGGTCCCGCTACTCCACCAATTTCCTGCGGCCCGTTGAACTGCCGCAGTGAGGATGCCGATGAGATCTTTTGGCATCAACGCTTGATTAAAGGTTGGCAGCCCTCCTAGGGTTTTGGGTTATTATTATTATTTGCTCCCTAACTAAATCCTATTGGGTAATTAATGGAAGGCTGCCGAAGATGTGAAGATGTAATTAGATTCGGGACCTAAATGGTTAACTTTTTATGCGCTACCCACCAGTTGTGACCAGGGTTGTTGCCTACAACACCCACCGCCAATATGTGAATGGTGGGATGGGCGAAAAAACACCACCGCTCAAGGCCAATCGGAGAAATGGTCAAAAATTCCCATCCGGCCCCGAAGCGACCAGCAAAGCATCACCAGCACATAATAAACCGTGGCGGGAGGGCAGGGAAACCGGCAATTGAGGAGGCAGGCTGAGGGGAGCGCGCCGAGGACTTATAAAGGGGCGCGCTCCCCTGGCGTAGGCTACGCCAATAGCGGAGCCAATAGCCGCCTCCCCCAACCGGCCGGCAAAGGTGCCCCTGCTCGGCACGAGGCCGGGCGGAGCATCCATTGCCGGGCCAGGTTGAAAGAATGAGGCGACACACGTTCCGCTTGGATTAAATAAGGGCCACAACTTTATTAACTACAGTAACGGATTTTAAATTACTTATCAATGAGCAATAACTTTAGGAGGGCCTGAGCCGTAGCGCATCATCAAAATGGTAACAACAAATTGATTATTACTCCACCAATTTCCTGCGGCCCGTTGAACTGCCGCAGTGAGGATGCCGATGAGATCTTTTGGCATCAACGCTTGATTAAAGGTTGGCAGCCCTCCTAGGGTTTTGGGTTATTATTATTATTTGCTCCCTAACTAAATCCTATTGGGTAATTAATGGAAGGCTGCCGAAGATGTGAAGATGTAATTAGATTCGGGACCTAAATGGTTAACTTTTTATGCGCTACCCGCCACCAAAGAGGCGCACTGCGGCTCTTTACCCCACAGCCGAACAATTCGGCCCTCAGGCCCTCCTTAAGGTTCCAACTAAGGATCCAGGCCCTTGTCCAATAAATGACCACCATCCGGACGAATTAAGGTGGTTTCCCAAGCAGGGATGTTGGAGAGCCAAAGAAAAGCTCCCACTTCGGCCTGCACAACGCGGGCAACTAACGCAATGGGTAAGGTTAATCAGGTCCACTCTCTGAAGTAATTTATTGCAGCCAGTTATGCATGCAGTGAGGATGCCAGAGTGTTTTGGGCATCCCCCTATTCCCAATTTCTAGGCGGTCCATAAGGTTCATCAGGTCCACTCTTAAAGTAATTCATTGCAGCCAGTTATGCGTGCAATGAGGAAGCCGGGGTTTTGGGCATCCCCCTATTCCCAATTTCTAGGCAGCACATAAGGTTCATCAGGTCCACTCTCTAAAGTAATTTATTGCAGCCAGTCGTGCGTGCAATGAGGATACCGGAGTGTTTTGGGCATCCCCATTCCCAATTTTTTAGGCAGTCCACTTGATCACCTTGGGGTTATTATTACTGAGGACTGCCGAGGACCTTGATCATTTTAGAGAGATCTGCATGGTGTTTAATAGTGGTAGCACGAACCCCCGTTCAACCGGGGAATGATCACAGACGAAACAACACGAACCACTGTGCGAGTACGCTGAAATGCTCTCAGATCCACAAAGATCTTGAGAATGACGGACTTGCCCGCCATGCGAGCCACCAATGGGCGAGTCCGATGTAACGCTCTCAGATCCACTAGGATCTTGAGAATGAGGGACTTGCCCGACTCACGAGTCAAGTCAATTCCTCCCAAAATGGGTAACCACGATGCTCGGCAAGGTGGCAGGAGTCACTGAGAGCCATAGTGAGAAAGCCGTGTCAAGGCATCCCCGTCTTGCCCTTCCTCAGGAAACTGGCCCATTGGCCAAGGCCGAAAGCGCGGCCACATCACAGGCCGAAAGCATGGCCACGTCCCAGGCCCAAAGCGCGGCCACGTCCCAGGCCGAGATTGTGGCCACCTCCAAGGTCGAAAGCACGGCCACCTCCAAGGCCCAAAGCGCGGCCACCTCCAAGGCCGAAAGCGCAGCTGTCTCCAAGGCCGAAAGCGCGGCCGCCTCCAAGGCCGAAAGCGCGGCCACGTCCGGACAGGGTAGCAACTCCAAGGCCCAGTAAACAAAAACTGAGGCCGTAAAGCAACACTCGAACCCGGCTACCGGGGGGTAAAATCTGTAACGAGAAAGAAAAGAACAACTGGCCCGGCTTTACCGGTCCGTTAGTAAACGTACAGAAGGTTTAAAGTCTCCAGATCTCCATCACCCAATTCGGTGGTTGCCAACCCGATCGGTGCCAAAGGCAGCTGCTGTGTGATCAGCGCCTATCAGGAGTGAATAATGCCCAAAATGCCGGCCCAACATGCCAGCAACCTGCCGTGCCCTCAGTGAAATTACCCAATATTGGCAACCTGTCAAAGGCGACCCCTCTTAGCACAGAATTAGGTACCCCCGATAAATAGAAGCGAGCAGGGCAGACCGATATAACGCTAGGCCCGGGCAAATTTGGAGCACAGAACACCTACAAAGGTGTGTCGTGCCAGCCTAACCTCGCTGGTCGATCTTCAATCTACAAATATGCTGAAAGACCAGATCCTGCTCGCGGACCATACCTGACCAACGTAATGCATAAGCAAGGTGTCGGTGTTCTGGGTTGTGCTGGCAGCTCGCTAACGTGTAAGGCAGCAAAAGGTGAATACCCAAGTGGCAACTTGAAACAAGGCAACCTCATAACTGGAGGAACGAACTCGAGGCTATGCATTAGCCAGCCTACATAACCACGTGAATGCACAGCCCAGGCTGAAAACCAGGGCCGGAAGTGATGAGTCTTCAGCTGCAGGCGGGAACGTGACTACTTTGGAAGACACAGCAACTGGTGGGGGGTGGCTGAGCGGAGCATGCAACGACGCAGCTAGTTCAGTAGTCACAGATGGTGTACCTGCAGAAATGATACTGGCAGATCCTGCTAAAACGGACTCAAGAAAAGGATTGCATGTCACCATTAGCCATAATTGGTTTACGCTCCGCCCCTGAGCCTTGGCCTTGCTCGGAGAAAGCCTGCTCCCATAAGAAACGGCCGTACCCTGCCTCTCAACGTGATCGCGCTCCAAACGAGGACGCTTCTACCAAGCTGCCCAAAGACTAGGTGACTCGTCACCTGATGAAGAGGATGGAGAAGTAAGGGGGGCAGCACACTAGGCCTTTTATTGGCAGGGGCTTTACCCTTCCCCCTCCCATAAGCCCCCCCCCTTCTTAATTGGCATAGCCGGATATAGGGGCAAACAGGTGAAAAGTAACTCATTGGCGTGGGCGTGGCACAAACCTGAACACGGATTCAAGGAGAATGGTAAGGGTAGGCCCGGTATGTAACAGCCAACCCAAATTGTGATGTGTAACAGCCCCCACGATTCGTGGCGCCTGAGTTCATGACAGAGGACCTTGAATGGATTCCGTTGCCTGAAACGCCCCTCTCGGCCAAAGAATTAAATCAAATACAGGTTAAAAAGGGGGAGGTCTTAGGACTAATCAGTAAATTGAAGATTAACAAGCATAAATGAGCTGGAAACGAGGCTAAACAGTGAGGAGGGGACAAGTTTGCAGGTCACACAAAACTGCTCTATGCAGTGGGAACCCGAGAAGATTGTGAGGAGCTCCAGGATGTCTCCAACCTGTGGGAATAGGCTGAGAAGTGGCAAATGTGTGGTAATGCAACCAAATGAAAGGATTAACGAAAAAGTGGAGGGGTTGAAAACAAAACAATCAGCATTATAATGCCAAGATACAAAACTATAATAAGGCCCCACCCGAGGTATTGGGACCGATTCTGGTCACCGCATCTCAAGAAAACATAAAAACGTGTGGGCCCCTTTTGCCTGGAAAAAAGGGGGGGCGCCAGGGGAGGAATAAGAGTAAGACATACAGCATCATGCAGGGTATGGGTAAAGTGTCTAGAGGGAAGCTCATCTCTCCCTCCCCCATACCAGAACCAGGGGTTAAACTCAAATTGAGGGCTGGGAGAGTGAGAGCTGACAACAGAAAATATTCATGTATTTGTTTATATATTTGGTTATTTTAACCAACGCGTTGTAAGTCTCTGAAACTCCCTGGCACAGGGAGTGATGGTCGCATCCATCCTGGATGCCTCCAAAAGGGGGCACTGTACAGATTCAAGGGGAAACAGTCCAGCACCGGTAACAAACAATGATGGAGGAACCCAGGTAATACAAGGGCCAGCCACAGAGGACTGGTATCAGGAGACCAACATCCAGCATCCAGGCCTCCCAAACACATTGGTGGGGCCTAGATGGCAGGGCAGAACATAAGGGGCGAACAGGCGGTGTGAGTCAGCCGCGTGGGTGTGGCACAGATCTGAGATGGATTCCAAGAGGATCAAAAAGACGGCCCTAGTATGTAGCTGCCGGAACAAATCGTGGCCCGGGTATAACAACGAGGAGGAAAGAGGATGGATGGAGATTACACCCACCCCCCAAAACACACTAAATGATGAAGTGTACAAAATGGCCGACCGGGTGGATAGGCAGGCCACCCTTGAAGTTGAAAAATTACCCCGAGTAACTTCAGATGCACGATACAAACACGCTAGGCTCCACTAATAAGTAAACAACAGGACAGAGGGGTATGGGGGCCACTCGGAATACCAGCCGAGCAGATGGATGTAGATCACTGCCTAAGGGATGGGCCCATGAGGCATGGCCAAAATGGCCACCGAGTACCAAACCAAATTGGGATCCTTGAGCCACCCCTGATAGAAGGGTGTAATATCCCCTGAACAAAGCTAAAAGACTAAAGCACAGGATAACTGGATGTAGGTAGAGCCGCCTAGGGCGCCCAGCCAAACGGATGGGAGTGGATATAAGAGATAAGAGTAGGCCCAGAAAGTACAAACAAAATGGCCACCAAACCCACAGGCACAGGATACGAACCATGGTGGGGGTATGTAATTTCCAGGCTTAAAAGCCAGGGTACTTCAAGGGCCAGAGGCAGGGGAGTGGTATCAGGAGACAGATATCTAGTCTTGTGCACTCCCAAACGCATCTGGTGGGGCCACTGTGAGATACAGGAAGCCGGACTAGATGGGCCCTTGGCCTGATCCGGCATGGCTCTTCTTATGTTCTTATGTTCCTTCATGCTTGCTGTGTATGTGTTCTATGAGCATGTATGTATGTGCTGCTTTTAGAAACAGTAGATCAACTCAGACTGCCACAGAGACTTCATGTGTAAAGCTCTAACTTCAGGGTAGTCCCTGGCCATAACGCAGAGAGCACTAAACTCAGAGCAAGGCTGCCTGTAAAGGGCCCACCAGCAGCGGAACTAGCAGGGGTTCAAAGAGTAGACTCGCTGCTCCTGCAGCGTGCCGCCAGCCGGCTGGGAAAAGCCTGCCCTCAGGAACAATGTGCCTCGCATCAAAAGCCCAAGGGGCAGCAGCTCCCGGCAATCGGAAAGTGCAGAGCCGGAAGGGACTCTGGATCATGGAGTCCAACTCCTGCCCAAGAGACCTAGAGGGAAATCAAACTGGGAACCTCAGGCTTCCCAGGCTGGTGCCAGCACGGAACTTAACCGGGGCACCAGCCACTCCGGAAGGCTGCAAAGCAGCCCGTGCGAGATCGCTGGCTAAAAGGAGCTGAGACAGCTCTGTAGCCGCTCTCGCTCCCCCCTCCCCGTAAACGAAGCTCAGCTGCTTGTCCGAACTACCGACAAACAGCTGGGTAAGAGGGGGATGCAGATCGCTCCTGCTCGCTGCTCCCAGGGCGCCCCGGGATCGCACAGGCTCAACAGAGCCTGGCCAGCCGACCTACCAGCCTCCCGGACCCCTCCTGAAAAGGTCTCACCCATCACCGAGGCTCCGGGAGGCACGGTCCGTCCAGAAGACTTCTCCCGACAATCAGCTGATTGTCGGGAGTCTATAGCAAGCAGCAGCTTGCACAGCAAAGCCGGAGCGACGGCGCCTCAGACAGGCGCTCCAAGAAAGGGTGCGCTCACTCCAACGAAGAAACCGGCAATTGAGGAGGCAGGCTGAGGGGAGCGCGCCGAGGACTTATAAAGGGGCGCGCTCCCCTGGCGTAGGCTACGCCAATAGCGGAGCCAATAGCCGCCTCCCCCAACCGGCCGGCAAAGGTGCCCCTGCTCGGCACGAGGCCGGGCGGAGCATCCATTGTACTGGGGCAGCAGAGCTTGTTGACATCATCTTGTTCAAGATGTTTCTTATCTTGAGATGTTAGTAAATTGTGAGGATGCAAAAGTGTTATCCAAGTGTCTTGAATTATTCAATATATCTCCACTTTGGGACACTACAGGAATGTGCCATGTTTGGGGTAGGGATAAGAAAAGAATTTATATACTCAAGGTCTTTCTACCCCAGTGGTTTGTGTTCTGTATCATCTACAATATATTAGATGGATGATTATGACTAGGTTTCAATTAATGTCATGGCTAGGCACAAGTGCCCTTCTATGTGTACAGTCTCCCCCATTCCCGTACTTCTTTTACATTTTCTCTATTTTCAGCTGCCACTTACCTGATAGCAGAAATGATATTATATGCAGAGATTCCTTTGGGAACTTTTTGAATCCAAAATAGTTTTTCCCCATATACTAAGATCATTAAATTGAAGCAATGGGCTATGCACAACTAAGGCCACTTGTTAACATTAATGCCTATGTTTGTTATTAGCTTTTTGGTGGTTTCTTATACTTTTCATTGCTGAAGTGAGTTTAAGTGCCATACTTGATTGAAAGGGCACAGGCTGAAGTAAATGGGGTCTAACAAAACATTCCAAAATGATTAGTGAGACTGATGGATAGCATCTATTGTTTATTCTGCCTTGAGGTTTAAGTAGACTCACAGTCAGGTTGCTAATAACTGCACAGAGTAGACAAATGACGTTTTCAAAATGGCAAAGAAAGCAAAAAAGTGTTAAGTCTTGTTTTTTTACAGATTTAGTCATAGAACTAATATTCAAATGTGATTTTTAGAAAATCAAGAACCAGAAATTAATAATATATTTGGAATAAGTGATTCTATTCCTGCCCAGTATCAAAAGACTGCATGGGATATCAAATCATAACAATAGGACTCTGATATAAAACAGGAAAAAAATTAATGAACATAAGCAAATGTAATATTGTTATAAAATTACTTTCAGATTTAATGAATAAATACAAAATTATTGTACATGTGAAATTTTAATTTGTACTCTTTCAAATCTTTATGATTGGGGGGGAAAAGGATTATACTCCTTTGCATTAAATTCCTTTTTTTCTATAATTATTGTTACCGTCAACTTGGAAATGTTACTTTTTAGGGCTTCAGTTCCCAGATTTCATACATCCCCCAAAGCAAATGGCATTATTTTTTGGATGCAAGTTGCCCTGAATTAAGAAACTACCACATTACCAGTTGCATGCCAAGTGATTCAACTTGGTATGCACCTGATTATTTCTTTTTGCTAAGGGCAATTTGCCTAAATTTGCCATTTGTGCTATGCCAAAATAATAACATACAGAGAATGTGAGCCAATAATTAATTATTATTATAATTAATTACCATTAATTATAATAACCAACACTTGAATATAATGAACTATAAGTAACATAGTCACCTGGAATGAGTTATCTCTTTATGTGTGTGTGTGTTGTGTCGTTACAGTCGTGATGGACTCTTCGTGACTCCATGTCCATGGAGTTTTCTTGGCAGGAATATTGGAGTGGTTTGCCAGTTCCTATTCCAGGTGCCTACAGCCCCTGGTATTCCCTGGTGGTCCCCCATCCCAGTACTAACCAGGGCCGACCCTGCTTAGCTTCCAAAATCAGGCAAGATTGGATGTACTTAGGGCATCTAGGCAGCTTATCTCTTTATAGATATATATAAAAAAGCAACCCTCTGTGAACTTTAGTTAGACCATTGATGAAATTTATTTTACAATGTTCTCTGTAACCATTTAGTCTTTATTTGTGTACTTCTTTGTTTTAATGCCATTAAAGGTTTATGGATTGAAATGGAATGGAGTTATCTTCTGGGTAGCTAGCATGTAATGTAGTTGCATTTTAAAAGGAATGCAGTATAAATATTGAGAACAAACTTAATGGGAGTGTAATGATTAGGATTATTTATCATTTTCCCTAGTCATTTTGAAAGGACAAGATAATTTGAGTGACATTTTTCATATTATATGCCATGGTACTTGAAAGCAACATACAATTTAACAAGTGGTTTACCAAGTTATATGTTGAACAATGCAAGAGGCAATGGTAGATATTTTCAAAGCAGAGTGAGAAGTATTTGGGCAGGGGAATAATTTTTGAATACCAATTTAACTTTCCAAGCTGTAGCATAGCACTTTCAACTACCACTCAAGAAAACTTTGTTCCTGCTTTTAAAAAGACCTTTAGAGCAAGGAATTAAAATATTATAAGTGTGACTAGTGGCAATATTGGCACCAAAAGGGAGATTCTCTATGCATGGAAAGAGATTTCTCTTGGGTAGTGTCAGTTGACGTTTTTGCCAGTCAACAGGTGCTTGGCATGTAGAGGTGAGCATTACTAGGTGCCTGTTTTGTTTTCATTTTGTTTTGGAATTTTTTTAGAGTGTTTCTATGTTTTAATGGCACCTGGACTGAACAGTCACAGATGGCTTTCATGATCCTGTCAGTGGAAGGCAAAAATGGCTTCTAAACAATGCAATGCTATTTCATACCTACTCTGTAACATGCAGCACAAGTTTAAAACTCATAGTACACTTCTCAGCCTCCTTTGAAATCTTAAACTGCATTACGATCAAATAGCTGACAGACTGTTTCATCCCATATGAAATCGTGTCCATCTCAGATGTCTTAGGGACCAGGGTGGTGGGGGGCGGGGAAGGCCACTCACTTAGGGTATCCTGAAGGGGAATAAAGCAATTCATATCTTTAAAACATACTGAGATCCTGTTATTCAGAGGATATAGGCACACTAGTGCCATGCAGAGGATTTGGCATGGCATGGCTTTTACCATAGCATATTTCTTCAAGGAATGCACCCATCTCAGTCGGAATCTTCTACTTGTTAGGTTAAAAATGCTGAAATGGTCTTTCAGCCCAATGTTATATTTTTCAAGCAAAATGCAAATGCTTCTCTCCCCCATGCAAGTGGGGGGGATCACCATGAATGGATGGGAAGTGATACATATGAATCCCGAAGTGATACATATGGTTGCCAGATCATCAGCATTTCCTTCCCCGAGATGTCAGAGCCAGAATCTAAGACCAAGAGGAGCAACTCTATAAAGTGACAGGAGTGGGCCCTTGTGTTGTCCCAAAATTGGGACAGGCAAGTGTTGGAAAGGAAGCAAACACTACACACACACTTTCACACCAAGGTAAGGAGCCCTGGTGCTAGCTGGAAATAAGTAGAGATGGATGCCCAGGCTTTAAAGGCCCCTTTTCACACACACACACACACACACACACACACACACACACACACACACACACACACACACACACACACACACACACACACACACACACACACACACACACACACTTACTTCCTCCTCTTCCAGTGTTTCCCATTATGTGCTTTGTTTCCCGGCCTGGACATCCAGAAAGCAAAGTAGTCCCTGGAGGCTTCAGACTTGGCATCATTGCAGGGAAACAGAATTGTTTTGCTAATAATTTAAAAACTGGGCAGTTTACTAATGTCTGAAATGAGAACTTGTAAGATTTGGTATAAAGTGAGCAGAGATTAAGCTGAATTCTCTACAGACGGAGGCTTGTTTTTCCCCTCCCCCACTGCCACTCCACTCGTAGACAAATGCCTTTGTTGTCAGACAGGCTTCGGCCAACTTCCTATACAGAGGAGGAATGACTCCTGTGGATGTCTAGGCCAAACATTCTGTGTCAGCCTTCCAAATAATAGAAGATGTGTTCCAGGACTGGAAGCAAGGCCCACATTTATTTCTTTACTGCAGCCTTTTGCATTCCTTTTTTAAAAAAATATATATAGCTGTATTGATAGGAGTTGTACAAAATAAAATGGTGAACTACAAGGGGATGGAGCAACCCTGATCCAAGCAAACAAAGACATCTTAGCCTCTAGAGCCATGCTGTGCTGTAGAATTCACACACAGAACTGGAACCTATAAGGTACATACTTTATAGCACCTCAAGAGTTATAAACCAAACTTAAGATAACAAGGAGGGACACTGGCTAAGGGAAAATGTATCCATAAAAGTTTACTGCTTTTTCCCTTTGGTTGATTATTTATTTATTTATTTATTTATTTATTTATTTATTTATTATTATTATTATTATTATTATTAT
Source organism: Phrynocephalus forsythii (assembly GCA_029282475.1). NCBI lineage: Eukaryota > Metazoa > Chordata > Lepidosauria > Squamata > Agamidae > Phrynocephalus > Phrynocephalus forsythii. The sequence goes on along the minus strand of JAPFRF010000007.1, from coordinate 65,681,946 downwards.
TATTATTATTATTATTATTATTATTATTATTATTATTATTATTATTATTAATTTCCTAGGTGACATGTTGCACTCATGTCATTTGCAAGGACCTCAATGCTGAGATGCAAAGGTAATGCCATCTAGTTGCTGATAAATCAGAAAGTCTTATAAATATTCAGTGAATATGGCATCCAATGAGTGCTGCAATACCCAATAAAACATGAAGGGCCTATTTGCAATTTTGTTTGAGTTTATTTTGCACAGAGACATGTCATTTCACAGTGTGCCTTCTGGCTCTGGGTCTTTGGATGGAACACAACCTTTTGTGAATTCAGTGCAATGTAAATACACCACTCACAAGTGGAGGAGATGCCTATTCCTGATAGATGTTGGATACACACTGATACAGTCATGGACAATTTTTGTTTTTGTTTTGTTTTGTTTCTTGGATTTTTGCCTTGAATTCCTGCACAGACTAACAAAGCTACCTCTTCCAAAACATCAGTTATACATGATTTGTCAAATCCATAGGAGGCCATCAAAGGGGTGGCAAAGGGGTTGGGATGATGAGTATTGGAGTCCAGAAATGACTTGTCCAAGCTATGCTTTCAATACATTTCTTCTGAACGGACACAGCAGCGTGTGTCTCCCAGTGCCCACAAAATGTGGTTATGTTACATTTCTCGTACATTTAAATGTGTGGCCCCATTTGACTGAGGTGACAGCAAGGAACAAAATCACTTTAATACCTTCATCCTATCATCCCTCACTTCCTCTTCTGCCCTATATGAACTGAATTCAGGTTGTTTACATTTCACACCATCTACAAAGACCTGTGCTGTGAAGAGCTGATAAGTTGCATGATCAATAGCAGGGCAGAGAGCACCTCTGAGCAGCTTTTCCAGGAAGGAAAAATAATCAAAAAATAACCCAGCATTGTTAAGACTGAGTGGAAATACACTGAAACAGCTCCGCGCTTCAGATTTTAAAAAGCTTTTGAGGTAGGTTGTTAAGCTTCCCAGAGCTGAACTTCTCAAACGCCCTTCAACTAAAATTGCAGCCAGCAACAATAATTATTTTAGCATTGCTTGAGATGTATGGTTTCATTGCCTCATCACGCTTAGCTCTCCTACAGCTCTTCTGTAAATATACGGCTCATTGGTGAGCTACTGCACAACAGTAAGCAGAGAAGAAAAGAGGGTTAGCTTTAAACTGAGGCATTTCCTAGGTAACCACAGCATGTGGTTATTTCAAAATTAATTTGTTTTGCATCCCTAAAGACTGGATAACTTTCGGCAGCCAAGACTAAGATTGGTGTGTGGCTGCAGTTTCCAGAACTCCACTTTGATTCTTATACGCCTTTACATTTTGATTAGCAAACTGGCCATCTGTTATTCTTTGCTAAAGAATCCTCTCTCTCTTTTTAACTGCATCTATTTAATTTAGCCTAGGATAAAATGGGACAAATCACATTTATTAAAAGATAATAGTTCAGAAAATTGAGGTCTCAAAGGTATTCGCTCTACTAGCACAGGCAGAATGTTGCCTGCATCATTCTCAAATAAACCATTTAACATCTGTCCACCAAGAGTCAACTCCATTTTACATAATAATTTATGTACTTTCTTAAGATTTGCAACGATTTTGAATTTTTATTAACCTCTGAAGCTTAACAAGTGCATTTTATAGGGATCAGGATAATACTAAGATTTGTTTGCTCTCCTGCTCCTTTGGCTGTCTTGCTGTGTAATAAAATTGTATGAGAAGAAATTTCATAGTAAATTAAAGAATCTTGCTGATAGAAAAAATTACAATAATGATTTTAAAAGAATAAAAAGAGTAGCATAACACACAGGGGGAGGGGGTCTAGTTTTAGTTGCCAACAGAACTCATATAAACATTTTGTACATTAAAAATACAATAGTTAAAGTTCTTTTAAAAGTCCATTCCATCTGGGGTGTATAAAAAACCTCTGAGCTTATTCAGTTTAGACTGTTGGAAGAATTTCTTAGCATTTCTTTGCTTTCAGAGAAAACTGGAGTCCAATACAGTTTGCTAGTTTTGTCTTGATAAATGCTATGTCTGTTAACTGAAAGCAAAATAATCTTGTGCATCACATTTTTTAAATAATTGTAACAGACAGTACAAACTTTTTTAGACATATGTGTATGACAATGTATACATGAAAATACCGAATCAATATCCTTGCTTCCTCTCAGGAGGCTACCAGAAATGTAATTGAGTTAAAATGAATGTCCTTATCAAAAGTTGCAAAATATCTTTTTTTCCTCCTGAATTTGGGTCATGACAGAGTTCAGGACCACCTCCCCATGGGTTAGCCTACCTTCCCCCTCTTCAGATATTAACCTAGAATTCTGGACATCATGCTTCCAATCACTAAATGAGCTGAGCAATGTTTTATTACAGATCTCATGTGGCTGAGCTTAGCTGGGCTTTTTAAGTGCTCCTGGGCATGCCGTGCTTACGCAAGTTATTTTCTGCTGTGAATTGTTGATGCTGCCACAGAATGACAGAGTGATGTGCTTTGAATTCCAATGAATAGCCACAGTGTTTTGTTTGGAGTTTTTTCCCCCCATCTTCACTAAAGAGTGAGTACTACTTTGAAAAAAGTCTTTGTTGCTCAAGTTGTGCTGTGTGCTTAGAGTTTTAAGAAACCTTCAAGTTTTCAATACTTGACAATTTCTAAAAAGCATAGGCAAGATTATATTTGCAGGGTTTGGAACTGAGCTTTGTTTTAAAGTGTTGATTTCAAAATTAAGTATTAAGTGGTGGAAGACAATAGCACAGAAAAATTATAGTGATAGATAGATAGATAGATAGATAGATAGATAGATAGATAGATAGATAGATAGATAGATAGATAGATAGATAGATGAGACCAATTACTATATTAATTGTATTGAAAGTAGAGCTTCTGAGTTTCTTTAGGGTACATCCCCCCATCCTCTGCAACTTGGTGGTGACAATTTAAATGGATTTATAAAGAACTAGGTGGCCTAGCAATCTTGATGCATGTGTCTTCACACACTGCATGAGGGGGATTAACTCCTCCCTGTGTCTCCTAACCATCTGTTGCTTTTGGACTGGTATTCATGGCTGCGATGCCTTTCTTTTCCTAAACCACGACGTTCAGATCCCTACTACTTAACAAGTGTATATGAAGCAGATTTTAAGGGATCCAGCCCTGATTATCACAGTTAGCCGGTTAACGCTATGTATTTACAGTGGATTATTGGAAGGGAAGTAGGGGTTAAGTCGATAGGTCTCTTCGTTTCCCCTGGGGTTAACCTGGCAGGCTGTCTGGCACACACAGGAGGGCTGACAGGTAGCAGGATTTGTCTAAGCAGCGTGCATGAGAGCCAACAAGGAAAACTGAACGCTGTGGATTAGTTCTGGATTATGTTGTCAGAGTGAAGCCTGATGGACAAACTGCAGAGGAATAAAATGCAATCTGTTTGGGGGAAAGAGACAATGTACATGGTGCTCATTTCTCCCCCCCCCCCAAAAAAAAATGACAAGAGAAATCATTAATAATTTGTAAATCTGTATCCATTAACTTTTCTTTTAGTTATCACATGAACATGAGTTTGCCACTGTTACTTTTTCTCCCTTTGTGACAGATGGCAAGAGAAAGATCACTGGGTTTTTGCTGCATGCATATTTTGGAAACATCCAATTTTTAACACCTGTAGATGTCTTTGGGGAAAAAACAATGTTTCTTCTTTTATTCCTTAGAAAATTAGGCAGCTTTTGATTCGGTGTGTCTGATTTGTAATTTTCAAACAAAGCAAAACAAAAATTCAGCATGTTCCTAAAGTGTGTTATTCTTCTTTTTTCTGAACAACAGATAAAGAGGAAATTGTGATTTTAAAAAATAAAATTGATTTCTGCCCGATGCTTCACTAGTTCTTTTGTTATTGGGGGGTTAGGTCACAAGAGTTCTGCTTGAACTAATATGAAAAATGTACAGAAGAAATCTAGGACTATTCTCACGGAAGACTGGTGCCATTTTTCATTAAAATACTGTTTACTCTTTCAACAGGCAAAGTTTTCCACTTTTCCTGTTAAAAAAAGTGGTCATCTTTGTCCTTTGAAGTGAAAGAAGGAAGCAGCAAAATAGTCTCTGACAAATATTTATCAGTCTCTTACAGGATTCCTATTACCCCTGAATAATTTAATGGGAACAGTGTGCAATTTATATAAATATTTCTTTGCTATAGCTTGCAAACTACCACATGACCATTATTTTAGTAATATAAGCTCTTTTTATTTTATTTCACATATTTTGTTTTGTTTGTTTTGTAAAGATGGCAAGGTATTTTTGTAACTACATAAAAGATCAAACTCCAAAAATGAGGAATGATATAAGTACAGTGAGTCACTAAGATGGGGGCAATTATATATCAAAATAAATGAACTAAACTGAGACAGAAAAATAAATCTATTATTCTTTACAGTGCCACAAACTTTGGTTTGGGTGTACACATTGATGGTTGTCCAGGCTTGGAGTGGGAAAGTTGTATTTCCTTTCTCCTAGACAGAAAGTGATTTTTTTCCCTTGCAGGTACTCTAATAGGCACATTATTATCAAAAACAAACACAATTCCAAATGCAGTGGAAAATGTGATAAACTAGGACTCAGGAGACCTGAGTTTGAATTCCTCCTTGGCCACGGACAACCACAGGGACACAGGAATGTAGAGCTGGTAAAACCACACCTTAAATAACTCACTTACCTTGAAAGTCCTATTCCAGACACTTTAAATTGATTCTGACTTGGCAGCACATAACAAAATATTTGCTGCATATCTGATCACTTAAATCAAAAACCTTTGGCAAAACTGAAGAAACAGCAGAGAGCAAATCAATTCTTGGCAATGGCATGGGGAAATCTGGGAGGGGGGTGTTTGAGGATGGCAAAAATAGTATTGGCAATTTTGTTTTGTCCCACCTCTGATATAACAAGACCTAAAATTGCACACTTCCAGCACTGTTCCCCATAGCCCTCACTTTCCCATTTTGTTAGGGAAGGCCTGGAAAGTAGCTGAAGCTCTCTGGGAGTTGAGCCATGGCAACTGGACTGCTTTTCTTGTGCTACTGAAAGGTTTCACTACTTATCCAAGTAGCTTCTTCAGACTAAGAAAAGTTGGCCAGAGGCTTCCAGTGTATAGTTCTCCTTGGTTTCAACTCATCCTGGTCTGAAATCATTGGATGAGTAATGCCTCTTGAAAACTATGGCTGGTCTATTTCTTCTCTGAAATTTTAGACTAAAATGTCATTGAGTTGGCTGGGCTTCCATAATTATAGAATATTAAAACATAGGGGAAAAGTCTGGCTGTGTCCTTCCAAGGTTGCCAAAGACAGAAATGTCTTAAACAAAGGGGCTTCATTCCACACTCACACCTCATGGATAGAACATATTATATATATTTTAATGGAAATCAAAGAAACAGCAAAGGCTGAAGTGCACTTATTGATGAAAAATAACAGAACCTTGATAGCAAGCCACTCATGTTAATTTGACAACCAAGATGATTTGGTCTTACCACAGGTCATCAATCTTCTCTTTCATGAAGACTCAATTTTCTTTTAGAGGGTGCCATTTTGAAACCAATAATATTGATATACTTCAGAAAAAATGATGCTTTTAATATGGAGTGCTCCAGGCCCACTTTTCAACTTGGTAGCTTTGTAGTTTACGAAAAAAAAGTTCAGTATCATTCCAAATAAGGGGAAAGTTAATAACTCAAAATGTAATTCAAGTAACTTCAGCAGCAAAGACTGAGTAAATGCCAACCACTTAGTGGAAGCGGGAGGAGAATTAATGTAATACCCTTGACGACTGGAGTAAGCATGAAAAATATGAACTACGGCTTTTCATTCTTTGTCATCCAGTGGAATGAAATTATGTTGTTGATTCCTTCTGCAGGTATAAGTGTCCTTTGTTGGAGAAGTTCTTCTAAATGATACATGAGGAAAAGTAAGTACTACTCTACCTAAAAGATATACTTATAAATGTGATTGCCCATCCCGCCAACACCTCACACTCCAAAGGCACAGTTTCTTATCTCTATTTACAAACCTGAATCATAGAATCAGAATCATAAAATAATGGAGTTAGAAGGGGCCCATAAGACCATCAAGTCCAACTCTCATATCAAGGGAGAAATCAAAATCAAAGTATATCTGACAGATAGTTATTTAATTTTCTCTTGACTTCATTTTGAAAGTGCTCACCACCTCCCAAAGGAATTGGTTCCTTTGTCCACTGTCTAACCTTCCCCTTTAGTGGTACAGGGTCTGGAAAAAAAGCTGTCTATGAGGTGTCTGTGAGTCTTCTTCAAGCCTCAGCTGCAGAAAAGGACTAAGAACAACTCATCATGTATCATGTCTCCATTATGTAACAACATGGGGGATGCAGTAGCTAGTAGAAATGGTGTCAATGGCTGCAGCTGCTGGGTGAATTTTGCTACCTGCTGAAATCATCCCTCTCCCCTTGGTTCAAGGTTGCTATGCCAGCCAGATAACTGGGTTCTTGCTCACAGATTTTCTGTGTCATGTTCAATGGGCCCAGGAGCAGTCCTGTTGTGCAAAGTATTGGTGTTTGCCCTGTGACAGGATCTAAGGGCTGTATTCTCATCTCATTGTAATATTTGTTAAAATAAAGGTCAAAGAAATAAATCAATAGTGAGTTCTACATTTGCCCTGGCTGCCTCTAGAAGAACAAAGAAGCATTACTAGTATCCATTCTACTGCTTAATTTTCAGGACCTTCTTTTATTCCTTCACCCCAGTGGGCCTAATCATTGCTTTTCTTTTCAGAAATAGAAGCCATATGACAGAGTTTAATAAAACATGTCTGAATCATGTTCTTTCTGCCATGAGTAATTCCCAACTTTTTAAAAAAATACCTCTAATATCCTGTTCCATTTTGTAATATAAAAAGAGGTCAAGCTACAATTCAAGCAATAAATTATAAGGAAGACCACCACTTTTAATGGAAAGGAGTATACAACATCAGTCCACTTGTCCATTTGGTTTGTGGGAAAGTATTTAATTCATGATTTATAACTAAAAAATTCAGGAGGGGGGAGTGGAGGTATAGAAAATTGTAATAGTATATGTACTGGAAATAAATAGACCTTTAAATGGTTTAGGGGCAAAGAACATGAAGTATTCATTATAATAAATAACTATAGTTACTTTTTTCCTAATTACATGGTGTTTCTTCCTTTGTTGAATAAGTTTCAGAACACAAGCAAGATGCTTGTAGTATTTTATATTTAAAATGTATTTAAAAGTAACTGTTTCAAGCTATGGAAACAGACTCCATTATTACAACATGCAGGATACAACACTCTCGCCTCCTGAAGATTTGGCTTTACTCTCTTTTCCGGTCTTTCTTTCACCCAGAAGATATGTTTACTGCTGTATACATTGTTGGGCCACTAAATAAGTTTTCAATGTGTTTTCTCCTTTGTTGTTTTCACTGTATTCTTATGTTAAATATTAGAATTTTAGAAACCCAATCCCACTGCCATAATTCTATGATGTTCCACTTCTATGAATATTAATGTGCGGTCAAATCAATTCTGACTTACAGTGATCTTTTTCGGGGATTTACTAGTAGAGAAATGGTTTCTCCTTCTGGGGATCATCCTTAGGCTGTCATTTGCCCAAGGCCGCAGAGTCTGGCTCTACTCACAGGAGAAACAGTGGGGAATCAAACACCCAATCTCCGGCTTTGCAACCAGATACCTCAAGCACATATACAGTCCAGTACAATTAAGACATGTTCAAGTGTTGAGAACAGGGAATTGAGGGACATCTTACAGCATTAATAGACAACATTCCATTAAAGCTACAAGAAAACACGAGCTGCTAAATACAAAATACAAAATAGCTTGGATGGCCACTTATGCTTACACATTACCAACAGGCAAGAAAAAAAGCAACACTTATATTTCCATTAAATTGGATGTGCTATTTTATAAAAAGGTAAAGGTAAAGGTTTCCCCTACACGTGTGCTAGTCATGTCAGACTCTAGGGGCGGTGCTCATCTCTGTTTCTAAGCCAAAGAACCAGTGTTGTGCAAGTCGGTGGTCATGTGGCCAGCATGGCTGAACACATTTCTGCACATGGAACACTTTTTACCTTTCCACTTTTTTACGGTGGTACCTGTTTATCTACTTGCATTTACAGTATATGCTTTTGAACTGCTAGGTTGGCAAGGGCTGGAGTTGACTGCGGGAGCTCACTCTGTTGTGAGGCATCCGGGACTCGAACTGCCAAGCTGCTGACTTTGCACCCAACAGTTTCAGCACTCTAGTCCACTGAGCCACCATACCCCATGTCCTATTTTATACACACAAGTATAAAATCATAAATTGGTTCTGTACATTGAACAGAATTGCAATGCACCTTACTCAAGTAGGCAGACTGTGCTAATGGTGCCAGCTCAGTAACTTACTATTACGTAAGATTTCAGATCCAGAACCTGAGACCAGGGAGGCTCCGATCCCCACTCTGTTGGGGGAGGGGCGCGTTTGCCTCCCCAGCCCCGGTTTGGGCGCGCTTTCTTCGCGCCCATCCGGGTTCTTTTGCCCAGGGACGGGAGCCTATAAGAGGGCTCCCGTCCCTCGCCGCCATTGTTGTCGGCGGCGAGATTTCTGGCCCCGCCCTCCCCCCCTATGGTTGGAGAATGAGTATAGCTGGTCGCCTTTTGGGGCCGGATGGGAATTTTTGGTGGTTACTCTGATTGGCCATGAGTAGCCATGTGTTTTCGCCCATCCCATTCTCTTCACCGCGGGGGTGGGCTCCCTTCTTTTGGCCACTAACTTAGCGGGTAGTGCAGCTGGTAACCGTATTCAAGTTGTGAGCTAATTTGACGCCATTTTCGGCACTTCTCAGCCCTCGTAATCAGTCTATCCACATTGGCTTTGTCAGTGGACAAATTAAGCTAAATATGACTGGAGGCCTCCCGAGGGCTGTGCAGAGCTCCACATTTAACTGTTTTATCTAATTGAATACATAGCTCAGTATTTCATTCCACCCTGACGGCGTCAGGTCCCCTTCAGTGATCCTGACTTTACCAGTTAAGAAGTTAAAGAGTTATTAATAAAGTTGTGGCCCATTTGTACCAAATTGTAAGTGGTCTCGCCTCTTTATTTCGGGGCTTGGGGGGCAAAAGGATATAGCTATCGGAAATTACAGGGAGTTACCCCATAAACAAAATACTATAAGTATGTGAGGAAGGTAAACAGTGACCTGGATATGGAATTCCAGCACTACTTCCTAAATTTGCTAAGTGTTATGTGTGCAATACACACACAGACACCCCCAGACTGAGGTAGTGAGCCACAACTACAAGTTGAAATGCCTAAACACTAAAACCATCCCAAATTTAAACAATAAAATTAAAAAAGAATTGCAGGGATTTGTCTGTTTAGCAAAGAGGTTTGGCAATGTCCTAGCATTATGAGACCGTGATCAGATTACTTGTGTGTATGCTATGTCTACAGGCCATTCTTGCTAGCTGTGGATGGGCAACAATGAAGCCCCTTCATCTCCCCATCTGCCTTGTTGTTGCATATTTCTAAATCTGACCTGGATTGGGTCACCCTTCAAATGGAAGAAACCTTGAAAGAGAGCCTTGTCCTTAAAGTAAAGGCTCAGCCCCCTAAATTGGAACTTAGAGCCACAGGAAGGAAGGAAGGAAGGAAGGAAGGAAGGAAGGAAGGAAGGAAGGAAGGAAGGAAGGAAGGAAAAGTACAGGGTTTAAATATGGTCTTCATGGCTATAGCAATGGCAGTGCAATTGGAACTTTGTTCAAGAGCACTGACATTGTGAGGTCACCATAATTTATAGCTTGTCAAAACCTTGGAGTTAGGAAGAATGTTAGGAAAATAAACAGCAACACCTCCAGCCTCAATTCACTTTTCCTGTTTTATTTTTTTCTCTTTTCTCTCTTTTTCTTTTTTTGGCAGCGGCAATGTATTAATTCTCCTCTTCCTCTTTGCTTGGGAGGGGTGGTGTCATGACCATGCATCATGGCAGAATGAAACTGATTGCCCTGGCTGCCAAAACAGCTCTGGCGCTCTACTGTCTTTTCTATGTATGAAAGCAGGACTTAATGGCCTCTTTATCTGGGATATTTTAACCCCTACACTGAGGGATGGAAGTAACATTCAGGATGGAAAGCAGCTGTGGAAAGAAGGATTGAGTGTCTTGTGTGTGTCTTGGTACAGATCTGTAGCAGGGCTTTGCGTGTTTATTTTGAAGTAAATAAAAAGTAGAGGAGAAGCTATGTGCTACACCATTACATATCATTTGGCCCTAAAATACCACAAAACTGAGGTAACATACACTAAGAATATTTTTAAAATGCAAAAAGTAGCACACAGCTGCTAATTTTTAAGTATTCGCACATTATAAATGTATTCATTAATAGGTCGCCATAACTCTGCTCAAGTAGCAGCATCCAGTCTCTGGAATCAAAGGGCTTCTGAGGTTAATTCTGTAACTGCTGCGTTGACATGAGCCTGTTACAGCTTTCAACTCAAAATGCTACTTGTAATCTTATAATCCCAAATTGGTTCAAGATATTATCCCAAAGATCAAACACGAAGATTAATTAGACTATTTAGCATAAACTCACAGAATTTATTTGTTTTGAGGTTACATTTAATCTAGGAATGAGTCTTCAATGAAATAGGCAACTTTCAACTTCTTTTTTAGATATGGCTTTCCTACATTTTAGGTGAACCTTTTCTGTGGACAAGTGCTATGGTCCTTCCAGAACTTCTATTGAGCCAAGTTTTAAATGATCTGTGCTCAATTTGCCCACTATGATTACATTTTGGGCAGTTCTCAAACTGGAAATCCACTCCAGCCTAATATTAGGGTGATGGGCACCCATGGATTGCTAAGGGTTTGGCTGTTTTTAAAATAGGGTATGTGATACTAGCTATTTATTCAATGTATACACCAGAAGTGTATGAGACTACCAGAAGCCTTGTAGCAACTTTAAGACTAAATAGCTTTTACTTTTCATAAACTACAACAGATTGACATGGCTACTGGCTGGATTACTTTACATGCTGCAATAAAACTTTTGGGGAGGAGAATAATAAAAAGTTTAGGCATAGTCAGGCAGCAATAAAGCTCTGTTCTGCCACTGGACGTGTTGCAGCAGGTGGGGCGGCTTTGTCTATCTCCTTGAAGGTGCAAGACATCCAAATCTTGCTCATAAGAGGAGGGGGAGGAGGGGGCTATATTAGCCCATGCCTTCCTGGCTGCTGCCTCTTCCTCAGCACGGACCCCTCCTTCCCTCCCTCCCTTCCTGTAACCACTGTAGGTATAGCTGGTCGCCTATTGGGGCCAGATAGGAATGGTCCGGTGGACAGTTCTGGGCAATCACACTGCCCACCTGATCATTTTCAGAGTGCTCCTGCCGAGCTGTCAATGTCTGGACCCCTTTAAAACTGGCCCAGTCAGCACCCAGCTGAGAGGAGGTCAGAAGCTGGGCTGAAAGGAGGTAGGGAGCGCCGGAGCGGCAGCGGTGACCCACCTCCTCCTCTTTCCTCTCCTGGGCTCCAGCAGTGGCAGCCACCTTGCAGGTAAGGGACCCCTTTTACAAGGAGAATGAAACAGTTCATTTCAATGGGAAAAACTGTTTCATTTCATCTGTAATGAAATGCTGTTTCCTTGTTTTGTTTTGTTATGTAACGAAACGATGAAACAGCATGTCATTTTTCATTCCTTGCCCATCCCTAGTTCTGACCAATTAGTGTTAATGTAATTGTGTGAGAGAAAGTGAAGCAGACATGGATTTCCTGCAGTCCTTCATAAGCAAACGTTAAGTGTGGAACACATATAGTGAAGCCTGGTGCCAGCTTGAGGGGCAGGGGAAAGTATGCAGTTATTAAAGCCAACTTCACACAAAAGCCCAAATCCTGTTGCTTATGAAACTACACTAGAGATGGTATATTGAATTGATTATTGCTTTTATGTGTTTTATTTTTCACATGGCTTTTGTTATGGTTGCTTACTTTTTTTCCCAAATACATTGACTTTAGCTTATATTATAAGACACATTGAAGAAACTCTTGCAAAGGTAAGATACGGAAATTCTAAAATTACTAAATAAAAAAAATCTGAAAAATTCTACACATCCTGTTATAGGTGAGATACTCAGATCATAAAGTGTATATAATTCAGTCTATATCCATCTAATGAATTTGTGGATAAGCAAGTTATTTAGGCCATCAACCATTTTAGGTCACTAACTGTCTCTCAGGTGGCTGAATAGCTCAATGAATTAGGTAGAGTAATACCTTGGTTTAAGAGTAACTTGGTTTAAGAGCATTTTGCAAGACAAACAAACATATCTTCTGAATTTTGACTTGATCATCAATCAGTGTCTTGATATACAAGTAACTGGTGCAGGTCACATGGTCACAAGTGAGCAAATTTTAGCTCTTTCCCACTCCCAGCTGGATTGAGGGTGGTTGTTTGGAATGTTCTGTCTCAGGAAATCTTCAAAAGTAGTGGGAGGGGACAGAAAGACAGGTTTCCCTTGCACCAGCCAGGAACATTTTCAAAGGAGAGTGCAGGTTTTTCTTTCTATTTCTATTTCTATTTAATTTGTTTCCAACATCCTTTTAATTTTTAAACCATTTCTAGTCATGGGGATGCTAGTCAATGTGTACAGGGCTACAAAATGTATTTTATTATTGTCACATTAAAAATGCAGAGTAAAATCCAGTTGTTCATCCCAAGCAGAGCAGATTCCAAAGCCAGGTACCTAAATCATGGTGTGGATGTGGACTTCTAGCCAACTTCTTTTGTGAGTTTTGGCATTTTGTGTGTACAGCATGTGGTTTGTGGGATCCTAGAATGAATCATCTGAGTTCCCATTATTTTTTATGGGGAAATTTGCTTTGATATGTGAGTGTTTGGGTTTACAAGCATGTTTCTGAACAAATTATGCTCATAAACCAAGGTATTACTGTACCGGGTTGGGAGTTTGATTCCACATTTTATGTCCCAAGAGAAGAGGTGTCCCATGTAGATTTGAGCATAACCTCAGGGCACCCCAAAAGAAGAGAATGGTAATGAACTTGTAAATACTCTTTTCCTAGAAAGGCCTCATATATTTTTTGTATTATAGTTCCCAAAACAGAATGAGCATGGTTGCTGAGGGATTCAGGGATTCTCCAAGAAGTAATAGTCCTGCTTCCAGCTAAATATTATTGACATCCAAGGATATGAGCAATGGTGCAGTAATAGATGCTGAGCTCCCCTGTACAATGTTTATACCTGATTGCACAAACCAAAGTGCACATCCATAGAATAATGCCCAATTTGTTGGCACTGGTATGATTTACCTGGGAGTAAGCTCTGCTAAAGTCAGCACTGCTTATTTCTCACTGAATATGGTCAACTTTGGTTAATTATTCGTTTTAATTTTAGTGACATTTTTATTACAATTTTCCTCCAGTGAGCTCAACATGGTCCCTCATTCTTTGGATGAAAATATATGAAGCCCAACTGATAAAGGTGAATATTCTGATGAAGATTTTCCAAGGCAGATCCTCTTATTTGCTTATCCTACTATGTGACACTATTTTAGCACTACTGAGGTAGTATCTTAATGAAAAAAACCCATTGTTCTTCAACAGCATGCTCACTCGCTTGCTCTTTTTGCTTTCTAAATGTGGAAAACATCATATCGGCACAGGAATGTTTTGCCTGAGGCAGGATATACAAGCCAGAACTCTGCAAATTTAGGTTCTTGTTGCATGACAGTTTACATGCATGGTGTTTCTGTCCATGAAACTAATACCTGAATACAGTTTTCAGTCTGATGTTTTGTGTCTTTTGTATTTTTTGTTTTGTTTTGTTTTTCTTTGATTTTTGCCTGGAATTCTTGAAAAGACTAACACGGCTACCCTCTCCAAAACTTCTACTATGAAATATTTTGTGTTCTCAGTCACTACACTTTGTGTCTTCTCTGTGTATATTAATGATAAAGTCAGCAACATGGCATAGTCAAGAGCTCCTGAAATGTTATTTGGTGGTCTCAACAATGCAATTCTTATGTGTAAGTTAGAAAGGATGGAGGCAGTATTGAGGGATGGGCATAAATCTGTTAACAGGGGTTGTTAGACTGGACAAATGCCTTTCCCTCCTGTGTTTCCTAGATAAGAAAACCCTATCTAATAGTTAAATTCCTAAAGTCATGCTGGATAGCATTACAGAGCCCCTGAGTGTTGCCACAGAGTTCATGCCCTGTTTCATCAAATACCCCCACGACATTTACCAGGGGGGCCCAGGCTAATTATAGGGATTTAGCAGACAGTGTCACAAAATTTAGCAGACATTTCATCACAACAATAGCATGCCTTTGTTTTCAGCAATTGGGCAGAACACAGTTTTGGTCCAATGAAATCCTGCCGTCTGTTCATGTTTCTTTGGGAGAGTGCTAATCAAGCCACTAAAATTATAAGAGCCATCCTACTCTACCTTATTAGCATGGTCTTTGACATTGATTAGGTCTGAGATTTAAGAGGGTATAAATTGTCAAATTCTGTTATCAAGAGGATTGTGTGTCAAGGAATTCCGTAACTAAGCAATCAGCAGAGTGTATTTATTATAACACAATCTTTTCTGCAGCTAGAAGACTCAAATTTCCTTTTTCCTTTATGCTTACATAAATTAAGAACAGCTGAAGACTGATGGGCACATGAAGGCATTTCTGTCACATAATTTCCCACTGCTGCAAACACATCCCTGCTACCTCACAATATTTCTTTCACACAGGCATGGCTGCCACAGATTTACAAGGGAAAATGTAAAATGGCAGATTGAGAATCGTGGTGCTTTAGGGAACAGCTTCTATAGTGTCTTCTCTCAATCTTGTCCCGAATTCCAGCTCAAGGGGAAAGTTCACATGATCTGCCTGATACACTGAAAGGATGAAGGGGGTACCAAATGGATTAGACAATCTCTATGCTGTTGTATATAACAACAATACCCTTCGGTGAAGTTCCCAGCAATAAAATTCTCAGTCATATATCCATTTGGCTGATATAGAAGCCAATCAGGATTTCCCTCATATGGATCAAATCTATGTAAGGCTTTCCCAAGTATGCTTTAATGTCCTTTCCTGTGATTTTCCAGGTTTGTATCCCTCTTAAAGCCATTATTTATTTGTTCTGGTGGGTGGAACTTATCACTATAACACTTTGCCATGATATATATGACTCTTTGTGACTCCATGTCCATGGAGTTTTCTTGGCAGGAATACTGGAGTGGCTTGCCACTTCCTTCTCCAATATATATATATTTATGCTAAAGGCTCTGAGCCGGAGACTTTTAATTTTCATCATCAGCACTAGAGATGGGCATGGAACGAACATTTTTTCATTTCCGTTACCGTTTGTCGTTTCTGTTACGTAATGAAATGACAAACGACAATTGTGATGAAAATGAAACGAAATGAAGAGAACCACGAAAATTGAGGTCGTTACGTTTCGTTTCCATTAATGGCGGCACGCAATGAAATGAGCTGTTTTAAATGTTAAAAAATGCCCTGGACATCCGTAAAAATACAGCAATAATTATTTATATTGTCTGATAATACCTACCAGGGGGGTTGGGGTCCTTAAAATGTTTGTTTTTGTCTTCTCCCATCGCGATGTATTTTTCTTTTCCCTTTAAAATGGATGTCGCACCAGCAACAAAATGGAGGCAAGCCATGTGATGGGATCATGTTCAACCAATAGCATGCCCAGGTTGCAGACTGGGCGGTCAGGTCTGGCAGCCACAGAGGGCATAAAAAGGTCTGGCAGCCCCCGTCCTCCTTGCAGTCTCTGGTGGGAGTTAGGGTGGGATTGCTGTCTCTGCTACTCTAGCTTCAGTCCTGCAGCCTCCCTGTGTGCGTGCGTGCTGCGTACCTCTCGGTGAGTACCCTCCCCTGCCCCGCAGTGCAGTCACTCTTTGGCTGCCTTGCACCCTGGGCAACACCTGCCGCTGCCTTTGCAGCCTCCCTGCGTACCTAGTCTATACAGTGTCTCTGCCAGCATCCGTTTTTTTTTAGTGTTTTCCCTCTGGTCTGGGGCATTGGAGGACGCCTGCGCATGGAAATGCTTTAAAAATCACACAAAAAGCAGGTAGAAACGACAAATGAAAAACAAAAAATTATAACGAAATTTTTCAAAAAATTCCCGACAAATGGAAACGAAATGAAACAGACCTCTCAATGACAAACGAAAAACCGAAACACCATTTTTCTCTTTCATGCCCATCTCTAATCACCACTATCATTATCATTGTAATAATTGCAGCTCCAGAAGGGAAGCAGATTTTTCAGATTATTTGAAAGAGCCTCATAGTGCACTGGTTAAACTGCTGTACTGCAGCCATAACTGTGCTCATGACCTCGGGCTCAATTCCAGGTAGATGGCTCAAGGTTCACTCAGCCTTCCATCCTTCTGAGGTCAGTAAAATGAGTATCCAGCTTGCTACTGAGGGGCAATGTGTAACATGCCCACCCAGAGAGTGCTTTAAGTACTGTGGGGCAGTATATAATCAGAACACTTTCTGGAATCTCAAAGATTTTCTGAGGATAAATAGTTTCCAAAGATGAAGCTGATAGGTCTCATTCTTGCTACATGACAGAACACAGTGAACTGTACCCATTTGGGGCAGAACCCATCTGGAAGAGCCCTTAATATCATTTAAGTCAATTGCCATTACAGTGTGGACTGTTTCTTTGGATAACCAGGGTTCTTGAATATTGACATTCCTCATATTCATCTAGACATATTCATTGCTGTTTTTAAGTCAGGGGGTGCTTCTGGTTTTTTTCCCTCTGCATGGTTTTTGTTTTTCTGGAAATTTTTAGATTTTTTTTCTGACAAGTGGATACTTATATCTTGTTTCAAAGCAAAACCCCTATTCTGGCTACAATACTATTAGGGCCCATCAGCTGAGTTTACTATTAGATTCAGCAACCAGAAGGAAGTGAAACATACTTGGTGTGTCATCAGAAACAAAATCCCCTCAACCGATAACAGGTGTTGATTTTCTTAACTCAGCTTGAGGTAGATAAGCTTGATTTTGTTTGGTGATTGGTCATCAGGAGGTAAACACAATCTTCATAAACAAGTCATGGATTTTTTTAAAAAAAATTATTTGACAAAAGGTAAATATTTGTGGTGATGTTTGTTTTTATCTCTTGAACAGATTTGTTTTTATGGAAAGAGGGGGAGATGTAGAAGAAAACATATCAGTGGAATATGGTGATGATGTGACCTCATCACCAATGCAATTCCCATCACCACAAAACTCTCTGAATGAAAAAAGATAATGGCAAATTAAAGCCTTATCTAGAAACACCCTGAGTCTTCTATACAGTATATGCCAGGGGTCCTCAAAGTTTTCAAACAGCGGGCTGGTTCACCACCACCCAGACACCACTGGGGGACGGATCACAGTCCAAAAGCAGCTGCGGAGGTTGGCTTGCTCACAAAACAGGGGGTAGGTGGGGGGTTGCAATTGGTCCCAGGGGCCAGATTCAGGACCTTGGGGGGCCACATCCTGTCCCGGGCCTTAGGTTGAGGACTCCTGGTATATGCACTGTGACACAAATCACACTAGAAGGGATATTTTAAAAATTCTTCTTCCAAGCAACTTTGTTTCTGCTACAATTAAGTTATGCCAGCTTGTTTTTAAAGGTCTGTCTGACTTAATTTACCTTATAAACCAAATAGTAAAGCACAGTGGAAGATTAATTGTATAAAGGGGCAGTATTGATTGTCCTAGAGAAACAAAAATCTTTTGTCTTTGTCTTATCCTTAGATCCACAGTCCACATATCTGATATCTGCAGGTTTGTTCACCCTGGAAAATCTGAACAGTCTTTTCCCATGTGTCAGGCAATTGGCTTGGTTTGTGTAAACTGAATACATCATGTGTCCTCTCTTTCTCTTTACACCTTTTCCCCTCTCTTATCATTTCCTAATGCCTCTTTCTTCTCAAAATCCCTTTTTGTATTAGAAAATGAAATTCCATAACCTTTTTCCCAATGAGATTGAATTCATTATGCTTATATTAAGGAAGACCAGGGCCGAGGGAGCAGCATTCCAGTTACTTGGTTTTTTTATTTCCAGAAGCTTCCAGTTCAGAACTGAGATGTAACAATAAACATAATCCTTGAGTCCATTAAAAACACCATCCTGAGTTTTGATTGTGTTCATCTCCACTGAATGTAAGATATATCGCAGGAGTCTTTTCTCTAATCAGGATCAGTTGTTCCAAATGTTTAAAAAAATTACATATTTGAATCACTGTTCTCAGAATCCCACATCTCCTATTAGCATTTACAGAAGCCCCTGATTTCTACACTTTCTTTGGGATTTGAAGTCCAAAATGTAGGAATTTTTTTTTAAGTTCTGGGTCTTTCTACGGCTGGGAAACTCTGCACTGCCTCCTCATCCATGCCTAAAACAAAGACAGGTTTGAAACAAATGCATGCAGACTGCATATTAAACCATTGTTTAACATGATGTGAATAGAACATAATGCACATCTCGATTAGAGACGGACACAAAGCACTGATTCAGCAGTTCATGTCCTCTGGCAGGTGCCCACTTGGAGAGAGTGGCCTGGTTTACCTCTCCCACTTCTTCCAGGTGCTGCCTCTGAATGGGCATCCACAAGAGGAGGAGAGGTTTTGAAGTGGAGGTTTATGCCCTTCTCTAAATACAAATCAGTTACTCATATCCTCCTCCACTGTGGCTGTCATTTGGCTTTTTTTCCCCTTCATCACAGTTTATCTCCCTCCATTTTTGTCCCTCCTGAAGACATGGTTTATTTTAAAATTAAAAATGGTTTGTTTGAAACAAATCAAGCTGAAACTACAATTAACATTAACTATAGCTTGCTGGCTCAGGCAACATTGGAAGCTGTGGCTGTGCAAAAGAAGAAGGGAATGCATTCAAAATCTTCATCAAAGTTAAACATGAAGTGCTGGGTATATGCATATCTTATTCAAATTACACTACGTTCAGGGGTGTGTGAAGTGTCTGGACATTGTCAGTAGTTTCCAGTGGTCACAAGAAGAGATGGGCATGAATTGCCTCTTTGGTGGTTCATGCCAGTTTGTCCTTTGGATGGGCATTTTGTTTCGTAAGGGGGCTGGTTTCGATATGAAACACACCAGCACAGCTGGCATTTGGAATGCAGTCCCACCCTCTGGAACAAAACCAAGCACTCTCTTTCCTTACTTTACCTCATGCAGGGAGAAACTCCAACCAGGAAGCAGACTCCAATGCATTATATTTCCCTCTCCCTGGTGCTGGCCAATCAGACAGGAAGGCAAGGTTATCAATGTCCTTGCACATGTCCTGACTGGCCTGCATTGGAGGCTGCTTCCTGGTTGGAGTTTCGCCCCACACAAGGTAAAGTAAGATAAGACAGTGGTTGATTTTCTTCCGGAGGGTGGGACTGCATTTCGAATGCCAGCTGTGCTGGCGTGTTTGTTTCAAAACCAGTCCCCTTCCGAAACAAAACACCCGTCTCTAATGAACAGGTGTTCAGCATTTCCCATCTCTGTCTCCTCCTCCAGATGCCCATTCAGATGGAGAGCCCAAAGGAGGTGGGTCAGGGAAGCTAGGCTGCTGCCTCTTGAGTGGGCACCCACCATAGGATGCAGGGCTGGGAGCTGCCGAACACCTGTTTATCCAAAGAACAAACCAACAGGAACTGCTGAACCAGTGATTCGTGCCCATGTCTACTCATAAATCATCACCTTCAATGTGAATGTGGCTTTAAAAACATACTATAACTATGCACCACCCACAAATTGAAGATACCACAAAGTATGGTATCTTCTCAGTTTTGTTTCTTTCCTTATATATAGAAGGGTACACCTAGGAGTCTTTTTCAAAGCACCTGATCATTTATTCATATCATAAAAATACTTGTCCAACATGATGTATAAAGACCATCTTTACCCAATTCTGGTAGCACCAGGGTTCAGTAGATCATTGTGATGTGATGTATATGTCCATGTGTTGTCCTTGTACAACACTGATGCACCAAAAAGAACCACGGGGAAAGAGAAATAGGATGAGAGATGATGGCTGCATGCATTTGGAGCAAGGCAAGGAATGGAGGATATTTAAGATAAACAATACAATAGTATTTATGTTGGAGGTATTTGCAGATATCTGAACTGCTGCTGCCTGCAATTCCAGAGAAGATAAACCACCCTAGTGACCTCTTCCCAGTGGACTTTCCTAGATGACATACAATGCCTCCATAACTTTCCCAATTCTTTATTGGCCATATGTAAATCACCCAAGGGGATAAATTGATACCCAGTGAAATCAACAGGAAAATAGCAAGTGATCTGATGCAGTGTGGAAAAACTTCATTTGTTTTCCATGTGGCATTATGCATTTTGTTCTGTTTTCTTTTCTCATTTTTGCTTTCTCCACCCTCAATAACCTGTACATTTCTACTTCAAAGATTTTCTCTTATTAAATTTCAGAATATAAGCAGTGAACTTTTAGTCCTTGATCAGTCTGCCTGCTGTCTCATAAATTCCACACACTCCTGTTGCCTATGCCTTCAGTGACTGATGCTTCCTCAGCTTCCTGCTTCTGCAAAGGCTTGCAGGCATACTCTACTAGAAACATTACTGAGGAAAAGACAAGCAGAGGTTTCTATTAGTGATGGGCACGAAACAGAAAAATAATGTTTTGTTCCGTTTCATGTTCACCTCCATTTTGTTTTGTTTTGTTTCTTTTTTTTTTTACAATTTTCATACAAAACGAAATGAAATGAAACAAAATGGCTCCCCTGGGTCCTACAGGCAGTCCCAGGCACCAGATTTGGTGCCTGGGACTCCAGGAGCCGTTTTTAAAGGGCTCCTGCTGAATTGTCAATGGCTGGAGCCCTTTAAACCTGGCCCAGTCGGCAGATGACTGGGCCAGGTTTAAAGGGCTTCAGTCCTTGATAGCTCAGCAGGACCCCAAAAATGATTGAAAAAAAGGGTTTGTTTCAATGGGAAAATGACCATTTTGTTTCATCTATAACGAAATGCTGCTTCCTTGTTTCGTTTCATTTCATTTCATTTTGATAAGTAACAAAATGACAAAACAACATTTCATTTTTCGTTTCCTGCCATCCCTATTTTCTATGCAACTCCACTAGATGCTTTTAAAGTGCAGAGCACCAAAACATGTCAAAATTCTTGTCCATGAGTTAACACCATGGCTCATTTTATTTTCATTAGTGAACATGAAGAGTCTTACTAATGCAATCCTTCTAGTACTGTTCTTAGCTGGTTGTTGTTTTCATCCATACGAAAAGCCAAGACGTTTTTATAAATCCCTTTAAAGTTGATTTGTTTGCCAAAAGGGCTTAATAATGTTGCTTTTTAGGATTATTATGTTGATTGTGGGTAAGAGTTCTTCCATTTATCAATTCTATAGTGACTGCAAATGGTTTTCATGGACTTAAAGTATTTCCTAAATTGTCTATGCACTTGGCATATTCTTGAGTCACATTTAATGACTCTGTGGAACAGAGAACAGACTGAATTCAAAGGCACAGAAAAAATATTACACATTTCTTTTTTAAAAAAAAATAGAAAATATTGAAATCTTCCAGGAATTCTGTCTATAAACAAAAGGTGTATCCGTGTATATAGAACACCATGCTAAAGAGAGGGCAAACTACTATACCATTTAACATGACTTGCATTACTTTTTCTGGAGACAGTTGTTAGGTTGAGTTATTTGAAAGAACAAGGGGAAAACGTAACTCACTGCCAGTTATAATTTTCTTGAATACGGTAATCCAGCGAAGTAGCTGTAAAATTAGGTAGGAGGACATATAACATCCACTTATCTTACCATGTGATCAGGATTCCTGACAAACAGATTGTACAAACCACTCTCCAGATTGAAAGCCTATGTTTCAAGGTTCTTATCAGATGTTCTTCCAAATCATAATTATTTTACTATGTACATTCATGGCACAATTTATGCAGCTATTAACTCCTTAAAAGTCAGAAAAGGGGGAGGAGATAGGAGGGTTAAAAATAGATTGGGATCCAAAAAGAGGAGTCTTTTATTCTGCCTAAAAGTTGGAGCTTTTCAGACACCTCCTCTTGACTACACCTGAGAAGGAGAGAAGGAGACAGAGATGAATGTCATCAGTGGTTGGAGGCGACTCACAAGAATTCAGCAACTTATGAAGAAATGTTAATAGAGCGGAAAATAACTCTAGGACTTTGTTTGGCTCCATCCCATAAATTCAGTTACTACCCCAAGATCATTCTTTTGGGCCCAGAACAAACTTGAAACACTCTATTTAGATAACTCAACAACAATTTATCCTATACAAAGATTATCATTTTTTTAAAGTGTAGAAATTCTTTTTCCCCAGCTGATACAGACCCTGCCTTCTGACTTACAAACTATGCAGGCATTTATTACATTCAGTTATGATTTTTATATTTAGAGGTGCGTGCATACCAGGTGGGAAGGGGCCTACTTCCTTCTGTTACCACCCTGCTGCCATCACCCCACCATCACTCCTATCCCACCTCAGCCCAAACTGCCACAAGTATAGTATAGACATTCCCTATTATATACAGTACTAGTTGCTCAACTCTTTATGTGACAGGAAATGCTTTTACTGACTTTTTTACTTGGAGCAATTCACCACTGAATGTTACATCAATGGTATTGCACCAACCAAGATCAACTATTTGTTCTAGATTTTTCTAGGATAGTTTTTGTACTAGTTGTATTCAAAAGCATATGTGGGTTCTACTTATTTTGTTGTTGTTTTCCTTCTCAGATTTCCATTAGTAATTGGGTATTAGTTATGTGTTTTTGTTCTGGCCAACCTATTTGAAATAACAGAATAAAATATGATGAAAAGGGTTTCTTGGTTGTTTTCCAATAAATTTTTGAATGCTTGTAATCATGCAATATAGGTCATATGCAATTTATGCAATGCATTCCAGATCCTTCTGTGAAACTGCATTAGTTTAGGTGTTGTGTGCTAGGGTCTGTCCAAGTGTGTTTCTGTGTGTAGCAATGGATATATAATGTGTTGGCAGGCAATCAATGGCCACTTAATATCTGAATGGAGATTTGGGGTTGCTACTGGTATACAGAGGGCACATAGCTCTATTTATCTTTTTCACCTATTAGATTAGATCATTGGTTAGGCTTCATCTGGTTAGGCCTCATCTTGAGTACTGTCTCCAGTACCTCTTGTACATCACCCTTGTATCCGCTGATTTGCCATCCACAGATTCCGTTAACTGCAGATGGTGAGCAGTGGTGCTGGGGCAGGGACAATGGTCGCACACCGGCCCGGGTGATGAAGTGGCAGTGGCTGCAGAGGCCAGGTGGCCCAGGGGTGCCTTTCCAGGACATCAGTGGAGACAGTGGAGGCAGCATGGCCCACAAGCTCTTGTCAGCAGTGGTGGTGGAGGTCGAAGTGGACGCCATATGGCCTGCGAGCGCACACCCACATCATCAGTGGTGGAGGCACTGAAGCCGGCAAGCACCTACTCACAGCAGCAGTGGTAGAGGATGCATGGCCCACGAGTGCCATCCTGCAACACTATTGCTGGGTATGCCTGGGCACTAGTGGCAGTCATTGGGGCACCAATGCTGATGGTGGGCAGGGAGGCAGACCTCCCCTGCCAGGTAGACTAGCACCTAAGGACCAGCACTTCTACCTCTGCACAGCTTCTCCAGGCACAGCCCACCAGCCACCATCAGGGCCCCTCCCCAGTGCCCAAGTGAGCACAACAATGAGGAGGAGAAAGAGGTGGCCTGGGTGGAATGGAGGAAGGATGGGTGGTGTGCCACCACTGCTTTTGCCCCCGGCACCCCAACACCAACACCACCAACACCACTGTTTCTGCCATCATAAGCATTGACTCTTATCCGTGGATTTTGTTATCCGCAGGGTAGCCGGTATCCAGTCCCTCATGGATACGGGGGTCCTACTGTACTGCAGTTCAAGAAGGATGCTAACAAATCGGAACAAGTTCAGAGGAGGGCAGCAAGTCAGGGGATGGAAACCAAGTCCTATGAGAAAAAACAAAGAGCTGGGTATGTTTAGCCTTGAGAAAAGGAGCTTAAGGGAAATATGATAGCACTTTTCAAATACTTGAGAAGCTGTGATACAGAGGAGCAGCAGGGTCTATTCTTCTTCAATCCAGAATGCAGGACATGCAACAATGGTCTCAAGTTACAGGAACCCAGACTTCAGTTGAATATCAGGTAAAACTTCCTAACTGTTAGAGCAGTATGGCAATGGAGCCAATAACTTCAAGAGGTGATGAGTGCTCGAATGCTGGAAGTATTCAAGAGAAACGTAAACAACCGCCTGACACATATCCTATGATATATATTCCTACATTGAGCAAAGGATTGGACTCAATGTCCTTATAGCCCTTCCAAATTCATAATTCTATGATTCTATGAATAAGTGCTTCACTTTGGTTAGTCAAGGGGCAAATATCAAGATGAGATACTATTAGTTGATGCTTTCTTGTTTCCATGCCATTCTAGAGGAGAGTGATTTTTCTTTGATTTTTTTAGACCAAGAATGCTACTGAATTCATAGCTGCCATTAGAGGAGCGTGAACCAGTGGCATTCACCTTTTTTTTGATTAAGTGGCTATACAGGAGGGGACAAAGGGTTAACATGCAATTAGAGATGGGCACGACTTAGCGGTATTCCCGTTTCCGTTTCCGTTACTCGGTTCCGTTACTCTACGGAAACGGTAACGGGAATTACTCCGCCAGACTTCGAGCTCGAACCGACGAACAAACAATTTTAGTCTGACTTGTTGTGCTCGTTTCTTGCATCGCGCGATCGCGCGATGCCACGCGGCACAGAAAAAAAGTTTTTAAAAGTTAAAAAAACCCGGTTCCCGGCCAAAAAGCAGGCGGAAAAATGCCTGCCGTGCCTCAGGGCACCTACCAGAGGGGTTGTTTCTGGAGGTCCCCGGCTCCCCCCCATCCCCCGTCCTGGGCTGCTCTGGTGGGACTCGCCGCAGGCTCGCAGCCAGCAAAAAGCCCAGTCTCGCCGCCGGCCACCGCAATTAAAGCGCAAGCAAGCGGCACAGACGGCACAGGAAAAAACTTTTAAACTCTCCCCCCACCCATTCCCGGGCCAAAAAAGCAGGCGGAAAAATGCCTGCTTGACTAAGGGCGCAGGGCACCTACCGGAGGGGTGGTTTCTGGAGGGGGGGTCCCGCATCCCCCCCCCCGTCCTGGGCAGCCGGACTCGAGTTGCCATGCCATGCAGTGCGGGCGGGGGATCCAAAATGGGGCGGCGAACGCAATATTGTTTTTGAAATCGTGGTCCAAAAACACACAAGCACAACAGAAAGAAACACGCGAAAATTTATAAACTGCCAGATTTTTCACAGTAGCGATGGGTTTTTTTCTTGCAACAACATGTCTCTCCTCTCCTCTTCTGTCCTCCATTGATTTTATTTTTTATTTTATTTTTTTTACACCTGCGCAATGATGAGCTGGCCGAGTGGCCAGCCATGTGGGAGTGGACGACCATGCAAATTTTTGGAGCCATCCCACCAATCGCATGGCCACTTGGCCACGGAGACTTCTGGGATGTGCCAAAAAGCCCCCTAAAACCTGCCCTAGCCCCCGAACCCTAACCCTAACCCTTGACTCCTTCCTTACCCATACGTCACAGACTGTCTTCTTAGTGGGTCAGAGAGACACCCAGAGGTGCAACCCACTAGCCCACCATAACCTTACCCGTCACTAGCCTAACCCTAGCCCTTGCACTAACCCAACTTAACCCTAAGCCAGATCTACTTGCTTGCATTGCACTACACGCAGCAAGTACAATTCCCTTCTGTGTGAGACATGGCGGTGCGAGAGCCTTGTGCAGGGAAGGCATGACGCTATCACTCTCACTGGTCTCACTGTCTGCACAACTGGTATGCAATATCTATATGGCTATTGCATACCATTTTGCAGCAGCAGCAGGTGAAGAGGGGAGACCCCCATGTAGAGGGGTCTCTTGGAGCCTGCTTCCCCTTCCTAGTGGGAGGATAGGAGGCACCCACGTGTGCCTCCAGGAGCCCACTTTCCCTTTATATCGGGCCAGAGGAGGCACCCACCACAGAGGTGCCTCCAGGAGCCCTCTCCCCCCCCAAAAAAACAGTACTAACGACAACGAAAAATGAAAAAACGAACCGACTAATTTTTGCGAATTTTCACGAAAAACGGAAATGAGGCGAAACGGAACCGGCCCGACTAACGACAACTCGAAAAAAAATTTTCAAGTCGTGCCCATCTCTACATGCAATCCCAAATAAGGAGAGTGGAGGCACAGCTCAAGTGCTTAAAAAGCTCCACCTAAGGTATGTGAAATCAGATAGGGAAAATACATCCTGAGAGATAAGGTTAAGATCTAGGGCTGAGTTTTATGAGAGAGGTTGAGGTGAAAGATCAGTATTTGATTGTAACTGCTTTGAGTAACTTTTAAGTAACTGTACACAAGAGAACTTGAACTGAACATCTTGCTGTATTCAATAAATGCTCTTCTATTCTTTCATGTTGCATTTTCTCTGGGACTCAGTTATTATACTGGGATACCCTGAATAGTGGCAGTGAAACCCAAGAATAAAAGACTGCAGGTCAATGGTCTGTGAGATGACTGGGGGCCTGTGCTAGGGAACATTACCCTTTAGTGAGCCAGGCTAGGGGGTAATGCCACAACACCTATGTTGTTTGGTATCCAAGCTATAGCCATATATGGATATGAATACCCTGGCTCCAATGATCAAAGATCCAGTAACTTCTGCATTGATTATTTGAATTTATTGTGATTATGGTGTATATCACTGAGGACATTCAGATGCAGATTGTATCCTTGACATTATGAACAGGACAGAGAGAATTTCACTTTGGGATGAGAATTCCAAGAATCTCATCCTAGCCATGCTGGTTGGAAGATTCTGTGAGTTGTGGACCCCAAAAGGTAACTCTTCAGAGTAGAGGTAGGCACGAAATGGAAATATAGCACTTCATTTCATTTTGTTTTGTTTCAGTCTTCATTTTGTTTCATTTCATTAATAACGGATTTTTAAAAGAATTTTTGTCACAAAATGAAATGATTTGTAAGGCTATAGATAATGGGGAGCTTTCCTCTTTTTTTAAATAGGGAGCCCACTGCCCTAAATCAAAGACCCTCCTTAAACCTTCCAATCAAACAAAGAACCCTGTGTAAACAAGCAGGAAACCTAAGGGCTAGCTTCTGCACAGAGAGATCAGAGAGATAAGCTCAACAGCTAATTGGCAGGAGGGAAGAAAATATATACAAAAATAACCCCCACAGTCCTACTTAATCAGGAAAAGAAAACAATCAGTTTAAACTTTAAATCAACTTGCAGATACAGGGACAGCCAGTGCAGGGGAGGGAAGGGAAGGGCTCAGCTCCTGGGTAGCTGTAGGCTGGCAGATCACAATCGGAGATATGTAACAGCTGAGGCGTGGGAGGTGAGGAAGGAAAGCAAATCAATCAGTTTAAAAATAAACCTCCTGTTCTCAAGATGGCTGGATCAAGAGGCTTCTCACCATTAGGACAAATCATTTCATTTCTGAAACAAAAACTGGTGTTTTGTTTCATTTCTTGATGACGCTGTTTGCTGCTCTGTTTCATTTTGTAACATTTCATAAGCTTATGAAATGATGAAGCAACGTGTCATTTTTTTTGTAAGGTGGCCATCCCTACTTCAGAGCTCTCACTGAACATGCTACGCTATCTTGACTCTTGCATCTTTACCAGTGTTTGTTCTTGTCGATAGAGTTAAGGACATGTATTTATTTAGACTACAAATTCCAGAATTTTTCAGCAAGCATGGCCTCCAATTATTTTTTCTTGCTTCCTCCAGCTTCTGTTTTGTTCATAATTCTAGTTTTGACCTACAATTCCATGCCTGGCTTGGAACCCCATTTTTACTTATTATGACAGTGTAAACCACTTCTACAGGTGACCTTCCACCCAAGCTTTGGAGTAGGTAACAAGAGAAGTGGTGTCATATGAAGATGTTGACAGAGTACTATCAGTGCCTGCTTCTCTGCTGGCAACTGGGAAGAATCTGTACTGAAGAAAGATTAAGGAATAATTTTAACCAGGTGAACTCTGACCAAAAGGAAGGGTTGGAGTCAGTTTTTTTATATTATTGATGGACTTCATTGGTGGTTGCTTAGCACATACAGCTGGGCTTGACATCTGACCCAAATAATGGTCTGTTCATGAAGATCTCAGGATGGAAAAATTTGCATTTGGATTTGTGGTAAATTTGAAAGCCTTCCATTGACTTGCACTGAAGAGCCAAAATAGCTGCTAACTTTTTTAATTTGACCGTTAACGTACTTGAAGCATGGAACAAACATGATAGGCTGTAAAGAGTGAAATAAATGTACCAGACTTCAGAAAGCTAGCTTTAGCAGTTTGCATGTGAGACACCATTAAAATTTGCTTCTTCCAAAACATGTTTTTAAAAAGCTTAAGAAATTTGTGCCGCACCTGATTCGGTCCCTAGTTGGGTCACAAACCCATTTCTAATTTTGCACCAGTTCACTCCATAACCATACCTGCTCTTCTTCTGTAATCCATAATTCATACAAATCAGTGCAAGAAGATAATTTTCAGTTAATATTTTGGGGTTTGTTTGAAATTCTGTGCATTATGCCCCATAAAATATAAATAGCATTGTCGTTCATAATTGCTTGTTGTCAGTTTTCAGAATCTTGCTACGATATGTTCAGGGCTTGTGCTCCCTGGAGATCTCAAATCATGCCATAGAGGCTTGTTGAATTTGAATTGCTGAAGTGAAAAGACTTGCGGGCCTTCCCCTCCCTCTTAATCCTTTTTTATTCCCTTCATTGATGTTCTGAAGAAACAATTGTTGGTGTGTTGTATTGTGATCAGTTTTGACAATGTGTTGCTAACTTAGGCCTCCGGATAGCTGCAGAGGCAGAAATAACATTCCATTGGAAAAATTGCCTCATAACGGAGGCCGGAATAGCGAGGCTTGCAGTGAGATTTATGTTCTGAAAAATCAGGCAATCATAGATTTTCATGCAACCGTCTGCAAAGCTGCAATTTAAGTGGATCGTATCAAGTGAGAGAGAAGAAACAGATGTATCTCCAGCATAGAAAGAAGCAGAGCAGGACAGACACAGGGTGCAGAAAGAAATTATGTGTGCTGCACAAGCATCTGATTTCAATATGATAGCTCTTCTGCCCTTTGAAAGTGTATCTGGAGTATGCCATTTGTTTTAATGCCTGTGGATTACTTGATTATTATATTAAACATGACCCTTCTGTTCCTCTTGGCTTGTGAAAGGCTTGCCGCTGTTTTGACATTATAAACAGCATAGCCAAGTTGAGTCACAACCCATTTATACAGGTATCCCTTATTATCTTCAAATGCTGTTTCCACAGGCTGGGTACTTCACAGCCATTTCCTGGCTCAGAGTTCTGGGGCCATTCTCTTTTCCTCATTTAGCAGCACATTCACTTGCTCCGTGTTTCTTTTGCTTGCTATTTTGGCTGTCAGCTTCAATTCCTAGGACAGTGCTGCAGATCTCTTGTTGCCCTGTTTCAGTGGATCATCAGGCACTCTGTCTTTAAAACAGGGCCAGGCAGGATGATAACCCAGCCACTCACTCATTGCATGCATTTCATGGAGGGGAATGCAAGCTTGCTGATTGGACATTTGATGTATGGTTTATGCACCCCCAAATAGGTTCCCCCAGGAAGGTTCTTCCCAAGCACCTAGACAGTTTAAACTTGCATGGAAGCTTTCTCACTAGAGATGGGCACGGAACGAACATTTTTTCATTTCCGTTATTCATTATTCGTTCCATTACGTAATGAAACTACTAATGAAAATTGTGATGAAAATGGAACAAAATGAACAGAACCACGAAAATTGGGTTCGTTACATTTTGTTTTCATTAATGGTGACGCGCAATGAAATGAGCTGTTTTAAATGTTAAAAAACGCCCTGGACATCCATAAAAACGCAGCGATAATTATTTATACTGTCTGATAATACCTACCGGGGGGGTGGGTCCTTAAAATGTGCATTTATGTCTTTTCTCAGATTGCTGTATTTTTTCCTTTAAGGGGAGTTAGGGGACAGCGACCCAAAATGGCTCCCAGATGCCTGATATTGATTTCTTAAGTATTAAAATGCCCTGGACATCCCTAAAAATGCAGCGATAATGCAATATTTATTTGAAATTATTACCTACCAGGGGGTTGGGGTCCTTAAAACGTTTGTTTTTGCCATCTCCCATCGCGATGTATTTTTGTTTTCCCTTTAAGGATGACAAAATGGATGTTGCCAGCCACAAAATGGAGGCAAGCCATGTGATGGGATCATGTTCAACCAATAGACTGCCCAGGTTGCAGACTGGGCAGTTCTGGCAGCTACAGAGGGCATAAAAAGCTCTGGCAGCCCCCGTCCTCCTTGCAGTCTCCGGTGGGAGTTAGGGTGGGATTGCTGTCTCTGCGACTCTAGCTTCAGTCCTGCAGCCTCCCTGTGTGCGTGCATGTGTACCTCTCAGTGAGTACGCTCCCCTGCCCCACAGTGCAGTCACTCTGCAGCTGCCTTGCACCCTGGGCAACACCCGCCGCTGCCTTTGCAGCCTCCCTGCGTACCTAGTCTATACTGTGTCTCTGCCAGCATCAATTTTTTTCACGTTTTCCCTCTGGTCCGGGGTGTTGGGGGAACGCCCGTGCACAGAAATGCTTTAAAAATCATGCAAAAAGCGGGTAGAAACGAAAAATGAAAAAACGAAAAATGAAAACAATTTTTTCCAAAAATTCACAAAAAATGGAAACGAACCAAAACGGACCTCTCAACGAAAAACAAAAAACTGAAACACAATTTTTTTGATTCGTTCCCATCTCTATTTCTCACTTTCCTCTACAATCCTTCACGTTTGGTGATGACTGTGTTTGCCCAACCAGGGGACTTTCCTATATGGTCTCACTTTATTTATAACTCAGATGTCTGAAAGCTAATATTCACCAAACCTAGATGGATTGTAGAGGAAAGAGAAGCCTCTCTGTAAGTTTGGTGATACTAGGTGCCTGGGGGACACTTTCCCAGGGGGTGCTCTTGGGGGTGCATAGCTTGGACCACCAAACCCCAATCTTTAACACACCTGCAGAGCTGGTAAAAGACAGTCATGGGAAGCTTCTTTTCAAAATTGGGCCCTCTAGGTGCAGGGGGGAGGGCTTTTTATAGCATTTCAAAGGGGAGATGAGTTGGTCCATTCATCACTAGAAATTCATCGATTCGTCAATTCATCAATTTGCCAATTCATCAGCCCAAATGAATCAGAAATAGTAACACCGCCATTTTAAAAAATCATCTCCATCTGTAGTTACATACTTTTCATGGAGGTGTTTTACAGTATATTGAACCCATTTGAAATGCCTTGCCTCCTATTCTACTTCAGTTTGAAACTGGTTCAACGCCATGGGTTATTTATGTTTTTAGGCTATGCTTTATCATTGCTTGTTATTTAGTGTTTTGTTTTGTGGAGTTGATTTTGACTTTCTGTGAATTGCCCAGAATAGTGCTTTGGCACCAAATGGGGTTTATATGAAATAAATAAATAAATAAATAAATAAATAAATAAATAAATAAATAAATAAATAAATAAATAAATAAATCTGAGGTACAGATCATCATGGATCCACATGATTTTTATGAAGGATCATCCCAAACCACTCTCAATTGTAGGCACCATTTCTGCCCACAGTTTGAACAATAGCTAAGAGAAGAGTCCATTTCAAAATCACGTGGATTCATAAGGAACCATGCTTGGATTCCTCTTTCTCTCCTTCTCCCTCTCCTTGCCACGAACCCAGTGTAGTCACCTTAACCAAGATACCGATTAAAAGTTGTCCCGAGAGGAAGCACATAGTGACTCAAGTACTATGTCACTATCACGTGGTTTCTAAATTTATTCCATTTAGTCTGGAGCTTATTGTGAAGCAAATGTAAATATAAACAAGCCCTGCTTCTGTTTCTATGTTTTACTTACAAACTGGAAATGTGTCATTTTTGTTTCCTTTTACACACAGAGAAAGAGAGTTAGAGAAAGATTGCATTATACTTAACTGGAAGGGGCAATTTGTGTCATGTATCCTCCTCTGAGATTTTCTCTTCTTTTTAAAACATTTCATGAAGGTCCCGAGCCAAGAAGCAATCTCCTAACAATTACCTTCCATAGATTCCCATTACCTGATCACCCTGGCCTTTTAACACTCTGATTCCAAGTCCAAATTTTAGCTTTTAAGTTAAAGTCTAAATCTGATAGTAAATCATGCCGTCTGGCCTTGTGTAACAGTTTCTGGGGAGGAAAAGTTCCAAGAGCTGGAATCTTTAAGTGGCTGGAGACAGAATGCTTAGGAATGCACAGACTCAGTTGAGCCTGTTTCTCTCTTCCCCATCCAGACCCCTTTCTCTGCCTTATAGAACTTCCTTCAGATTTATAGTTTGACATGCAGACAGAGTGGGCAGGGTACTGGAAACTACAGACTTCCTAATTTGTCCTCCACCCCTAGTCTCATGCACAAAAGTAGCCAGTAAGTACTCATCTACACAGTATTGTTACACTAAGAGCACTCAAAGTGACTTGGAAAAGTGATGAAATGCTATAAGAGTCACAAGTATGAAGATGGAAAAAAAGTCATGAGTACAACATGTCTTTTAAAATTATCTACTCCATACTTACATGTATATCCAGAAGTCCAAATGAATGGAGTGAGTATCAATCGTAAAATAAGTCAGCAAGTGTCATTTTGCCTCTTTATAAATCGATGGTGAGGCCCCATCTGGAGTACTGTGTACAGTTCTGGTCACCCTACCTCCAGAAGGATATTATGGAAATGGAAAAATTGTAGAGGAGGGCAACCAGAATGATTAGGATACTGGAACACCTTCCTTACCATCTGAGGCAGCAAGGGCTAGGCCTCTTCATTCTTGAACGACAGCACCTAAGAGGTGACATGATTAAATTCTATAAAAGCAAACATGGTATGGACAAAGTAGATTGTACAACACTAGAACTAGGGGGCACTCCATGGAATTTTTGGGTGCTATATCTCAAACAAATAAGAGAAAGTACTTTTTCACCCAGAGGATCACTGGTCTTTGGAACTCCCTGCCAGAAGAAGTGGTGACAGCTGTCAGCCTTCACAGCTTTAAGAAAGGATGGAACAAGTTCATGTAGAATAAGGTTATCAATGGTTATCATTATGGGTGCCTGAGGACAACCCCAGGATTGGAGAGATAGGCAGGATATCACTGTATGCCATTTGCAGGGAATCGTAAGTAGGTGAAGAAATCTGCTTGGGAATACCTGAAGCAAATGGGAAGCCACTGTGTGAGACAGAATGCTGGACTGGATGGGCTGTGCCCTGTTCCAGCAAGACTGTTTTTATGTTCTTATGTTCTTATCTAAACAGCAGCATGTAAACAGCCAAAAGAAATCAGCCATCCATAAAACAGAAAAGTTTGATCGGTGAACTTTTTAAGAGGTCTTCAACAGACACCAAAACATGCACAATGAGGGGTAGTGCAGAACCTGTTTGTGCTCCAAACTCCCATGAACCCCTAGCCAGTGTGGCTATTGGTGATACTGCCTGAGGGTTTCTAAGAGCTATCATATAGAAGCTTAACTATTCACAGTAGTCCTTGAGGTTTTGCAGGAGCGGCTACAATAAAGCAATGGAAAGACGGATGGTACTACAATTCAAAATCTATGGATATTGCACTACCACATAAATGACAACTAGTTGCTTATTATTTTGGGGAGGTGGTGAGTGCTCTGATGCTGGAGGCATTCAAGAAAAAACTGGACAACCATCTGTCAGATCTGTTTTGATTTTGATTCCTTCATTGAGAAGCAGGTTGGTCTCAATGGCCTTATAGCCCCCTTCCAACTCATTATTTTATGATTCAGTGATAGCGGAGATACCATTGTACTCAGAGAAATCGCTGGGAAGGAACATGCAGTCTGGCCTATGTAGTAGTTTCTGAGGAGGGTCCATCCAAACCATTAAGATAGTCTACTGCATTCCTTGTAAATGATCTGAAAAGAGAATTAATGCAAAAATTGCCCTAGGCCAAACTAGTTAGAGGAGGAATTTGGTACTGCTGGAGTTCTCAGGAACATTAATCTGGGTATGAACCCTGTCCAACTCAGTGGAGCTTATTTTTGAGTCAACATACAAAAAATTGTACACAGGCCTTCACTTGAACCCTGGGGGAGACAAACATTCAGAATCAATAAAGAAGGTGATAGTTCCACACATTCTGGGTTTTTACTTCTACCATGTGAATAGTCTTTTCTAAGAAGAGACACCATAAGGTAGATGCTGCCATCTAGAGAGAAGCAGTAAGACATTTCCTACATTTCAGTTTGTGATGTCCTTTCCTGTGTCCTCAGCATCAGCAGAAGCTATACAGGAATTTATAGAATGAGGGATACATTAGGGATACATGAGGTGTCCCACTTGTATCTGTTGAGGATACAATTTGATGATACTCATGGCCTCCCCTTGCCCTGTAGACTAGAAAGACCACATACATGACATTCAAAAAGTGTGTACTTTTATGGCTTTCTAGGGTTCTTCTCTATGTCCTTGGTTTGTTCTTTGGGCTCTTTTCCCTTGCATGTTTTCTTTACGGTCTTGTTTTTCGAGGCAGAGAAGCATTTATTCTAATCCTCTGGGTTTAAAAGAAGATGTGCCACAAAGAGTTAAGATTATTTGCTGTGTTCATTGTTCAATTGCCTCTTCTTCTTTTTTCCATAATGCAAAGGTGCCTTGTTTACTCTCTGATTCGTTCTGAAAGAAAGGGGCCTGCCAAAATCAAACAGGCATGCACAAAAAAGAAAGCATGGAAAAATACCTGGAAGACAAGAAAGAAAAGCTGGGGATTTACCTTGTCTCTGTCTATTATGCACACATACAGATAAATAAACAGTCCCGCTCTGTTCAAAGGATGAGCACACACACTAAACTTTAATGGTAAAAAGGCTTCTTCTTGTAGATAGCTGCCCCTTAAACTCTATTACCAGCAACAATTCTTGGAACACAGCCAGGGTGACTTATTATGAACTACTGATTTCTGTGTGGTTTATCATTTACTTCCTGGGCCCGCAAATAGCTCTCTATCCACAGATCTTTGCAAACATTCAGGTCATCGATTTCAGCAAAGCTGCTTGCATCTTCCGAGATTAATAGATGTGTGTTTTCAGTGCATTTAAGAGTTGCATCCTAGTCGAATGAACACAGAGGAAGGAAAGTGTATGGAATGTGCCAGAGTCAAACACACACACACCCCAATTAAGATTAATTCACATTTATTTCATGCAAAAGTTTTACAACATACAGGGGTGGAGTGGCTTTAATGAACAACTGTTGGAATACCTATGGAATCAAACAACTACAACAAAACTGTTTCAGTCTATCTGTGACGATTCTCCCAGTCATCCACGTATCTGGAAGTTGAGTCGTCATGGCAACTGGACTTCAATCTCTCAAGAAAAGAAGTCCAGTTGCCATGACTCAACTTCCAGATGTTTCCAGTCTATATGTTTGTTAGGTCATATGATATCACCTTATGCTTATATGATAACAAGTTAAAATGGATGCAAGTTGAAAGTCCTACTGGTTTTTTTAAAATCAGTCTGCATTTTTAAATCCCACTCATGCCAATGGCTTCAGCATAATCTTATCATATTTAATTCTATGAAACAGAAAACAGCTTACAATTTGATGTAGTACATTTCTTCTTAGGAGTAAGCCCTACTGAGTTCAATGGGGCTGAACCAAGCAAATGAACACAGATCATGGAACAGAAAGCGGAATTCTGAATTCTGATACATATACTTCTGCTTCCATGGTGATTTTAACATACTTGCCCCTATGTTCAGTAGAATAACAGCAGCAACACTATGAGTAAAATAACTGGGGAAGAGGAATGGACAAATACCTAGGTGGGATTGGGGATCTTCGTTTCTCTTGATTTTCTGTGAGTGATCATGCCTTTGCTTTATGTCATTTCCTCCTCAGATCTCTTCCTTAATCGTAAGGGAAACTGGTTCTTTGTCCTTAGTTCTTCTGCAACAGAGGGCAGGCTATGACGAAGCCTCCAAAATGGCCTTCAGCGGACTTGCACACAGAATCTAGCTGTAGGAGGATGTATACTCAAGTTTTATTTATCCTGAATGAATTTCTTGGAACGATACATACACTTTATTTTCTTTTTATCTTCTCACGAGCACCCTGAGTGATTACATCTAATTCATATCCATAAACTCACCTTACCTTACTAGTCTGCACTGCATTCTTCTACCATAATTACCCACAGTCCCTACAATGTTCTAGCAGATATTGAAAAAGCTTCCATCCAACATAAAACAGAGCTGCCCGAGAGGCAATAAAATAACTCTGTTAACACAGTGCAATGATTTCACTTTCTTTCTTGACTATTGTTGTTTTAATTGAAATATTTGGTTTGCACCCTATTTTCTGAACACAAAGCCAAAGGGCTATTACATAATTAATCCACACACATGCTCCACATGGCTGTCCATCATCTGCCAGTTCTCATATTAGTTGAAAGCTTGCACAGAAAATTGTTGCAACCTAGCCTGCTAGAACACTGGCTGGACACTTAGACAAATGTCCTTCTGCTCTGCGTTTAGGCTGTGGAACCCTGGCTTTAGTTCTCCCTCTCTACCCGTATGAATTCTGAAATTCAATGAAAAACTTTTCTTAAAATACATTAATTAAAACTATTTTAAGACCAGTTTTTAAAGTCATTTTAAAATATTAAAGATTTGACCTAGATTAAGGTGGGTCCCTCAATGTGATATGGTTGATACAGTGGCAGCTTCGGAGTCTGGAGATCAGGGTTTGGATTCCTACTTGGCCACAGAAACTCACAAGGAGCAAAACTAACAAAACAGCTCCTTAAATATCTCCCCTAACTGTAAGTCAATTCATACTTGAAACACATGACTAACCAATTCTTTAAAACCAGGCCAGAAAGTCTAAAAGAGAGCTTTTAAACCTTTTATGCATACCAAAGGACAGATGGAACCAAACACTCTTGGCAGCCTCCTAGAATCTCATCGGGGATTGAGCCAGGCTGACTTCCCTTGGGAGTTTGTCTTGGCACATGAACAGTCTCACATATATTATTCTGATTATACAGAATGCTAGACTGTTAATGCACAGGGAGATTGGTAGTCGATTCTCCAAGATGATAGTGTTGTTGCATGAGGTCACAAACATTTTCCCACCATGTGTTGTGATTGCTGCTTGTATTTTTAAGCATATGCACCAAACCTTTCTCAAAATCATGTCTGGAAATCACGGTGCCTAAGAGCCTATCTCGGGAAAACGTCAGTCTACGCCTAGCTGATCATGGGAGATGAGATGGTTGTAAGCCAAGTCATTACCTAGTAGTGGAACCTCTATCTGTAAGTGGACCAACACAGAGAGCCTGATTGCAGCTCTTGTCTTCTCCATATTCCAATCAGTGTCATGGTGGGAGGACTTTCACAGAAGGACAGGGGTGTGTCCCAAACACGGACAGGTTGGATTGCCACACTTGTCAAAAACATGTGAAAAAATACACATCACTGTCCCATCGGAGAAGAGGAAAAGCTGAGGCAGAGGGGCAGGGATACAATGATTAATGTCTCATCCCAAACTACCTAGCTGTGCCACTCCCTGCTCATCTTACCAATGCCATTCTGCACCAGCTACAACTAGGAAAACTTTAAAATGTGGCAGTCAGAGAAAACAGCATTGCACCTGTGCCTCGGTCATTTCTCTGTCTCGCGCAGGGTTAAAATCCAACAAGGAAGCATGCTGCGACATCATCTGTGCTAGATCTGTGATGCTGGCCAATCAGGAGCTGTGTAGGGACAGGCATCATCCCACCTCCTTCTCTGGTTGGCCAGCAGCACGAAGCAGGAAAGATGACATTGCAGCATGCTTCCTCATTGGATTTTAACCCTGTGTGAGACAGAGAAAGGTAAAACAATTGCATCTGCATGTATCAGCTGGTTCCAAGGACTACCTGGGCTTGTGTAGTTTGTTTCATAACCTACTAGTTCGAAAATGAAATGTCCATCCCTAGCTGTAACCATTCATAACACATACGAAAATAAAGACACTCTTCTGCAAACTCTTAAAAACCGATATGTTGCAGTAATGCATGTCCCTTCAGACAATCACAAAGTAGCTTAAATGCAGGTCAGAATGTTTGCAATATAGCATAGTGACCTGAGTCAGAGACCTGCTCCAGTGGTCTAGTGGTTGGAGCATGAAGGAGTGGTCTTCAACTTCATTGGTAGTAGAAGCTTTCAGTCTCCTTCTCCTTTGGTTCCAGATCAGTGGATGGACACTAGAGATGGGCATTGTGCACAAACCACTGGTTTGGCAGTTTGTGCTGGTTCATTTAGTGCCCAGACAGGTGTTCAGTGTTTGCCAGTCCTGCCTCCTCTGGTGGACACCCATTCAGAGGCCGCACCTGGAGGATGCAGGGCAGAAATGTCAGGGTGATGTTTCTGTGTGGGTGTATATAGGAGATGGGACTGGGAATGCCAAACACCTGCTCAGCCACTAAACAAACCGGCATGAAACACTGGACCAGCAATTCCGGCCCAACTCTAATGGCCACTCTTCCACCATCAAGAGATCATTCTTAGATCTGAGAGGAAAAAGACTGACCACCTCTTGCTTATCTGTGTGGCTTAACTCCTGTTCCAACAACATTTCTGTGATGACTAAATGTGAGAGGGAGGCAGGTTTCACTGCCAGTCATGCCCTACACATCTGCAACATAATTTACAATCAGGTCTATAGAAACTTCCCTCTCCCTCTGAACAGGAATGTCTTCATATCTCTATAGGCTATACTCAGAAGTTGTGTTAATGATGCTGGGAAATTAGGCCCAGTGAATTCCACTCCCTCATCACACAAACATGATCAGTCAACAAAGATATGCTGTCTCAATTTCCCTTCACATTTGGTTAGAGGACACTTGTATCAGTTTGCTTCTTCTCTATAATCTTCTCTTAAAATGCAAGTAATGGTATAATTTTAGCAAAACCATCAATGTATAATTGCTTAATATTGACCCACTGTTTTATCCTTGGGTGACTGACACTGAAATATGCACATAGTTTCCACTGACTTTCATTTGTCAATTTGAAATTCTGCTTATCTTCTTGAAAATTTTCAAGATATATGGGTAGTTCGCTCAAGAAAAGGAAAGAGTGCTTGTGGCTGGATGGGGGTAGATCTGAGTTGATGCCACAGAATGTTGAATAACCAGATATTGATTTAATTCTTTTTCTGTTGTTCTGTGGTTTTCATGGTTCTATTGACAGTTGAACAAATCACCTCAGAGGATGTTGGATTCTTCTTCATTTAAGAAAAAATGTTAGCCATTTGTCAGGGAAACTTTAGATGTGGACTTCCTGTTTTGATAATGGGGATTGGACTCATGGGGTCCCTTCCTGCGATACAGTTCTATAATTCTGTAGTACCTGTAGGAACTCCCTTACCTTCAATGTGATGAATAATGTCCTTTGGAGGGAAAATTACATTCGTGTCCCCACAGCAAGGGGAACAGAGTCAAACTCCCACAGAACTTGTAAAGTTTCATTTTATCAGTAACTAAATACATAACCTTTTGCATTGCAGCCCCTTCCAAACATGAGTAATTTCTTGGTGATATTGTCATCTTTTTTTCATAACTCAACATATTATTCATTGTTTTCATATTTGGTTTCCATTGCTTTAAAGAAGGGGGCTTAAAGAAAAACAAATGTAACTTTGAAAAATGCAACTCAAAATGCCTCCGAGAAGCCTTAAAAGGTTCTTCAAGATAATTCAAAAGTAAATAAAAGTGTTACTCATTAGCACCAAAGGAATGTTTACTGTTATTCCTACTCAGTGTGCTGGTTTTTGACTATTATTTTGCTCTGACCTCCTTACCACGCTCCCCACAAAACGTAACTTGCTACAGCAAACAGGTCAGGATGCTTGTAGCTCATGGTTATCAGTACTGATGGGCACGAATAAAAAATGGTGTTTCGTTTGTCATTTGTCATTTAGGGGGTCCGTTTCGGTTCATTTCCATTTTTCGTGAATTTTTGCAAAAAATCGTTTTTGTTTTCGTTCGTTTCGTTACCATTTCATTATCATTTATTTCAATTTTTTGTGATTTTTTTTAGCATTTAAAGCAGTCCAATGTATTGCCATAACGAAAACGAAACAGACGACAAAATGTCTGGTGTTTCTGTTTGTTTCATTTCATTTTAGAGACAAAATTCGTTTGTCATTTTGTTACATAACAAAACAAAAAAACAAAAACGGAAATGAAAAATTGTTCGTTTCATGGCCATCTCTAGTTATCAGGCTCCAAACTCCCACACAGACATATGCATGTTTTGATCCTAATTAAGGCCCTCATGCGGCTGATAGGGAGGCCTGACCTTGCATAGTGCCCACTGCAGCAGATTTTAGAATCTGGACATATTAACTGCAGTCACACAATCTCCGTCATATCTAGCTTGGCCATTATACCAAGATTCCCACTCCAATTTTCTTTGAAGCCTTTGGACTTAAGCTCTTGGCTTTTTCTCCTGTATCTTGGACTGTGACCTTTGGTCACTCCCCAATCCATTGTTGCTGCTGTCAGCTTTGATTAGCCAGTGACCTACACACTGCGTATGTTTGGGCAGTCCAGGTATACTGTTTGTTTTTTAAAATCTATCATGATTTCGCCTTCCTCCTCTTTGACAATAAACTCGGAATTTTACTAATAGAGCTATAAAAATTAACTAAGCTAGCTTTTATTAGCTTGTTTGTTTCAGCTACAAATGATGATGAGACAAGAAGCACCCTTGCCCTGACCCCCTTTTGTCACTGGCTCCTATCATGTGATCATGTAAACAGATGTCAGCACCCATGTCTACCTAGTATTTAGTAAAAGAACTCAGCCACTGTCTTCTCTTTGGGTGCGTGACTGAAATGGCCACCGTGTTAAAAATGTACACATTTTAAATTGCCATTGCTGGTTAACAATTTTATCCCTTGCACAGGCAGTTGTGCAGAGTAAAAAAAGGCAGTATGGGATATTACACTAGTTCTATATCTATAGGTGGGAGAGAAACCGATTATGAGATTTAAAAAATATGTGTCACATGATTCGTCCTGTATCTGCTTAGCTTAGCCTGCTGTGCTCAGCTGTGGTGAACACCGTTCTCATTCTGTCTTATGAGTGGTACTGAACTAAGATTCAGTTGCCAGTCCAGTCAGCTTGAAACTGCAAATTCAGAAAGTATTTCCAAATTATTTGCCTAGTATCTTGTTTTCTAAGAACCACACAGGGAATGGACGGGTCTCATGGTCCAGATGCAGTTCCTTGTTTCCGGCCTGTTCTATGAGGGAGAATTCACAAGCCATTCTTTGCACAAGTGGAAGGTTGCAGTAGTTTCAACCAATTTATCATAACAAATGTGGAGCAACTCAGATGCAGAACAGTTATGCCCCATGTTAAAACTGCCTTTGAAATTCAAAGCAACTGGAGGCTTTCATGCTAGGAATGCAAGAACATAGGAAACAGCATGAATCTGGATCATCCATCTAGCCCAGAACTTTCAATAGCTCACTTGAGTTTCAAGCAGGATTGTTTCTGAACCGTATTTGGAGATATCTAATATTTCCTAGTGGTCTCTCATCCAAGTACTCTTTCATCATCATCATCATCATCATCATCATCATCATCATCATCATCATCATCATCATCATCATCATCATCATCAAGCTGTAGAGCTGGATGGGGACCCTGTGCATCATTGAATCCAGCTCCTGTCAGGGAGACACAGTGGGGAATTGAACTCCCGTCCCTAAACCACTGAGCTATCCACCAGTTCTAATGAGGTGTAACCCTAATTAGTTTCCAAAATTGGACAAAATTCAGCATGTCTGTCCTCTACAGTGGAAGCACTTTGGATATAAGATTCACAAAGTCCTTGATCTCAAAAAACACATCAGTAAAATGTACATATTTGAAAAATGTGCATAGAAAAAGGAGAAAGTCCCTCACAATCAGTTTCTCAAAATTTGTTTCTCCTTAATTTGCAATTTGGAAATCTTTCCAGTGGGCAGCAAACAGGTTGGCTCAGCCTGTAACG
This sequence comes from Phrynocephalus forsythii, assembly GCA_029282475.1. Taxonomy (NCBI): domain Eukaryota; kingdom Metazoa; phylum Chordata; class Lepidosauria; order Squamata; family Agamidae; genus Phrynocephalus; species Phrynocephalus forsythii. The sequence goes on along the minus strand of JAPFRF010000007.1, from coordinate 65,639,597 downwards.
TTTATTCTTAGTGACCGAAGAAATTTTCTAACAGCGTTAAGACTTTAAGCTCTCAGCAAAAGGGTTTACATCAGGCTCTTCAGAGAAGTGATATGCTAACTAATCCCCAAACTGCTAAAAACTTCCCATGAGGCAAAATAAGCCACAAAGGGCCAGGGTGTAGTGCATTGAATTGAATTTTTCTATACAATTTCTTGATAAGGCCTCTCTTTCGATACACCAGTGTGCTTCCATATCTGATGTATCTTCAAATCCCAGCTTCTTAGTGTCATTGTTGTTCTTATATGGATAATGTTTGTTTCCCAAACAGAAAGAGGGTGGGAAGGGAGATGAAAGAGGTGAAAGAAGTATGTTGACTTATTTTTCTGTTGGTCCTGCTTTAAAAACAACATGCACATTTCTGCCTCAGAGTGAGTGGGTTCAGTCAAGCTATATCAGCTGGACCTTTTTTGAGAACTGTGAGTTTGCCCTGCGCGCTCTATACAGATACTCAAGAGCAGTGCTTGGACAAGCTGCTTTTTTGACTATGGTTCCCCAGATTCAGCAGCCAACATGGACAGCAATTGTAATTCTAGGAGTTAGGTAAATTAGGGGCAATTAGTTTGTTAATCCAAACTAAAGTAGACTCATTGAATCAAAGAGTCTTGCATAAATTTGACTTAACAGGTCCCCCTCAGTGAGTGAGTCTAAATGAGTTTCACAGTTGTTTGGGTAGACTAAGCTGGTATAGGACTGCTAGTGTTACTTTTTCCCTCCCCCCGTCCCACAATTTGCAGATTAGTAATAATGCAGTGTGTGAGTTTAACAAAAATACTAAAGTTACTGTATTTAGCTTTTAAATGCTATCTTTTAATGATGTAAGCTGCCTTAGATACTTTAAAGGAGCCAAGCAGGATAAAAAATATTTTAACTAAGGAAAGTTAATATTTTAAAGTAAAAATCCTCCTGTATGCATGGAGGTTCTCCATGGAGTTTCAATGATCGAAAATTGGCATTCACATCTCATGGTGAGCCCTTCAAGATAAGTCTGTCTACTACAAAAGGTAGTGCTTTTTATATAGAGAGTGGCCCCCTTCCCTTTCATGGTTCATATACTGAGTTCCCATTATATTGCAGGACTGCAGTATATGAAAAAAGGCCCCCTGGGATAAGGGGGGGAGGCCTGTTTCAGGCCTCCCATACTTACCTCAGGGCAGGCGCTGCCCCTAGCGGGCCCGTGAGGGCCTTCCTGGGCCTTCTGGAGACCCTTTCCAGACCTTTCTAAGGCCTCAGAAATGAGTTTCGGCAATCCAGAAGTCACTTCCACTTCACAGGGAGGCCCTTTTGGGGCCTCCAAAAGGCCCAGGAAGACCTTCGCAGGCCCATTCAGGGCAGCACCAGGCTGGGGATAAGTACAAAAGCCCCTAGGTAGGCCCCCAGGCCTGACCCGACCTGCATCCGCATATCACGGATTTTCAATGATCGCGGATCGGGTCAGGTCACTAACCCCCGCGATAGGCAGGGGACCACTGTATACATGTATACATGTATACAGTGGTGCCTCTGATAGCAAATTTAATTCATTCTCAGAGGCAATTTGTTATCCGAAAAATTTGTTATCCAAAACGTGGTTCCCCATTGAAATGAATAGGAAACCAATTAATTGTTCCAGAGGTCTGAGAAAAGGCAAAAAACCTGGGGGGAGGGTTCCAGACCTTTTTATAAAGTGTATTATTTATTTATTTATTTATTTATTTATTTATTTATTTATTTATTTATTTATCTTATATACCACCCGTCTTCCCGAAAGAACTCCGGGCAGTTTACAACAGGAAAATGTAAACAATATCAAACAGTAGACATGGGCACGACTTGGCAAAATTGTCGTTTCCGTTTTTGGATATCGTTTCCGTTACATAACAGAAACGGTAACGACAATTAAGCTGTCAGAACTCGAACTCGAACCGAAAAAAGAAAAATTGGGTCTGATTTATCGTTGTCGTTCCTGGCATCACGCGGCGATCGCGCGATGCCAAGTGGCACAGAAAAAAAGTTTTAAAAATAAATAAAAAAACCGATTCCCAGCCAAAAAAGCAGGCGAAAATATGCCTGCCTGAGGGCACCTACCAGAGGGGTGGTTTCTGGGGGGGGGTGTCCCCAGCCTTCCCCCCCTCCTGTCCTGGGCTGCTGGTACCGGGCTGGGAGGGGGCATCCTCGGTGTCTCCATTTGCCATGCAGTGCGGGGGGGGTCCAAAATGGTGTCCGCAATATTTTTTTTGAAATCGTGGTCCAAAAAACCACCAAAGCACCACAGAAACATGCGAAAATTAGCTATTTTAAATGCTTGAGTTTTTACAGTAGCAGCAGTGGGTTTTTTATAGCAGTAAAAGGTCACACTGATTTTATTTTATTTTATTTTATTTTATTTTATTTTATTTTATTTTATTTTATTTTACACCTGCGCAATGATGGGCTGGCCATGGGATGGGATCATGCAAATTTTCGGACCCATTCTACCAATCGCATGGCCAGGTTTTGACTGACACTTCTGGATGTGCAAGAGGGCATAAAAAGCCGAGGCACTCCCAGAAGAGTCGCAGTCCGGGCTTGGATATGGGTGTTTTGATTTCGCGGAGCCTTTAGATTTCAGTTAGGCAGGCAGGGAGGGAATTGATTCAATTGAATTTTTAGGAAATAATAATAATTCCTTTCATTCTCTGTCTGCTGTGGGGAAGAGCAACGCAGTTTATTCTTTTTTATTCTCCTGCAGTTTGTTAGGATTTCTTTTCTGATAGTGCTTCAAAGGGGGGAGGTTTGAGTGGGAGGGGAGATGTGGATTTATTTTAAAAATTTCATTTGCTTGATGGCAAGCCAAGGTCCTTTCATACCCTGCCTGCAGCTCTGCTGTGGGTGCACTGCCCACTTTGTTTGCAATAAAAATTGCAATTGCTTTATTCGATGCAGTCTTGTGCAGCAAGTCAGTTTAAAGTGTTTTCCGCCTGCTCTGGGTCATTGCGGGACCCGCACCCACTGCCTGTGCGCCCGCCGCCCGCGTGCCCATGTGCCCGCGTGCCCGCCGCTCCCCCCTGCCGCTGCCGCTGCCCACCCATGCCCCCCCCGCCACCCTACCCACCGCCTAGGGCACAAAAACACCTAGCACCGGTGGGACACCACTCGCTGGGACGTCAAATCGCGTGAAATCGTGGCAGCGGTAACAACAAACGACAAATGACACAACGAAATGACAATTTTTAAAAAAATTCACGAAAACCGGAAACGACCTGAAACGGACCCGTCCCAAAAAATGACAACTCGGAAAAAAAATTTTCTGGTCATGCCCATCTCTATCAAACAGTTAAAAACACTTTTAATAAACAAGAGACAATTAAAAAACCCAAAACAGTTGGTAAATAGCAGATGGCGGGACAAGGGGGGGGGATTAGTCACCAACTTTAAAGGCCTGCAGTGCTGGAACACACCCTCCAGAACACCACCCTGCAGTGCAATGCAAACATGGACAAGAGAAACTAGCAAAACTGCCCCAGCCTATTCCTACCCAAGGTGCAATGGGGAAAATGCAAATAGACAAACATAAGCAGCAAGAGAAATCTAGCCTGTTCTTTCCTACAGAGCAATGGAAAAGGTTGTAAACATGGACTGAAGAAAGCAGCATGACTACCCCAGCCTTTTCCTGCAAAGAATGCAAAGATTAATAAAAACTAGCTCCCTACCTTTCCAAGTTTGAAAGGTCCAAATTCCTCAGCAAAACATGTCCAGAATGGCTCAAAAAACATGGGGAGAAAACCGCTCTAACTCCTCCCACCACTCCACAAACCACAGGGGGTGCAATACATCCTGGGTACACTTTTTGGCAAGGCATTTTGAAACATTTGTTATCCTAGACAGCCCATAGGGAACATTTGTTATCCGAGGCAGCCCTACACCCAGACATTTCAATTTGTTATCTGAAAAATTTGTTATCAGAGGTATTCTTTATCTGATACTATCTATATCTATGTCTGTATCTGTATCTATATCTATATCTATATCTATATCTATATCTATATCTATATCTCTAGATAGATATAGATATAGATATAGATATAGATATAGATATAGATATAGATATAGATATAGGTGTGTGTGTGTGTGTGTGTGTGTGTGTGTGTGTGTGTGTGTGTGTGTGTGTGTGTGTGTGTGTGTGTGTGTGTGCGCATGTGTGTGTTTATTTAGTTTTTAGAATACAACAAACAAGCAAACAGGATTTGACGTAGAGTTACCTAGGCACTGTATTTGCTAGCATTTCATTCTACTTCTTATCAATCTACTTTTGTCAGATTATATACCAATACTATCATTTTAAAAGTAGTGTTTTTGTTGCAGAGAATATTGCCAGTCATGGCAGGTGGTGGGGTTAGCCTGGTCCCCCTCCTAAGATGCTTATGATGAGTCCAAACTGAGTACCTGCATACTACTTTGCTTTTGCTGAAGCCATTGGGACTTTAACAGCATGACCTTATTCATGTCTAATCAATTTAAAGAAAATCCCACTGAGTTCAATAGAGGCTACTGCCAGAGAGGGACTATAGAATTTCAGCCTCAGTGCTTGACATTTAATTGTGCCCTTATGTTGGAAGTCAGCTCCAATGGATGTTTGTTTGAAAAAGGACCCATTTGGCCACAGAAACCTCAGAGAAAGCATTACTTTGTGTGTGCAGGTTCAGCCAGCACACTCCCAAACACATCCTTGTGATAGAACACAAGTGTTTGAGGTACTGAACAGGTCATCTTAATTTTATCCAATGATATATAGAACTTCAAAGCCCGTTGTGTGCTGGGAAACCTCCCCCCCTTTTACCTCTGTTCTTCAAATGGAAGAGTCAAAGGAACCGTAAGCCTGACTTGGAGCACTTAAAAGTACTGCCAACATTTCTATTCATCCATGCAAGAATCTCTGAAGTCGGGTGGTTCCTAAGCAACCGTGACAAGGCAGCTTCATGTCTGCATGGAGTCTTTCTGCCACTCTGCTTAACTTGGCTCTCTTTCTTCATCTTTAATTGCAAAAACGGACAACCATCCAGCAGTAATTCTGAAACATATCCTTATTTAAATCCAGCAATAAACAGTGCTGGGATTTGCGGAATAACATATATGTTGAATCTTAAGAGTATACACAAAAGGGTACAATTTCCTGTAAGACACACCACTCTCTTTACTGCACTATGATGCTCTTAGCATAAAGGTTAATTAGAAGCAGAACAGCTCTATGTTACAGATCTAATCAATAAACAGGCAAGCTGCCTGGACATTTGTCACTGTCAACAAATAAACACAGACTAATTATGCTTTTGAACTCTTCAGTGTTGTATTATTAGTCAGTCTCCATCCCAAAATGACACAATATCCAAAACGTCTTAAAAAGCATACCATTTATTATTATGTGTGGTGCTTAAGGTGCAATTGTTTATCATCATTTGAAGACTGAAAAACTGAGGTGTTGATAAACAGGCTACCTTCCATGAACTATCTACATAATAACTTCTGACATCTGACATCTCATTGAATATATATGTATATATATTCAAACAGAGTATGTGTATGTGTGTTCCTCTTTCCCCACCTCTCCAAAGGTTTTTGTTTGTTCATTTTCACTAAGAACAGGCCTCATTTACTGCTGGATTTGTGCCGGATCTTTCTGGAGTACCTCAGAGTTGTTAAGTGACAATCTAAAAGCCGATTTCGGATTAGGATAGCTTAACCAGGTGAACTGAGGGCTTCATTTTGATTGGGTAGAAAAGCTGGAGCTGTGCTTGGTAGTCCATCTTATGATACTGAGAGGCTTTATCAACATCCTGAGAGGAGTGCATTCAGAATAGGTGGCAAGGAGAATCTCACTAATCAGTGAAGGATTATCTGGGGCTCAGAGCTATACTACTTCTAATTCCTTCTTCATGACGCTGTTCGTGCACTGCAAAATGATCTAGTGCAACACCACCAGTATAAATATTAGATGAGTCTCTCTGGTGTCTTAATTAGCACTTTTTAAGAGAGCTGGGTGTTGAACAGTCAGAGGTAATCAGTTGTGAAATAACGCAGATGGGGGAAGCAAAAAAATTTAAAAACCAAATTTAAGACAGATTCTGATTTATAGTGTGCCATGTAACGTTGCGTGCATCCATATCAGCTGCGCTTTTGAAAATGCCATGCTAACTTTTTTTCTGGCACCACCATCAACTTTTGGGGTGCCGTTAAACTAGTAAGTTTATGGATGAACTTGAGATCCAATTAACACATTAACTTTTAGGCTTGTTAATATTGTTCCAGCTGTTTCCTGAGTGCATGATCCTATGAACAATTTATGAGCAGGCTCAGACTGATTCATTTGTATATTTTAATATAGTTATGAATTGTTTTGAGAGGCCTTGGAAGGAAGGAAGGAAGGAAGGAAGGAAGGAAGGAAGGAAATCCAAACGCAACAGCCCAGTCCCTCTTGCATCATAAAGCTGTTGTTAAAACAGACTAATTTTTGAGGCTAATGTCCTTAGGTTAAGAAGTTGCCAGAGACATTCTCTGTTGCAAATTGAGTTGCATAACTCTGCCTGCAACTAATAATGTATACGGTGATTTCTTGTCATGGGAGAAATTGCTTCCTGAAGTTATTCCACTTTTGTAGTTAGACAAGATGATTTTGGCTTTTGCTTCTTGTTTATCTTCAGTTTCAATGGTGGTTTCTTCAGTAGTTCCTATCTGTTACACATTCAGTTATCTTCTTTAGTAAAAGACCTATCTATTCTTACTGCCTTGTAATGTTTGTCCGAAGACTGATACCTCTCAAAATACTGGGTTTTTAAGAAATTCACAGTAAACCTTCAGTGTTGTTAAGTATCTGCCATGGTTTTTGCCAGACGTGTAAATCTTTATCTTTTTCTTACAGATATGGGGTGATATATTCATATTTCATTTATGGTAGCAGGGTTCCTTCTGAATAATGGCCATCTTTCAGAGGCCAACATCCCTATGGCATACCCTTTAAGAGTTACAGAGCTTGGGTGTTTTAATTCAACTGCAAGTTTGAACCATAGCAGACTCATGAATCAATGGAATCTATGTAAATACTGACCTAATTTTAGGGAACCGATTCATAGTATTCACTGTGCTCAAGATTAACAAACATCTAAAATCCTATTGTATAAGTTATGCCTATAGAATGGTGATTATGCCACTAGCCGGGGGAATTTGTCACTAATGAAAGACTTCTTTCTTCCACCCTTCAGCTTGGGTGGCTCTTGAGCAATCTGTTTCATTGTGTAAAACCCATGGGAACCATGAAGTAATCATTTGGAACAATAAGAACGAAACTCTCTCTGCCAGTAACATCATTTGGTGGCAAATGTTTCTATAATTAATTGCTTCCTCCTTCCATCTTGTGGTTTTCATACAGTGAGATAGATTACTTCTGAGTTTAATAAGCCATGGACAGAAGGAGAAGGCATCTAATTCCCACAATCTTTCACAGCCCGTGACATCACCATTCTTCTACAGGCATAATTTATGCAAGAGGATTTTGTCCATTGGATGCAGGTCTAGATCTCTGCATATTTTTGATTCTACAGCCAGCAAGGCGCAAAGTATGCAAGTCTGTGCTACTGGAAGAAGTTGTGTACCACAGAGGACGAGAAAGCTATCTCTAATTGGATGGATCTTCCTAACCCACCAAAATGCTGAGGAGCTTGGGCAATACCTTATACTCCTAAGTAGAGATGGGCACGAAATGAACAATTTTTCATTTTCGTTTTCATTTTTTTGTTTTGTTACGTAACGAAATGACAAACGAATTTTGTCTCTAAAATAAAACAAAATGAACAGAAACACCGGGAATTTTGTTGTGCGTTTCGTTTTCGTTACAGCAATACAGTGAACTGCTTGAAATGCTAAAAAAAAACACAAAAAATTGAAATAAATGGTAATGAAACGGTAATGAAACAAATGAAAACGAAAAATGAATTTTTTGCAAAAAAATCACGAAAAACGGAAACGAACCGAAATGGACCCCCTAAATGACAAACGACAAACAAAATGCCATTTTTTTATTTGTGCCCATCTCTACTCCTAAGTAGAAACTGACAAAGGTGCCAGTTTCATTTTCTCATACATTACATTAAAAAAAAGAATTCTCAAGTTCTTTCCACTGAATTTATCAAGAAATTTATGAAATTTGTTCATTTTACATTGGCTCAAAAATCAAGTTAACAAAATTCTCAGTCATATGCCTTGCTCAGATTCAAGAAGTACTGTGATCACTAGTGTGATAAAGATCACATTGTGTCTACCTACAATGTAACTATTTAAGGAGGGTGATGTTCTAGCAACTTTCAGCATGAAAAAATACACCTGCATGTACACAGTTTTAAAGTCATTCCAAGTCTTCAGGCTGGATGGGCAAATCTAGTCTGTTTCACTTCTTTCCATGTTCACATAATTTTGATTCCATATCCTTTCCATATGTTCTGTGAAGAAAATTGAGTTCTGGAAATTTCTGGCCAAAAGTGTGAGTTAAACAAATTTCCTTTCATACTTCATTATATCTAACAGTTACACCTAAACTAAATCATTACAATTTAAAAGAACAGCATTCTGTTTCCTTGTTTCCTCAATTGATTAACTCATCAACTGGTCATTCAATTCTGTAGGTGTGTATATACAACACACAATGCAAGAGCGACACTGTTGGAACTTCAGCCCTCAAATGTATTGCTTCCTTATATCGACCATTTTTGTACACCAGAATTCCAAAAGCAGAAACTTTATTCACATAGCCTTTCTTTACTGTCTTACTGCTGACTTAAATCTAATTTCACGTTGATATACACACATACAGTGGTACCTTGTATAAAGGAATTAATTCGTTCCAAATGAAATTATGTTAAGCAAATTTTTCTTTATACACATACCCATAGGAATGCATTGAAAACGGAGTGATCCCATTTTTATGTTGTTCTAGCTCAATCTTCTAGCTCAATCTGGTCCAGACTTTGCATTTGCTTTCTGTTGCTGAGACTCTTTGTTCTTGGTTTTCTAGCTCGTTAAGGGATTAACTGCTGATGGCTGTTTAGATGGCCAAGGAGTCTGGAGTGGGGAAATTCATTTTGGTCTGGCACGTGTCTGTGGTCTCCCAATGTTTTTGGGGTGTGTGAGTGTGTCTGTCCAGCCACATACATCGGACAAACAAACAGGAGAATAAGCGCACGCAGATCGCAGAACACAAGAACGCATGATTATTCGACTGTTGAAAAAAGAAGAAAAATCTTCCTCTCTCTTCCAGCACATAAAAACAACAGGTCATCTTGTCTTTGGGGTTTCTTAAGAAATTGACTTTGAAAGAACCAAACTCATCTCCAAAACTGAACACTTCAACAGTCTGGAGAATAATCATGGAAGCCATTGAAATAGAGAAACACCCAAACAACATGAATAAACGTGATGACACCTCCCGTCAAAGTGTTCCATATATAGGGTGAGAGGGGTGATAGGTTTGATTGCCTGACATCTGGAAACTGTTTGTAGCCCTGGTCAGACAGTGCTTGGGGGTTGTATTTGTTGTGGATAGTCCTCTGTCACAAAGACTGACACCAGGTCCTATGAAAAAGGACACAAGATGCCACCACCTTCCATCCATGGGTCTGAGAGGTGTTCCTTCTTTGTGAATCACCAAACACAAACCCAGACCCTTCCCACAGATGATAAACGGAAACCTCCATCCTTTGTCTGCTGGGAGAAACAAAACCACATTGGTGACTGCACCATCTATTTTGGTTAGGCTGGCACCCCATATGACTCCAGTCACCACATGGAGCACTTTGGTCTCACACACCCCAAAAAAACATTGGGAGACCACAGACACATTGGGAGACCACAGCCAGACCAAAATGAATTCACAAGACACAGGACCCCACTCCACCAAAGCCCAGGATACTGCCAGAACCCACCAGCCATCTAACCCACCAGCATCTAAACAGCCATCTAAACAGCCACCAGCAGTTAATCCCTTAACGATCGCCTCAGCCACACAGCAGATCACAAAAGAACAAAGGAACAAAGGAACCTGCAATCAGCAACAAAGCAAGCAAACCACACACCCCCAGCAGTATTTATAGAAGGACTTCAACTGAGACCACGCTTTGCTTCAAGAAGAAAGAAGCCAGAACACCAGCCTGAAGATGACGAGTGAGACCTCGTCGAAACGTCGCCAGAACAACCAGATTTCTACACGGGAAGAAACCCGAATCCACCCTAACATGCATATATATATATATATAATATTCTATAAATTATTATTTTGTTTTTAGGTGTTTTTTTTGTAGTTTTCTTCTGCTTCATGTTACTAACAGTGTTGCCTTGAATGCTTTCTGCACAGCAAAGTGAGGCAGAAATCTCTAGCTAATTCTTAAAAACAAAGGGCTAGACTCTTACTGGAGTTTATGCAAGGTTTGCATAGACTGCCACTGTTAATTGCAGCTGCTTAATGATGTGTCAGGGAACGTCTCAGTTGTACAATCAGGCATGTGAAGGGCTGACATCTGCTATGCCCCATGGATGTATATCAGTATGATTTATATAGTTTATTGCTGGCTGGTCATGGTTGCTTTTCTTATCCAAAATTTAAACTAATTCTTTTACTAATTTGTGTATTCTTAATAGAAAATGTTCAAAATGAGCAGTCTGAAAACAGAAGCCTGTAAGATTCTATGAAGGCATCTGTCTGAAATCTTGGATTATTATGAGTCTGGAAAATTCTCCATAAGATTTCAATGTTGTTGATTGTTTTGCTGACTATATCAAGTACTTGCTCCTTCAAGTGGGCTTCCAGAATGTTCGTGAACAAAACCCCGAAAGATAACAAATGGTTCACAAGCATGATGTTTTCCACGCACCAATCATGCCTTTTATTGGTGATGCTGTTTCTAGCATCCAGGAGGTGGCGGATTTTATCTCCTTGCTCTCAACATACATCCAGGTAAGCTTCAGAGAATGTGTCAGGGCGCTTCCATTTCTCTCACTCCCTTAATGATGGATGAAATGCTCCATCTAAACAAATAAGCACTTCAGAGAGCTCCCTTTGACAGGGTTGTTAATCCCAAGACTCTGCCTTATCACAGTACAATTCAAGGGTTGAGGATGTACAGTATCCCTGTACTGCCTGGCGCTTACACAGAGATGCTGAAACATAGCAAGGAGAATTCGGCTTGGCTCCATGCTTCTCATTCACTATTCTAACGGTCACAGATACCTTTTATCGGTCTGCACATGTTGGCCTTCTGAGACAAGCTTTTGTTATTTATATTATTCAGCATAGCTGGAAGGGACCCTGTGGATAATAGGTATGGTGGTAACCGGTACGCAGATGACACCCAGTTCTACCTCTCCTTTCCTCCATCTGCAGTGGAGGTTGTACCCAGACAAGATGGAAGTCCTCTGGGTGCACCCCCTAGTGTGCTTGGATTGGGAAGCTCCTGCTCTTTTGGGGGGGGGTAAGTCTCCCTGCCAGGGATGAGGTACACAGTTAGGGCATTCTTTTGGACCACATGCTCACCTTGGAAACCCCGTGGCATCCATGGTTTGCTCTGCTCACTTACAACTGCAGCAAATCACCCCAAAAATGAGCCTTCCTGGACACTGGGGCCCTCACCATGTTGATCCCTGCAGCCATAGTTTCAAGATTAGACTACTGCAGCGCTCTCTGTGTTGGGCTGCCCTTGAGGTTGATGTGAAAACTTCAGCTAGTTCAACTTCGCTTTCAACATATAACCCCTATACTGACCACTCTGCACTGTTCTTCCCAGGTGGGGCACCCAAAGGTGCCTATCTTGAGAGAGGTTTGGAGAACTACAACAAAGAATGTTGACCCTCCTTTGTGGAATCAGCTGTCTCCAGAGATTTGCCTGGCCCCCTCACTAGGTGTTTTTGAGCACCTATTAAAACTTCTCTCTTTAAACAAGCTTTCCCCAGAACATGATTTTTCAGATTGATGTTTTATCATATACATTTATTCATTTTAGGTATTAATTTCCATCTCTTTATCAAGTCTTGCACTTTTTATTATGCTGTTGGTTTTTATCTATTTTGGTTTAAATGTAATTTGGTTAGGTTTATTATTGCTTATTTGTTTTATTTTATGTTATTCTTTTTCTTTTTCTTTTTGGCATTTAAATGATTTTGTTCATTTTTGTTTGCACACCACCCAGAGTAGCTATTCGCTAGATGGATGGTATAAAAGTCTAATAAATAAATAAATAAATAAATAAATAAATAAATAAATAAATAAATAAATAAATGGAGGGAGGGAGGGAGGGAGGGAGGGAGGGAGGAAGCTGGATGTGCCACCAGCACATGGTCATATGTTTGGTCATGTGACTCATCAGCTAACAGTAGCAGCTTCTGCAACTGAAGATCTGTACACAGAAATATTGTATAGGACACTGGGCATAGTGTGTGGCTTCCCTTTTCCTTTTTATTTGCTTCACTTAAATGTAGGAGGCTCTGGCTTAAACTGGGGTGACCACAAGTTAAAAAGGAAAGGTTACTCTTTCTCCCCTAAACCCCCGCTAGCATCCTTGAGTTCTATAATTTCAAAAGAATATATTTGAATTGCCACACCAGGGAGGAGAGAATGCATTTGGGGGTAAGAAGTGATGCACAAAAGATAAAACCTATAAATGGGCACAAATCCAAAAATGAATCACAATATTCATTGGGAATCCCTGATTTGTCAGAAATTCAGCACTTCCAAAGTGACAAACTCAATGAATGTGAAGCAATGATTTTTTTTAAAAAAAGCAATTTTTATTCACTATGGGGGCACGTTTTGGCCCAGATTTTTTGTGGTGGAGGGTTGGCTCTTTTCTGCTGGGGGGTGAGATGAATTTGTCAAAAATTATCTGTAAATTCAAGTGCCGTAATTAATCAACGTTGACAAACTATGCATCATGATGAATCACCATTTTGTAGTTTGTGTCCATCTCTGATGAAAAAACCCTTTTCATGTATGATGGGTCCTAAACAGACCAGGGATGGAGCAGAGGCATGCATACTCTCTAGAAAATAAAAACTAAAGGGGGAGCCGCAGGCCACATAATTAAAGGAACATACCAATTGTTTCTGAGCCTGTCTGTGCATGGTCCCAGATGGATCACCAAGCTAAGCCTCATTTAAGTCCACAAAGTTCATTCAAACCCCAAAGCTTAGAGATTTCTCCCCACTCCATGTGGTTTAGCAGTTAAATGCCACTTTGAATGTACCTAGGTTATAAAATTAAACCAATTTAATGCCACTTCAAGTACCACAACACTATCCTACAATATCCTGGGACTTGAAATTTGATAAAGCACTCCCATAGAGAACTATAGCTCATTCCCCAAATTGTAGGATTCTAATACCCTCACCAAACTACAGTTCCCAGAATTCCCATAAAATGGAACTATGCCATTTAAAGATAAAGGTAAAGGTTTCCCTGTACATGTGTGCTAGTCATGTCCAACTGTTAGGGCGGTACTCATCTCTGTTTTCAAGCCAAAAAGCCAGTGTTGTGCAAGTCTGTGGCTATGTGACCAGCATAGGTGAATGCATTTCTGTGTATGGAACACTGTTTACCTTCTAACTTTCTATGGTAGTACCTATTTATCTACTTGCATTTACATGTTTTTGAACTGCTAGGTTGGCAGGAGCTGTGGTTAACAGTGGGAGCTCGCTCCACTGCATGGCACCCGGGATTCGAACTGCCGAGCTGCCAACTTTGCAACTGATAGTTTCAGCACTCTAGCCCAGAGCCCCCACGCCCCCACTATGTCATTTAACTGGATGTCCAATTGTTTTAGCTGCATATTTCTTTCTGCAAGAGCAAGACAGCATGCTACAGACTCTCACAAACCAAGCTGCCTTAAATAAGCCAATCCATCAGATAATCTGGTCCAATATTTTGCAATAAACATCCCAGAAGACTGCAGAACAGGGTTGTAGAAACCAAAATGTGGCAGTTTTGTTGCTGCTGCAGCCCATTCCAAATCTCACAAAGCTGTAAAGAAGCATGTGACCTGAGTTAGTGTTTGCAAAGCAAAGCAGAATGTGGTTCCAGTTTAGAAATTATTATGAAATATTCAAAAGGACAAACTCACTCCTGAGGACTGGTTGCACTCCACGGTATTTGGAGCTGTTTTGTCTGCTTGATCTGTTCTGTATGCTGCTCCATCTGCCATATAATGCTGTTCTCAAACTGCAGAAAAAATAAAGCACTGGAAACACTGGGAGACATATATAATGCCAACAATTAATAATTTGGAATGACTTTTCTTTTCTGCAGGCTTCTCATTTCAGGAGACTCAAAATAATCAATTTATTCATTTCAAATATGTCAAACCACTATAACTATGCTTCCAGCGAAGCATTTTTCTGGATAAGGTGTCTTTGGAAAGTATTATTGATAATGCTTTGCATTTACACTGTAGCCACTTTTATTCCAAGCTTTCAAAGCTGTTCTCAAATATTAATTAAGCCTGGTAACTATTGTAAGCGTAAATGTTAAAATCCTCTTTGCCATTTGCAGGACTGAGAAAAGAATAAAAGAAAGATTGTGACTAAGGGCACAGTTACACTGTCTAAAGTTGGTTTAAAGTCACATAATAGTCACATGGTTTTTAGGTCAGTGTGTGCATCCTCTTCGGAAAACTTTCAATCTATTTTTTTACTGAGTTGTATGTTGGGAGTGGGGGGTCTATAGAGGCTTTTAAAAATCACTGCATTTGAGGTTGTGCCCTGTGCCCCCCTGCTTTCATACTGATCTTCTCTCACAGCCACTCAGAGCCACTGCATTTGCAGTACTGTTTTTAATATATTTTTATTTTATTTTTATCTCCTTCAAACTAAAATGGCACTAGATCCATATTACAGATGGATAACAATTAAAACAAATCAGGCGGCAAAGTTTCTGTGCAGACTGACACATTTACATGGAGAAGCAGAGGGTTTGGGGTAACTGGCAAGGGAGGCTGATCCAAAAGAATGCACACTAGTGACTGGCAAAGAGAAAGTGACCAGAGAGATTTAACAAGAATGTTGTCAACTTCTAGGGTTGAACAGAAGGAAGCACTTTCCCCACACCTAAACTTTCCCTGCCCTGATTCTCTCTCTCTCTCTCTCTCTCTCTCTCTCTCTCTCTCTCTCTCTCTCTCTCTCTCTCTCCTGATTACTATTTTTTAAAACTTAAGCTATACTCCTGTTCTTCTGAGTCTTAAGATCCTGAAATTCATTACTTAGCAAACACCCATAGATACAATTTCCACCAACAGGAGTGCTCACATATGCTACAACAATGTCTCTAAATCATAGAATCCTAGAATAGTTTATTATTTATTTTATTTATTTTGAATATTTTTATTCCGCCTTTCTTCTTGGAAAAGGACCCAATAAGTGAGTTGGAAGGGGTCTATAAAACCATTGAGTCCAAACCCACCTTCTCAATGCAGGAATCCAAGTCAAGGCAGATCTGACCGGTGGTTGTCCAATTTTCTCCTGAACTTTCTTTTGGGAGTTGAGCACTCCCCCCACCTCCTAAGGCGATTGGTTCAATTTTTGCACTGTTCTAACAGGAAGTTGTTTTTTCCCTGATATTTAGCTTAAATCTGGCTTCCTGGTGCTTGAGCCCATTATTAAATAAGCTCCTGAAATGGTTGTTTGCCCCTTCGCAAGTAATGGACTTGGGATTTTTAAGCCTGTCATGATCCCCAGTTCCACAAGGTTTGTTCAGGTTGTTGGATGTGGTGACGGCATCTGGCCTGGATGCCTTCAAAAGGTGATTGGACAGATTCTTGGAGGAAAAGTCCATCAAAAGTTACAAACCATGATGGAGATGTGTAATCTCCAGGCTTAAAACCAGGGTACTTCAAGGGCCAGATGCAGGGGTAGTGGTAGCAGGGGACAGATGTCTAGTCTCATGCGCTCCCAGACACATTTGGTGGGGCCGCTGTGAGATACAGGAAGCTGGCCTAGATGGGCCTTTGGGCTGATCCAGCATGGCTCTTCTTATGTTCTTATGAATTTCTCAAACTAAGAATAGACTTTAAATTCTGTGCCAATCTACCAGATGGCCACTCCATTACAAAAATGTAATTCTGCCAGCCAGAGTGGCCACTGAACCAGCCAAACCATTACAAAAATGTATATCTGGGTAACTCATAACTGGGTAAAATGTAATGGATATTCAGATTTGCTCATAAGTAAAATGGGTTCAGATTTGCTCAGTTATAGCACAGGAATTTGAGCCCTAGACATGGTTATGGGGAGTACAGGGAGAATGGCTCCATAAAACTGTGTGAAGGTCTAATCCTTATGGAAAACCTATGACATCTCTATCTAGTTATTGCAATCCCCGTGGGGCAGTGGTCAAATCTGTACTGCAGGTAAAACTGTGCTCACGACCTGGGGTTCAATCCCAGGTAGCAGGCTTATGGTTGACTCAGCCTTCCATCCTTCTGAGGTCAGTAAAATGAGTACCCAGCTTGCTGGGGGGGGGGGCAATGTGTAGCCTGCATGCTGTATTGAAACTGTAAACTGCCCAGAGACTACTTGAAATGGTATGGGCGGTATATAAGCAGAACACTTTGCTTTGCTTTGCTTTGCTTTGCTTTGCTTTGCTTTGCTTTTGCTTTAGTTAGAAGGAAGAAATGAAGAAAAAGGAAATGACTCTAAGAGTAACTATCTAAATATAGTTCTTGAGAAGGCAAGGGAAGGAAACATATTCATGTGTCTTCTATTGTCACTTACCCCACTGCTTATTACCTATTACTACTTATGTTGCTGCTCTGCTCCAACATGACTTTCAAAAGCATGGATTCTCCACCTTAAGAAGTGACAAAGAACCGATAGGTGGGTTTTGCCTGCTACACTGAAGCAGAAAAATTTAGGGACAAAAACAGCATTGACAATCTAAAATATTTTGTTTGCCATTCTATATCTCAGTTGACTTTATAACCCCTTTTCACCTTGTTAAGCAGTAATCTGATTATTCTCCGTATCTATAGGGTAGAATGTTCAAAATCCATAGATCAAAAAGAAATGCAAATGTTTCTGAAATTCTGTTCTGCAAACCTGAACCTACTTGCCTTTCTGTAGTTACCTTCCACTTTTCTAGCTTATTAATTTTTCTTAGTTGCTCTCTTTTTTGCATATACACATCATAGTATTTATCTAAAAAGCACACAAATCTCTAGGTTCTTGGATAATTCTCTCAAGTGTGATGTAATCATTGTACGCAGAGATACACCTTTGTGTTTTCCTGCATTGGCTATCTTCAAAGTGGTATTGTTTGTTGAATTGGAGTCATGGCTTTGCAATAATTAACAATATTTTATTATTTCATAGGTTAGATGTTATGCATTCATATGTACTTTTAGCTTTTGGAAAGAATTGATCAGGGTAAAATATAACCACTTAATGGCTATCATATAATTGTACCTCACTTTCTTGAAAAAAACATAATATTGATTGAACTTTAAAGATGGCCAATCTAAAATGAGAGAGTGAGAGTGCTGTGAGGTTTCTGTTTACTCTATTGTGGATACGAGTTGGCATTATGGTTAGAGAAAAGACCATCAATACAAAATACAGCAGGAGCTCTTGCATTGTGCTATCACTATGACCAGACCCAAGTGATATGTTGGGAGTACTGACTAGTTTGTAAAATGGATGTCTATAAGGTTGAACTGAATCTTATGAATCTCATCTATAACATTTGACTACAACTTACCCAAACTCTTACCATGAACCATCAAAAGTGTTGACACCCAGTTATTTAAATATAGAAACAAAACAACAAAACATGCACACACCACATGATCCTAAATTATATAACTGGAATGAGTTATGGGTTTCTGGAATAATTATATCTCTGAAAAGACTGAAATGTGTCCAGTGCTGATACTCAAAGCATATGCTTGTACCCCAAAATATTTAAAATTATGTCTCAGTTTCTCATCATTTTACTGTACTAGCAAAATAAGGCAACGGTGGTTCTCCAGATGTTTGGGGGCTGCAGTCCCTATGATTGCTTCTGTACTGGCCATACAGGCTGGAGCTTAAGAATGCTGTAGGCTAAAACATTTGGAGGGACAGATGTAAAGTCCTAAAAGACTGGTTTTACACTTGGTCATCCCAGATACTACCATATACAATACAGTATCTGAAATCTAGGTTCCGCTCTAAGTCTAGAAGTAATCACCGAATGATAATAGTACAGTTTGAGTGGATTGATCTCGGCTGTGTTCCCCACTCATTTCACAATGATCACTAGTGAACTATAGGTTAATCACTGTATCTCAGACATTCGGACCCAGAGCATAATTACATTAGATATCATGGCCAGCAGTAAAAGTTGGGGGGGAGTTGCAAATTAAAAAGGCCCAGAAATTATCCAGAAGAATAAAAAATATTTTCTTCTCCTCACCATATTGTGCTCCCATGTCTACCAATAAGGCTGGAAAGAAGAGACATGTTTGGCACGGGCTGGTGTAAATTTCTTCTGGGATTGGGAAAAGCAATAGGAAGAGTTGGTAATATTTTTGAATTTCAGGCAAAAATCAAAAAAAAAAAAAAAAGAAAAATACAAACATGTGGCACCTTAAAGACTAACTTTCATATTTTAATGTGACATTTCGTATACATGTGCACTTCTTCAGACATATATAGCAGCAGAATGAGGTGTGAGATATAATATGATATGAGATATACATTTCATACCAGATATTCATCGATTGTAGCCTAGATATCATTGGCTGTAGCATATAGAGTTGGGGGTGTACCTGCCCCTTCCCTCTACCACCTAAAATTCAAGAGGTTTCTGCCCTGAGATCCTAAACATCGGCCTGTCCAGATTAGCCTCTTTCCCACATATGTACACATGGTGGTTATTTACTCACCAGCAAAAAGAGGTGACAAAAGATTTGTGTTGATTTGTGTGAAATGTGATATGCTCATTTATACATGTACAAGTACAGATGGAAATTATTTTTGTTCCATCTAAACAATGGAAACTTGTCTTATTTAAATGTGGCCTGTTTTCTTGCTGAGTCTGTGGTCAAGCAGCCAACGTGGAGAGCAACTTCAAAGCCCCTGATCTCCCTTTTGCTGGTTATCTTTGCCCTCCCACTCCCAGAAAAAAGACATGGGAACAAGTGATAAGGCCATCGAGGGCCACACTGTTAATTTTGTTTTAATTTTCAACCTCCTTCAACCTGCAGAAGGCCCTGAACCTAGTGCACATCCCTGGGGTGGGTATGTGTTGTGTGTTGTGTCATTACAGTCATGACCGACCCGTCGTGACTCCATGTCCATGGAATTTTCTTGGCAGGAATACTGGAGTGGTTTGCCAATTCCTACTCCAGGCACTGACAGCACCTGGTATTCCCTGGTGGTCTCCCATTCAAGTACCAACCAGGGCCGACCCTGGTTAGCTTCTGAAATCAGGCGAGATCAGATGTGCTTAGGGCATCTAGGCAGCTGGGGTAGGTATAAGGAGTATATATTTTGCCTTCCCTTTACCCAAACAGGCAAGTCTCAAGCCCTTGGGCTGTCCCTTGGACAGCTCATACCTTGCCGACTAAACTAGGGGACCTTCCACATCCTCCCACTTTCCAAACCTCTTGAACCTAGGCGGACAACCTTCAGGGTTGCCCCGCATTCACCACTCATCTGTCAAGTGAATAGCAGTATCCTAGTTGCCAAGACATTGATAATAGACAATAGAGATGGGCACAACTCAGCGAAATTTTCATTTTCGTTTTTGTTTTTTCGTTTCGTTTTGTAATGAAAACGAAAATGAAAATTTTTCAAAAACCAAAACGGAAACGGAAACGAAACGACCAGTTTTGCCATGTTTTTCGTTTTCATTGCGGCAAATCCATTGAACTGAAAAGAATGCTAATGAAACAGCAATTTTTCATTTTTGTTTTCATTTTTTCATTTCATTACGAAGCAAAAACGAAATGAAAAATTTTTCAAAAACAAAATGAAAAACAAAAACGAACCGAAATGGATCCCCAAACAACCAAACGAATAATGAAACACAATTTTTTTGAGTCGTGCCCATCTCTAATAGACAATAAAACTCTTGTGCCTCTTGGGAACTCACCGATACTTCCCAATTGGCACTACCCGGAAAGAACTGGCAATCCACTCCAGTATTCCTTTCAAGAAAACTCTATGGACATGTAGTCATGAAGAGTCAGTCGGTCACGACTGTAGTGACACAACACACACACACACACACACACACATCAGTGTAACCTGTTCAAACATGGCACCACTTATAGACCAACAACGTCCTACACATACAGTAATGTGGGATAGGTAAAAATATACCCATCAACCTTTTCAAGCCAATCAGGTAAGACTAGCCCAAAATTCCTATCTGTCCCTGAGGCAACTACAACAGGCACCCTGGACCCAGGGTGGGTGGATGAGTTGTCACAAGCCAAAGAGAGCTGTCTGGTTGAGAGCTGGGTCTTTGGTCTTTTCATCAGCCAGCCTGGTGGGTAACATCAATTTGTTTCCCCACCTGTCCCTCTTCCAGTGGGAGAAGAGGGCAAAGGATCCCTATTGGAGCATAATCTCCAGCTCATATTTGGCCTGGAGAGACTTTCAAATGACATCTTCCAAAGGATCATTGTCTTCTGGCAGCCTTTCAAATTTTGAAGTGCCCCCCCCAAAAAAAAAGAAAACATAAGGCCACCCTGCTTACCCTGGCCTGCATGCTCTCCCATCCAATCAAACATCCCCGCCTGGGGCCCACTATCCAAGCTCCCTTTGCAGAAATAAACTTCCTCATCTGGCTTCAGAAATGAACACACAACCTTCCCACCCACCCACCCCAGCCTAATGAAAAACAGTTGCCAGCTGGGGAGAGTAGTGGCCACCTCAAGTGGATCTGGAGCCATTCTAGAACTGAAACAACCACTCTATTGCTTGTTTTGCAAAGCCCACATTTTGTGGTACAACCCTGCACTGGGGCCACAGGCTCATTACAAGGAATCCCAAGGAGAAATACCAAGAGGAGTAAACAAACCCATGGCTTAATTTGAAACAAATTAACTTTTCCACCCTCTGTATCCATTTCAACCAGAGATGTACTCTGAATGCCAGACCTCTATGTGCATTGATTGGGTGAATTAGAAAGACCTTTTACCTGCACTTTATTTGTGCTCCCTCTCATATCTTTATGACATGGAATGAACTACTTGGCGCCACGTTGCTGTTATCCATTAACCATCCCTGTTTTCCTAATCAACTCAGACTCCATCTTTCTCTGTCCTATCTGTTATTGTCTTCTGGAGAGGGATGCAATGTTCCTTGAGCCTGGTCTGGTTTGTGTGACATGATTTGTGGACCTGCCCTACTACCAGAGTTTCTTCAGCTGAACTCTGTACATTATCTCCTTCCCGGCTTCCCGCTCCCTTCTCTGCAGCCCGGCAAAGCGAGTTGTACATCTGTAAAATGACAGCAATGTATGAAAAATGGGAACTTGTTACACATGGCTCTCATCACAGGCAGACGTGTCCTCTCCACCACAGACAATACTTGCTTCCTTGCAAGGCAGGCTGAAGTTAAAAACAGAGGGAACACCTAATAAATTGCTCAACTGACCAATTTAACAAGTTGTTCAGCGTGAGGTCAGTAATCAACAGGCCAACTAGGACTGTGAGGATTGCTTTACTTTATTTTTCCATAGAATTGGGGGGTTGAAAAATACACAACACACTCTTCAATTCTATTACCAAAAGAGCACTAAATCTGTACAATTCCAAGGAAACCATGGAAAGGCTCAGGATTGCCCCCCCCTCCAAAAATATGCATTGTTCAACTGCACAATAAACCCCACATTTAAAAAAAGAAGACACAGACAACTTGTGATCTGTGTCTTCCTCACAGCCTTTCTCAGTGCCATTTTTTTCTGTCTGAGTCAGTAGTTCTTACATGGTATAGCAACAATTTATTTACGAATTTGCTTTAGCTCAGATAATAGTCTGTTCCTGCTGTCTTATCCAAAGTGTGACATCAAATTTGTACTTCTCAAATATCATTGTCACCGGTTTTTGAGATCTATGATAAGCCTTGGATGTTTTAAATCTTTTGTGAGGCTTTCTGTATGATCATGCTCTTAAATTTTCCATTTCAGTGTTCTATTCATAATTCGTATCTACGTTTCTCCTTTTTTTGCAACTGCAATTCTAACATATTTCCGATTCAATCTTTTCCCCCAATTGAACCCTAAAAAACAAAGCAAAACTCTACTCTGATAAGGCTGTTCCTGAACTAATAGATTTTGAAGAATGTTTGCCTATCAAACATAATAAAAATCATTTAGTTTTACCATGTCAGCAGTATCTTACCCACTTTGATTTTGGTGTCCAAATCGTATATCCCAGATTGCACTTTTGTGATATCACAGAGGCAGGCTTTTCAGTGACAATTGCAAAATGGTGTATGCATTATGTGTGTCAGACAATGTGAAAAACACAATGATGAGTTTAAAAGCTAACAAAACTGTTTCTCCCCCAACATCCTATTTTAGGCCTCAGAAGCTATTTGGTTTGGTTTGGATTGGATTTTGATGTACCTTCTGACTACTTCCAGTTTTGGTGGGACATAATTCTCTATCCCGAGTGCCTACTAAATAGCTGGATTAAACCAGGAACAGCTTTTTTCATGAGGTGATTGTGCAGGGTGATCACGGTTAGAGGAGGACAACATGGGTGATCAGAGGGATGTTCAGGGGACTGGGAACCAAGCCCTATAAAGAAAGACTGAAAGAATTGGGCATGTTTAGCCTAGAGAAAAGACTGATGGGCTAATATATTAGCACTTTTCAAATATTTGAATGGTCATCATACAGAGGAGGGGCAGAGACATAAGAAGAGCCATGCTGGAACAAGCCAAAGGCCCATCTAGTCAAGCTTCCTGTATCTCACAGTGGCCCCACCAAATGCCTCTGGGAGCTCACGAGACTAGATATCTCTCTCCTGATACCTCTCCCCTGCATCTGGCCCTTGAAGTACCCTGGTTTTAAGCCTGGAGATTACACATCCCATCATGGTTTGTAACCTGTGATGGACTTTTCCTCCAGGAATCTTTCCAAACCCTTTTTGAAATTTGAAGGCATCCAGGCCAGATGCCATCACCACAGCCTATGGCATGGAGTTCCACAGACTAACAACACACTGGGTATATAAGCATTTTCTTTTGTCTCTTCTCACTCTCTCAACCCTCAATTTGAGTAGATGTCCCCTAGTTCTGGTATTTTGTGAGTGGGAGAAATGTGTCCCTCTATCCACTTGATTCATGTTCTGCATAATTTTGTACGTCTCTATCATATTCCCCCTCAGGCACCTTTTCTTTTCAAGACTAAAGAGCCCCAAATGCTGTAGCCTTTCCCCACAAAGAAGGTGATCTGTTCTTGATCATCCCGGAGTGTAGGATGTGCAACAATGGTCTCAATTTTAGAGAACCCAGCATTTGGCTAAACATAAAAAGAAAAACTTCCTATCAGAGGATTATGACAGTTTAAAGGAAGCAGCTGAACAAAAGGTTTGTCAGGACCAGCCAGTCACAGTCTTCTCCATTTGGAAGAAGTGTACTGTTATTCTGTTTAAGTAACAAAATATTATCCTAGTTTTGCGCTTGTGCATATATACAGCTGTTCATATAGGCAGCTTTATACAAATTTGGTGTCCACATTTGTCCTCTTTTCCCCAGATTTTTGACTATGGGTAAGTGGTTGTCCTGCCGTGGATATAACTAGGGTAGAACAACTTTGCCACAGGGCACCAAAATTTATAGAGAGCCAGAATCCATAGGTGAATGTACTTGTGAGTCTTAAGCAAATAAGAGGCAATGTTTTCTGGCTCTGTTCACTTGCATTTTTGAAAGCATTTTTTTTTCTTACTTGGCTGGGAGGAAATTACACATTCTCTGACTCCTTTTTCATGAGAGATTTTTTGAAGCTGTGAAAGGGTGAGAGATGATAACATTGGATTTGAGTGCCAACATTTCAAATTATGGCTGTTTATTCAAAATAAATAAATAAATAAATAAATAAATAAATAAATAAATAAATAAATAAATATTCTGCCCATGGTAGGGACTGGTTTCTTCCAGAGACCACGAGATTGCATTCTGGTTAGATATGGGCATGAAATGAATTTTTTTATTTCACTTTTCATTTTTCATTTCATTTCGGAATGAAAAAAAAAAAATGATTTTTAAAGAAATTTTCCATTCATTCCATTTTGTTTTTCGTTAGGTTTCCCATAGGAAAGCATGGAGTAATGCATTCCTATGGAAAACAGCTTTAAACAACCTGGCCCTTTACCCTCGATCGGGTGCATTGGGGGAAGGTGTGGGTTGTTTAAAATGTCTTGGAGCCACTGAGGCTGCTTCGGTGGCTCAAGACATTTTAAAAGCCCCCGCCTCTCCCCCCCCATTGGACACATTGGGGGGATGGCACAGGGTTTTTAAACTTTTTTTCCACCAAAGTAAGTGCTGATGGCCATGGCCAACATTTGCTTCAGTGGCTAAAAATTTTTTTAAACCCTGTGCCATCCTCCCAATGTGCCCGACTTGGGGGGGAGAAGGTTATTTAAAATGTCTTGGAGCCACCAAGGCAGCCTGGGTGGCTCCAAAACAATTTAAATGACCTGTGCCTTCCCCCCTCCAATCAGGTGTGTTGGAGGAGGAAAGCATGACAGTGTTAAAAATGAAAAATGAAACAAAATGAAAAACAAAACAATTTTTAAAAAAATAATTTCAAACAAAACAAAATGAAGCAAAGTGCAATGAAACAAAAATGAAACAAAACACCATTTTTACATTTCGTGCCCATCTTTAATTCTGATCCATGTTACAGTGAATTAATTTTTAAAACTTTGAGGAATTCTCCATAAGCTTCAGCCATGTCACCTTAATCTCACACTGAGAAAGATTGAAAAGACTGCCCTGTTCCGAAATAATGACCTCACTGTTTGGCAAGCCTGGAAATATCACAAAAGCAGGGCGTGAGAAGGCTGTGAATTCTCCTTTGCCGGCACACATTAAGTCACTTCAAATACCTTGTTCCTGAAATCAGCTCAGTCCTCAAGGAAAAATATGAATGAGGAGTGGTAAAATGAGACATTGCTATACTGCAATGGTGTTCGACAGTCTGCTGAAAAAATATGAAAAATGCACAATGTATTCTTGATCTTAAATAGAACTAACCCCATCCAATGTCCATTTTAAAGATGTATATACCAGCAGCAACTGCAGCAAAATTTTCTGCTTCTCGTTCTTAGTTAGCTGTCTGTGTTGACAGCTGGCCTCCATACTAGCCTATTGGTGTCTAGTCATTGTTTTGTACCAATAAAAAGAGACCTAGGCTTAGGGTTTCAGACACATCTGCAGGAAACCTTGCCTTTGAATTGATCCAGAATGGATATCTCTCACCCTCAGCTTGGTTCTCCTAGTAGTCATGAATCATTTCTGACTGAAAGGTGCTTCTGGATTGAAAGGATTAGACAGTGATGAACACCATTGCCCAGGGAATGCCCAATTGCTACAAAGAATACAGTGTTTGGGACAGCTCACATGGGCTACCCCAAAATGCTTAAGAGTTGCCCAGATCAAACTCTCACTTTCAAGAATCACTGTTTTACTATCAAAGAGGTGTTTTGCTAAGAACAACATTCTGAGGAAAACAACAGGTACAAGATGGGGTGCCCAGCTACACACATTAAAAAGTTCTCCACTAGCCCTATGTGACTCTCAGGAGACTATGCAAGCTCTGTTTGGTATAGACCATAACATGGAAAACAGGTGGATGTGGCCATAAATGTGGCCAACACAATTGGTCACAGAGTGTTTAAAAACAACCCCAATACAAAAGGGATATTATTTCATAATGGTCATTCCTCTGCCAAAATTCCATTGGGAAAATGCTGCACAGAAAGTGTGGGTCAAAACAAGGTCCTCAGGAATACACTTTTTATTTGGTCATAAACCACCAAAGCCAAGACTGAAAGCAAGGCATAGAGTACGATTTTATGATAGCAAGAGGGAATGCTGTTGATATGGCCCAGTATTAGCCAAATGGGGCTAATCTAGGGTTTTTTGCTTTAATCTTATTCAGTTTATGTACCTTTTAATATGTAATAGTTTAACAATTAATATAATATAATATAATATAATATAATATAATATAATATAATATAATATAATATAATATAATATAATATAATATAATTTGCTATTGCTTCTGATGAATATCAAGAAAGAAAGCTTGGTTTTTAAGTACATATTTTCAAAGGTTCTATCTCCTTCCATTTTGTACTATTTCAGAAATGCATCCATTGCTGTTGAGTGACCTCCTGTGGCTGACTCATAGATATGCTTTTGATGCATCCATTGCTAATTTTTCCAAATATGGAGAGGAAGTGCCTGAGATGTGGGATGTGACATGGTATTTTAATGGGATACAAACAATTGCAAATGCAGAGCAGGTGAAACAAATCCATGGAAACTGTTCCTGCAATAGGTGTAGACCATAGACACTTGCAGCACTGTCTTCATTTCTTCACAACACTAAAGCATGCTGACAGGTCATAGCACATTTTAGCCAGCACTTTGGGCAAAGTGGCTGGTGGGAGAGGATTCAGGTACTATACAGTGAGAATCTCACTGGCTGAAGTCAGTGGTCTGATCTGAAATAAAGGTGACTGCCTAGGGGGAAATTAAAGAGGTGATTTATATTTTGTTGTAGCTGAATCTGTTCTTCATAATGGTTTTGCATAGTATTTTAATATAATATTATTAATTTTTGCACACATTAAGTGGGTGGCATATAAATTATGTAAATAAATAAAATAATTTGTACAACATAAAACAGCTTGTATAACATAAAATTTGTACAACATAAAAATTCCGGAGATAGGGGAAATTTGCTTAACATAATTGCCTATGGGGAGAATCTGTACAATATAAGAATGGGATATATGGTATTTTCCCTCAGCCAGCTGCAGGAGAAATGCAGGGAACAAGGACAACCACTTTTTGTAGCCTTCATAGATCTCACAAAGGCATTTGATATGGTTAGTAGGGACAGACTCTTTAAAATACTCCTCCAGGTTGGATGCCCACCCAAGATCCTTAACATCATTAGGTCTTTTCATGAGGATATGAAGGGCAATGTAGTTTTGATGGCCTGGTGTCAGATCCCTCCGACATCCGAAGCGGCGTGAAGCAGGGCTGTGTCCTTGTGCCAACCTTGTTTGGGATCTTCTTTGCTACCATGCTGAAGTATACTTTTGGAAATTCAACAGAGGGTATCTATCTCCGGACCAGATCAGATGGAAAACTCTTCAACCTCTCTAGATTGAGAGCAAAGTCTAAGGTACAGGTGAAGTGTTTGAGGGATCTCCTCTTTGCTGATGAAAGCCGCCATTACTGCACACTCTGCCAAAGATCTCCAACAACTCATGGACCATTTTAGTAAAGCTTGCAAAGATTTTGGGCTAGAAATCAGCCTGAAAAAAAAAACACACAAATAATGGGCCAGAATGTGGACTCTCCTCCTCGCATTACAATTTCTGAAAAAGAACTGGAAGTTGTCCATGACTTTGTGTATCTTGGCTCAACTATCTCAGATACACTCTCACTAGAGTCTGAGCTGAATAAACATATAGATAAAGCAGCAACTACGCTTTCCAGACTAACAAAGAGAGTATGGCTCAATAAGAAGCTGACAGAACATACAATGATACAGGTCTATAAAGCTTGCGTACTGAGCACACTTTTGTATTGCAGCGAGTCTTGGACCATCCATGCCCGACAGGAAAGAAAGCTTAATACCTTCCATATGCGCTGTCTTAGGCAAATATTCAACATTACCTGGCACGACAAAGTTCCAAATAGCATAGTCCTGAATCGAGCTGGAATCCCTAGCATGTACACTTTATTGAAACAGTGACGCCTACACCTTGGACACGTTGTGAGAATGGATGACAGTAGGATCCCAAAAGATCTTCTATATGGAGAACTAATGCAGGGAAAGCGCCCCAGAGGGAGACCTCAGCTGCGGTATAAGGATATCTGTAAGAGGGACCTGAAGGCCTTGGGAATGGACCTCAACAGTTGGGAAACCCTGACCTCCGATCACACTGTCTGGAGGCAAGAGATACAGCATGGTCTACATAAATTTGAAGAGGCATTTGTCCAACAGGCAGAGGAAAAGAGGCAGGCATGGAAAGAACGAAATTCGAGGACCGGGCAAGAAACAGAATACATCTGCCCCCAGTGCGGTAGAGACTGCCATTCCCAAATTGGTCTATTTAGTCACACTAGGTGTTGTTTTTAGGATCTCTACTCCAGGCATGATACCATAGTCTTTCTAGACTGAAGGATGCCAATGATGATGATGATGATGATGATGATTATATATATATCCCAAAGGACATGTCTCTCAGTCATCCATTTTTGGAGCTATATACCCTCTGATACTGATAGGCATGTGTAGCCATTAGAGATGGGCACGAAATGAGCGATTTTTCATTTTGTTTTCTCATTTTGTTATGCAACGAAAATGAAATGAAATTTTATAAAAAATAAAACAAAAATGAAAGCGAAAATGAAACGACCAAATTTGCCGTGTTTTTCATTTTCATTGCAGCAGATGCATTGAACTAAAAAGAATGCTAATGAAACAGCAATTTTTGTTTTCGTTTTCATTTTTTGTTTCATTACCTAATGAAACAAAAAATGATTTTTTTGCAAAAAAGTCACGAAAACAAAAACAAACCAAAACGGACCCCTAAACGTCCAAACGACAAACGAAACACCATTTTTTGAGTAGTGCCCATCTCTAGTAGCAATGATGCCTTAGTCGCCATTGACTAATCTTCTTTTAAAGCTGTCAAACATGTTGACCATCCCCTGATCTTGTGGAAATGAGTCCTACAGTTCAAGTATGCCTTGTGTGAAGAAATACATCCTATAACCAGCAAATATATACATCACAAACTCCACCGGGTATACTGCCTGTAGTATTTTGGCAGCTGTGTTCCAAAAAGTTAACTTTTCAAGGCCTGTGAATGGCAGAACCACTCTCATTCTAGCTCTGTATTCATGTCATTGTTGGTAATCATTCCAAGCTGCCCCAATTATACATTTCAATGCATGCATGCCTACTGATACTAGCTTAATCTGCATATAAAATGACTGGTGCTCTACCCAAATTATACTGAGATGCTGGATGTGTTTATTTCATGTTTGAATTCTTCATATCATGTGGCCTGTTTCTATTTCCAAACAGCAATCTAAGATGGCTGAGATTTAATTTATTTCTTTGGGGAGGGGGTGTCAAAGGAAAGTTGAGGATCACTGTGCCTGCTGGATTGTTGTTTTTGTTCTCATTTTGTTTGTTTTCTAAAGACAACTAAAGATATCTCTGCTTTATATCACTCATGTGGTATAACAAAACTCTAGACAAGACAGTGTCACTTGAAAAACTTGAAAAGAAAGGTTATAAAGGTTTTGTTCTTGCTTTTCCTTAAAAGACAAAGTCTCCTGGTTTAATGACAGCTTGGTTCCTGCACTGCATTGATGGATTTTGCTTTTAACAGATGTTCACTAAAAAGAATTCCATAGCTGTATGAATTATAGCAGATTAAATTGCTCATTTTAGGCCTTGACAAAGTGATTCCAGGAGCATGCCCTAGTATGTGTGTGATGAGGAAAGTGACTACAAAAGAGTAAGGCATGACGCTACTAGGGAGGGGAGAAAAACTTCCTGCCTTTCAGAAAGAGACTCTGTCATATAAAAATTATGCTTACTGCTTCAGCATCCAAACCAGCTGCATCCCATGTGCTATAAAGGCTCAGGGTTCTTATTTATCCCATTCAATTATTGTGCCTATAAATTGCAGTTGGCCACCTGTGCAATGCACTCATTCAAAATAGCCCCAGAGGAAGCATTAACATATCAAGCCTCATAAAGCACGAATCCTTAAATATAAAAATCTGACACTCTCTTCTTACTTTGGGCTATGTCTATATAGATCTTGGCAAAGGGAAAGACCATTGGCCACAAGCCTATTGTGAAGTATTCCACATGTAATGGAAATCAACAAGCAGTTTTCATAATTTTGAGGCCATCAGCCACCTGGGCACACATCTCCACCATACACACACCCAAATACACAACTGAGTGCATGTGTTGGGTATGTTCAAGTTCACAACAAACATCCAGAACACAAGGGTTACATAATGTTGAGTAGAGATGGGCACAACTTAGTGGAATTCCCGTTTCCGTTTCCGTTACTCGTTTCTGTTACACAACGGAAACGGTAACGGGAATTACTCCGCCAGAACTCGAACTCGAACCGACTAAAGAATAACTGGGTCTGATTTGTCATGGTCGTTCCTGGCATCGCGGCGATCCCGCGATGCCAAGCGGCACAGAAAAAAAGTTTTTAAAAGTTAAAAAAAAAAACCGATTCCCGGCCCTTAAAGCCGGTGAAAACTGTCTGAGGGCACCTACCAGGCCAGAAGGGTGTTTTATTTTGCTACTGCTGCACTGGTCCCCGCCCCCTTTCTCCTTGGCTCCAAAAGTGACCGCAATATTTTACTGCTGCGCTGCTGGTACCAGGCAGCTATTTAAAATGGGGGCAGTGGGTTTGTCTTGTCTGCCGTTGATTTTATTTTATTTTATTTTATTTTATTTTTTTGCCATGCGCAATGATGCGCCCATGGGAGGGGACCATGCAAAGTTTTGGGGATCCCAAAATGGTGACAGGCTGGGAGGGCAATCCATTTGCCATGCAGTTTTTTTGAAATCGCAATATTGGTCCAAAACCCACCAAAGCACCACAGAAACATGCGAAAATTAGCTATTTTAAATGCTTGAATTTTTACAGTAGCAGCAGTGGGTTTGTCTTGCCAAAATACGTCTCTTGATTTTATTTTATTTTATTTTATTTTATTTTATTTACACCTGCGCATTCGCAATGATGGGCTCGCCCATGGGAGTGGACCATGCAAAGTTTTGGAGCCATTCCACCAATCGCATGGCCAGGTTTTGGAGACTGTACCAGGCTGGGAGGGCGCATCCATTTGCCATGCAGCGCGGGGGGATCTAAAATGGCGACCACAATATTTTTTTTAAATCGTGGTCCAAAACCTCACCTAAGCACCACAGAAACATGCGAAAATTAGCTATTTTAAATGCTTGAATTTTTACAGTATCAGCAGTGGGTTTTTCTTGCAAAAAAGTCTCCGTTGATTTTATTTTATTTTATTTTATTTTATTTTATTTTTTTACAACTGCACATTTGCAATGATGGGCTCGCCCATGGGAGTGGACCATGCAAATTTTCCACCAATCGCATGGCCACTTGGCCAGGTTGACCACAGAGACTCCTGGGATGTGCCAATCAGGCATAAACAGCCCACTAACCGTAGCCCGAACCCTAACCCTAACCCTAACCCTAACCCATACGCCAGTACACTGTCCTTCTAAGTGGGTCAGAGAGGCACCCAGAGGTGCACCCCAATACTCACCCTAACCTCACCTGTAACTAGCCTAACCCTAGCCCTTGTGCTAACCCGTCTTAACCCTAAGCCAGATCTACTTGTGTTGCACTACACGCAAGTACATTTCCCTTGGAGCGGGTGCAAAGAGTCTGCCAGTCCGTCACTTGTGGCTCTGGCTGACTCCTGCAGCAGCATTTGTGTCCCATGCAAACTATGCCTGCAAGTGCTGCCTGACTGTGTCTCACCGACTGTTGCAGGGAAAGCACCCCCAAAAGAGGGGTGCCTCTGCCAGTCTGCTGCATCTGAAATATGCATATCCATAGCATATGGCTATGCATGCCCTTTTGTAGCAGTGCTGGCGGGTGAGGATAGGAGGCACCCACCACAGAGAGGTGCCTCCAGGAGCCCACTACCCCCCCAAAAAAAACCAGTACTAATGACAAACAAAAAAACAAAAAATGAAATGACAATTTTTTGCGAAATTTCGTGAAAAATGGAAACGATCCGAAACGGGCTGCCTCCGACACACGACAACTCGAAAACATCATTTTCCCTAGTCGTGCCCATCTCTAATGTTGAGTTTGTATGGGGTTCTGCTGGATTTTTACTTCTGGACTGGAAGTGGTGGTGCCATAAGTCCCCCAACACTAAAATTACCACTCCTGGATGTCCTAAGACAAAGGGGTCAATATTATGTATTGAAGAGGGAGAAGAGAAATGGAAATATGTACCAACGATAGTGTATAGTAACTTTGACATAATTTTTTCTATGATTCATGACAGAATTCTGTTGGCAAACTTTCCATGCATTCTGGCCATTTGATATTTTGGGATACTTACAATCCAATGAGGTGAATAGCAAAATATCTTCAGATTTCCAGCCCATACTGTTTTATGCTTTCTTCATTTAAGAATTGAACTAAGTAGTCAAATTCAGCTCACATGATACCCGCGTCTAGGTAATTTCTATGCAGGATATTCATAAATCAGGATTGAAGTGATAGCACATTGTACTGTATATTATTATTATAATATACAGTACTAGTGCATCAACAGACATATAGGGTCAAAATCAAGGAAAATCAAACCACTTTTGGACTACTGATGCCAGTTCTGAGCACCACAGTTTAAAACATTTATTGACAGCTGGAGGCTGAGAGATTAAGATGATAAAGGATTTAGAAATCTGCGAGGAATGGCTGAGTGAGTTTGGGCACGTCCAGTGTGAAGATGATATTTGTAAGACAGCCATCTTCAAATATCTCAAAAACGCAGATGGAACTAAGCTTGTTTCCCACTGCTTCCTTGTTGATATGTTCAATGGAAAAAGAAGATGGTGACTAAATGCTAGGAAGAACTTCTTTGTGCTAAGAGTTGCTCTACAAGGGAGCAGACTACCCCAAAAAGATGGATTTTTTATTTATTTATTGGATTTTTATACTGCCCATCTGGCAGCAGAGCCACTCAGGGCGGTTCAATGATGAATTCTTATGTGTTGGAGTTATTTGAGTTGAGGCCCAATGGTTGTCTATCGGGGGTGTTTTAACAGCGCAGTCTTGCACTGGTAGGAGGTCAGATTTGCTGATTCTTAATTTTGGACTCTGTGTTCTTTGGAGTCCCTTTCAAATTCACTGATCTGTGGTTCTATGAAACTAAGGTTTTAAGCTGAATCACACTTCCAGATACTTCCTGGAAATGTGATTCAGCTTGAAATCTAGGTGAATGGGAGCATGCCTTGTTTTTATGTAAAACTGTCGATTTTATCAGCCAACACAGTAGCAAATCTGGAGGCACTGGTTGCAGGTTGCAGACCCCACTGGGCTTGGGGTTACCCTAAAGCATAGCCACATGCGTCTCAGTTCCAAAAGCTGACCATCCCTACCACAGATGATATCTAGCCCACATGCCCCACAATTGAGGTCTTGTGTCATATAGCTGTTCAGGCAACCCAGAGAAATGCATTATTCAACTTGCCTGCAAACCACTGGAGTAGGGTGGGGATTATGTTGCCTTTTCCACCTCTACTATTACACCCTTTACCAGCTGGCCCACTCATTTGCCCTACTGTGAAGGCAGGTGTTGCAGAAAAACAGAAGACATTGTCTGTCTTGGTATCCGCAGATGGTCTTCTTCAGGAACATGTTGTTGAATGAAGACTTCTCCGTAGAGGATATTTTTTCATGTTAGCAAATGGGACCCCAGTGACATCTGCAAGACTCATCCAAGTCATCTCGGAAAATTAAAACTGACATTGTCTCCAGTAAGCTGGATTTCTAATCCAAACAGTTCTGGCCCCATTTTCTCCCTCATATAAAAACTCATCCTGACATCTTTCACTAGCACAATATTCGCTGTTCAAGAACTATATTTATGGGTGTCTTGGCTATTTGCCTCTGGCTTTTCCACCTAATACCTTTCTGTCACTGAAGCATTTTTGTTTATTTCTGTATTCCCTAGATCTAAATCTAAGATGGTTCTGAGTACAGAGACATGCTGCATTTCTCCCTTTCCTGTCTTTCTGCTAGAGTTAGACTCGATGACCTTCTATTCCCAGAAACTACAAAGTCGCCAAAATGCTGCCAGCACTTCATTATGAATATATATTAATCTTGTGGGACTCTGTAATTTCTTTCTCACTCACTCCTTTCCTTCTTTCCTTGGTTTCTTATAGGCAACGTACAGCTCTTTGTTATAGCCTTTAAAATGACATGGTTCTTCCATCCTAGTAGATTTCTCAGCATCTGTAAGCAGCTATTTGTTTCTTTATCTGTTTGTCTCAAGTTAATAGCTTCTCATCCCGCTTGGAGAAGTGCACAAGGTACAGTTCTTAACTAAATGTGTTAGTGGTGTTCGTGTGAAATGATACAATGGTAAGCAACAGCAAGGCAGAATTTCCTTATTCAATTTTCCCAACAAGCTAATGTCTTCTGGTTGAGGAACATGTGACAGTGTGACCCTCATAGACTAATTTGTTCAGCAACAATAAATATGGATTCTAACAACTAAACTTCAATAGTTTGGAAACAGAAAGAGCTGGAGAGGAAGGAATCTTCAGTTGCTTGGGAAGCATGGACTTTAGCCTTAATCACCTTGGTTTAGATTATGGATCTCAATTTGTGCATGCATGGTTTTATAGAAGGGTAAATTCATTGTAATTTACATAATGGATTGCTTTTCTATTTTAATTCAGGATTTAGATGTTTAATCTTTTCCAGCCATGGAACTACTTCGCAAAATAATGATTTGGGATATATTAAAAGTCTGACTTCAGGACTTTGGGAGTACAGCAGCATTATAGCTTTTCATTTGGGTGTGTTTGAATCATTGCTGCTAATTTATTACCTCTTTTAAAAACGCCGGTCCTATGGCAGGAAGAGGTCTTTCAGATACATGGACCCAAGCATGTTTAGAGTGTTACAGATATTCAGAGCACTTTGAATTGTGCCTGAAAGTCAATACCCTTGATCTACAGTGGGGCCCAATGTACATAAGAAAGCACTGTTTTTGAATAGTCTTCAAGGGCAGCCCAACACAGAACTTCATAAAGGCATGGAGAGCATGTGCTCATTGTTAACTGGAACACTTTTATACTTCTCAAATATTTTTCCTTTTGACAGAAGAAATTAGGAAATCAACAAGGAACTGTTTTATTTTCGATAGCATATACGCCTTTGTCTCTTTGTTCAAAACTCTGCTTAAGTGACATACAGTATATGCGGGCAGACGGACAGCTGGGATATAAGAACTCTAGTCATCCCAGTGGCATCTATTGTCAGTGCATTAATTGCACAGAAAGCCTGGTGTTTGTATGCCTGTGGTTTGATTTCCAGCATTTGCTAACCATGTCATCAGCAATCACAGCCATGATGAGAGATACGTGTTTCTTTGGTCTTAACATGAGGCCCTGGGAGAGGCTGGGCAATCATTCTTCAGAGTAATTACTCACTGAAGGAAGTCATCTCGCACTTCTAAGCTACTTAATGCCCAAGTCACAAGCCTCAGTGCACTATCACGGACTTATGCCATATGATCTAGGAAATGGAGTGTGGGTGCCATGGCCAGTTGTCGACAGCAAATGCTTTCTGAGCCTTGCTGCCAAAACAGCTACTGGGTTTCAGAAAAGAAAAGAAACACATCTTTGACAACGAAAGCAGATTGGCTAAGACCTGCATTTCGAAGAAGGGGAGGGTTGCTGTAGTAAACATAAGTTAAAAGGTAACATCAGCCTCAGACCTAGAGCAAACTCTAGACTGGAAGTATAGGGATTAGTGGGAACAGAATGCAGTGAAGGCAAATTCATAGCAAAATGCAACTAGGATTTAAAGGTTTGACATGCTGTCAATCAGGAATTTCAATTCCAAATGATTTTTTCTCATTATCTGACATTTTACTGTCTTCCAAACAATAGTGTGAATCATTTGTAATCCTTCATGTTTTCACAGAGATTCTTCCAGCTTTCTTGGAGCAGAGGGTTCGACTTGATGCCTTTATAGCCCTCTTGCAACTGAATTATTCTGATTGTGTTATATACTATGGGAATCCTCACAGTGCAGTGGTTAAACAGCAATACTGCAGTCAAGACTCTGCTCACAAGCTGAGTTCAATCCCAACAGGAGCATTTAGCCCAAGAGTGATACAACCTTCCATCCTTACAAGATCAGTTGAGCTCCCAGTCCACCAGAGAAGCAATGTATAACATACAAAGGTAAATTGTAAATGGCCCAGAGGAGTGCTCTAAGGTAGCCATTTTCAGCAGGGCCATGTGTCCCCCTGGGACATTCAAAGGAGCCACTGATTGAAAAAATTATTCATCTGTTCATGTCATATCCTTGTTTGACAGGTGGCCCTGGAACCTGAGAACCTATGAAGATCTCCTAAAAGGGCTATGCCCCAAAAAAAAAAAGTTAAGAATTGCTACTCTAAGAGCACTGGGGTGGTATATAAACAACACGCTTTGCTTTGCTTGATTCAATTTTTGCATCACCACTTTAAAGAATCAAGAGATAGCATAGGTCAACAAAACTGTCCACCTCAGATCCTCAGTATGAGACAGAACAGTACTGTATATCCAGACACAATGAGCAGTATTATCTCAGCATTATTGTACAGGGTTGAGACAAAGACGATGATAAAACAATAAAGGCCCTACTTGGAATGCCTTTTCCGAAGACGTCTGGGTGGCCTCTTTGGGTGTCTTTTGCTGGTTGGTGAAGGCTATTCAATCCCCAAAAGTATTTGTTGCTAAATGTTTTCTGTACTGAGTCATGGTCCCCATTTCTTAAAGGGAGGGGGAGAGAGCAATGCAGCAAAACTAGATAATTAGTTAGAAATTTGAGGTTTTAAAGACCACAAGTGACTATCCCTCTATTAACCCTTTTTACTGGAAACAACTGATTTTTGTTTTGTTTTGTTTTGTTTTGCCTTCAGCAGAAAAGACACACAAGGCCAAATTTGGGCCAAAAGTCCCCTCCTTGTGGCACAGTGGTTAAATGCCTGTACTGCAGCTAAAACTGTGCTCACGACCTGGGGTTCAATCCCAGGTAGCCAGTTTATGGTTGACCCAGCCTTCCATCCTTCTGAGGTCAGTAAAATGAGTACCCACTTTGCTGCGGGGGAGGGGCGATGTGTAGGATGCATACACTAATTGAAGTGTAAACCGCCCAGAGACTACATGAAGTGCTATGGGGCAGTATATAAGCAGAACACTTTGCTTTGCTTTATATCTTTAGGTTTAGTAGTACATCTTGAAAGTACTCCCTTTTTGAATTGCTGGATCCTGGAACTCACTAGGCAGCATGGCTTAGAGAATTCTGAGTCTGGATTTAACCCGCTGATAACTCCAGCTCCTGCCAACCTTTCAGTTCAAAAGCATGTAAATGCAAGTAGATAAATAGGTACCACTGCAAAAAGCGGGAAGGCAAAACCATGTTTCCTTGCAGCCATGCCACCACATGGCCACAGACTTGCACAACACTGGGTATTTGGTTTGATTGAATACAGAGATGAGCACCACCCCTAGAGTCAGGCATGACTAGCACGCATGTGCTGAGGGCACCTTTACCTTTTTTTATTCAAGAGATAGGGAGAGATGGTTTTGTACCTGCTTTCTAAATCACCTGTAGCTTGTCTTGAATTCCAAATAATCTACATTTTGCCCCAGCAATTTCAAAGAATGTTTAGCATAGCAAAGCTAGAAAAAATTATTCTACAGATACACCCTTTACTTGAGCCTGCAATCCTCTGCATCCTTACCTGAAAGTTAAGACTCATTGATTTCACTGAGGTTTATTTTTGAATTGGCATCAGTCATGAGCAAAATAAGTGGGATCTTGGGCTGTTTCTCTTCTCTCTCTCTATCTGTTCCTAACCTGTGTGTGTTGTGTTGTTACAGACAGTCGTGACTGACTCTTCGTGACCCCACGTCCATGGAGTTTTCTTGGCAGGAATACTGGAGTGGTTTGCCAGTTCCTACTCCAGGCGCCTACGGCACCTGGTATTCCCTGGTGGTCTCCCATCCAAGTACTAACCAGGGCTGACCCTGTTTAGCTTCCAAAGGCAGGCGAGATCGGATGTGCTTAGGGCATCTAGGCAGCTGACCTAATCTACCTTTACAACAGAGAGGTGAAGAATATGTTGAAAAAATTTCATGTTCTCAACAATTTTCCAAGTTTCACCCTGCTAAGATTTCTTACCAACACTTCCTCCAGCTCCAGCACCAATGAGATTTCCTTCACTTTCTGCAAAAAGGAGGCATTTTTTTTCCTTCTATTTTCCTTTTATTTGCAGCTCAGTGCTCTTGGCAAAGGGGTCTTTTGCCCCGAAGATGCCATTTAGTGGAGAAAGAGTAATAATTAAAGTAAAATGTAAAGTAAAGTGGTGTTTCTTCCAGGGGAGCAATGACCATGAGACAAGAGATCATCTTTCTCAGAAAATTTATAAGAGAAAAAGAAAGAAAAAAATCATGCAAAGAAATCTTGCTGCAAGGAAAAAAAGAAGGATTTCTTTCTCTGTTTCTCACCAAGAGTGAGCCACTGCCAAGACTCGCATTCCTAAAGGAGCAGGATGCAAATATGCAAATGTGAATAACTTCACAGTCCTGAAGAGGAATTCGCATCTAATGAAAAGGAAAAGTTACTAAGATTGTGAGGCTTACTTTGAGGCAAATACATGTAAGACGGCTCATCATCATCTTCATCATCCAACTTTTGTCTGTTATATAATACCAGTCAATGTTTTAATTATTTTATCTGTTTTTGACTGTAGTAGTAGTAGTAGTAGTAGTAGTAGTAGTAGTAGTAGTAGTAGTAGTAGTAGTAGTAGTAGTAGTAGTAACACATTTAGCAATTGTTGGATAATATAAGCTGTTTCCTCTCTGTTCTCCCCTGGTTATGACTAGTTTGGTGGAAATTGCTTCTTGTCAGAGGGATGATTAAAGAAAATCTAATACCTTACTTCATAAGACAGTGTAAACAAAAAGGTGTCCTCTCATGACCCCTAGGCACTCTCGATTACACATGTGCCACGAGGAGATGTTAGCAGCAGGAATCCTCTTTGGCCCCAACTCCACCTGCCACGTCCATCATGGAGTGGCAAGCAGTAAATCTGTCAGTAGTTTCTCACAAAGGATGGAGTCTGAAATCTATTTCTCTCCCCCCGTGCACGTTCACCCCATCCCACCTTCATGCACACTCAGGAACACCTAAGCTAAAATCACAAATCAGGAGAAGTCTTCCTTTAATACTATAAAAGAGATTGATGCATCCATTCATTGCATGTAGGTTCTCAGAGTGGTCTGCCTACAATCAACAGAGGGCAGCTCCTGCATGTACACTTACTATCTGGAAGGATAAGATGCCAAAGTATAAATGGGTGTGAGAAGAAAAAGGGGGGAAAGTCAATAATTTTTCAGCAAGGCTACTGGAGAGACCCTGCTACTGCAGGCTGCTGGAATTGCTGCTTCTAATGATAACGGATGGAGATTTGGAGTTGTTGTTTTGTTTTGCTTTGGTATGGCTTGGTTTGGTTTGGTTTGGTCTGGCTTGATTTGTTTGTTTGTTTGTTTGTTTAGCAGGGCTAGAATCACTTCAGTTATGAAGCAGATCAGAAGAAAACTTTTCATGTGAAAAGAGTTTAGTGAGACCCAAATGGAAACAGAAAAAGCTGCCCCCTCACTTTGCCTTTTCTGTACCGTTTTTCTCCTGCCCATGTGTTGTTTTTTTCAGAAGCTTAAGGTTGTTTCTCTTTCTGAATGCAAGATAAAAAGTTTGTAGCAATGTGATGATGACATGTGGGCATCACACAGGCAGTCATATTTGGCTACATGATGTTATCACAAAGCCATAGCAGAGTAAAGGCAACGTGTCTCTCACCCTCACTCTGAAGTAGGCTACATTTCTTAAATCCATTGAGTTATGGAAGCTCTCTGTTGGATGGTCCTTCCACTCCACAAACACCATTAAATTGCTTCTGACACAAACAATGACAATGGTTGCCAAAACAGGAAAAAAATCCCCTGGTGCACGTTGTTGCAGGAAATATATTCACACAATTTTGGTTCTGCCTCACAGAGATTTCCTTTCCTTTTATTTTATTATTTATTTTAAATTATCTTGACTATTTTTACCCCGTCTTTCTCCTTGGAAAAGCACCCGAGGTGTCTTACAATACTGAGGGACAATATACAGCCCAGAACATTTAAAACATATTCAAGTTAAGAACAGGGAATTAGAAGAGGCATCTCAGAACATTAAAAGGTAACATTAAAGCTACAAAGAGCATGCAAAAAAATCCATTATGTGGGGTGAAACTAACATGGAAAACACCACTGTTCTTATGAAATCAGTCAATGTAATCATGGATGGTGTCATATCAGTCCATATAAAAGTTACATAGTAGGTAGTCCCTCATTCAGGGAAAGCTTCCCTGAAGAGGAAGGTCATTGCCTGCTTCTGGAAAGACAGCAGCGATGGGGCATGTACCAGGATTATGTTTTGATACTGACTAAAAATATATGGGCTGAAGGTCAGGTTCATGTCAGGTTCTACAGTCTTGTTTGTTCAAGGACAACCTCCTTAAAAATGTCTAGCATCCTGAGCAGTCTTGATGACCACAGGATTTGAACTCAAGGCAGTGTTTATAAAAATAGATTAGAAAAAGAACAACTGATTAGTTATGTTCCCCAGATCTTAAAACTTTAAAGGCTCAATGTCGGTAATGTTAATAAATGTTCCTGAAGAGTACACTATGACACTGTGTGGTATCTTACTGTAACATCATCACACTAATTCCTGCTGTTTCTGTTGGGTCAACAGATTTAACTCCAAGGCAATGCTGATCTATGGAAAGTTACACCGATACGCAGAGAAACATGTGAGGTCAACATGTGACTGAGCAGAGAAATGGTAAAATTTGTAATAGAAGTATGGCCTTTTATTGACAATGTACCAAGAGTATAGTTTTAGCCATAGCATTGTTAATATTCTGTTAACCAATGGCGATAAGACTGTGACTGAGGAAAAGTTTCCACCTCCCACACCTAGAAGTACTGATTACAGTGGTGACCCAGAGGCTGAGCAACAAATCACAATTCTCTTCTTTGAATATTATATCTAGAATTGAGTCCCTAGGTGGCTCGATACAAGTGCCATTCTTCAGCTCCATTCCTCCACATGTTCTGATCCCTGTGTCTCCAAGTATTCTAAATAACAACATCAGAGTCCTCAACAGGACTGCAACAATTACAACTAGATAAGGCAGGGGAAGCATTTTGAACACCTGAAAGTGCTATGCAAGTCTAATGTTGTTGATGGCATAATCTTACTTTATTAATAGACTAAAGGAGCAACTGTGCAATGAAGAAAATAGGGTATGGTCCACTGTGACCAGCAGTTTATCAAATTGGGATGCTATGGATGAAACCACTGCATATGTCCAGATAGCAATTTGGAGGAATTAGCAGGGGCAAATGCAGGGAAATTGATTTGCACAGTGTTCCAACAGCAAAAGCTGCCTTAAGGTGGTAACGATGTGGTAATTGGCAATTTCTACCTCATTCTTTCTTCTATTGTTCTCCTTAGTGCCTTAACAAAACAACTGGCTCAGGAGAAAAGCAGTACTCAGTTGAGTGGAATTGAAATCCCCACAAGCAGCCCTGGGCATCAGATCAGGCACTTAGAGGGACAGTAACAAATATACTGGGGTGCTTTTCTGTTAAGGAGTAAGGATGTTTTGCAGTTGAAGAGGACAGTGCAATTAAACCAAATAGCAGAGCTCCCTTAAGAATTAGCAAAAAGAAAAGGAAAAGATTTACACTTAACAAAACTATGTCAGTATTAGCCTTGTGGCACAGTGATTTAACTGCAGTACTGCCGTAAAGATTCAGCTCATGACCTGAATTCAATCCTGACAGGCTCAAGCAGCCAGCTCAAGGTTGACTCATCTGTTGATAAAATGAGGATCCAGTTCCCCAGAGTTGGGGTGGGGAGCAATGTGTAGCCTGCATAATTAAAGCACAAACCACCCAGAGAGGGCATTAAGTGCTATGAGGTAGTATATAAGCAATGCATTTTGCTTTGCTTTTGTGTACATTGTGTACCAAGAGCCTTGGCACAATTTAAAACTAGAGATGGGCACGAAACATTTTTGTTTCATTTTTCATTTTTCGTTTCATTCCCTAACGAAGCAAAAACCGAACTGCCCCTTCAAAGAAAAATGAAATGAAATGAAATGAAAATTTTTGGTTTGTTCCATTTCATTGTTTGTTTTCACATAGGAATGCATTGAAGCAATGCATTCCTATAGGAAACCGCTTTAAAAACCCCATGCCATTCCCCCACCAACCCACCTTATCAGGTGGGGGAATGGCGCAGGGTTTTTAAAATTTTCATGCCGCCAAATCCCCACACGCCAGCTGATCAGCGCTTGCTTTGGCAGCAAAAAAAAGTTTTAAAAGTCTGCACAATTCAACCCAACATACCCAATCAGGTGGGGAAAAGTGTGGGCTTTTAAAACTTTTTTTACTCCCCAAAGGAAGCACCGATCAGCAGGCATGCAGGGCTTGCTTAGGAGACTTAAAAGCAGGGGCTTTTAAAACTTAAAAAAGTTTTAAAAGCCCCTGCTCCCCTCCCACACACACATGCCTGATCAGGTGGGGGAAAGCACGGGCTTTTAAAACTTTTTTTAGTCATTGAAGCATGCGCCACACGCTAGCTGATCAGTGCTAGCTTCGGGGACTAATAAAAAGTTTTAAAAGCCCACTCTTCCCCACCCCACTCCCCAAACACATAAAACAAAGGTTTAAAAACATAAAAAACACTTAAACACACATACACGGTAGTTACATAAAACACACATATAAAACACATAAAAATGAAAAACAAAATGAAAAATGAAATGATTTTTTAAAAAACAATCATTTCAAATGAAACAAAATGAAACAAAGATAAACAAAATGAAAAATGAAACAAAATGCCAGCTGTTTGGCATTTTGTGCCCATTTCTATTTACAACCATTCTTTCTGGCTCTCTAGTTGGATGGGTGGGAGGGGGCAATACTGGCACATGGACTAGAGGGGAACAAGCTTTCCTCTAGCCAGAAATTTCTTGACAAGCTTAAGCTTTCAGCTAAAAAGAGCAGAATGAAATTTAACTGGGATAAGTTAAAAGATTTAGGCTGAATATCAGGAAAAACTTTCTAACTGTTAGAGCAGTGCAACAATGGAAAATTGAAACAGGATAGGAACAGGCAAGCCACTCTGGTATTCCTGCCAAGAAAACTCCATGGACTGTAGTGATACTAACAGCAACAGCAGCAGCAGCAGCAGCAGCAGCAGCAGCAGCAGCAGCAGCAGCAACAACAGCAGCAACAGCAACCATGCTCTCCAATGCTGGAGACATTCAAAAGAAAATTGGACAACCATCAATCAGATCTGGATTCCTGCCCTGATCAGGGGTTGAACTCAATGGCCTTATAGGTACTACCTGTCTGACACAAAAGGAGGAATACCTAGCATTCCTGCCTAGCTTCTACCTGGCTAGTCTTCCTGACCACCCACTCTGTTTTAACAATGGATGCAGAAATTCAATCATTCCATTGTAGACAGTTTGTTCTTGGGGGTTCTGCATTTTTGGGAAGCGTCTGCACTTAGTAAGTGTACACTGTTGTTGTTTCAGCTCTTTGTGTATATGGGGGGTGTTCCTTCAGATGGTCTTGGGTTTCTTCCTAAACTGTGATCAGGTGTAGCTTGTTCTTTTCATTCTCATCACAACTGTATTGGTGGTTTGGGGTACTGGGATGGATCCAGGCAGTGGGTGGAGAGTAGATGGGACCATTTAAGGGGAAACTGAGGGACATGGCCATGGTCAAGACTACATCAGAGGCCAGAGGCCTGTCAAGGAGCCCCAGGCAGCAGGCCTATGCCATGGAGTCAGGGCTGGTGTGTCCATTAAGGTGAACTAGGCAGTTTCCTAGGGCTCCAAAATGGAGAGGGGGTGCTGGCCAGCCTGCTCCCCCGCTGCTGGCCACTGCAGTCCGCCCCGGTGCCCATCGCCGCCCACCCCCCATGCCTGTCACCGTCCACCGCCCACACCCGTCGCCGTCCCCCGTCATCCGTCACCCCCCTGCTGCCCTGCGCCTGCCTCCACCCCGCCACCCGCCGCCGCCACCACCCGCCACCCCGCCTCGCCCCACCACCACCACCGCCCCCCGCCCCTCACCTAGGGCACAAAAAACCTAGCACC
This sequence comes from Phrynocephalus forsythii, assembly GCA_029282475.1. Taxonomy (NCBI): domain Eukaryota; kingdom Metazoa; phylum Chordata; class Lepidosauria; order Squamata; family Agamidae; genus Phrynocephalus; species Phrynocephalus forsythii. Next base: position 65,595,284 of record JAPFRF010000007.1, on the reverse strand, counting down.
GGCCCTGCATGGAGTCTCAACTGAACAGCCATTGTAATTGAACTGCAGCCAGCAGCTGGGGATTGTGTGGGGGGCATTCAGGTCTGGACCCACTCCAATGTTGCATTAAGATTTCCAGTGCTGTAACCACTAAAGTGGTGGCTTTTCTATTCCAAAGAATTATGTGTGGTATAGTCCATTGTTCCTGTTGCCTGAGGCCTGCTCCGTTTTAGGCACACACACTATGAAGTTAGAGACTTAATTTAACCCAAGCATCTTTTAATCCTTAAATCAACTTGCTTTTGTTTTGTAAATGGCCATTGGAAGATAAGGGCAGCTTGCTTTTCATGTCTCATTTCAGGCAGTATCCTTGAGAGGTTTGCATGCCAGGCTAAAAACAAAATGTTGCAGAAGGACAAAGCACAAAATATGCACTGCCTTTAATCTCTCTCTCTCTCTCTCTCTCTCTCTCTCTCTCTCTCTCTCTCTCTCTCTCTCTCTCTCTCTCTCTCCCTGACTTTCCCTTTCTTTTCTTAATTAGGGTGTTGAAGAAAGCTTGAAAGAATGCTAAGCATGTATTTTTGGGTGGAAGATGTCTTTTGTAAGTTCTGTTCTGGTATTAAAAATGAATTTCTAGGTAGAGCATGTGTTGGCAGGAGAATTACCAGTATCTCCCTATATTCTAACCATGTATCTCCTCCAAAGATGGAGGCAAAAAAAAAATTTTTTTAAAAAAGACTAAAAGGCAAAATGCTGCAGCACCTTAAAGACTGTTACATTTTAATGTGAGCTTATGTGAATTAAATATGTTCCCTAAGGGCGTTTATACACGACCCCTAAACTCCGGGGCAAATGGCTCCTAGCTCCGGAGCTTAAAAATGTTTACCCACCAGCTCTGGAGTTTACAGGAAATTAAGTGCGGCCACGCCCACTTTAGCGCGTCCCAGCGCACCTTTCCAGTACCTGCTCTTTGGAGGTGAAAATTATTTGATCCGGTGTAACGATAGTGAGTGTGGGGCTCTCCTTGCTTCTGTTTGTTTTGTTTTTTGGCTCCAGCCCCTTTAAGAGCTACTTTTACAGAGACGAGAGGCAGAATGGAGGTGAGTGGCATGCTTTTCTTTCTCTTTTTCTCCCTCCCCTCATGCAGCCAGCAGCCAGGAAATGCGGAGGGGGTGGGAACGCAGGAAGAGCGACAAACCCCTAAGATCTCTGGTCCGAATTTAAGTGGCCAGAGGATCTTAGGGGTCGTGTAAAAAGGCCCTAAGACATAAGAGTCAGAACTGAACAGTGCCTGTACTGGACTCCTCGTGATATAAAGTGGTCAAACAACACATCGGAAGAGGTAGTCTGTGGTCCAGAGAAGTATATGACATATAAACCTTGTTGGTCTTTATCGTAAGACTTTTTGTTGGATAATAACCATAGCTGCTGGGTTGTGCAACTACTACATCAGACTTTCTTTGTAAAATGCTCCAAAACTTCAGTGGGTCCAAAACCTATAAAACCCTAAATGGCTCAGACCCAGCATTGTCTCTATGAGTGTGCCCAGGTATTAAGAATATCAGGGCAGCCTTTCTCTCAGTCCCACCACCTTCACAGGTACATTTGGTGGGGACACAGGAGAAGGGCCTTCTCTACTACTGCTTCCAAACTCTGAAATTCTCTCCCACATGAGGTATTGGTATTGATATTGGTATCCTTCCACAAGCAGGTCAAGACCTTTTGTTTTAGATAGGCTTTTCCTTAGTAACAGTCTTGGAGAAGAGGTTTTAAACTGAGCTGGTTTTGCATTTTGTTGCTTCTAAATCTATTCTTGTAATGCTTTACCTAACATTCCTAAGATAGTATTATTAATTTGATTAATATTTAAATAATCCACTTTCCCCCTTTATTACTGTGTTTTATTGATCTAAGCCACCTAGGGTCCTATCTTAGGAAAAGGTGGGGCAAAATAGTTTTAATAAAGTAATGTGTTATATCCTATTCCTTACTGCCTTATGAGCCCTTGGGTGAATGGGATGAAATACAGGGTTGGCATTCCAGGTGCCCACAGTAACACAGTGGCCATCATCAATTTGCCAGCACTTTTCCTAATACCCAGATCATTGTTTTCAAAGATTTGCACCAATGGCAAATGCCCACTGGCTTACTGAAGCCAAAACAGAGACTCTGGGAATTGTCAGAGAAAAAGCAGGGCAAAGGAACCCCACGATAAGCAGAAGTATTTTTCAAAAATTACAGAATAAAACTAAAGAGCCAGAAAAATCAACCTGTGGACAGAATGATGTGTGAGAAGGTTTGCTGTTAAATAGGTGGCTTATAAAGAAACCACTTGTCGCATGTTCTTGTGGAAATCTCTCTTTATGTAATGCCCCAAAGGGTATCATTTCTAGACATTCATACTTAATTCTCAGTTTTGAAGGAAATGAATTCTGTTTGGGGGGGGCAGAAGCTAGAAGCATCTGGGACTTGCATCACTTTCTAAATAGCTGGAACAATCTTGGCTGTATAACCTGTGTGGCTTTAACAGCAGCTGAGCAAAACTTTTATCATTTAAGCTGCTGTCTTTTTCCTTCAAGATCGAATTTTATTCCGTGTTCCTGGAGATTTTAATAAATGTTATCTGAAGACATCTGTGTGTCCGGCTGTTTCTCATCGTCAAAGGTAATCTCTCTCCTCCTCCCCCCCCCACTTCCTAGAAAAGGGGGATCTGGATTGGGACCACTACAAAGAGATTGGTCCAGCTGATTTTCTCCTATCTAAACATACCACCACTAGAGATGGGCACGACTTAGCGGAATTCCCGTTTCCGTTTCCGTTACTCGTTTCCGTTATGCAACGGAAACGGTAACGGGAATTACTCTGCCAGAACTCGAACTCGAACCAACTAAAGAATAATTGGGTCTGATTTGTCGTGGTCGTTCCTGGCATCGCGGCGATCCCGCGATGACAAGCGGCACAGAAAAAAGTTTTTAAAAGTTAAAAAAAATCCCGATTCCCGGCCCTAAAAGCAGGCGAAAACTGTCTGAGGGCACCTACCAGGCCAGAAGGGTGTTTTATTGGGGGGGGTTCCCCGCCCCCCTCTCCTTGGCTAGTGCTACTGCTGCGCTGCTGGTACCAGGCGGGGGGGCATCGTCTCGTCTGCCTTTGCCATGCGGTGTGCGGGCGGGGGGATCCAAAATGGCGACCGCAATATTTTTTTTGAAATCGTGGTCCAAAAACCCACCAAAGCACCACAGAAACATGCGAAAATTAGCTATTTTAAATGCTTGAATTTTTACAGTAGCAGCAGTGGGTTTGTCTTGCCAAAATACGTCTCCGTTGATTTTATTTTATTTTATTTTATTTTATTACACCTGCGCATTCGCAATGATGGGCTCGCCCATGGGAGTGGACCATGCAAATTTTCCACCAATCGCATGGCCACTTGGCCAGGTTGACCACAGAGACTTCTGGGATGTGCCAATCAGGCATAAACAGCCCACTAACCGTAGCCCGAACCCGAACCCGAACCCTAAGCCTAACCCATACGCCAGTACACTGCCCTTCTAAGTGGGTCAGAGAGGCACCCAGAGGTGCACCCCAATACTCACCCTAACCTCACCCGTAACTAGCCTAACCCTAGCCCTTGCGCTAACCCGTCTTAACCCTAAGCCAGATCTACTTGCATTGCACTACACGCAAGTACATTTCCCTTGGAGTGGGTGCAAAGAGTCTGCCAGTCCGTCACTTGTGGCTCTGGCTGACTCCTGTAGCAGCATTTGTGTGCCATGCAAACCATGCCTGCAAGTGCTGCCTGACTGTGTCTCACCGACTGTTGCAGGGAAGGCACCCCCAAAAGAGGGGTGCCTCTGCCAGTCTGCTGCATCTGCAATATGCATATCCATAGCATATGGCTATGCATGCCCTTTTGTAGCAGCGCTGGCGGGTGAGGATAGGAGGCACCCACCACAGAGAGGTGCCTCCAGGAGCCCGCTACCCCCCAAAACCAGTACTAACGACAAACGAAAAAATGAAAAATGAAACGACACATTTTTGCGAAATTTCACAAACAACAGAAACGAGCCAAAAATTAACGAAAACGTCATTTTCCCTAGTCGTGCCCATCTCTAACCACCACCATCCTTTTTTTTACCTCCTACATAAGTGACAAATTTGGAAAGCCTGCAACACATCTTGTTCTCAGAAATATACATTTTTATTATTTTTTATTATTTTATTATAAAACTAATCACCAACAACTCAGACAAAAACAGTGACCCCCCTAGGCATCCGATACATTGGATATACATTAACAATGAAACATATTCAAATTAACAATTTGTACAATCCTATATAAATTAACAATTAACAATCCACAAGTTTTATTTAGCTTTTAACGTTTAATTACCCCAAATTGGTCAAACATACTCAAATAATTCAGTAGCTTCTCAAGCCATTCCTCCTCTTTCTCATTGACGTTAAACCTTTTCATTCTGCATATCTTCACAGTTAGGTATTCTAAAATTATAATATTATTTAATTTCTTCCTCCATTGGTTCACCACTAGCTCTTCAGAAAAATACATTAAAAAAACTCTTAGAATATTGAAATTCCTGAATTTTGTGTTTAAGTTTCCACTGGAAATGGAAGGGCAATGTTCATCTGCTCAGCTGGCATTGATGGCTTCTCTGCTCCTCTACACATTTCAAGGACAGTGTTACCTTGTATAAAGGTATTAATTTGTTCCAAATGAAATTCAGTTAAGCAAATTTTCCTTTATACAAATTTCCCATAAGAATGCATTGAAATGGAGTAATCCCTAATCACGACCATTTTATGTTGTACGGATTAGCCCCATAGGTGATTATGTTAAGCAAATTTCCCCTATCTCCAGAATTTTTTATGTTGTACAGATTTTATGTTATACAAACTGTTTGTTATTCGAGGCTCCACTGTATATCTACCTGCCTCAGTTGCCCATGCCCTGGGCTAATTTGTAGGGCACCGATTTGTCTGGTTCCTCCATCCTTTCAATGCAAAGGCATGCTATTTCAAAGATGAGACATGTGAATAATAACTAGAACAATTGCCTCCTCCTTATTGCCTTCTTACATATTGAAATGTGGGATCTGAGCAGAATTCTTAATCCTTAGCTACTGCAGCTTGCTGTACAGCTGCTCAGCTAAAATTGGAGTGAGGGCCAACTTCGTGTGAGAAAGCAAGGTCTCCCTGCTTAGACTAAAGGACAAAAAAATATATTGGAATGTCATGTCACTCCTTTAGGCTGCAGTGATTCTCACAAGGAGGCTCAAATAACAAAAGACAAAGAATCTGATCCAGAAAAAGCACAACAGGATCCAATAGTAGCAACAAACAGCTGCAGTGAGGTCATGTTTGCCATGCTGGGAAAGGTGCCTACCCCAATTTGTAGGAAATCTCCTTTTTCCTCCGTGGATGGTGGAAAGAGGTTATGTGCTAATAAGAGGTCAACATACCCTTGTGAAAAGGTGAGATGAAACATTAGTCAGAAGGACAAGCCAAAGGCCAGATGACATGACTGGGTCACTGTTGTTTTTCTCCTCAAGCCATGAGGATTTAGAGAGGTTTAATTGTCTATTCATGCTGAAGGGGACAAACATGAATTTTTCAGCACTAGAAATGGGCATGATTGTGGGTGTTAGTCAGATTGTGCCAGTTCATTTATCTGCTGAGAGCTTCATATCCTCTGATGTGAGGGAAAGAGAAACCAGGACACTGCCTTACTGAGCACCTACCAGAGGAAGATGGCTTTGTACTTGTAGCACCAATCTGTAGAGCCAATAAACAAACCAGCACAAACCACTGAACCATCTGTATTCAGCATACAAGATTGTAAGAATAACACTTACAATCAAAGTGGACCAGATCAAAGGCTTGTTTCATAACCACACCTTCTCGGTGGTCAGCCCCTCGCTCTGGAACCATCTTCCAAGTGAGTTGCGCCTTGCACAGTCCCTGCCCACCTTCAAAAAAGCTTTTAAAACCCTGCTTTTTAGGGAGGCATTTGGCTACCTTGATTAATTTTTCTTCTTCTAGTCGATTAGTCATCTTGCCGATGATTAATCGACTGACTTGTTGATTTGCTTTTTATTAAATATTATATTATATTTTAAAACTATATATTCCTTTTGTTTTTTATTTTTTATTTTTTTTATTTTCCTTTTGATTGATGTACTGTTCCTTTGTTGGTCTAGTCTTGCCCTCTTTGTTCAGCGCCCAGAGTTCTTTTGGGAAGATGGATGGTATATAAATAAATAAATAAATAAATAAATAAATAAATAAATAAATAAATAAATAAATAAATATCCTGTTTCTTGAAGAAGAAAATCTACTTTTTTTCAACCACCTTTCCCAAAATTCATTTGGAATCTGGGGATTGTAGTCCCAAAGTACTACTTCTCCAAACTTGCAGATAAAGTTATCAGTGGCTGCTACTCATGAGGAATCCATATATTATTTACAATGGATTCCTCATGAGTAGCAGCCACTGATAACTTTATCATTCATGAATTCAGTCAACCCCTGCCCCTTTCAAAGCTGTTCACTTGGTGTCTTTCACTTTACCATGCAGTCTCACTTTAAATGTCATGAATTTCTTTCCATATACATTAGTTTCATTGGATGACATCCTGTTGCAGTATTAATGTGTGAATGAGATAAAACTCCCTCTCCACTTCATTCGTTGTTGTTGTTGTTGTTGTTGTTGTTGTTGTTGTTGTTGTTGAGTCGTTCAGTCATGTCCGACTCTTCGTGACCCCATGGACCAGAGCTCGCCAGGCCTTCCTATCCTCCACTGCCTCCTGGAGTTTTGTCAAATTCATTTTGGTTGCATTGATGACACTGTCCAACCATCTCATTCTCTGTCATCCTCTTTTCCTTTTGCCTTCGATTTTTCCCAGCATCAGGGACTTTTCCAAGGAGTCCTCTCTTCTCATGAGGTGGCCAAAGTACTGGAGCCTCAGCTTCAAAATCTGTCCTTCCAGTGAACATTCGGGGTTGATTTCTTTCAGGATGGACAGGTTTGATCTCCTTGCAGTCCAGGGGACTCTCAAGACTCTCCTCCAGCACCACAGCTCAAAAGCATCAATTCTGCAGCGATCAGCCTTCTTTATAGTCCAGCTCTCATTTCCATACATCACTACTGGAAAAACCATAGCTTTGACTATCCTGACCTTAGTTGGCAAAATGATGTCTCTGCTCTTTAGGATGCTATCTAGGTTTGCCATTGCTTTCCTCCCAAGAAGCAGGCATTTTTTTATTTCGTTGATGCAGTCGCCATCTGCAGTGATCAAGGAGCCCATTCCTATCATGCATAATATATTTGTGTCATCTCATTTGCTCACAGTTCTTTCCCCACACAGGTATTTAAATAATGTGATAGGGATTTTGCGTAATTTGAAGCAGATATACCTTGGCTCCCAAAAGATATCTGATCATCATGGCTTGAGCTTGGCAAGCACCCATAAATCACCAGTTCCTTTGTGTTGCTTTGTGATTAGTCATCAAGACACAAACATGGGCTTCATCTGCAAGTGTAATTGCTGAATGAAGCTCTTCTAGGACCCTATCTCTGGAATACTTTTAAGTTCCAGTGAGGTGTCATTCATAATATACTGAGAGGTTCACAATATGGCTATCTTCAAGCTCCATATTTATTTATTTATTTATTTATTTATTTATTTATTTATTTATTTATTTATTTATTTAGAATATTTTTACTCCCTACAGTAATGAGGGATGATATACAACCCACAACATTTTAATTCACATTAAAAGTTAACATTAAAGCTACAAAGAGCACGCAAAAAGAAAAGAAAAATCCATTTATGAGGGGTGGAAAGTAACATTGAAAACATTCGTGTTCTTATGAAATCAGTCAAGGTAATCATGCACTGTAATCCATATAAAAGTCATATAGTAGGTCGGGGGTGCCCAAACTTTGGCCTTCCAGATGTTTTGAACCACAACTCCCAGAATTCTGAGCCTGTATTGCCAATGACAAAGGACTGTGGGAGTTGTGGTCCAAAACATCTGGAGGGCCAAAGTTTGGGCACCACTGTAGTAGGTAGTCCCTCATTCAGGGAAAGCTTGCCTGAAGAGGAAGGTCATTGCCTGCTTCCAGAAAGACAGCAGAGACGGAGCAGTCCTGGCCTCCAGCGGGAGGGAGTTCCAAAGTCTGGGAGCAGCAACAGAGAAGGCCCTTTCATGTGTTCTTGTGAGATGCACCTGTGAAGGTGGCGGGATGGAGAGAAAGGCCTCTGCTGATGACCTTAGCACCCGAGCTGGTTCGTACTGCAAAATTTGATCTTTGAAGTAGCTTGGACTCAGGCCACTACTGTATTGTGCACACGTTTGGAATAGAGGTGGACACAAACCAAACCAAACCAAACTAAACTGGGGGTTCATGAGGGCTTGTGGCTAACCATGAACCATCAAGCACAGTGGAAAATGAACCTGATCGCAGTTCATTTTTTCTGTTCATGGTTGGGGGGGGGCTTACCTGTGCCTGCCACATCTGCCACCCCTGTGAACACAGAGGTGGCAACAGACTATTGGCAGGGTAGCTGGATTGTTGCTTTTAAGCATCCATCCATCTATCAACTGGACAGTTGGTGCATGCTCAGAAGCAATGGTCCAGCTACCCAGCCCAGTTCATTTGGTGTTTTTTTTTTTTATTTGTGCTCATTTCAAGCCCATCTCTACTTTGGACAGCATGTTTTCATGACCAGCTCATGTGCAGGCATTGACTCTAAGTGGCCTGAGATGTCAGGGAGAAGGAGTAGTTCCCCCTGAAATCTCAAGATGAGTTTTCTGGTCTTTTCATACCATGAGCCATGTCAGCTGCTGAAAACAGCTGAAAATTCAGCTCAAGGTTAATTGACATCTAGTCAGGGCAAAAATGTTCAAGTAAACCACAGGGTGGAACTTGAACAGTGTTTTTCTTGTTTCAGAGGCATTAAAAATGTTAAAAAAATTAACTCTTGCCTATATTGACTATATATAAAAACCAACAGGGTGGAACAGTGGTTGAAAAACACTGCACTAGAAAGCCAATTATGAACAATTTGGCTTTGCTGCAATTTAATTAACATGCTGTATTGCATTTGAAATCATAGTCAGTGTCCATACAGATGCTGTCAATTGATTTGGGACTTCATTGTTCATACTGGAAGTAAAGCAATTCATATTCCAGCCCCCTGTTCTTTCCTACCTTTCTCTGGTCCCCTCCTCTGCTGATCTGACAGGGAACTGATGGGGGAGGTTATAAATATGGGAAATAATAATGATGATGACCTAGCAATAAGGTGATTGGACGAGCTAGCCCTATTCTCATATATGCATATATATGTATATTTTGAAAAATTGAAAAAAAAAATCAGAAGACAATCAGGGGAGATGAAAGAATACAAGAATATGATACCTTGATGTTGCCGAAATATCATGCCCTAACTGCCTATGTCACTGAAACACCATCTTTAGACACGCCTCACATGTCTTTACAAGAACATGTCACAACTAACCAGATGAAGGAAAGCCCATTCAACTCACCCCAGCCTGGAAAAAAAATAGAAACACCTCTCTCCCTGCAGCTGAGCTGGGGGAGGGAGGAACTTCTCTTGGGAACAAAAAGGGTCTAGATCAAACTGAATCAAACTTTCTGTCATGTGGTCAGTAAAAAATATTATGAATCCATCTTATCAGCAAAGAAAATCCCATGTAGTATGCAGTTGTAGCCCCAGTGTTAAATCAACAGTTGACTTACAACAGCATTAACAAAGGAAGGGCAGTTGAATAATTTTAATTCCCTCTTGTGCTTTGTGAGACTTTGAAACTCATGATCTCCCCTTCTTTGTATGTAACTATTGTTGGAGAGCACAATAATATCTGTATCACATGACAGTTCTAATCATATATTTTGGTGCAAAGTCATTGCCCCCAAAGACTTACCATCTGTGTTACAAAGAGAATGCAAAAAGAGAGCAAATAGGTCATGCATGGATAATCAGGATGGAGGTCAGATATTAGTCAAGGGACATATAAAGTGACACCAGTGTAGATCACAAAAAGCTGTGCTAAATAAGGGAAACTTATTATGCAAGCCTATTGTCATGTTTTTGAGAATAACCATTCCATTGAAGGAAACAGAATTTACTTTGGAATGCTTGTGTTTAGGATTGTGTTGTAAGACTCTTTTCTACAATCTTCACCAGTAATTGGAATGGAGCTCATAAGAATATGGGCCCACTTAAGCCAGTATGTTTAGGGGGCTTGCTAGAAGGATAATAGATTGAATTGAAAACTCACATTCCTTGACAATATAAATCAATGTCCTATTGCTCTGAGTCTCTTTACTGGCCTGGAATGAAAATGAGATTTGGTGAGTTATCTAAAGGATTTCTTTCATTTGCACTATCCTTTCTGTACATGGAGGTTTGCCTCCAAATATTGGCTACTGCTGAGTGCCAAACCAAATAATGGAGATAGCACATCATTAGAAGCATAGTCCCATCAAATTAAAAGGTGTCAGTTTATCCTACTGCAAGCTTCGTCTAAATCCACCTCTTGCACATCAGCTTGCTCTTACTTTGTGATTGGTCAGTAGGAGTTCTACTCTGAATTCATTTGGACTTTTCAAGCACAGATCTTTCAATAAGGAAATGATGCAGTTAGCATGTCATTAGAAACAGAACTCCCCAAATAAACAAAGCGTTCTGCTATAGTGTGAGTTTTCTAGTCCTACTTCACGTTTGGTAAATTAGCTTGCTTTCTGTTTTGTGGTTGGTCATTAGGAAGTAAACAGAGGCTTTATTTACATGTCTGATTACTGGCTCAAAGGGGAGAAATGCAATAGGACATTTTTACAATAACACATAATTTCGTCTTATCATAAGTAGCAGTTTGTCCACCCAAAATAAACAGCTAACTCTGATAGAACTTTCCCTTCATTTGAAGTTACCTTTCGTCAATCAATCCAATACCACTTTTCATAGAGGCAAACAAAAAACCCTTTGATGTCTTAAAACTGGGTGTGTATATACAGTAAATACAATTGTGTAGAATCAACTTCTCTTTTGAAATCTCCATCTTCTTATCCAATAACTTGTTTTATTCTATTGAAATCATTTGCCAGTCTTTTTTAAAAAAGAAGTCTTTGCTGCCTTCTGGGTCCCTTTGGGGAGAAAGGCAGCATAGAAATAAAGTTTGTTTGTTTGTTTGTTTGTTTGTTTGTTTGTTTAAAAGGCCCCAAAAGCATAGGTCAGTCAGAATAAGCTGCAGCTGATGTGCCTCCTGAGAGGTCTGTCAAATCCTCAGTTCATTTCTAGCAAAACAGATGTGGAAACCATGTTTTTGCATAGCATTTTTGCCAGAGTGTAAGGAAGACAGATGAACTGAAACAAGCTTTGACTTACTGCTAATGGCTGAAATTAATTACTGCAGGAGCCCATCACTGCTGTACCTTAGGTAGAGGCATAAGCCAAAACTGCTTAGACAATGTAGAAGCCAACCAACAGCTTTCTATTTGCTCCCACATTTACTCCGACTCAGAAAGACAGCTCTCATTAATCACTGTACTGATCAACAGATTATTAGTTGTATGTTTATTAGTAGACATGGGCACTACTCGGCGAAATTTTCGTTTTCGTTTCCGTTTTTTGTTTCCGTTACGTAACGGAAACGGTAACGATAATTAAGCCGTCAGAACTCGAACTCGAACAGAAAAAAGAAAAATTTTGTCGGGTTTTTCATTTTCATTTGTGGCATCGTGGCAATCACGCAGGAGGTGGCAACCTCCCTTGACGCTTATTGTTGCCTAACAAAAAAACAAACTGCCACCTTTCTATCGTGTCCTCTGGAAATCCTACTAAAGAGCCTCAATTGTTTTCGCTTTCCCCCCATGAGTGAAGGTGCTTCTTCTGTCCCCCCCTTCCCCAAAAGCCTCAATGGCAAAGCAGATGAGCAGCTCCGGCCTCCCTTTTCTCACCAAAGCCTCCCCCCTGCAAATGCTGGCGGTGGGACAGGAAGGGCGCAACACCAAGCGCCGGCGGAGGATTAAGCGAGGAAGGCGGGTTGCTCGGAGGAAGATCTTTGATCGCCGCACTCTCTCGCTTTCTCTGCCCCCCCACAGCCCGCAAGGCGGGAGGGCGGCGCGCCTTCCTCCTCCTCCTCCCAACATGGTGGAGGTGTGTGTGCATGCCAGAGCCCGGGCACGCATGTGTGCGGGTGCATGTTTGTTCGCTCCAGCCGGGGCTGCTGCGCTGCGGCTCCTTTGTGTCTCCCTGCCTTCCAAGGGCGGGCGCGTCCAGCCTCTGTGACGACAAGGAACCCACAGCAGCAGCGGCGGCAACGGGAGGAGGGATGAGCAATCCCAGTCTCCCCCCTCACTGACGTGCGTGTTCGCACGCAGCTCATCAATGGGACTCCAGGCTCAGCCTGCCTGCGGGTTGGTTTATACTGCAAGGTGTGGGAGCGTGCGCAACCGCCCTTCCTGGGTTGCAGCTCATTCATCCCAACCAACCCTCTTGCACCGCCGCCCTCGCCAGGGCAATTACCTGTCTGCCTGCTCCACCTCCCTCGCTGATTGATGGCCTGGATCACATGAGAGTGGGGGGGAGGCGGAGGAGGTGGAGGAGGAAGAGGCGAGGACGGCGGGGCGGGCGCTCGCACCTGGAGCTGGAGGAAAAAGGAACACCTGACGGGGATGTGCTCGGCTGGGGTCGCCGAGTATCTGTGGTGAGCTCTCCGGGTAACCCCTCCCACCGCTTCCATCTCTCCCCCTTTCAATGCTAACAATGGGCGCGGCCCGCCACTTCCATCTCTCCCCTTCAATGCTAACAATGGGCTCAGCTCAGGCGGTGGAAATGACAAACGACAAACGACAAACAAACGACAAATTTTTGAAAATTTTCATGACAAACAGAAACGACCCGAAACGGACCCGTTCCGACAAATGAAAACTCAAAACGTCATTTTTTCTGGTTGCGCCCATAACTATTTATTAGTATGATACGGGGCCAGTTCATATAACAAAAAGTGGAAAAGCTCCAGCTTGTGAGCTGAGGCCAATCACCTCCTATTTTCTGTCTTGCTCCTTTTGATTCTTCCCTGGAATCGGACTTGGTTTTGATCCAGCCCCAACCTGTTGTCAGAAAGGTACCACCTCACAGGAGCGGATCCTAGGGTGGAGGTGGGATAGACCTTTTCTTCTGGACTAACTAGCTCTTTCTCCCATGAAGATGAACTTGACCAGACTCATGAGTTAATAACTGGAATCACATACAGTATGAAAGGAAATGTTTATTTCCCTTGCAATCATTGACTGCTCCTTCAAAGCCCTTAGCCTGAGCAATCATAACGGCAAATGAAATCCATGTTTACCTCCTGGAGACAATCACACACATAAAAAGCATGCTAATGTATAACCTTTGGAAAGTTAGGTAGGCTTGTGTCAAAATTAAGAGATGTGTTTTCCTTTTGAACAGAGCTATGTTTTTGTATCCTCCAGCTCTGCAATGAGTATGTGTCTTCTTAGAAATATCTCCCACTCTTGGTTCTATATTTTAGAACTAAAACATATGTGGAAGTAAGGTTCCTACATATGTGTGTGTGTGTGTTTACATTGGAGTGAGGGGAGAGAGAGATGGCAGAGGGTTGTGACTGTGATGCACAGGGGATAGATACACAGTGAGTTTCAGTTTGAACTTTAAAAATACAGTACTATCCCTGGTGCTGTATCTATTGGGGATCAGGCTTCAGCACTTTGGACAGCTCTGGTAAGCTCTGATCAAAAATCTAGGCTAGAATCAGCAACATTGGAGCCCCATTCTCCTTTGATCACACCCATATGCCTACACATATGTTGTATTGGTGCTGCAATAGTCCTAACCTCCTTCATCATGCAAGTTCAGGAGGAAGTGAAAAGAGAGATCAAGTCACAGGGTAAAGGAATTGAAGGCACTGAATAAAAAACATATCCAAATCCCTTCCACCCCACTGAAAAATACTCCTGTACAGACACTGCATGCCACATGCCAAAGACAGTAGGGTGATTATAGGGATGTATTTGTGTGTGACAGAAAGTAAGGGACTATGACAGGAAGAATATATTAGTCAACCATTATGCATTTTATGCAATATGTAGACATAATGATATTACTTGGATGTGGACTGAATACCCAATGTGGTGTAGCAAAGTCATGGAATAAGTCTCAGGAGGAGACCTGGATTTGAATCCCTGCTCAGCCATGGAAACTCACAGGGGATATGGAATTGGTAAACCCACTCTTTGAATATCTCACTTACCTTGAAAATGATAGTATGATTGCTGTCAGTTCTTACTTGACAGCATGTAACACATAACAACAATACTATAAATATATACCAATTCAGTAATAGGACAGATATGATGTACACAGGTAGCTGCTTTATACCAAAGCAAACAGTTATTCCATCTAGCTTTGTACTGCCTATCAGGCAGCACTTCTCTAAGGTCTGTGGTGGAGGCCTTTTGCATTAAATAGTACTTGATGTTTTAATAAGATGGCAAGCATTACATTGCAGGATCCTTAGCTCACAATGCATGAGCATTGATACTGATTAGAGATGGACATGAACTGGAGAACCAATGGTTCATGATGGTTTGTGGTTCATGGCTTACCATGCACCTTATAAAACCAACAGGAAGACTAATGAGTCAGTGGCTGGGGAGGGGAGGCCAACTGACTAGGCAGGTGGGCTGTTCACCCAAGAGTCACAGTGGGAAATCCAACTGATACCTAAATCACAGACCTATCCAGCCAAATAGTGTGTGAACAGGGCTTTCATTTCCCTTCAAAAACAGGGAGAATTGGTGCTGCAGACACTTTCAAAGAGAAGGGACGTGTCACTCTCAGTTATTTCAAGGATTGTTATACAGGCTGATTAAAGAGTAAATTTGAGGTACCAGTAAGGGAAGTTTACTGAATTTATCTGCAAAGAATGTGATTTTCTAGGCATTGATTCTCCCTGGTTTCCTGCAGAACAGGAAAGGCGAAGTGAAGGAAGCTTCATTAACACGGTATTAGTGCAAGTCAACGTTGGTTGATGAGATTGCTGCCCTTTGTGGCCTTGAGGGCAGCTGGCAATTGGACAAGAGAATGTTCTTAAGAGTAATGATCAAACAGATTACAGGGTTCAGCTCTGACTGTGCACTGACTCTAACTTTCCCTACTGACATTTTGTATGAAAAAAAGATGTGCAGGTCTTTATGATTTGATGGGACAAGATCTGGATTTTTGGATGAAATTCCTCCACAAAATCCTATGACTACAGAATCTGGAAGAACAATCCCTACCATATCCCCCTTAGCCTGAAGCGGTATTCTCCGTTCTTTCTAGCTTGTTTATGAAACAGTTTTCTCTGCTTTACTTCTGTGCCAAAAAGACATTGAGAGGCAAGAAGAAAATCCTGACTAAAGCCCCACAAAACCTGCACCCTGTTCTTTTTTTAACAGGCAACTCTGGTGGTTTCCAGCGATAATGCATATTGTTCTATAGAAAGATCAAAGAATGTGCTTAATTCAAAAGAATCCTCATCATGACTACCTGTGCATTTAAGCTTCTGTGGTAGTTCATGCACCAGGCTGTTGATAAGATCAAATGCTTGGACTTTCCCTCTCAAAGACCCAAAGATTTCCATCATCTGCCTAATTCTCACCTATAATTTTCCAAGCTGTGATTTATCATTAGTAATGCAAACATCCTGTAATATAAAAAGTCTTAGGCAGAGTGCTGCATAAGGATTCAGTGTTCCTTGAACATTTCAAATACCTCAGAAATCCTTCCATAGCCGTAGTT
Organism: Phrynocephalus forsythii; assembly: GCA_029282475.1. Lineage (NCBI taxonomy): Eukaryota > Metazoa > Chordata > Lepidosauria > Squamata > Agamidae > Phrynocephalus > Phrynocephalus forsythii. The sequence goes on along the minus strand of JAPFRF010000007.1, from coordinate 65,579,451 downwards.
GTAGAAGGGGTAGCTATGTCAGCCTGTGCAACCATTGTAGGTAAAACCAAAATAGAAATGAAAATTAAAACAAGCCAAAACATGGCAGCACCTTAAAGAATGTTACACAGTACTTTTTGGAAGGTGAGCTTTTTGTGGAAAAATCCACTTCATTGCTGAGGAACTGAATATGTTTGCAAAAGCTCACATTAAAAAAAGGGTTAATCTTTAAGGGACAACCATGTTTTTAGCCCTTTTTTTAAAAAAAAACCTCTTTTTACCTCAAAAACCCTGATAGAGTCACCATAGCAAGTTGGAAGCAAGGTGACAACACAAAGCAACAGCATTTGGGAAATTCATTAAAATGGTAACTGCATGCTAGGGAAATGGTTGGATTGTGTCAGGTCAAGAAGTGATATGTAGGTGCTATTGTAACAGAAAGCAGAATACGTTTTCCAAGAAACTACCTGTATCCCAGTGACTTAACTTGACATTCATACACTCAGTACTCTAGATTCCTCAGCTCAGTTTTACAATATATCCATACAACAAGGATAAGTATTGGCCTTTGTCAGTGACCATTGTCAGAGACTTGATGATTTTTAGTTCTAAGATAATGTTGATATTTATTGGTGCCACTTTCTCCCCTGTTTTTGTTGGACATTGAAATGGTTTTGTTTTGTTCTTCCTTATATACTGTCTTAAGCACATAATGTTTTCCCAAGAAATAAATGACTACATCAGGTATGTTGAATTGGAAACAAAGATCATCTTGGATTTGACAGTGATGTTTTGTTCATGTATTTACTTATTTATTTTAGACTTATATGACACCAAGTTTAATTCAGAGAACAACCCCAGGTGGTGTTTATTCTTTTATATCTATCTATCTATCTATCTATCTATCTATCTATCTATATATATATATATATATATATATCTTATATCTATCTATCTATATATATCTATATCTATATATATCTATATCTATATATATCTATATATATATATATCTATATCTATCTATCTATATATATCTATATCTATATCTATCTATATCTATAGATAGATAGATAGATAGATAGATAGATAGATAGATAGATAGAGATAGAGATAGATAGAGAGATATAGAGATAGATAGATAGATATATAGATATAGATATAATATATATAGATATATATATGCAGGTAAACACACACTAAATTCCACAAGATGTTTAGCCAGCAATGGTTATTGACAATGTCAGGAGTCTAAAGCCAGTAAAATGCATCCATGCCTTCCCTCATGAAAGCATAACAGAGAGAAAATTATATGCTTCTTCCTGCATTTCTGAGGTTTAACTGAACATTTTGATTGACTGGAGTGCTGGATTCACTCTTGCTTTGCTCTTTACAGCAGCAGCGCAATCATTAGAAGCAATAAATGAATTCATATTACAGTAAGCCCAAGCTTAAAAATGAACTTCATATGCAAATCATCTTTACAAGACAGAGTATGTCTGTAAAGTGCATATGTGGAGAAGCCAGTGTATGGAGAATTAATTCGCCTGATAAACAATTCATCTTCAGGCTTTGAATTCCTAATTAGGAGTAAATTAGGGCAGTGACATTCAGCATGCAGTAGTTGGTCTATGAACAGCCAGGAAAGAAGTGAGGGGAAACCATGGAAAAAGTATTGTAGTGCAGAACAGTTCACCATTTAACAGCAATTCATAAAACCTGATTTACTTCTAAGGTTAATGCACATTATTACTTAAAAGCACCAATCCTGAACCTTTTGTATTGCCAGGTAGTTTTAAGGCCAGTATTTGGCTAATGCACAGAACAAGTAAGATATCCCTAACAAAACCTTAACAACTACAGTGGAACCTTGATTTACGTCATTAATCCATTCCAGAGGTCTAACTTAAGTCAAACATGACTTAAGTCAAATGAACTTTTCCCATAGAAAGTAATGGGAAAGCGGATTAATCCGTTCCAGATGATGAAAAAGACCCCCGAAAACAGCAATTTAACACAAATTTGACTGGGATAGGAGATTCCTTCCGGGGATGTAAATGAAATGTCTCTTCAAAGAGAGGAGGAGGCAGTGGAATTATAGTCCACAAGTTATACACCTCCACCTTTTAATGTTCATAGCAACAATGTCTAACATTTAAGTTTTACTGATTTTAAACCTGACGTTCCAAGTTCTGAACAACTCTATGCTTACCATTAGAGTCCCACAACTGTACAGCTCCCCAACTTAAATGCTTCCATTGTGGACCAGACTTCTGCAGCCAGGTTTTTTACAAGACTGAGCTGACTGTCTAACCAGCGAGGCCAGCCCCGAGCTCCCAGCCCTTCTCCTCCTCTGGTGGCAATGGCGGCTTCAGCGAGACCGAGGACCAGCTCCAGGTGCTCGGAGCTGGCCTCGCCGAAGCCACCGCTGCTGCTGCCAGAGGAGAGAAAGAAGGCAGGAGCAGTTTGGAGACAGCCGCCATGATGCTGGGTCATGGCTGCCACCCGATTCCAGTGCCTTGCGCCGGGGCTCCGAGATGTAAGTCAAAGCCTGCAACTCAAGTCAAACAGGCCCCTTCTTGCTGCAAGTCAAATATGATGCAATTCAAGCAGTATGTAAGTCAAGGTTCCACTGTAGATGGTTTATTAAAATGGAGAATTACAGCTCCTAGCATTCCAGTTGGCAAACTCATCATAAGTGTTTGCTGGGGGTGATGGGAGTTGTGGTGTGGCACCTCTAGAGGGCAACTTTTTAAGGAAGGGGATTTTTATATGTAAAAAATATGTGGAACAAAGATTCTACCACCAGAGATCTTTTATCTAACTGCATCTGAAAAATATGTAGACCAGAGGCTGTAAAATTTCTTGTGGGGGAGGGATGTCAATTTCCAGAATCCTGCATTGACCAAGGTGAAATCCATTTCCCGCTTCCAACTATACACATATAGTTGTGATTACTTGACAGCCACTCATGTGGAGTGGGAATTACTGCACCACCATTTTATGCTGAGAAGATTCATCTCAACACAGCATACCAAATTTTTTAAAGCTCAAAACTTAAGAATAGCCCTCTAAAAAGTATGATAAAAACATAAATGATGTACCCCTCCCCAGTTCAAAAACTGTTTCTACAATTGTGTTCCTTTCATCTCTGCAAGTACAATTCATTTATAATTTCTTTATTAAAAATATTTTTAGATCACAGATGTCAACCCACCATATAATAGGCATGAGAACTAATTTCACCAAAGTAGAAAATTTTTTTTAAAAAAGCATCTTGACCAAAACAGTTTAGAGGCAGAACAGAAAAAACAACAAAACAGAGAAAGTTAACTTGCTGGGATGGATTCTTTAAAAAAAAATAGTTCTCCAGTGCTGAAAAATATTGTAGTGTTGAAACACATCATGCCTCTGTGGAGAGTGTGATATTATTTGAATCACCACAACAGAGAACTATCTTTCCCTTGTTGACACATAACATAATTCATCCAATAAAGGTATAGGGAGGAGAATCTAAATTGAGTATTTTACAATTACAATGCAGTTCCTCCAGGATTAGAATCAGTTAATGATGGCACTGACACAATAGGTCTTCACAGCCACATAAGCTTTATAGCCACAAAGAGATGTACAGTCATATATTGCTTTAGTGACACTTCTCAGTTTTGGATAGCATGCGTGTACAGCTTGCAAAATGGGGTGCCTATAATGTATGAGGAAGGTGCAACTTGTCTTCTTGACTATCCCCCCCAATCCCCCCCTCAAAATTTGATATATTAATATCTTGACTTCTAACCCCCTACAAGCAAGAAACTTAAATGCAATTGGGCAAGAATTCAAGTTTTTCTCTAGAACATCCATACCGCAATTGAGAGGTTCCTGAAATTAACCTTGACAGAAAGAAGCAATCTTGTGTTGGATTCTCATTGACTTTTCCTATAACTCTTACTTGGGTATGTGAAAAACTGGTGGTATCTCATAGATAACAGTGATTCGAAACAACCAAAATTCTCCACTAAATTCTCATTCATTTAATGGAATGATTCACATTATTGTTTTTGTTTCCTTAAGTTCGAGTTAGATGTTAAGAGGAATGTGTACAGTCAACAATTAACTTGTTTTCCTTCATTTGGTGTGGTTTGCTCGAGCAATTGGACTTGCTATAAAACCAATATTTACCTTCCAGTGACCAATCACAAAACAAAGCGTGCTGAATGAAATAAGTGCAGATGGAGAAAACACTTGTAAAAATGTATTTCACTACTTAGAAAGGCATCTCCCCTAAAAATGATCTACACATCACCTAAGTTGGCACTAAGTGACGTAATGAGGCAATTTCAATGTTCTGTTCAGAGGAGAATGGAGGAGACTAGCAGTAAATAAATGCAGCATCCAATGCCAACATCTGAACAGGTAGTTGGTGGTCTCACCAATGATTTGGTAAAGAATGGACATGCAGAGTAGACTGCTGTCAGATGGGGTTCTAGATGCCAAGAGCATCATGACAGCAATGTTCCACATTTGTGCACATGCCACGTTCAAAGAACCTGGACAAAGTGGGCCTATATTCCTAGTATTTGAGTGGGGTCAGATGCTTCCGGTTTATATACATTCCATGTAAAAAAAATTAAGCAAAGAAAAACCAAAGTGCAATGCAGAACTATTGTGTGCAACCGTATCAAAAGGAAAAACAGTGGACTATGCAGCAATTAAGTCAAAGGATGGCTTATGTGCTTTGAAGGCCTCCTATCTGAATCTTTCTTCTTGGTTCAGTCTTTTATATTGCTGAATACCAAGTGTAAACATAGCAAGAGCAGGCAAGCATGATTTGCTAACCAGTGATAGATTAATCCTAGGGAAAATTAAAACTGGTCCTGTCTTTTAACAAGGATTTACACAATTTCTTTGGATTTTCATACGATCTTATGGGGATATTTTTTGTGTTTTCAGTTTTTAGGTAATTTCAGGTATGAGCAATTATGTGGTTATTCCTTATCTGACTATAGAATTAATCCCATATTAAGAAATCGAGCACTTTAAGTTATGAATTACTGATATCAATGCAACTCTTGGATTTAATCTAAAGTATTTTTAAGAAGGTGCATTTAAAACTGTCATATTATACAGAGCATGAGGAATTGTCTCCTAGATCTAGTCATCTATTCAATGAATCAGTTCATCTCTGCATCTGTATTTCTGCCTATCTCTGTCTACTCCACCATCTAAAAAAATTAAAAAGCCATTGTGGAGAATGCTTTCTCAGCAGTGGCACCTAATTAATAGACTGTCTTCCCACAGAAACAAATCCGGACCTAGTATCAAATGGGCATTCTTGTATTTTTGTTGTTGTTGTTGTTGATTGTTTAAACTGTTTTAATATAGATAGAAGAAGGTGTTATTTTTGAATGTGTAGAGTGAAAATGGTACTATCAATAAATTATAAATAGATAGAAAGCATTGGAAAATAGGACATCCTTGTATATTCATTTGTCATATCCCATTACCCACTGATATTAGTATTCTAAAGGTCATTCTGTGTTCTATCATAGCAGGTGAATGCAAATATATGTCACTTTTTAAAAATTGATTACATTTTTATCTTGACTTGTATCCAAGTTGGAAAATATTGGGCTGTAAAGGCATCCCAGATGATCTCAGGTCCTAAAGGGAATGGCCAACTATGTCTGTGAACTGTTTTCCTAGAAACCCCTGGAAAATGTTGTTCTTAAGTCAGAATCAGCTTTGACAGCATAGGAGGAGGAGGAGGAGGAGGAGGAGGAGGAGGAGGAGGAGGAGGAGGAGGAGGAGGAGGAGGAGTATGTGCTGTCAAGTTACATCTGACTTATGGCCACCCTTGTAGTGTTTTCAAGGTGCATGAGAAGATGATATATACATGTGTCATGTATGTATAAAGGTAATTAAACATTAAACAGTGGTACCCCAACTTAAGAGCAGCTCGACTTAAGAGCAATTTGACTTAAGAGCGGAAAACTGTTGGCATTTTAACTGCCGCCTTACAAATTTTAGGTATGGTCTGCTCGACTTACAAATATATTTTTTCATATTTTTAACTTATTTTTTTAAAAATTTAGATAGGTGACCTGACTTAAGAGTAGCTCGACATAAGAGTATGCATTTGGAATGGATTAAATTCGCAAGTCGAGGTACAACTTTATTATATTTTTTAAAAATATAAACAAAAAACCCCAGTGCATTTAAATGCCATTGAGTTCTCATAGCTTTCTAAACCAACACAAAGTAAGTTAAGTGGTAATGTGGGCTGTTAGCAAAGTCAGAATACCATGCAGTAACTTCACTGTTGTACAAATATTTATAGTGCTGCCAGGGGCACTGCAATTCTGCTCTAATGGCTGGAGTGACCTCTAGTGGATCATTTGTGGTGGAAGAAATCATACTCCGATGTTTTCTAGATTGCTTTCACATGGATGAATAGCTATATATATCTATATCTATATCTATATCTATATCTATATCTATATCTATCTATCTATCTATCTATCTATCTATCTATCTATCTATCTATCTATCTATCTATCTATCTATCTATCTATATATATATAAGTTTAAGCTGCTTTTATTATTTTAAAAGTGTTAAATAATAACAGTGGGTGGTATAGTTCATTTTGTTTTTTTAAAAGGCTTGTCTTGCAAAACCACCTTGAGAAGGCCCCACTTTGGAAGGTAGCTTAAAATATTCTAATACAAAAAGAACCGCAGGACAGCTTAGTGGTTTAAGTATGGTTGGGAGTTCATTTCCCCACTGTGCCTCCATAACAGGAACTGGAATAGCTGATCCCTAGACCCCCTTCTAGCAATACAGTTCTAAGATAATGATGACAATACAGATGGATAGATATGTTTCTGCACTTTTCTGTTGTGGTGGGGGAGGCTGGTATCAGACCATTAGAACAGTGGTTCTCAACCTGTGGGTCCCCAGATGTCCCTGGACTGCAACTCCAAGACGTCTTCATCACTAACTGAGCTGGCCTAATATAGAACTTAGATTTGAACAGATGGCTTCAGTATACCTCGAAGGGAGATATAAAGGAATCCCAGTTGAGGAACGGAAATGTGTTTTCGGCTGTAACCAGACTGAGGATCTAATTCATTACTTACTGCATTGTCCTCTTTATAAAAATCCTAGAGAAAGATTTTTGTCACCCATTATTCAGCTGTTTTCTAATTGAACCACCATGGAAACAGTAACAGGTTTGCTTGCTGATACGTAGGTGTATATTACGTATGCAGCAGCACAATTTACACTGGCAGCTAAGAAACTAAGGTCTCAGTTTGTCAAGAACCTTACTGCCACATAAATGTTGTACATAGTTGACTGTGATATTACATTATTATTCTTGGATTGGGTTTTACTGGGTTCATGGTAATCACCTGTTTTAAATGAATTTTATCTGCTTATTTGTATATTGTAAAGGCCTATGGTCAGAAACAATAAAGTTTGTGTGTGAGTTTCATTACAAACTGAGTTGGCCAGGATTTCTTAACTATGCCATGAGAAGTAAACACCAGTCATTCCAGTGCTGCTTACTTCCAGGACAGGATTTCAGTCATGCTGGTCCTAAAATTAATGTTGTTCTATGAACTCCTAAGTTTTGGTCTTTGGTGTATTGATACAGTAGCCTGTGAAACACAAAATGTTCCTAGAGAGCTATGTTATGCTGAATAAAGGCATCTTACCCAATGTCATCAACAATAAACAGCAGTCACTCACTAATATTTTAGGCAGGGTGTATTCCTAGCCCTTCATACAGATTCCTGAGGTTGAACCTGGGACCTTTTGCATCGAAAACATGTATTCTGCACTGAACTATGATCCTCTTTGAATGCTAGGCACTACAAAGCAAGGAGGGAGCACATCTGCAATATTATATGATTATTTGGGGTGGGGTGGGGAAACAGGATGCACAAAACCCAATCACCCTTCACCAAGTAGCTACCAATCCTCATCTGTTACTCTATTTATTCAATATACATTTTCTTCTATATAATATGTAATTATATAATACTGAGGAGAGTGGCTGGTTCAAATGTTGATCTTATCACTTGACTCCTATCTCTGAATGCTTGTGACTTCTTGTACATGGAAGCTAAGACGGTTACATCATGTCCATTCTTGTCCCAGGAGGAAGTTTGTTGTGTGTTGATGTCGGTCGTGGTCATGTGGTCTTCTTCCGGTTCTGTCCCTGTTCCCGTGTACGCACGGGTGTGATGGATGATACCAGCATGACTGTTACTGCACGTCCTCGTTCCGTGATGAGATGTGAAACTCCATGCCTTTGTTCTCAATTTTTCGGCCCGACCTTCCATTTTTCAGTGTTTCAATTCTTCAAAGCCTTGCCTTCAATGTGTTATGGAGCTAAGTTTGAGGCATTTGTCTTTTAATCTCTCTGCACTGCATTGCTGGCTCCATAGGGCAGTGATGGCGAACCCATGGCACGGGTGCCAAAGGTGGCACTCGGAGCCCTTTCTGTGGGCACCCGACATCGCCCCTTCATAGCTACCTGTATACAGGTTATATTACTGTATTGGCATTTTGCAAAAAAATTAGTGGGCTTTGAATTGCAGTTTTGGCACTCGGTCTCTAAAAGGTTCACCATCACTGCCATAGGGAATGTACTGGTGAATGGCACTTCCCACTCCTGCCACTAGATGGAGAATGGCACGTTGTGTGATGAGCCTTACCTCACGGGCACTCGTCTCGGAACAAGAAGCATGATGAACAGATTCCAGAGGCCAGGGAGGGGAATCTCTCATCCTGCTTAAATTGCAGTTCAGGGGGTGTGGTTGGGACGAACTCCCCTTGTCCTGCAATGGACGTGTGGTTAGATTACTTCGTACCTGTCCCAAGCGGGACCGCGAACAGCGATGAGATGGATGTGAATTATCAAGACTTTTTTCTTACAAACTGTAGTTGTTTTGTTGATCTGACAAGAACAAAAATAGAATGTAAACACTAACATCTATCATTGATTTATTCAAGAATGTTCAAAAAGTCTGCTGGTCCAGTGACATAAACAACTGGTCACACAAATATTAATTTATATGTAACAACCATCTAAATGCAATTGTTTCTAATTTCTTCCAATATCTTAGGCAGGCAGGCGGGCAGGCAGGCAGGCAGGCAGGCAGGCAGGCAGGCAGATAGATAGATAGATAGATAGATAGATAGATAGATAGATAGATAGATAGATAGATAGATAGATAGATAGATAGATAGATAGATAGATAGATAGATAGATAGATATGGATAAAAAGTATGTCTTTGTACTTTTACATTCTCAGTACTGAGTGTTGTTAATATGATATGAAAGCAAATATATGGGTAATAAATGAAAAACTCTTCTCACTGAAATCAGATCCACTGATTATCCTTAACAAGTTTCAAATGTCTACAGTTTATCCTACTCGGCTGCCTTCAGTTATGCACTGCCCCAACATAATAGCTGGGATAACATATGTAACTTTTACATTAATTTGTCCCAAGGGAAACTTACTGTGTTACACTGGGAGTCCACTACTATCATTCTTAATGTACTTCTTACATCAAGCTGCCTGTATGTTAAGTGCTAACTGCTGTGTTCTGCTGTTGTGCATAAATATACATTTATATATATTGAGACATTCCCCAATATTGTCCCATGAAAAGATTCAGCAATCAGAGCAGATACCCTTCAATACAAAACCAATGGGGGAAACCCATGGGAATGACTTGTAGTGCCCTTTTAATGTTTTAATTGAGTTGGTGATCAATAGAAGAGTAATTCCAATTGTATTACTACCTGAAATGAAAGCAGAGACAGTGAGCACATACATTACAGGCAGCATACCATGAGAAGTGGAACCATAAATCGATAGTCCAAAATCCAGTTCCTGGAACTACCTGGAGTAGATCCCTTGATTCAATCAGATTTGCATAATCATTGACTTATCATTCAACAACTGATTCAATAGATCTGCTCTTGTTAGATCTAGCAATCCAATTTAGTCCATTAATCCAAGGTGTCATTTATCCCTTTAATCCATAGGTAAAGGTAAAGGTTCCCCCCGCACATGCGTGCTAATCTTGTCCGAATCTAGGGGTAATTCTCATCTCCATGTTCAAGCCAAAAAGCTAGTGTTGTACAAGTCCATGGCCATGTGGCTGGCATGGCTCCATGGGTAGCTGTTCCTAAATCTGAAGACTACACCACAATCTCTTAACCTGGCTTTGACCACTCAAGGCTGCCTCACAAAGTTTTTGGAAGACGGGCTCCTTGGAGGAAGAACGGGATAAAAATGTTATACATATATCTGTCTTGCAGCAGACTTGCAATGGCCTATACCACCTTGAAGAGAAATAGTCAAAAGTGAATGGTTAAATGTTCTCCCATTTTCAGTGACATATTGGCTCCCATGTTACTTGATGAATGGCTTTTCCCAAGACAAAGCCATGCTAATTTGTTACAGCAGACAGTCTTATGGTAGTTTGAAGATGCATCTGAAATCTAGCAAGGCTTGAGCCCAATAAAACCTGTTATTCCTTAAAGTGCCGTAACATATTCTATAGACTCAGAAGAATGATGACAGCCCATGCAGAACAGAGGTAACTGCTGTAAATGAATGTCAACAGTTGTGTCTCATTTGCTGGGGGATGTTTCTTGATTCAGCAAGTTTGCACATTCTGCAAAATAAATAACGAAATGAACAGCATAATTGTCAAAAAAAGAAAGAAAGCAAATCTTGCACTTCCCAAATATTAAGGGGTACAGTTCAGTTTCTACAAAACAGAATTAGTAAGTCATCTTAAAAAAAAGAAGAAAGAAAGAAAAAGAAAAGAAAAGAAAAGGCCATGTTTTCCCCCCCGGTAGCTAAAACATAATATGGAGTGATTTTGCAAGGGCTGAGTCATGCCCTCTTAGTGTCAATTAGTCTAATTATTGCTTTTCCTGCTCAGAGGGCTTGTCAATCACCTCTGAAAGGTCTCTCTGCACAAATGTCAGTGAGTCACACACAGATTTTCTCACGTACCAATGTGTGACTTGGCGTCTGGAGCTGGAAAATGCACAAAGTGGGGTTTTGCCGTAATACTGACCCACCCACTGTCAGAAAGTGGAGCTTCCCTCTTTGCCACCCATTAATTCTATGCTCTTCTGTCAGCCCAGAAGCCAAGGCACAATTTGTTGGCTACTGATACAACTGAACATCCCATTATCTCTTCATCTCACCTGCTTGGTGGTCGAGGGTGTGTTTTTCTCCTCCAGGGGAAATGTACCTGTTAAGACAATATTTCTCTTGGCTCCGACTCTAAGCCATAGGCAAAGGGGATTAGAGGTTCAGCTTTTAATTGTGCTTGCCTTCTTCTTTTCCAAATGACAATCATTCCATAGCACCTTTTGTGACATGAAAATGAGAATTAGATTAAAGCATACTTTGGGTTCCTCACCAGCCCTTTTGAGTCTGGAAGGCACCTCAAGTTAAGCCACTCGGTGTTCTTCCTAGCAGACAGTGTGGGTCCTTGGCACTAATGTGAAGTGGGCAAACAACTGAGCCATTTTCAAAGCAACCTGGGATTTGCCTCCACAAAGAACAGTGTTAATATTCCATATTTTTTGTAAGTTGACAAGAAACATTGTATGGCATTGTTTCCATATTTTAGCTGCTCCAAGACCTTAACATCCGAGCAGATTAATAACTACCTCCAGGCATTCTAAATAAACATGATGTCTTAACAAACAGGCTACAAAACCATCTTAAATTATACAAACACGTAAAACAGGTTGCCATGCCTGGTGGAATTTCATTTTCTTAAAAAATACCAAAGAAAATTCAGGTTCCTTAATTTTCACAATTGAACATGTGCTGCATTATTTATTTACACATGTAGATCTCCCAGCCCTAAGAATCGGGGCTGCCAAGATTCATAATATAAGCAATTAGAATCACTGAAAAAGAAAGGACTGTGTGCTGACAGTTTGTATGAATGTACGGAATGTAGGAGTCAATATAAATTAATCCATATGTGTAACTGCAGAGTCTTTTAAATACCATTTGCAAAAGCAGGGCCCAAATGCATTTACTGTTGGAGTCAGGTGAGCAGGTATAAATGCCCTGCAGCCAGAGAATTTGCTTTCTGAACTGGAGCATCCAGTGCATGTCAGCCTACAGGTACCACCTCACACAATCAAACTCCAATTTCATGAAATCAGTTGGCCATCAGTTAATGATTGGCACAAGTCCTCAAGACTTTCTCTGTAGGAGGAAATTGCCCTGAGTGACAGTCAAAGAATGAGGACAATGACACCCGAACAAAACTAGCCTGTTGGGAGATGTCATGTGGTTGCAGGCTGCTGCTTATAAATCTTCCGGGAATTTTCTAGTATTACTCATCAAGGCAGTAACAGGAAAGGGGAGACTTATGGGTGTTTTCCCAAAGAATTCATACTTTATATATTTTGGGTATTGCTCAGGTGGGGATTGTGCAAGTTTGGAAGTTACCTGAGCTATGTCAGCTACAATCTCACATGCATCAACCTCTCCTGGAGAAACTGATCTATCAGACTTGGCTTACCTGAGGTTTGTTATTGTTTGGTATTGTTAGATATCATCCATCAACGTACATCATGAATGCCCCTAAACTCCGCTGCAAATGGCTCCCAGCTCCGGAGCTTAAAATTGTTTCCCCACCAGCTCTGGATTTTACAGATAATAAAGTGTGACCACGCCCACCTAAGCGCGTCCCAGCGCACTTTTCAGGTATCTGCTCTCTGGAGGTGAAAATTCCTGATGCGGAAATAACGTTGTGACTGCCCGGCTCTCCTTGCTTCTGTTTGTTCTTTTTTTGCCCCCCCCGCCCCTTTAAGAGATCTGAATGCAGTGCCGGGACAGCAGAACGGAGGTGAGCGGCATTCTTTTCTTCCTTTTTTTCTCCCTCCCCTCACGCAGCCAGCAGCCAGGAGTGCGGAGGGGGTGGGAACGCAGAAACAGCAACAAACCCCTAAGATCTCTGGTCCGAATTTAAGTGGCCAGCGGATCTTAGTGGTCGTGTGAAAAGGCCCTTAGTTCATTCATCTTCTCATATAGACCCATTGGGCTTGTTATATTTTTACATGCTTGCTACAAATGCCAATATTATCTTACAGTATTTTTTAAACTGTATATTTGTATCTCAAAAACTGGATGTGATTTGTCAATTTACACCAATTCTTTTCACTTTTTTTCACAGGGGTTTGTCACACTGATGGGCAATTTTGTTACTCAGATGTACTTTTACTGCTGAAGCCTACAGTCTGAGATACACCCATCTAAAAATAAGTTTCATTAAATGTAGTGTCTACTTCATGGCAGAAACAAATGGATCTGAACTATACTAGGGATGCTCGGTTTGTATCTACTTTTGCTCCTTTTTTCATAATGAACACTCCATTCCTTCTTGTTTTTCACAGTAGCCCTGATGAAAAAGTTTGTTTTCTTTCAAAGTGCCCTTCAGATTTCTGAAACCTATCGTTATCCCCACAATAAATTTATTTCCTCAAAGGTAAACCCGAAGTCATCCATCAAAGTTGCCTTGCATGTTTTAATTTCAGATGTTCCATCATTTATCCTATAATTCTTGCAAATTTGCTGGCATCAATGTTACAGTGTGTTACAATGTTACAATATGAGCCAATATATAACCACAGATGCCTACATCTTATACGCAAAGCTTAACTATACTTCCACTTGAGCTTGATACTTGTAGGTCTCAGTGGTTTAAATGTTAGAACTAACAAATGTTATTCAGACTTCGATGCTTCCACCATTTAGGTGATTAATATATTTGTAAATTTTTCATTAATTAAAAGATTGCCACAAAATCAGGCAACAATTTTTAAAAGGTGTATTTTCAACACATGAGACTTACTAAGCCATCTATATGCCAATCCATTTAATTAGTTAGACCAGTTTGGTAGGATCCACTTGAAATTAAGCCCTATTCAGGTCAGTGGGGAAACTGATAATTTAAGGCCTAAAAAAAATATTTTATTGCCGGTCAGTCATCTAATTTTAGCCCTATTCAGATGTTTACTATTCATAGAATCATAGAATCATATTAACATGAACTAAGCATGTTAGGAACATAGTATACTGGATTAACTCTCTCTCTCTCTCTCTCTCTCTCTCTCTCTCTCTCTCTCTCTCTCTCTCTCTCTCTCTCTGTTTATCTGTCTGTCTGTCTATCTGCCTATCTGTCTATCTGTCTATCTGTCTCTCTATCTACCTGTATTTTATTTTTAATTTTATTTTAGAGTATATTTACCCTGCCTTTCTCCTTGGAAAAGGAGATCTAACTAGGTAGCTAGCTATATGTATCTCTATCTATCTAAAATGGCATCTTTCTCCCCATAGGGGACCCAAGATAGCCCACAATCAATGAGCCCTATGGCGCAGTGATTAAACGCCTGTACTGCAGGTAAAACTGTGCTCACGACCTGGGGTTCAACCCCAGGTAGCAGTCTGAAGGTTCACTCAGCCTTCCATCCTTCCGAGGTCAGTAAAATGAGTACCCAGGTTGCTGGGGGGCAATGTGTAGCCTGCATAGTGTAATTAAAACTGTAAACCGCGCAGAGACTACTTGAAGTGGTATGGGGCGGTATATAAGAAGACACTTTTAAAACAGCATAACAAGGCAACAAAAGCACAGTAGAATATATTTTAAAAACAACTGAATAAAAACAAATAACAATAATTTAAAAATTAGACAAATGAAAACAAAATAAACAGCAAACCTTCCACTGAAAAACACCTAAAACATACCCAGTGCGCCTGTGAGCTGATTGAGGAAGCTAGCTCAAAGGAACATATACTTGTCTGATTTTGAAAGTGTACAAATCCTGGAGTTGGCTGGATAGCTCAGTGTGTTGGGTGCGATAACCAGAGGTCAGAGGTTCAGTTTCTCACCATGCTCTGAGAAGAGCCAGACCATGTAGTTATGGGCAAGAAGCTGGTCCTAGAGCAGTGGTGGCGAACCTTTGGCACCCCAGATGTTTAGAATACAACTCCCAGAATTCCAAGCCTGTATTGCTAATGACAAAGGACTGTGGGAGTTGTGGTCCAAAACATCTGGAGTCCCAAAGGTTTGCCACCATTGTCCTAGAGCAGTGGTGATGAACCTTTAGCACTCCAGGTGTTTTGGACCACAACTCCCAGAATTCCAAGCCTGTATTGTCAGTGACAAAAGACTGTGGGAGTTGTGGTCCAACATATCTGGAGTGTAAACCACTTCTGAGTTCTTCATGCATTGAACGTCAATGCATTGAAACAAGTCAACATCATATAATTATTATTATTATTATTAAAATCCCAGATTGCTTAAGTAAATTCTGCTGCCACTGATTTCAGTGAGAGATATTGGGCAAGTGCTTAATTTTGCACAGAGATTTACAGAAACTGCTAGAAATAAATTGAGTTAGTCATCTGAGTATCATTTTTTCCTGTGTATCCATTAATGTAATTATTCAGTAATAACTCAGTTTAAATCTTATTTAAAATTAAACTAGGCATTAATTGTTGAAAATTGATTGGAACGTCAGCTGGTCTCAAATTAAGCTGGAACGTAAGCAAATCTTTGTTAATTTCTCAAACTTCTGCGGGGGAAAAGACCTGAGAAGCAGCTCTGAGGACTAATAAGATCCCACTGTAGCAGTCTTTACTTCCTCTCTGCCCTTTCATTCCTCTGCTGAAGATACCAAAGGGTGAGAAGCAAAGGTTGCAAATCTCTCTCTCTCTCTCTCTCTCTCTCTCTCTCTCTCTCTCTCTCTCTCTCTCTCTCTCCCCTTGATAAATAGTTTGCTTAGCAAAGAATGGAGAGAAGTTGGAAGTCAAATTTGTGAATGTCCTGGAAGAAGATTTCACGTCCTAGAAGAGGATTTCACTTCCCGGACATGAAATCCTCTTCCAGGACACAGAGGTACTGGACAACACTAACAATCACAGTTAACAACACTAACAACACTATTTCAGACTACACAGCCATTGAAATCCACAAACAAAAGCACAATTTCAACAAAAAAGAAGAAAGTCTAAAAATCATCAAAGCCTGGCTTCCGGCACTAAAAACTACATCCTGCATAAGATCAAAGTTCAATGATTCCCACCCAACCACAAACACCAGTGATCAGTTAAAACAACAGAACAGCTAACAACACCCATCAACCACAGAGAAGGAGCGCTGCCACCCTTGATTGCAGTAAACAATAACACCTATTCTCCTGCATAGGACAAGTTTCCCTTTCCCCACAACTTTAAAACCTCACAGTCTCACTCACTCTATAACTGAGGGCACAGAGAGAACTCCTAGTTCCCTGAGCAACTTGCCCTCTGAAGATGCCAGCCACAGAGTCTGGTGAAACATCAAGAAGAAAAACTTCCAGAATGATGGCCAAACAGCCCAAAAAACTCATAACAGCTATTAAAATGTATTTATTTTATTTATTCATTTAAAATGTGTATATTTTAAATACAAATGTGTATATTTTAAATACATTTAAGAATATGTATGTATATTTTACCACCTGCCAGTGGAGATAAGCCAAATTCCTTCCCTGAGGGCCCTGAAGACGTGTTTATTTCCAGGGGCCTTCCCAAGTTAGGGTTTCTTTTTTTTTTTTTCTTGCAGCAGCCATCTGAGAGAAGACACATTTTACTATGGTTTCTATTTTAGCTGCCCCCCCCCGAAATTTGGGGTTTTTTTCTTTTCTTTTTTCTTTTCTTTTCTTTTCTTTTCTTTCTTTCTTTCTTTCTTTCTTTTTTTTTTTTTTTTGAAATTCTTATGGCCAGAGTAAGTGTTTTTCATCTAATGGTTCTGTTAATCACTGTTTTTAAATTAGTTTGATATGACTTTTTGCTGCATTTTATGAATGACTGTTTTGTAAACCACCCCAGATAGTGCAGTTTGCACTAAGGGGGTGGTATAGAAATACAAATAAATAAATAAATAAATAAATAAATAAATAAATAAATAAATAAATAAATAAATAAATAATTTAAAGTATATGTATTTAAATACATATTCTCTCTCCTAAAAAGGAACCAAGGTAGCTTACAATATAGATATAGATATAAAATATGATTTTTCTACTTTTTTCAGTGATGTTTTATTGTAGTCATCTGACAAAATGTAAAGAGCAATTGACCTTCTAAATTTCAACCTAATTTAACTGACATTTAGATATTTTACCTCACTAAGGGTTAACTAAACTGTTAACTATTTTCTGCTAACTTTCCCATCTCTGACTTTGGCTGAATAGTATTGAGTGCTTCATCACTATCATGAGATGGGAATAACAAGCAGTTCAAACAATTCACACTGTAATATATGCTCGCCGCAATATATAATCAGCAATAAAACACTTGAGAGATGATTTGCACTTCATTTTTTTATCATGGCTGAAAACCTACATCTACAAGAAGGTGAGCATCACATTCGTAGGGTTACTAACAATCTAGCAGGTTTGCTTATTGAATTAATTTAAAACAATCTCCAAATATTACACAATTGGGAAACACATCCAGTTTCTTTTTTAGAGAGAAGTTTCACTCTTATCACAAGACATGGTTGATTTGTTAAAAAAACAATGTTATCAGATGGTGTTTCTTAAAAGAGAGACAAAAGAAAATAGAAACAAAATTCAGGCATTCAAGATTGTGCTAATTCATGAAAAACAAATTATTTCTGATTGTGTTTTTTTCTCTTTCATTGCATAGATGTCAGTTGTGACGCAACAGGGGTCAAAACATACATGCAACATGGTGTGTTTTGTTTTTGTTTTACAGAATGCCTAATTTAAAACAGTCAAGATTCCAAATGCATGGTGAATTATTCACAAATATCTGAAATTATTTATATATTCACTAGGGATCTTTAAGCACCAGTCGATATCTTAGGGAATTGCTACATTTCTTTGAGCCTCCAGATGGCATATAAATCTGTTGTTGCATATAATTACCTTGAAGAAACTGGTGTAGAACATGGACCAAAATGTATTTGGCTTAAAACTATTCTCCAACTATGGTTTGTCCCAAGTTATTACATGATGGACATGATAGTTAATAATCTGGAATTATGCAAGTTTCCTTTCCCCAAAAAAATAAATCTTATTCTCCAGCTTTCTTCCAAGTAGTTTAGGCTGTCTTCTAAGCAATCACCAGATGGAATAAGCTCTGGTTATCTTCAACAAGGTGGTTATGTTATGTACCAATATATCTTTCCTACCCCTATCAAACTGCCTTCATACTTACTTTATTTTCCAACTTCATTTCAAAATCTATAGTCTCTCCTTGTCAGGAAAAAGGTATTTTCCAAACAAACTGGAGAGCTAAAAGTTGGCCTGATTTTCATTTTGTTAGAAAAGGACAACTACCTTCTCCCCTGCCTCCAAGAGTGATGAGTGGGCAATAATAATGCAAGTTTCAGAGAGGCATTCCATTTCATCACAAAAACACTGTACCTCCAACTCTGAGCTCTATCATCTGCTGTATCTATTAGATTTGTCATGTAAAGTTCTCTCCAAGTGGAATTTCACCAAATCCCCAAAGATGCTCTGATTGGTAAACCTGTTCTAACAGCTCCAACAATATCATGAAGCTGAGCTTGAATTACCAATACTCCAGGGAATTCTAATGCAATTATGAGTGTTTACTTACACCATGTGTTTCTCACTGAGGCTCGGCTGTATCGGGATAAACCGAAGGGAGCTAATGTTTTATAGATGGTAAGACTCTGTTTGTTTTCAGTAGGGCTAAGTCTCCCAAAGCACTCAGACACACTAATTAAAGTAAACTGCAGAGGCCCATAATAAAATATATGTGTTTGGAGACTGCGAGATGAACTCTGCTGGCTTATTAAAAGTCAAAAGGAAAATATACATTATTTATGACTTCAAAGGGACACATTGTGAGCTCTGGTTTATTTAACAGATTAACTAAGCATCGGTTATTGGTGACCATCTGAATGGCTTCCCTTTCACAGTTCATTAGATATGTCATATATGTGGGAAGTCATAATTTGGGCTTGGCTCAAATAGTATTAATTAAATAAATTGAGGAGGGCATGCCAGCATTATTAAATGTAATCTTTGTGAAAATAGCAGCTAAAAGTGCATCTGCTTATTTTTCTCCATGCCACATGCCCACTCCTGCAGGTACATTTCAATGCATACATTTCAAAAATATATATATGCAGTGCACACACGCTATCTGAAGAGTGGCTGATCATCAAAAGAAATAAAGCCCTGTAACACTGAATATTCTCCATTATTATGTAATAAACCAATAGCCTAAAGTGCTAGGAAGAACTAAGAAGACGCCCTAAGGCATAAACTTTCTATCCTTTTCAGACTAAATGGCTGTGTGCCTTCCATTGCAACAACCAAAGAATCCATTGCATCCTCACCATGCCGTGGCCACACTTGTTTGTTGGAAGTGACTGAACAGAATTTAGCTTACACTCATGAAGATGTATGCCCTTGCACGTGGAAAAGAAGAAAGAAGGGAGCTTGTCTGGTTTCCTACACTCTCATTTGACTACTCTTCCCTGTGTTGCTCAACCCTTTGACCTGGACCCTCCTTTACTGAAAAATGCATAATAGTGATTTCTGTCCCATGTCAAACTTGCTTAAAGAACATTTATTTTTTTGGCTTTGGTTCCTCCCCCTGCTCCTTAATTGATTTGGGGTCCTGACTTTGAATGGCAGTTCTTAACAGAACATTTATCGTTGAAACTGTATGCATATTGTATCACTCAGACTCTCAAAAAACAAGTTCTGGCTTAAATTAACAAATGCATTTTTTTCCTGTTCTGAATGGCCCCGGAAAATCTTACAAAGGGGCATTATGTATATGGATACAGGGATACAGGGAAATGGCTGCCTAGATGCCCTAAGGACATCAGAATAATTTTGGAAGCTAAGCAGGGTCAGCCCTGGTTAGTACTTGGATGGGAGACCACCAGGGAATACCAGGTGCCATAGGCACCTGGAATAGGAACTGGCAAACCACTCCAGTATTCCTGCCAAGAGAACGCCATGGATCTGGAATCACGAAGAGTTGGTCAAGACTGTAATGACACAACACACACAACACACACACACAGGGAAATGGATTTCAATACATATATTTCAGCATCATATTTGTCTGTGAAGATTCTCAGTCATCCAGGTGAGCTCGTCTAGAAGGTGAGTCATGGACACTGGACTTCTTCTCTTGAGGGATCGAAATGTTTTGCTGCTCATCCAAACAGCTTCATCAGTCTGAGTAGTGAAATGTTTTGATCCCTCAAATAAAGAAGTCCAATTGCCATGACTCAACTTCCAGATTATTCATTGGTCAAAATATTATATTTTACATGAAACACTGTTATTTGTTATACGAAGGTCTACTCTATGGCTAAAATGGTGATTTCAAACTCTTATTATAACTATGAATAGCTTATTTTTTTCTAATCATCTGTAAAAATGGTGGTCTATTGGGCCACCAGTCTGCAAATTAGGTACAGGGGGAGGAAAGTTAATAATTGTTCTTCATTTTCTCTTTCATTATTGTCTAGTGTGAGCTATTTAGGGGTATCTGCAGAATACACAATTTTGATTCTTCATGACACTGAATTCCACCTAATAGATACAAAGAATAGTAAGAAGAGTCAAAAGCTCAAGGTTAGTAGCTTATTTGAGCACCTTGAATGGCTCTTAGTGGCTCACTAAATAACTCCCAAAGTGGCCCAAGTATCCAATCATCTTCCCTTTTCCTCTGAATTTGTATCAGCATCAATTATAGAAACTGTGATATGGTGCTGCATATTATTTAGGAATTAAACCATCTGTTTGTTTTCATTTCAATAAGCAGGGGAACATTGTGATGAGGGGATAGGCAGAGAATGGGGGGGAAAGTCTACAACTACCCTAAATAGATCTGCCTGAGACCGCCCGTAATGCTAATCAAGCCATTTACAGTATAATAGTACAGACTATGAAATGGAAGTATCATGTCCTCAAAGTCCCCACAGAACTACTGTGTAACCTCTGTGCAATTACTCCCTTTATCACCCTGACTCGCCTTGCAGATTGTTATAAGAACAAAAGAGGGAAAGAGGAAAGCTACATACTCAATATTGAGCTTAGTGGAAAAGAAGATGGTATATAAATGTGACCTTAAAAATCAATAAAATAATTTTAAAAATAAATGTGCAAATGAATATGCTTCTGATGGAGAAGTTTCTTTTGACCAATATACCTGGAGACAAAGAAGATAATAACACATGAGGACACATATCCCTATCCCATTTTAACAAGAAACGCTTGTGGAATTGGGAAAGCATGGTCCTTCCCTAGATTTCCACTCCTAAACATATTTATTTGCAGTGGGTTTTCAAATGACTTTGACCACCCAGACTATAATAAAGAGGCGAGACAAGATTGTTGGGTTTAAAGCTGAGCCACAATTTTATTAAATCAATATTGTCATTTAGGGATGGGCACAAAATGGGAAAATAAAGTTTTGCTTTGTTTTGTTTCATGCTCACCCCCATTTCATTTTTTTTCTTATGAGTTATTTTAAAACATCTCGTACAAAACAAAAAGAAATGAAACGAAATGTCTCTAGGCCCTAGAGGCACCAGATTTGGTGCCCAGGAGCCATTTTTTAAATGGCTCCTGCTGAGCTGCTATTGGCTGTTATTGGCTGGACCCCTTTAAAACAGGCCCAGTCAGCATCAGGGGGATCCCTCTGACAATGGTGGGGAGGGCAGTTCTGGCTATCGTGCTGTCCTTCTGAGAATTTCAAGGTGCTCCAGCTGAGCTGTCAATCACTGGACCCCTTTAAACCTGGCCCAGTAGGTACCAGAGGGTCCCCCTGGTGCTGAATGGGCCAGGTTAAAAGTGGTCCATCCATGACAGCTTGGCAGGAGCCCTCTGAAAATGATGGAACAAAACAGTTCATTTCAATGCAAAAATGACCATTTCATTTCGTCTATAACGAAGTGTTCCTTCCTCATTTGATTTTGTTTCCTTTTGTTTTGTTACATAATGAAACGACAAAATTGCATTTCATTTTTCATTTCTTGCCCATCCCAATTGCCATTTTAAAATTCCTCCTGATGCAGGGGGCCTACATGTAGTGCCAGCAGGTGATTTGTTGGCATCCTGGTGATTGCCAACTCTCATCTGAATTTAATGCTTCCTGATTCAAGCAGGTTGTGCCCGCCTGTTCAGGAGCCTCTCAAACTCTCACTCGCAATTACGCCCCCTGACAGCCCTCCTTTTGACTTCACTTAAAGCATTTTCTAACTTCTTATCTTATTATTTCTAATTCCTAATCCTACCATTGCTTTTACCAGAGGGCTACCTGTCCCCTTAAGGGTGTCTTACTATGGGACGTACAATAAATTTTGTTACCTCTTGCTTTACTCACTAATTGTGATTGTACTATAAGTGGTTTAAAGGTGACCCTATATTTTAAAACCACCACACACCCCAAGGAAGAATGGAAGGGGCAAAAATGCACTGCCATTCCTGGGCAATCAGAATGACAGTCAAAAATTCCCATCCGGCCCTTATGGGACCAACTAACCTCATTTCCCCTTACCTAAAAGGCAGGACGGTGGGGAGAAAACCTCCAAAAGGAAAGAGGCTGAGCACAGCAGGGAATGTCCTTATAAAGGCTACCCTGGCTCAAGCTTCGCCAACCTCCATAGCTGGCACACCTTTTTCACCACAGTACGGTCAGGGGGCAAAGCAACCCCACCCAACACAAGTCCAGGTGGAACCTCCATTTTTATTTATCACTGAGTAAAATGGCTTCCGAAAACATTTCTGGGTAAAAAGGTACTGCGGTTCAAACTGAACTGGGGACAGGAATTGTGCAGACCAGACTCAGAGGAACCTGCCCTTCTCTGAAGCCAGCAGAATGCTCTGTCATCCATGAAAAAAATGGATCCAGATAGACAATTTTGTTCTCAAAGGCTTCCAAACAGCCTGATGCCCTGCTTAATGTAATTCTTATGCCCTCTGTTTCCACCCCTCATGCCCATCATAGCTTGGGGGGCAGAAATTGCTTTTTTAAAGATCTTCCAGACACTTTCCACTTTGTAAAAACAGGTTTGTATCACCCTCAAGTCAGAGGAGGGGTGGAAGACAAACCAGGCTCCTGCCCTTGAATTCAATTATAAGTTACCACATTTACAGTCAGAGAGTTTGTTTTCTCTTTTGTTAATGGTAGGTAAACATGGGGTTAAATTCAGAGTGTGCTTGCTGAGACATGCATGTCTGAGGATATCCTGTTATGGGAATGAAAATTTGTTGGTTGTAGCGAATCAATATTCTCATAACATCCGGTATCATCCTATGTTTCGGTTACCAAAATTACCCAAAAAAGCAATTATTTTACTATCAAATTATTTCAAACCCATGAAAAAGTACTTTGGAGTGATTTTTTTTTCATTTTAAATATATCCAACATGATAACCTTTGGCACAGTAATGTTAATTTTATTCAGCACTTACATAAAACAAGTCAGAAAACAGGTGGGATTCACCATGTTTCCCCTCAGTCCGTATTCTTTATTAGCCCTTATATTAAAGCATTTCCAAAGTACTGCATATAACACTTTGACAAATCCACTTTAGCCTCAGTAATGCCCTTCGTTTTGACTTCAAAACATCCACTGACTCTCCTGGATTTGTATTATTTAACACCCAGATAAAGGTAAGCTCCCTCTTTTAATATCGATGGATTACATTTTCTCGTTACATGCTTTAATTCAATAGGATGTGTTTCAAACTGAGCACAT
This sequence comes from Phrynocephalus forsythii, assembly GCA_029282475.1. Taxonomy (NCBI): domain Eukaryota; kingdom Metazoa; phylum Chordata; class Lepidosauria; order Squamata; family Agamidae; genus Phrynocephalus; species Phrynocephalus forsythii. The sequence goes on along the minus strand of JAPFRF010000007.1, from coordinate 65,555,637 downwards.
CTATTCTGGAGAACAGCAAGGCAGCCATGTGAGATAACTGTACTTATTAGAAAAGTAAACAAGTTGACCCAAAAACTAACAAACTGAAATTAGCTGATTAAATTGCTGTTACTATTCTTTCTCTTTTCTCCCCTCCTCCAGATTTCTCTTATTGTTATCCTTCCCCTTCTTGGACAAATATAATATTAAAATTTTAGGTTGCATATAAGAAAAAAATTATATGATGTTTGCACAGGAATTGGGGACTTTCAAGGTAAGTGAGATATTTGAGTGGCTTTACCAGTTCGACACCCTACTGAGTTTCCACGGCTGAGCAGGGGTCAGCTGAATCATTGCCCATCACTCTATCCACCATACTATTCTGGGCGATTTACCACTACATTGCTTCATATTAAGGCTACTTTATGCCAGGTCAAGTTCCTGGTCAAGCAAGCTAAATATTGTCAGGATCTGAGGGTAACATCTTTCCTATCACACTCAGTTGAATCATTTGTTTCCTAAAGGTTGCAGAATTTGAACAGGGGAACTTTAGCATGCAAAGCACAGACTTTCTCACTAAACTACAGTCTCTCTACGAGCAAGGAAACTTGATATGAGCTTGCTGTCTTTTCAAGTGGCTTCATATTATGTTTAGCCTTACCCCAAGGGAAGAGAAGAACTCTCTGAGAACTTCTGAGAACTCTCTAAGGCTTTGAGAAGATACACCATAACTTAGAATTGATGGCATATACACGAGAGAGAGAGAGAGAGAGAGAGAGAGAGAGAGAGAGAGAGAGAGAGAGAGAGAGAGCATGCAACTATTATTTGTAACTTCCCCTACTTAAACTGAGCTTTTCTCTTCTTTTTAGTCTAAACAGTAGAATAATCTATGACTTTTTGGGAGTGCTTAAACCTCACTGATGTCTGTTCACCTGCCCAGTGTGAGTCATACCACTGACAAGCAGCAGTGGAGGGAAACATTTACAGTAGGACCCCGGTATCTGCTGGGGATTGGTTCCAGGCCTTCTTGTGGATAACGAAAACCACAGAAAAGAGAGAATGCCAAAAACCCCAAAACTGCTGTTTTGCAACAGTAGCTTGCTTTACAGCTGCTGCTTGTGACAGCAGCTTGCTTTATGGCTGCTGTTTTACGACCATAGCTTACTTTACAGCTGTTGTTTTACAACAGTAGCTTGCTTTACAGCTGCAGTTTTGAGACAATACCTTGCTTTGAGCCTGCTGAATTATTTATTTAATTTTTTCCTCTGCCAACCATGAATAACTGAATCAGTGGTTAATGGATATGGGGGCACTACTATGCAACTCTTGTGGGGGGGTGCTTGAAATGTTTGGATATAATTCTCACAATTATCCCACCAGCAAGGTAGTAGTGGTCAAGATAGTCAAGAGCTTGAAATGTTCTTGAAAAATTTTTGTTATACATAGGCAGCAAAGCATCCCATCTTCGTTTATAGGTGCTACAGCAAACAAAAGAATGGAAGGCAGCTTGTCTTGACTATCTTGACCACTATTACCTTGCTGGTGGGATAATTGTGAGAATTATATCCAAACATTTCAAGCTCTGGACATGTCTCATTAGAGTGAATGCAACAACTTGAGTTATATAAAGCAGATGGGAACACGACTTGTGTTCTTAGCTGATAGTTTCTGTACTGCTACTATGGATGCAGAGGCAGCCTAAGGATGGTGCAGGGTTTCATAAAAAATTACCAAGAATTTACACTGTCCCAGTTCCTGTCTTCCTGCAAGTAGGTGTGTTGTCTCCTACCAATACAAACAGTGTGACTTATCAATTTCAGGCTTTTAGGCATGCTTGTTGTAAATTTGGACCCTCAGTGTTTCCCCTGGTGAGAAATATAAACATGAATATGATTTTTTTAAGTAGAAATGGGAAACGAATTGGTGTTTTCTTTCATTCATGGCAGAACTCAGTTTCATTGACGTTGAGTTTGGTGAGATGTTATATGAATTCGGAAAACCACTGCTCTAGAAGGCATCAGCTGACAGCATCCAAAAACATAGTAGGTCAAAACAATTTTATAAAATTTATCTTTCCTTACTTTTAAAAACCCCAAATGTACCTGTGCATTTTCCCTCACCGAGTCTCCAGTTTCATCCTCTTAACCACTTTGTCCATGTTCTAACCTTATACATTCACAGAATTTTCCTCCATATTTTCTAGCCATTCTTCTTCCCAACCTTTTGTTTGTTCTGCTCACATGGTTCTCTAAGTTCTCTGCAACTCAGCCAATAAGGGTGTGTCTTCTTACCATACCTTTCTGTGACATAATGTCAGCCCACCAATCACTAGCCAAATCTACATCTCCCATCTTCTGTACCACAGAACTCTTTCATGTATGACAGTATGTGTTAGAAAGAAGACGTATCTTTCAGCCCCACCAGTTTACAGCATTTTCTGGCTTTTGAAGCCATCTGGGAAGCAATATCAACTGGGACTGTATTGCAGTCTGTCCCTTTCGGCAGAGTGGCATACTGCCAATGCACCTGTCTTGCAGGCCATCTGATAGGGTTGCAGAGGAACAGAGACGGAAACACCACGGGAGAGCTGTTGTGTTTATTTAGCCACTCTCTGTCAGGCATATGAATTGCAATGACATGACTCTGTTTTGATAGGATTTATTTTGCTAGAATAATATGAATACCATGGAAGATCATCTCTAACACATATTACAATAGAATCTTGGCCTGAGAAAGCCAAAAAGAAAGATACACAACACAGGCTAGTTCATTTCCTGCTTTCAAGGATTGTTGTGTTTACTAAAGCATTTTTATTACAGGAGGACCTGGAGCAATGGGCAATGTTTGTTGAAGGATTAATGACAGTCATTATAAACCAAATTTTTCAATCAAATCCATTTACAGTTATTCTACATCGTGCCCCCTAGGTAGTTGTTTTGCAAATCAAATGAAGCTTGGAAGTTTGTTTGTTTGTTTACCCCTGCTATCACACTCTCTGTGATTGACAACTCCGTCTCAAATTAAAATCCTACTCCTAGATGTGCTATTAACATGAAAGCAATATTCCTATTACTAGTCATTGCTGCGGTGTGTATTCCTTCCCACACATCATATTGTAATCAGGGTCGGGTGGTGGTAGAAGCCAATTACAACTAATTGAGGAAATCACTGGAGAAAGAAAGAAAGAAAGAAAGAAAGAAAGAAAGAAAGAAAGAAAGAAAGAAAGAAAGAAAGAAAGAAAGAAAGAAAGAAAGAAAGAAAGAAAGAAAGAAAGAAAGAAAGAAAGAAAGAGAAAATTAAAAGCATTTAAATTATAATTCAAAGGACTAAGTGGTTGTAATTTTAAGAATTTTTTAAAATGGGTTACATGGGGGAAGAAAGGATTAAGTTTTAAATGCAAGGTAATTTATGTAGTAACAAATTTCCTAGCAACGGTTGCCAACTTTTGCAGCATAATTTATAGATACACAGTTATCACACCAGTGTGAGGAAAATAAGCAGACAATACGCCAATAGATCTGGCATCAGAGAACCTCAAGTGTTTATCATAAATCTCTTCATACTGACCTTCAGTAAGTAAACAAAAACTTCAGCCTTGATTACTTCAGACCCACAAACACACTAAGGCAGAGACTCGTCCACCCAAAGGACCCGACACCAAACCACAAAAGGAGCAATATAATATATGCAGTCCAATGCAGTAAGGAGTGTGCAGGCCTCTACACTGGAGAAACGAAACAGCCATTAAACATGAGCATGGCCCAACATAGGAGAGGCAACAGATCAAGACCAGAATAATCAGTATACCTCAACTTGAAGGACAAAGGGCACTCATTCAAAGATGAGGATGTACACATATTAGATTGAGAGGATAGGTGGTTTGAGAGCGGGGTCAAGGAAGCCATTTGTGTAAGTATTGAAAACCCCTCTCTCAACAGAGGTGGGAGGCTCAGGCGCAATCTGTCTGCTACTTATTAAGCAGCCATTTCAACAATACCCAGACAAACCAATAATACTTTACACCTCCACCTACAAGGCCATGTCTAACGGTTCATACTTTATGGGTGTTGGGAGGGTTGTAAAGGTGGGCCATTGTCCACCTAATGGGCCTATTCAGGCTATTTTCTATCGTATGAGCCTATTTCAGACCAGGGTGAAATGAGGTCAAAGTGAACTATAAAATGGAGGACTTGCAAGTAGCTTTCCTCAGCCTGACAAAGCTGTTTGGATGAGCAGTGAAACATTTCAATCTTTCAAGAAAAGAAGTCCAGTTGCCATTACTCAACTTCCAGATTTATTAAGTCAAATGCTAATGTGTTTACTGATGCTTGCTGACTTTAAAAAGTCCCATTGCTTCAACTGGGATTTCTAGTTAGGACTTACAGTTGCACTTAGCCTTGAAACAGTTGTTGCTGCAGCTGATATGTATTGGACTGCTGTTCTCTTCACCAATAAATCTTCTCTTGAGTTGCTGGAATATAGCACAGGACAAGAGAAGGTCTTTTATGAAAGAACCAGAAGATTTTGAAGTGTGAAATGTCCAAGCAATGTTAATTAACACTTTATTAACTGTGGCCATTTGTAAATTAGTTTTTGGTTGATATGAGAGATTGCATTCATGAGCAAATAATTAACATATAAGTGTGCTTCCTTTTTTAAATAAAAATATTGCTGCTACTTATTTATACACTTGTCATACGTATAGTATTTATATATCCATTCCTGTTAATGCTGTACATCAGCTTCAGTCAAATCCAAAATCCTGAACTGCACTGCCTTGGTCCAGCCCAGTGTTTGTGAAGTCCAGATCAAAGCATAATGGGCAGGTATGTCTACAATGTGAAATGGCATCTGTACAGTCTGATTTGGTGATTTAGATATGGAACAAATTTGGTTCAGTTCACATTGTCGGGGGGCATTATAAGAATGAGTGAAAGGGATTGGGGGAAGGAAAGGAGCTGCACTCACTAGCAGCACATAGTTTGCAATCTGAGACCAAAGTTTTATTTCAATTACAGTGCTTGTTATCTCTCTTGGTGACTGAGTGCATAAACTGTGTATATTCCTAGCACTGTTCCTTGCATGGGAAGTAGCCAAGGCTGATCACCATTTGTGCCCTTTCATTGATAGGGGATCCCTGAATGGATGTGCTGGTGATCTTAAGGATTGACTACTGCAATGCTCTCTATGCGGTGTTTCCCTTGAAAATGACCCAGAAGCTTCAACAGCTGAAGAATGTTGTGGCCAGACTGGTATCAAATGTGAATAAGTTTGATTACATTTCATTGGTCCTGGTTCAACTACACTGGCTTGTCTGTGTTGTACTAGACATAGACAAGATTTAAGTTGTTGGTTCCTATCTACACAGTCCTTCGTGGTTTGGGAACTAGTTACTTGTCAGAGGACCTTTCTTGAAAAACATCTCCCCCACCAACCAAGGCTCTTAATCCATGATCCTTCAGGTTACCATTCAGAAGGAGGTCAGGAAGTTGTCAGCTAGAAACAGGGGCTTCTTTGTCATAAAGTGCAAAGGCTTCATCCCTTTGGAACAGCTCCTGGTGGAGCTGCGTCCCTGCCCCCCTCCTTCATGGGAATTAAGAGGATGCTCAAAACAAGGCTGTTTACAGAAGGATTTAACAGCATCTTCTCTTAGGGCACTTTTACACGACCCCTAAAATCAGAGGCAAAGGGCTCCCAGATCCGGAGCTTTAAAATGTTTCCCCACCAGCTCCGGACTTTAAAAAAAAATTAAGTACAACCACGCCCACCTAAGCACGTCCCAGCGCACCTTTCAAGTACCTGGCCTCCAGGAGGTAAAAAATATTCCGATGTGCATTGTAAAGCTCCAGGCGCTGCTGGATGAAACGGATTTTCTAGATCCATTTCAATCTGGTTTCAGGCCGGGTTTTGGAACAGAGACTGCCTTGGTCGCCCTGTACGATGACCTTTGCCGGGAGAGAGACAGGGGGAGTGCAACCCTGTTGATACTCCTGGACCTCTCAGCGGCTTTCGACACCATCGACCATGGTGTCCTTCTGGATAGGCTGGCCAGGTTGGGAGTTGGAGGCACCGCTTTGCGGTGGTTCCGATCCTTCCTGGCTGACCGTGTCCAGAAGGTGGTGCTGGGGGATAGTAGCTCTGCCCCTTGGCGTTTACGTCATGGGGTTCCACAGGGCTCAATACTATCCCCCATGCTGTTTAACATCTACATGGAACCGCTGGGAGAGGTCATCAGGAGGTTTGGGCTGAGGAGTCAGCAATATGCTGATGATACTCAGCTCTACCTCTCGTTCTCCACCAATCCAGGTGAGGCGGTTTCTGTTCTGAACTCGTGTCTGGGCCAGATAATGGACTGGATGAGGGTTAATAAATTGAAACTCAATCCAGACAAGACGGAAGTGCTGTTAGTGGGTGCTTCATCAGACAGGCTAGAGGGCCACTTCCCTGTTCTGGACGGGGTTGCACTCCCCCTAAAAGACAGGGTCCGCAGCTTGGGGGTGCTCCTGGACCCCGGTCTAACTCTGGAAGCCCAGGTGGACTCGGTGGCCAGGGGTGCCTTTCTCCAGCTGCGGAATATATACCAGCTGCGCCCCTACCTAGATGAACGGAGCCTCATGACAGTTACACATGCACTGGTAACATCCCGTATAGATTACTGTAATGCGCTTTACGTGGGGCTGCCTCTGAAGACGGTTCGGCGATTGCAACTGGTTCAGAATCGTGCGGCACGGCTGGTGAGTGGTAGGGCCACCAAGGAACACATCACGCCGATTCTGTATAACCTTCACTGGTTACCAGTTGCTGCCCGAGCCCAATTCAAAGTGCTTGTTTTGACATATAAAGCCCTAAACGGCTTAGGACCTAGATACCTGAAGGACCGCCTCCTTCCATATGAACCTACCCGGCAATTAAGATCTAGTCAGGAGCCCTCCTGAAAGAGCCATCCCTTAAGGAGGTGAAGGGGATGGCTTGCAGGAATAGGGCTTTTTCAGCAACTGCCCCCAGACTATGGAATACCCTCCCATATGAGACTCGCCTGGCACCGACGTTGCTAACATTTCGGCGCCAGGTAAAAACCCTCCTATTCCAAAAGTTTTTTAACTAATGATTGTGGGCCCTGATGGCAATTTTAGTGGTGTGTTTTTAATGTATTGTATTTATTGCATCTACATGTTTTATTGTTTTAATTTTATTGTATTTGATGTTTTAACTGTTTATTCTTATTGTGAGCCGCCCAGAGACCTTTGGGTAGTGGGCGGCATACAAGCTAAATAAATCAAATCAAATCAAATCAAAGCTGTGAATGCTGGGCTCCCTCGCCTTCTGTTTGTTTGTTTTTGTCCCCGCCACCCCTTTAAGAGACAGGAATCACTACGGGGCAGCTTGGGGCTGCTTCCAGACAGCAGAGCGGAGGTGAGCCTGCATTTTTTCTCCCTTTTTTTCTCCCTCCCATCATGCAGACAGGAACAATGGAGTGCAGAGGGGTGGGAACACAGGAAGAGCGGCAAATCCCCATGATCTCTGGTCCGAATTTAAGTTGCAGGCGGATTTTAGAGGTCATGTAAAAGCGCCCTTAATGTTCATGGACTGGTCATCTTTAAGCTGTCTGATTGCCATCAATCAGTTTTATTTGATTTAATTTAGTTTAGTTTAGTTTTATTTATGATTTATATGCCACCTGCTTGCGAAAGCAACTCAGGGCAGTGTAGATCAAAAATAACAGGAACATCAAAGCGATAAAAAACATCCGTAATTATAAAAGCATACATAAAAATACAACAATATAAAAATACAGAAGTATAGGAGTATAGGTGCCCGGCAGATCTAAACACAACACAACACACTATGACACTATAACTTGACAGCTTTAAGAAAGGATTAGACAAGTTCATGGAGAACAAGGGTATCAAAGGCTATCATTATGAATGCCTAAGGACAACCTCTGGGTTGAAGAGATAGGCAGGGTATCTCTCAATGCCATTTGCAGGGAATCATAAGCAGGGGAAGACATCTGCTTGGGAAGACCCTGAAGCAAATTGTGAGCCACTGCATGAGACCGAATGCTGGATTGGATGGGCTGTGGCCTGTTTCCAGCAAGGCTGTTCATATGTTCTTATGTTCTTATGTTCTAACAAAAACATGTTTTTATAGCTAAAACTTATTTTTCAGTATATTATTTGAAATTTATTTTATGCTCATATTACTTTGGATGTAAACAGCCCAAAGAAGCGCCTAAGTGTAATTGGGTGGTATAATGGTTTAATTAATAAAATAAATAAATTATATCTCTCAATTTCATTTACCTCAGAGCAAATGGAAACTTAAAGTAACCCTAAATTATAACTGTTTTGGTTTCCCAGAATGAATCTGGATGAATGGTGATCTGAACTTTAAAAATGATCCGGTTTCGGGTCACCGGTTGAATCAGATGTGACCTGAAGAACCACAGACCAAACTGGAGTCCATCCCAAAGTGGTGAGTTGGCATCCAAATTGAATCTGGGGCACAGCCCTACTCAATATAATAATGTCTGTAAGTGGATTATATTAAATGGTGACTCATAAAGCCACAGGAGACAGATGTGAGCCCACTGGTGGGTGGTGACTCCAACTCTGATGAACTGTAGCCCAGCTACATAATTTGTTTTTCTATCTGGTTTTAACTAAAAGCAGGTTAGATACCCTAGAGTTCCCCAGTGAGCAGGGAGTTGGACTAAGTTGGCTTATAGGCCCTTTCCAAATCAATTCTTTGATTCTATGATTTGACCCTTCAGTCCAGGGAGGTGGAGGGATGATAGGGTGACCAGTGTGAGGTGGAGATATTGCCATGTTGAATACAATGGTGGTGGTGGTGGTGGTGGTGGTGGTGGTGGTGGAGAGCTTTTCCTTTTAAAGTCCATTACTCAGTCTGAGTATTTATTTATTTATTTATTTATTTATTTATTTATTTATTTATTTATTTATTGGATTTCTATACCGCCCATCTGGCAGCGAGGTCACTCTGGGTGGTTTACAACAATTAACACATTCAAAAAATTTATACAATAAAACCATAAAATAGTAACACAATAAAAATAAAAATAAAAATAATATTAAAGTAAAATAAAACAATATATTATTATTGGCAGGTTAATCAGTTAATATACCACTTATCACTAGTCTTGCAGATATTGTTTTCTTCTTGTCTATATTATAGCTATAGCTAATACAGACCAAAATCCCTTTGCTGATCCCTACAAACATAACGTAAAGGGTGTAACATTTGGAGATTAATTGCGGTAAGCTATTAAATTGTGCTGACTTAGTAACGCAGCAATTTGCCATCCAAAGTTACGCAGTCTGTGTCACACTGAGGTAGGACTTCAGCCATAAAAATTCATATTTATTGGCCCAGGAAATCACTTTTGTGACATATAGGCATTCCAAAATGGCCAAATTGGATGTGCATGTGAGGGGGGAAATATGTATATTTCATTCAAACAACAGTACCAGTTTATGCCCATTTCAACTGCTGCCCTGTGCCTTCCAAGAAGAAACCTGGCATCCATTTTGCCAAGTGAATTTTTATGAACTCTCTCCTGGAAAAATACATCCCTTGCCATGTTTGGACTTCTATACCTACTATGAAAAAGAGAGCTTGTTCTCGAAAGCTCGGCAACTTTTTTAAAATTTTCTTCTAGCAGCCTACGAAGGTATCACCTATCATCTAGTTTTGCTTTTTGTTTTAATGGTTGCACAGCTCCAAACCTCTTTTTTATTGCAATGGGACAAATACCACAAAAGAGCTGCCTCCACCATGAAGCAAGCTAAAGAAACATCTACAGCAACAGGACCTTAACACTGGGTACTGTGATATCATTTAATTGGATGTACCAGTTTTTAAAATTCTACCCACCAAAAAAAAACTTTCTTCCCCACTTCCTAGTGGAGAGCATGTTTTTGTTTTTGCATTAACCTCCTGCTTCTAAGCCATCTCTGGCCAATCAGGAGCCCTGTGCTTCAAAGAGCCAATACAGAGATGATGGTGGTAAGCAAGAAGGAGGTGGCCATACCATGCCGCTCTTTGTTTGGACTGGCCTGTCAAGTCCAGCCCCATTGAATCATGCTGCACGGCCCAAACCTCTTTTTTACTGCCTAATTTTATTTAGCTCTTGCCTGTTTTTTGTTGCTGCTGCTGTTGTTTTATCATTTTGTCATCCTTTTTCTGTCTTGTTCCATAGCTATGTTTGTACGTAAAAGGCCTGGCCAGCCAATGAGCAATAAGGTGGGCTCTACTGAACTTTCTGACCATTTCTAAATGGGGAAATAAGTTTCCCATTAATCCATGTAATTAAAATGTCTGTGCAAATGTCCCCTGCATGCGGAGCATACAAGTGAACAAAATCTGTGCAACAGAACTACATAAATGTTATTTTCAAGGGGAGCTTTCTTGAGTGCCAAGAATACATGAAAAAATTATTTCTGCAAGGAAGGGGTTAAAATTCTAACCTACAGCACATTATGTTGATGTGTGCCCCAATGTCTGGAGGTGTTTGCTTCCTCTTTCTTTAACCCTCATTACATTCTCTGATAGTTTCCCCCCCCTTGCTTATGTGACCTCCTCACTCCCCTTGCCTTAGTCAGAAAGGAGAAAGTAAATAAAGGTCAAGGGAGATGTCAACCTAAGCAATTACAAAGAGAAGAACTTGGACATGACCCTGAGATTAGAAACAGTGACCTGTCACATTTGGCAAAGAGAAGCTGCTTGGGAGCCTTCTGATCCGATACAAACGGCAGCGGCACATCCAAACTGGGTTCTTGTTTATTTGCATTTTAATCTTTCCCATCTTTAGAGCTAGGTTTGCTTTCTCATCTTCTTGTCTAGATAGATCGCAAATAGATAACTCCAATGAGGGCTGTGGGAGATTATGTTTTGAATGTAATCACTCAGAGGCATCTGGCACTCATGCAAATACCAGAAAAGTCTTGCTTTTCTCTTGGAGTGCTCTGGGCCATGAAAGTAATAGAACTGCTATGGTATAAAATGTATTCCCCCCCTCAAAAAAAAAAGATGAGTATGTTTAACACAGGGATGTAGTACCTCTTCTTTCTGTATGGTGTCACATTCCCTTAGGGCTATTATGTAGGGAGCAGAAAGTCCATGACAGGTGGTGACAGCTACATTCTCTGTTAGTCCCAACTATCTTGAATCCTCTAATACAGTGCTCCCCAACCTTTTTGTCTCCATGGACCGGTATTTGTTTGATTATTTTCCCGTGGCCCGGGGTGGGGGTGGGGAGGGGGAGATGGGGGGGTGTGGGGGCAGGGGAGGGTGTGGGGGAATGGGGGAGGAGGGGGAGGAGGTGCGGGGGCTTGGCGTGTGTACCTTGGGGGGCCACGGGAGAGCGGCGGCAGCGGCGCTTGCCGGCTGGGGCGTCGGGCGTGCGCTCCCCCGCGCGCACAGGCGGGGGAGCCCGGGGCTCCTGGGCGGGCGGGCCCCCGCCCGCCTCCTCCTCCTGTCGGCGGCCGGAGGCAAGCGGCGGCGCAGAGGTGCCCCAACCGAGGCGGGGCGGCGGCCGCGGCCGCGGCCACAGCAGCCGCCCGGGTTCGGCTGTGGCTCCGCGGCCGGCGGCGGGGCGCCCGCGGCGGCCGCCGCCACCCGCCTCGGTGGGGCACCTCTGCGCCGCCGCTTCCCTCCGGCTGCGGCCTTCGGGCGGGTGAGCGGGAGGGGGGGGACGGAGGTCGGTGGGGGGGTGGCATCTCCGGCCCGAGGGCGCCACCGGGACCGCCGAGCAAACAGCGGGGCGGCGGTGGGGCGCCCCGCCGCCCGGAGCGGAGTCAAGCCGCCGACAGGAGGAGGAGGCGGGGCCCGCCCGCCCAGGAGCCCGGACTCCCCACCCCGCCCGTGCGCCGTGCCCGGCGGCGGCGACTCCTCCTCCGGCTGCCCCGGGAGAAGAGGAGGAGGAGGAGGAGGGCGGCGGAGGAAAAGGGAGGAGCCTCCCCAGCCTCCCAGGCGGCCTATCGGTCCACGGACCGGCACCGGTCCGTGGCCCGGGGTTGGGGACCACTGTCCTAGAGCAGTGCTCCCAACCTTTTTGTCTCCACGGACCAGTATTTGTTTGATTATATTCCCGTGGCCCGGGGGGGGGGTGGGGGGGGGGAGATGATGGGGTGTGGGGGGCAGGGGAGGGTGTGGGGGGCAGGGGAGGGTGTGGGGGCAGGGGATGGGGGAGGGAAGAGGGGGAGGAGGTGCGGGGGCTTGGTGTGTGTACCTTGGGGGCACAGGAGCAGCGGCGGCGGCATTCCCGGCTGGGGCGTCGGGCGTGCACTCCCCGTGCGCACGGGCGGGGAGCCCGGGGCTCCTGGGCGGGCGGGCCCCGCCTCCTCCTTTGTCGGCGGCCGGAGGCAAGCGGCGGCGCAGAGGTGCCCCAACCGAGGCGGGCCTCTTGCGGAGTTGCGGCCGAAGCCGGGCAGCTGCCGTGGCCGCCGCGGCCGCTGACAGGAGGAGGAGGCGGGGCCCGCCCGCCCAGGAGCCCCGGGCTCCCCCCCACACCGCCCGTGCGCCGTGCCCGGCGGCGGCGACTCCTCCTCCGGCTGCCCGCGGGAGAGAAGAGGAGGAGGAGGAGGGCGGCGGAGGAAAAGGGGAGGAGCCTCCCCAGCCTCCCCAGGCGGCCCGGTGCCAACCGGTCCACAGACCAGCACCGGTCCGCGGCCCGGGGGTTGGGGACCACTGTCTATATCAATGGAGCTTAATTAGTGCCAACTAATTTCAATGAGTGTCCTCTAATTAGGATGAAAAATTGATCTCGTCCCAAGCCAATAATAGGTATGGTAGAACCAACAAGAATATCCCCGCTTTATTTCACTCTTTCTTCCTGACACCCCATCTCTTTGTTCCTCATCCTTCCCACCCAGCTACTTGTAGGGAGTGAGGCAGCGTGCTAAAGATCGGAACATAGACATTAAGCTGAGGCGATGCATGTACTTCAATGAGGAGGCAGGGATGCACTGTGCTCCCCGCCCCTTCCCCCAATCTGTAATAGTTGCAAAGAGGATGAATTGTGACTTGGAATATATTCCCTGGCAATTCCAGCTGTTGACTTCCCAAGTGGGGGGAAGCATCTCCTCCCTGATATTTGTAATATAGGAAGAAAAGAAAAGCGGGATGGATAGCACCGTGAGTTAGTTATCTGGTTGTGGAGCTGGATAAAAGCCAGTGGTCTTGGGCAAACTGCATAGTTCTAGAATGGATGGAAGGGAATGGTAAACTCCTTCTGAGTACTCAGTTTCAAGAAAACCCTTTGGGGGAAAGAGTTGACATAAGTCAAAATTGACATGACACGACACAATTACGTATTATCATTTAGGGAAATTTAATCTTTTCTTCTAATTTTCTATTTATTTTGTACAGGGCATTTTAGCATCACAGTTAGAGATGGGGATAAATGAAAAATGAATCACGTTTTCAGACAAATGCAGCCGATTCATCAGAAATTCAAAACAATGACTCAATGTATTTCTGGAGGGAAATGGGCTGGTCATTATCATGAAAGTTGCAATTTTGTTCAAGTCCCGAGGGGGGGTGGGTTGCACGGGGTTTATGTTTGCTATATTTGTTATATTTTGTTACATTGATGTGTGTGTTTTCTTCCTTGTTATTTTGCTGTTTCTTTCTGTTCTTTTACAAAATAAAAAATATATAATATTAGAAAAAATTCAAAACATATTCATTATAAATTGAGTCCCCCAACAAAAATACACAAATGAATTTTTAGCTATTTTGATTTGCTAATTTATTGAGCTATAAAATGGTCCCCAAGGCACCTCCAGACACTGCAACTGGAAGGAAGCATCCCTTGACTGTCCTTTACAATGCCTCCAATTTTGGTGAAGATTGGGTTTCCCCAACCCAGTTTCTCAAGGACACTTTCCTAAGAGGCCACACTTTGTGGGTATATGTAACTCAGCTGTCTGAAACCCAAACTTAAAGGGATTGTACAGGAGAGTTAGGAAAACCTAAGCTTGGTGTCTCTAGGTACCTGGGGTACTTTCCTGGGGGTTTGGGGGGGTACATAGCTCAGATTTCTGAACTCTAATGTTAACCAAACTTACAAAGCTTGCAGAGGAGAGGCAGAGGAAACAACCCTGAAATGTTGAGGCCTCTAGATGACCAGAGGGCTTTTTTATAGCACTTTAAATGGAAAACAAATCAATTCATCAACGAATCACTGGGAATTCATTGGTTTGTCGATTTGTCAGCCCTGACAAATCATGAATAATGACTAATCACCTTTTTTTAAAATTTGTCCCCATCTCTGATCAAAATATTCAATTCACATCAATTTCAAAAAAATATCCTAACTCTTATTTGATCACAAACTGTGTAGACCAAAATAACTTTGACCATGAGCAATATTAAAATATATTTATGTTGTTAGGCAAGGTATAAAATGATCAGCAAAGACCAATTTGAATATGTTGAGAACCAGCCAGCAACCATGGGGAGTTAGAAAGTGTGAATGAATGTCTTGGTTGTAACTGATAGAATGGGACTGCTACTGGTCTTGACAGACAAGGGCCTGATCCAACAAAGGAATCCTTGTGTTCTTATGGCAAATAATATGTCTACAGAGTTGTGTAAATGCAAAGCTAGAAATCCAGAATGAATTACTCCATTAAGTTTCCTAACCAGCAGCCATGAAATCTATGAGGACAATTAGGTCTACCTGCCTTGGCATGATAGGAAGGCGTAGGTCAGGAAGAGAAATCGGGCTTACTGAAAAAGCCAATTGTCTCAAAATCAGATACGTCCTGGGAGTAGTCCCTCCGATAAGCTCATGTGTCGACCCAAGCTGAGTCACCATGGTTTGTGCTTTTGCTCCTGATGTTCACTCCTCTGCCCCTTTTATGCTCATTATGCTGTGTTAGGTTTGAGTAAACTGGCAGGAAAACAGAAGGATGATAATTCAAATAACAGACATGTGAGCAACTTGCAAGGAAGGCTTTAAGGATAAAGTGCTAATGGTGAAAAGAAGTAACTGAATTATAAGACAGGTCAAATTCTAATTGTTCTATTAATGCAGAGGACGAACAAAGGGCACTTCATATATTCCATTATTAACTGTATCACTCAGTATTGAAATATTTCTCATGCACATTAAACATTTAAACTTGTGTGATGACAGCCTTTGTATTTGCAAACAGATGTGCAACAAATAGAGTTCATACAGGTAGAAAGGCTTATTAAAGAGTAGATCATGTCTTTTCTCATGGATGTGACATTTGAAATGCAGAAACATCATGCTCCAAGTGCAATGGGATATGTGTGAGAGATGCAGGGTATAGCTGGAGGGGAATATATATAAAAAGATTTTTAAAAATATATAATACATCTGCTGATTCTTTGGACAAAGGAAGATGTACCAGAAGTTTATATAGGGCATAATTTTTATGGCATTCAGGAAGTGAGTTAGGTTCGCATATCTAACCATCAACAAATTAAGGAGCTGTTCTTGGACAGAGCAGAGCAGACTATCCTGGACAAAGAAGAGACAGGGCACAGTTCTGGGGAAGAAGTTATTTCACTAACTCAGGAGGTGGATGCATGGAGGAATGTGATTCAAAGAAGTAGAAGGGCAAGGAATTTGCTCTGGCAGTCTGAAATTACTGAATCAATTTGAGGCTCTTTCCCTCATCACACCTGAGGAGGAATGCACAGAGGAACAACTGGTTCCACCTGAGGATCTCTCCTTCATCACACTTGATGAGATACAGGAAGACAAACAACAGGAACAAACTGAAGACCTCTCCCTTAATATAGTTGATGAGGTGCATCTCCTGAACAAATTGCAGGAGAGAGGCTCCTTGTACTAGGTGATTCAATTATTAGAAATACAGAGAGATGGATTTGTAATGTGCATGATAACCGTATGGTTACTTGTCTGTCAGATACAAAGGTTGCAGACATCATGAGAAATCTAGATAGTTTGTTAGAGAGAACTGGGAAGGAGCCAGTGTTCATGGTACACGTTGGTACCAATGATATCAGGAAGGCAAAGTGGTCAGTCCTGGAAGCCAAATTCAGGTTGTTAGGAAGAAGATTGAAGTCCCAAACTTCCAAGGTAGCATTTTCAGAAGTGCTGCCTGTTCCTCATGCAGGACCCACCAGGCAGGCAGGGCTCAGAAGCCTCAATGCATGGATGAGCCAATGGTGTCGAGAATTAAGCCAAATAAAAATAACCAGGGAGGAGGTCCTTGCATGTCTTGTTAAACTAAATGCTAACAACTCACCAGGACCAGATGGCATCCATCCATGAGTTCTCAAGGAACTTAAAGATGAAATTGCTAATGTCCCAGCCAAAATATATAATCTTTCCCTCCAATCAGCTGTTGTGCCTGATGACTGGAAAGTAGTGAATGTAACACCAATCTTCAAAAAAGGATCCAGAGGAGATCCAGGAAATTATCAACTGGTCAGTTTGACATGTGTCCCTGGTAAAGTGATGGAAACCATCCTAAAAGTTAAAATTAATAGGCACATAAAAGAGAAGGTGCTTCTGAAGGAGAGCCAACATGGCTTTAGCAAGGGCAAATCATGCCTCACTAATCTGTTGGAATTTTGGGGGGATGTCAACAAGCATATGAATAAGTGAAATCCTGTTGACATTTTTATCTGGACTGTCAGAAGGCTTTTGACAATGTCCTGCACAAAAGGCTCTTGAATAAACTTGCCAGTCATGGAATCAAGGGATAGATCTTGTCCTGGATCAGCAACTGGCTAAGGGACAGGAAACAGAGGGTAGCACTAAATGGACACTTCTCCAAGTGGAGGGAGGTAAAGAGTGGGGTCCCCCAAGGTTCAGTACTGGGACCTCTGCTTTTCAACCTTTTCATCAATGATCTAGAAGTAGGAGTAAATAGCAAGGCAGCCAAATTTGCCAATGACACTAAATTATACAGGGTAGTAAAAACTGAGAGAGATTGTGAGGAGCTCCAGATGGATCTCAACACTGGAGAGTGGGGAAACCAGTAGCAAATGAGCTTCAACATTAGTAAGTGCAGTGTGATGCATTTTGGGGCAAAAAAAAAAACCATTTACAGTGGACCCTCATATAACAAACAGTTTGTATAACATAAAATCTGTACAACATAAAAATTCCAGAGATGGGGAAATTTGCTTATGGGGGTGAATCCATACAACATAAAAATGGTCACAATTAGGGATTACTCTGTTTTCAATGATTTCATATGGGCAATTTGTATAAAAGAAAATTTGTTTAACATATTTGATTTGGAACAAATTAATTCCTTTTTACAAGGTACCACTGTACATTTATAAACTGATGGGGTCTGAACTCTCTGCAACAAACCAGGAAAGGGACCTTGGTGTCCTGGTGGACAGCTGAATGAAAGTGTCAACCCAGTGCGCAGCTGCAGTGAAAAAAGCAAACTCAATGCTAATGATCATTAGAAAGGTTACAGTAAATAAATCAGCAACTGTCATTTTGCCTCTTTATGGTAAGGCCTCATCTGGAGTATTAAAATCATACACGGTGTGGACAAAATAGATAAGGAAAATCTGTTTTCCCTATCACACAACACTAGAACTAGGGGGCACTCCATGAAACTTTTGGGTGATAGAACTCAAACAAATAAGAGAAAGTACTTTTGTCTTTGGTGAACATCAGCAATGAAATGCAAGCTGTGATTGCAAATGAGCCACTGCAGGCAAGGGGGAGTTGGGAAAGGAACAGTCAGATCTAGAAGCATGAAACTGCACAACCAGCATCATATGGCATTGCATTACAGAAGGGAAATATTAATAGGACAATAAAACTAAATAAAATATACCATGTTCAGTAGCAACAAACACTGATTATCAGCTGGAATGCATCTGCAAATGAAAGGAACACGGTGGAAAGGAACATGGCTGGCTGGACGGAACAACACCCCAGGACATTTTGCTGCTCTACCAGCTTGATATATTTTAATCATGTCTCTTCTGGGTGTTTCTAGCCATTTCTTTATGCAAAATCACAGCCAAGAAGAGGGGAAGCTTTCAAACACCTATGCCACCCACCCAGGTTTGGGTAGGTTCCTAGGCTGGTGAGTTCCTGGGTTCCAAGATCAAGAGGCTGCAAGATACGCACCCTTACTTTGGACTACAGTTATTGAGGTTTAGATCCTCTCACAAACTACCCCTTCTCCACCTCCACCTCCACCCCCATCCCTCTCTCTCTCTCTCTCTCTCTCTCTCTCTCTCTCTCTCTCTCCTGTTGCCAGATCTTAGCTAGGAGAGCAGATCCCCATCTTAGCAGCTCAGTGACATCAGCTTTCTGACAACAGAAAGGGTTTTTTTCTTTTAAAAAACAGACATTTTTGCCAAGGTAAAGGTGCTTTCCACAAAGGGGGGGTCTCCACTTCTTCCAGCACCCTACAGCTGTTGCATTTTTAGTTTGGAAAGTGTTGCTTCACTGTTGCACTTTTGTGACAGTGCCAGCTTATAACCAATGCTTGGCATAAGAAACTACAGTCTGCATATTTGGGAACAAAAGGCCCTAATGTTTTATCACATCCAAACTTGTCTGCAAAAATTACATGGAGTGTTCTTCTCTTCCTCTGTCTCTCCACATTTGAATGGTGCCACACCTTATCTAGTGCTATTCTTTCATAGCTCATATCTGAAAAGCCACACTGTTTGCAGAGGATCAGTTGTGATAGATTCCTGTACATGTCATTCTAAGAGCTGAATAGAAGATGACTGAATTGACTGTTCCCCATTCTTTCTTCCTGGGTTGTACCAACCACAATTGTACGAAGTTGCTTTTTCCATTTACACAGGGCTGAACTTTTATATTTAGGTCTGAAGACTGTGGGGTGAGTTGGTCTGAGTTTAATCTCCCCCTGCTAAAAAAATGCAGCTTTACATGGCACAACCCCTCATGAAATTTCAAGCAGAAATGTATTGTTAATGTTATCACAGGTTTAACTCCAGATTTGTTTGTTTTTAAATGAATGACTATTGGTGGCCTTTTTTATGCCAATATGTCCCCAGGTTAAGAGGTGGAAAGATGGAAAGATGGAAAGATCATATTTTAAGGATATAAATCCCAGAATCCCTCAGTTAGGAGGACAACTGTCTGTGTGGCGGTGGCAGGGGAGGGGTGTGAAAGCTGTAGTCCAAAAATATGGCTTGGTTAGCTACTCTGCTAAGGGGTAGACACCATGATGGAGGTAGATTTTGAGATGATATAAAACTGTCTGGAAATATTTCTGTAACAGAGGCTGGGGTGAAATAGATGTCAACATTTTGCAAAAAAAGTGCACAATCAATTATACACTGAGAGGCTGGAAAAGACTTATACAAGACTACAAGTGGACTGAGAGAATGAAAACCTTTAAAAATGTCAGGGCAAAACAAATGTCTGAGGGTGGTGCTGCAGTAACAAAACCTGCATGTAGCCATTCACATCTATCCATGCATGAAACACACTCAAAGATGACAAATTCTATCCCCTCCATTTTGCCCTTCTTCACCCAGAGGGTGACCAGGCTAAGTGCAGAAAAACAACTCACATGGATAGTATACATAGACAGGAAATGATCCCTGCCTCAGATGTATTGCTCTCCAAGTGCATAGATCTAATAAAACCAGGGACAGGAAACAGGGCTAAAGCCCTCCCTCCTTTGTGTGAGTTTTATATAAGGACCAGAATGCCTGAATAGGGCTGATACACTTACATTTACATGGAGGGAGTCATTTCCTTTAAGACTCAATCCCCAGAAATTTGTCCAATCCTTCCCCAAAAGAAATGACTTCTCTTTGCAAAATGTCCCACATAACATTAGCTCTATTTGGCCATTCCGATTCTTTGTCATCAATATAATATACAGATGCCATTAATTTAAAATATATCAACAGATGTCTTGCAAATTGTATCCAAGCATCAATAAATGGCACGATGTCTTGAGTTGGTTGGTTGTGTTCTAGGGCATCCACTCAGTCCAGAGCATGAAACAATGAGATGCAGTTCAGCCATGTCAACAAAATGTGCTCATAAGAACAACTGTTCTCATAAAGGTCATTGCCAAGTTTAGGGGGGGGGGGGGGACTGAGATTATCTTTATTTGTCCCGCAGTGTATTTCCTTTTTCAAAAAAGGAGCTAAAGAAGATCAAAATACAATACAGTATTTCCCATTTCCTTTCCTTTTTACCAAGACTGCATAATAACATACTAATACATGGTGAGATCCAGTGAGGTGTTGTGGACGTCAGATACAACCCAAGAGATACAAGTTCAAATTCCTGTTTGGACATGTAAACTCAGGCTAAAACTATATGCTGTCTCACGCTGGTGTTGAATTTACAGCATCTTCTGTCATGGCCCAAAACTCCAGTTTAAAAAATGTCACTGGCTGGCTAGTGCTGGGAGCTTTTCGGCTGCTGACAGAACCTCAGATCCCGGTCTGCTCAATGAATGGCAAAAACTGGTGGCACTCCTTACAAACCACCACCCCAGCAAAGAGAACATCACCAGTCAGCAAATGTGGCTTTCCACACATCTCAGGACTGGTCAACTAGCAATGTTCTTCACTAGGAGGCCAGCTCCTGTGGTTCATTTTCACTGCATACTGAGTGGACAAGGACTCAGCCATTGTTCAAAGCTGGACACCATCAATAGCAGGAAGGTCTCCTAGCACTAACTGGCTAGGGGCAGTTCATAGAATCATAGAATCATAGAGTTGGAAGAGACCTCAAGGGCCATCTAGTCCAACCCCCTGCCATGCAGGAACCCCTATCACAGGACACCTGACAGATGGCCACCCAGCCTTTGCTTAAAACATCCCCAAAGGAAACTCCACCACCCTCTGTGGCAGCATATTCCACTTCTGAACAGCTCTAACTATGAAGTTCTTCCTAATGTTTAATTGAATCTATTTTCCTGTAGTTTGAGTTCTATGTACTGCTTTCAGAAAAGGAACAGCATTAAAACAGGGCATGTGTTTCCAGCAGTTTTATGCCAGTGTGCAGATAACCCACAACAAAAAGCTTACTTTGGGTTATTTGCAAATGCACAGGAGAGGCACTAGTAAAATATTTCCTTAAAATATCTATATCCTTGAAAAATCCTACTAGGGTCACCATAAGCCAGATGTGAGACTGGAAGAAAGTGGTAGTCCCTGTATTTGGGCAGCTCTGATCCCCATTCATTGGGGGAAGGGCGCATTTGCCGCCCCAGTCCCGGACTTTGGGCGCGAAACTTCGCGCCCATCCGGGACTTTCTGCCCGGGGACAGGAGTCTATAAGTAGGCTCCCGCACCCTCACCAGCCTGTCGGTGGCGAGATCCTCGGCGGCTCTGGACGTGCGCTATCAGCGCGCTCTTGCCGGCTTCCCCTCACCCTCTGGAGGCTTTTCTCCTTACCGGGGAGGGCTGCCGGCCTCGTCCGGGCCGCCGTGGTTCCTGTCTGTCGGAGGCTCACAGGCCGCCCATCAGCTGGCCTGCCGATCGGAGCCCTGATAAGGGCTTCCCAGGCAGCAGCGGCGGCGGCCTCGGCAGCGGCGCAGCAACCCTGCTCCATGGGCACTAGGACACGCCAGCAACTTTGACAGGCCGCCCATCAGCTGGCCTGCCGATCAGAGCCCTGATAAGGGCTTCCAAGGCAGCAGCAGCAGCGGCCTCGGCGGCAGCGCAGCAACCCTGCTCCACGGGCGCGAGGACGCACCAGCAAGTTTGACAGGCCGCCCATCAGCTGGCCTGCCGATCAGAGCCCTGATAAGGGCTTCCAAGGCAGCAGCAGCAGCGGCCTCGGCGGCAGCGCAGCAACCCTGCTCCACGGGCGCGAGGACGCACCAGCAACTTTGACAGGCCGCCCATCAGCTGGCCTGCCGATCCCCTGATAAGGGCTTCCAAGGCAGCAGCAGCAGCGGCCTCGGCGGCAGCGCAGCAACCCTGCTCCACGGGCGCGAGGACGCGCCAGCAACTTTGACAGGCCGCCCATCAGCTGGCCTGCCAATCAGAGCCCTGATAAGGGCTTCCGAGGCAGCAGCAGCAGCGGCCTCGGCAGCAGCGCAGCAACCCTGCTCCACGGGCACGAGGACGTGCCAGCAACTTTGACAGGCCGCCCATCAGCTGGCCTGCCGATCGGAGCCCTGATAAGGGCTTCCGCGCAGCAGTAGCGGCGGCGGCGCGGCGGCACCCACTTTCCTTGCGCGAGGACGCGCCTTCTCCTTTGCGGCCCGTGCCTCAGACAGGTCGCCTGGTTTGCCTGGGGCTGTTGGTGGGAGGGTTTAGTGGGTGGGTTTAGATAGGGACCTGGGCTGGCGTCGTCGCCCTGGGAGGGTATTAGTTAGGGCTTAGGGCTCAGCACCGGGAGGGGGGGGCTTTTGGGTCACTGCAGCCAGCCGCCTTGGAGGCAGGTGGACGGATGCCATTTTAGGCACACTGCGGGCGCCATTTTGCGCCACCCAGCTGTGGGCAGCTCCTTGCACTTGGGCTTCCTTCGTTGGTGGTTCTTGGGGTTTGGAGCCTGCCTTTTGGTTTGGGCTCCATCCCCACAGTGTGGTCAAATAAATAATAAATAAGTAAATTATTGAACAGAGGACCATCCACACATTGGGCGGGCTATTTTGGTGTTTTAGGATACTTTGGGCCACGTGGGTGGCAGCTACCACCTTGTTGTGTTTCATTTTCATACCTCTTGGCAGCCCCATGTGCATCCTCGGGTGTCATTATGGCACCCAAGAAGCGCCCGTCACAATCTAAAGGCAAGGCCC
This sequence comes from Phrynocephalus forsythii, assembly GCA_029282475.1. Taxonomy (NCBI): domain Eukaryota; kingdom Metazoa; phylum Chordata; class Lepidosauria; order Squamata; family Agamidae; genus Phrynocephalus; species Phrynocephalus forsythii. The sequence goes on along the minus strand of JAPFRF010000007.1, from coordinate 65,532,904 downwards.
CTGCAAAGCGCAGGGCACCACTGCGCAACCCGCCCCCCCAGCTTTATGATTCGTCCTCTGACGATGATCTCCCTGACTTTTCGACTGCTTGGCATAAGCTTAGCCAATTGGAGCAGGCTAGGGCATGTGCCAGGGGGCTAGTAGGTGGGGGTGAGGGGGGCAGACCAGTTCGCAGCACCAAAGCTCAGAAGCGGGCTGGTTTACACAAATTGGAAGAATTAATGCTTTCCCGTATTGACTTTCTTGAAGGTGAGTTGGCTGCCCTTACCCGCCAAGGTGTGACTGCGGCTGTTCAGCTCCAGTAGGCGGCCCCTTCCGAGGTGTCTGAAACACTATATTGAACTCTAGACATTTGCTGACTGAGGACCAACCTCATAACCCAGGCATCTAGATCCCAGGGTGTTGACCACCCGGACCACCGCCTCGATCTCACACCAGAAACGGACGTGACCGTCTGGCAGCCAAGCCTCCGCCCACAGCCAAACCACACCCACTATGGGGAACAGTTCAAGGAAAGTAAGGTCCCTACTCCTGCTTGCCCTTGGCCAGTGGGACCACCCCATACGCCCAGCTGTTCACACCACTGGTTATGATAAAAATGCCATAACCACAGGCCCCAGGCATCCGTCTGCACCTGCCTCTCTGGCACCCAACATCAGCTCAGAGCCCTCAGAAAGAGACCCCATTGAACTGGGACAAGAACCTAAGCCAGACCTTGAGGTCTAGCTATCGCATCTCAGCCGAAATCCTCCTACGGTGGTGGGTGTTTCCAGACCTGCCAGAGGGCTTCGAGTGCCTGCCCCTGGGGAATGCCTTTCCCAGGCAACCATTGAAAAAATTGTCAAATTAAGGTATGTGGATGATTTGACCTGTTGAACAGGGAGGTTGACAGAAGGTCTTTTAAGAGGACCCTGAGGGATAAAGAGTGAGAGACGGCAGTCAAACGCAAGCCTGAAAGATGCTCCAATTCAATGCCCAGCATTTTGATGCAAGTGGAGGGGCCTTCGGTCAATCATAATCAAGGCTCCCCCAGGTAAGCTGCTCAGGCGCTCTGGTCGGCCATTAACATGGATGACCAGAGCCAGCAGCCCACAAAAAAGGTAGTCATCTAAATAATGCACAACAAGATGGCTACCTGTCCGATCCTTAAAAGCCCATTCTCCCAAAGGTGCTGATGAAGCCTCAAAGGCCCCTCTGGATGAAAACATGTCCCCAGCTAAGCCCATCTCAGCTGACCAAATTGACCCTCAAATGAGCAGAACCAACAATTCAAAATCCCTGGGAAGACGGGCAGAAGCCTAAACCCCGTTTGGCTTGCTTTTATATCACACTCCAAGGGCTCAATCTCAGCACCAGGGTGCAGATTTTAGCACATATGGAGATGGGAGGCATGCAGCTACTGCCTGCCCCAAGGGTACTGAACTTCACCCTCAGGTGGAATCGGCGCTGCCAAAAAAAACCCTCCTGGGTGGGACAGGTGGTGGATAAGCCTGTACTAGCCGGGGTCTTCTTGGGAACAATGCCCAAAGGTGACACTGAAGGTGGGGGTGGGAGGAGCAAGGTGGGTCCCAGGACCTTCCCGGGTCACCTCCTTGTTGATCTTGTCCCAAACTAGGTCCCCAAAGCACCTTAAGGTTTTTGAGCAATCTCACCCAAACAGGTGGTGCCCTGGGGCCCAAGTTTGCAGCAAATCAAAACCCCAGCTTTGAGGATCCCGAAGAACGGACAAGATCAACAAGGAGGTGATGGAGGGTCGGGTCCTGGGACCAGGATTTGCTTTGATAGGGCTAGGTCACCTTTGGGCATTGTTCCCAAGAGCCCCCGGGTGAGGACAGGTTTTCCACCACCTGTCCACCACCTGAGGGGTGTAAATGTTAGGATACCTCTGAGTGGGGCAGGCAGTAGCTGCATGCCCCCACACACTGCCATATGTGCTTAAATCTGCACTGGCCCTGGTGCATGAGATTGGCAAGTTAAACTCCCAGCAAGCCCTTTAGGTTGAACTGCCTGGTCTTCCCAGGGGATTTTGCTGGTTGTTTCTGGCTTCTCATTTGACTGTCAAAGTGGTCAGCTGAGATGGCACTCCCCGGGGACATGATTTTCATCCAGTGGGGCCTTTGGTTCATCCCACGGAGGTTGGGAGAATGGGCAGGATCGGACAGGTAGCCATCTTGTTGTCATTATTTAGATGACCACGCTGAACCTGCTGGCTCTGGTCAGTGGGCCCTTCTGAATGGTATCCATGTACTCCACCAGAGCCAGAGCGTGCTCAGGGTGAGCCTTGATTATGATTGAAGGCCCCTCCACTTGCATAAAAATTCTGGAAAGCCAGTTGGTCCAGCATCTTTCAGGCTTGCATTTGCCGGAGTGTCTCTCGCTCTTTATCAGGAGCCTCTTAAAAGACTTCTAGCAACCTCCCTGTTCAACAGGTCAATCGGCCACATCCACATAGCTACCACTGACAATTTTTTCAATGGCATTGCTTGGGAAAGGTGATCCACGGGCGGGCTGAAAAGGCCCCACCTCTGGCAGGTCCAATGGAGACACGACAGGAGTAGCCTCAGGGGCTGGCTTAGGTTCTTATCCCAGTTCAATGGGGTCTCTTTCTGGCGCTCAGAGCAAGGCTCCTGTGCAGCTGCAGGTGCAGGCCACCACGTCTGGGGCCAGAGATGGCATTTTTATCATAACCAGTACTGGGCCTAGAAGGGCCAAATTCAAAGGCGGAGGGGGAAGAACAGCTGGGCTTGAACTGGTCCCCATGGCCAAGGGCAAGCAGGTTTAGAGATGTGCTGAGGCAAAGACTCACCCGGTGCCAAGGTCTGGTGTGATAACCAGGCAGTGGCCGGGTGGTCACGGCCAGTGAAGGAGAGATTGAGGGCCAAGTCCTGTGCCGTCTGCACACCTGGGATGCCATGCCTGGGTTCAATATAGTGTTTCAGTCAGCATGTGCCAGGGGTCAGGAATGAGATCACCGATGCCCTCTCACGCCAACAGATGGAGCGTTTCCGGCTGCTGGCCCCTCTGTCTTCACCCGAGCCCGTGATCCTCCCCGACGAGGTATGGTCTCTTGGGAGTAGAAGCTCACCGGGCACTTACACTTGCCCTGGCCCCTAGGCCCAGGCGGGCCTACGCGGCTGCCTGTAATGAATATGTGAGCTTTTGCGCCCGGGAGGGTTTTTCTTCATCATGGCCAGCCACCCCTGATCAGCTGACTCAATTTGCTGTCCATCTTTATTTTAAGGGATTGGCCCCTCGGACCATTCAAGGTCATCTGTCTGTGTTGGCGTTTTATGCCAAGGCCCAGCGCTTTGAAAACCCTTCGGGTGACTTTTTGTTGCAAAAGATGCTGGAGGGCTGGTCTAAGGAGCGGGGCAGGTGCAAGGATGACCGTGCCCCATTTACGCCGGAGATTTTATCTCGGCTTACAGATCAGTGGCCAGTAGTTTGTGATGGCCCTTTCGAGGCGGCGTTATTCAGAGCAGCCGCCCTAGTTGCTTTCTTTGCCGCACTCTGCATCAGCGAGCTGCTCACCTCATCTAAGTCCGACTTGTCTTATACAGCCCTCCTTCGATCTGATCTTAGCTGGCTTCCAGGGGGCCTTGTTTTACGTATTCGTAGGTCCAAGACGGACCAATGGGCCAGGGGGCAGGAGCTATTTTTGGGTCCTTGCCATGTGCCTGCAAAATGCCCACTTTGGGCACTGCGAGATTACCTGTTGCTTAGGGGTGATGCACCCAGTTACCTTTTCGTCCATGCTAATGGGACCCCTCTTTCCCGTTATCAGTTTTGGACTATCACTGCTGCCGCCCTGGCCAGGGCTGGTATTGTGGGATGGCATTTCGGCTCCCACTCATTCAGGATTGGGGCGGCCTCCACGGCAGCAGCCTTGGGCTATGATGCAGCTGGCATTCAGCGTATTGGCTGTTGGAGGTCGCAGAAGTTTTGCGTTTATGTTCGGCCGTTGCCGAAGTTTTAGCTGTTGTTCGAACGTTTTAACTTTTCTATCATTCCAGGATCCGACGTGAAGACAAGAGCCAGAGTGGTCATCTTCGGCCATAGCTTTGTCTTCTGGGCAGCCGAGTATGCTGCAAATTCCCTTTGGGGGCAAGATTTGGGCCTGGGTGTGTGTGCCACCTTGGGCTGGCTGGGTCGCAGGGGCATGCTGTGGGCTGAGTTCCGTCATTGGGCATGCCATATCCCGCTGCATAACCCTCCAGATGTCCTGTTGCTGCACTTGGGCGGCAACGATCTCGCTCGTGTGCCGGGAGATGTTTTGCTCCTCAAATCCTGCAGGACTTGAGTGAATTTCTGTTTTATTTCCCTAGTACCCGCATTCTTTGGTCCGCGTTGACCCCACGCTTAGTGTGGCGGTCAGCCCATGACCCTCTTCTTGTGGACAAAACCCTCAGAAGGGTTAACGGTGAGGTTGCTAATTTTCTTTGGCATGGACGTGGGTCTGTCATAGCCCACCCGGGTATCTCCGGTCATGCCCCTCACCTTTACAGAAGAGATGGAGTCCACCTATCTGACCCTGGTTTGGATATTTTCCTATCTGACCTACAAGGGGGCCTGAGGGCCAAGCTGCTCGGCTTGTTGGGGTAAGAGCCCCTGACTCTTATGTGGCGGGTAGTGCAACTGGTAACCGATTTCAGGTTAAGCTCTAATTAGATAACCCATTCGGCGACTTACAGCCCTCGTATTCAGTACATCACCATTGGCTATGTCATCAGACAATCAGTGTTGCCATATGAATTGAGGCATCTCGAGGGCTGTGCCGGGTTCCCAGATTCGCCCATCCTATCGCGATGTTCAACAGGTGGGCGGCTGCACACCTGGGCGAATTTACCTGTATTTAGAGCTGGTTGGCTAATGTATTGCATTCCATTTCATCACCAGTTTGCACTACGGCTCAGGTCCCCTTCACAGGTCCTGACTAACCCAGTTAATAGTTGATAAGTTATAAATAAAGTTGTGGCCCATTTTACCCAAAGCTGAAGTTGTCTCACCTCTTTATTTCCGGGCTTGGAAGGCAAAGTATTATGTGGATGTGTTTGACTTTTTGTTGTTGTTTTTGTTATCTTCTTTTGGGGGACAGGCAATTTGGTTAAACTTCTATAGTTAGTCAAAGCCTCATAATTAGAGGTAAAGTTGATGATCTTTTATGTTATTTATGCAGTGCTCTTTAAAACCTAAATTAAAAAAACTGCAGGCAGCTTGTTTATATCCAGAAATACTCCAAGATTAATTCTTACTCTACCAGATCTGGAACTTGATTAAAATGTCTTAATTAAAACTGACCTATAAAGCAGGAAAGTGTGCAAGTGTGCACATGTGTGCATGTGAATGAAAGAAATAGAGAGAGGCAGTATAACTTCCGGTATGCTGTAAAAGACAATGATTGCATATAGTTTGACAGGGTAATCCATCCCAAATAACTAATATGCTGAATACCTTCAGGCACTACCTGTGTGATCTCTGTGCTAGAAAGGCTAGTGTTACATTATTCTCATGTAACTGAGCACAGCCTTTGGTCTCTGCAAGAAATGGCCCAACGTTCTTGTTCCGCTTCGGAGAATGTGAGTGTATGAACAACATGCCCATGTGAATGAATAGCAAAAGCAACTGTGATGATCTGAGACCATCAGCATCTTATAACTACAAAACCGCAAAGAGCCCTATGGATCATTTCATCTAGCTCCTGTCCAGGAGGCAGAGTGGGGGATCAAACCCCCAATCTCTACCTAATCAACTGAACTCTCCAGAAGATCCTTACTGGGCCATGTCCTTCATCCTATTGTAATCCAGTGAATTTTGTTGTAATCTTTCTCTTATCACTACACTATGGCTGCTATCTCACCTGGGGAAGATCCTGATCTTCAGAATGTCCAGCTTTTCCTCTTCCTCCTGTCACGTGACTGAAGATGTGAGATAGCAGTTCTCACGTACAAAGGTTTTTTTAAAGCACAGTTCAGCCCCATGGTCATCAGGTGGCACTAGGATTTAAAAAAGGACCAGCTGACTGGCGCTAGGGGTGGGGGAAATTAAAAAACAGTGCTGGATGGGCCAGCTGTCTGGCGCTAGGAGGGTGGGGGAAATTAAAGTGCCAGACCAGCCAGAGGACCAGCTGACTGGCGCTAGGGGTGGGGGGAAGTGAAAAGAAACAAAACCAGCACCCGATCGGTCCCAGGAATAGCTGCTCGGGCGATGAGGAAAAAAAGAAAAGCAGATCATCTAGGCGGTCCCACGTCTGTCTCCTTAAAAGGTGGATTTTTTTAAGTGAGGCAAAAAATTCTCTACCTCTCCGGTAAGTCTTGGAAACCTTGCTTAAGGGGTTTTCATTTTTCTTTTTCTTTTTTCAAAAGCCCAGTGGCCGCGGGACGGCATTTTTGGACACAGTTTATCTACAAATTTAATCTGCCTTTAAAGGGACGTGGGTTAGGGGCCTTTGTGTCCATGGAAATCCAGTCTTAATAGAGTAAAGGAACAAACCCATCACTGCCATAGTTAGTGATAAAATAAAACATATCCTTGACTGGCCTAGAATATTCCATGGTGGATATCGAAATATTTCAAAAACACTGTGAAGCCCTCTATACACAGATCTAACTAGCTTTTCTGCAGCATGGAAAGTCACCAGATCCTCGCAGCACATCATGTATGACACATCAGGGCAAGATGAGCATCTTTAGGATGATGAAACACCTCTATATGCCTGCCAGGAGCATGATAAAACCCTGCCTGGTTTTCTCCGGCAGTCATGAGCACACATACACACAGGGTGAGGGGGTTTGTTTCTGCCATATTTTTATTTCACTTTCAAGTGATCAATACTCATGGTATTTTTTAAACAACTGGTGTGAAAAGATTTCCAAAAGGGACAACATTGACTCCTGTACAAAGCCAAGCAGGGGCTGATGTAGTAAATTTCATCGCACCAACTCCACGTACTGATGAAAGCTGCTGGATTAATACAGACACCTCTGCATGGATGGAAGCATTGTTACAATGTGGTGTGAAGGATAAGATACAAGGAGTCTCACAGCATCTTATAGGCTTAAGACATTTGTTTGGCAAAGGCTTTTGAGGACTGCCAGCAACATCATCAGAGATTCCATTTTCATGGGAAATTAAACACAATTGGGGAGGCAGCATGCTTGCTCCACTCTACCACTCTGCACACATGGAGGGCAACTTCTTGTGGAGGAGAACTTCCAAGATCCACAATTGTTTTCCAGGCCCTTTCAAACCCTCAGGGTTCATTGGCAAGTAGTGCAAAACACAGGACAGCAAAGGTTAAATATGTGGGAATGCACCTTTTAGCTTGCACCATTTAAAAAGGAAATGGCTGGGAAATTTCCCCTCAAGGGGCTAGCATTTACCTATTTTCAACATTAGGGTCACTTTGGGTTGTGGGCTGTGGTACAGCCAAAAGCCCATTCATTCTTGCAAAGATGTCACTTCAGGACTACGCAGGTGCAATCACATGGAGAAATAGATTGCTGTTTGTACTGCTGGTAGCATCATCTGGTGTGATCTATTTCCTAGTGTCACACAGTACACATGGAAGTGTGCTACAGCTTAGCTCTGATAAAAGCCCAGGATGTACATCTTTTGTCCAGTTATAGGGCTTCTATTTTTCAGGGCCAGGCTGGAACCATCCTCCACAGAGGAAAGGGTTGCTTAAAGGGATATCACTCCCCCTAAAATAGTTTCTGGTCTAGTTAGGTGCATGTCTTTGCAGCTTTCTGATTCCATCCTCAGCTGAACATGGACTTCTTTCCCCCAGAAAGGTTTGTTTGGTGCCTTTTGACACCAAAGGAAGACTTTTTATTTCCTGGGCCTTTCATCTTTTTCTAAACTTTGTTTAAGAAATTAAGAGCTATAGCTTCAGTGTTGTGATCTTCGCTTTGTAATCTGCTGGTTGAGTTTTGATGTTTTAATGACAGATTATATGAAGGCTCTACCTAACCAAAGCCTTCTTCAACTTGACCCATCATCTACCAGCCAATGTGGCCAATATTGTGGTAGGGTTCATCCCATCAGTAGTCAATCCCATCTGGAACACCCTGGATTGTGGAAGTCTGGTCTAGATAATTATGCTTTGGCTTGCTATTTCATTCATGATGGGCTAGGAACATTGGAGCTCCTCCTACTTAATAAAGTTTTCAAGGCAGCTTGCAATGTATTTAAAATGTAATATACTAGATAACCAGGATGTGTGAATAACTTGCATAGTGTGCTTTCTTCTTCTGGCTGGAGATTTTTGATCTACTACTCTAATGGCCATCCACTGAATTTGACATCCAGTATTTGATTCAATCCTCCTGAATTGCATTCAGTCCACCATGCATTCAATCCTCCATGCAGGAATTCCCACAAAAGTGGCAATACAATTTCTCCTTAAATATTTCTTGCAAGATGCTTTTGGACAGCCAAGGTGTACATTTGCCTTCATATCTAAACTGTAGGTAAAATATAAGTTTCAAAATGTTCAAATCACAATCTCCATTTTGAGATTTATGGAATTCATCTACATGTACATCATTAAGAAATACTGTAACAATAAACAGCTTTTGAAGAATTTTTTATACTATCCAGTTCTTTAAAAGGTTATTGACTGCTGTATTCTGTGTATGCCATGAGCTCCATTGTACAAGCTTAGAAAGTCATATGTTCTGCCTGTTTATTTAGAACTGGTTAATGACAGATTAGATTTGTCTTTTAATTGTTATTATTATTAGCATTCAGATGCTTTATACAATACATGATCAAATCAATATTATTGACAAACTTAAATTTTCCCACACCAAGGCAAGATTGATAATGATGTGGCTTCTTTTCATGTGTAAGGTGTTAGCTTTTGAGATCTCAGAATAAATACTGAAATTGAGGGTCTGTACAGATCTGCTGAATCAGCAATATGCAATATGCAACCTGTGCACTGAGACATTTGACCTAAATCCATTTCCTAGTAGGTTTCCATAAATGCCATTGATTCAGTAGCCCTTCTGTACTTGAATTTATCAATCAGATGTCACCTGCCTAAAGCCACACAAACTGCACAAAAGATGGAATAGGACATTAGGCTATTTATGTCTTCGTCTTACAGTGCTATTTTTTCCCCAAATATAAAAAGCCAACTCAGTGGGAAGAAACTAATAAAACTGAGAACGTGATGATTTCTATCTTTTGGTTCATGTCTATATTACAGCACATGAATAAAAAGCTAGAGATCCTCAAAGTTGTAAAGAGAAGAAAATTGCAGTATTTTGGACACATAATGGCCGATAAGAAATACCATCTGTTGCATGTTATCCCTCAAGGAAAAATAGATGGGAAGTGTGGCCCCAGGGCATAGAAGAATATTCTGGTTTAAGAACTTAAACCATTGGTACACAGTAAGCACTACTGCTGTGTTTAGAAGAGCCCTAGATAGAAACCAGTTCAGGCTACTGATCGCCAACATTCTACCAGGACATGGCATATGAAGAAGAAGATACAAGAGAACAGATCCCTTTGACCTCCGTGTGGTCTTGCTCCAAATGGCAGTACCTTGCTTTTTTTTTAATCCATAGCAGAAGAGAGGTTCCCTCTGGCACCAAGGGAAGTTCCACTTCCTTCAGGAATATCAGTCACAATTGTGGACAGTCAATGAGAATTCTGAATGGATCACATAAATTGTACCTTACATTGGGGCAGTGATTCACCACAGTTTTTCCATATCAAATGCCCCAACCATTGCTGTTTAAGATTTTGAGTCCTACCAAAGTGTTCTGCTTATATACCACCCCATACCACTTCAAGTAGTCTCTGGGCGGTTTACAGATTATTTACAGTATGCAGGCTATACATTGCCCCCAGCAAGCTGGGTACCCATTTTACCAACCTCAGAAGGATGGAAGACCGAGTCAACCTTGAGCCGGCTACCTGGGATTGAACCCCAGGTCGTGAGCACAGTTTTAGCTGCAGTACAGGCATTTAACCACTGTGCCATGAGTACAAAAGCCCACTTTTCCTAAGAGCAATTTTCAGATTCATGAGGTATCAAAGGGATTCAGGGATTATAATTTACAGAAGATTGTAGGTTAAGAGAATTACAAGAAGCACCAAGTGCTCTAAGCTTTACTATCATGCCAGAACAACAATAACAGGTCATGTGTGACATCTAGGGTCAACAGGATGTGGCAAAACACACTTGCAGACTGAAGGAGATCCAGTTCTTAAAAACAGATATAAAAATTCTTCATCCTACCTAGACTATCTTCATTGTAGTATGTACCAAATGGAATTGGAATTGGAATTGGAATGGAATTTATTATCATTGTATAAATACAACGAGATTAAAATGGTACATGTACCACTGTTTCTAAAAACCCTACTTTTGAAAATTGTGCTTTCTATACAACAGAGTGCACAATTTAGGTTCCCCTTAAAAATATGGATACAACCATTATAAACTATTTCTGTTGCTTCTCTCACATCTCACAGATGTGCAGAGGACTTCCAGACTTCCTATTACAGGTCTGAATTCTTTGCCAACAGCTCCATCTTCAGGCCTCGCTCTGTAAATGCTAAATTTACATTTCAATAGTTGAGGGAGGCTTTGCAGATACCTTGGACTGCCAGAAAAAAATGAGCAAGTGGGCCCTGAACAAATGAAGCCTGAACAATTTCTTGGGGCCAAATCTGATGAAACTGAAGCTTTTGCCTTTCAGGCATATCATGAGAAGGCAATCTTCTCTGGACAAGACGATCATACTGGGAATGTTCAAAAGCAGCTAGAAAAGAGGAAGACCAAATATGACATGGACTGACTCCCTAGCTTTGGGGTTTATGACAGCTGAGCAGAGCTGATGAGGACAGGATATGTTACGTATATGTATCTCATTCATAGGGTCACCATAAGATGGGAGCAACTTGATGGTGCACAGCAGCAGCAGCAGCAGCAGCAGCAACAGCAACAGCTTAAGAACTACTATAATTCTGGATATTCTACTTCTCCCTCAGAACTGCAGATTGTTAAAAATCATACATGTAGGGATGGGCACGAAATGGAAAAAATGTATTTTGTTTCATTTTGCCCCCCAGTGATTCATTTTGTTTTGTTAGAAACAATTTTTAAAAAGAATTTGTACGAAGAGAACCGGTAACAAACAGATTCGTTACTCTATAAAATGGCTCCCCTGGGTCCTAGAGGCAGGGAAGCCTTTACAGTGAATCAAATGGTTTGTTTTAAACAAACAAACAAAAACCACCGGTTTGTTTCGCTAATTAACGAAACGCTGCTTCCCCAATTTGTTTTGTTTTGTTTTGTTTTGTTTTGTTTTGTAATGAACTGATGAAACAGCATTTTGTTTTTTATTTGGTGCCCGTCCCTACATACATGGTTTAGGCACAATCCAAGCTTATATTTGCATTTGACATCTTTAAATGTTACATGATGGAAGTACAGAAAAAAGGCTAGCTGTCCACCCGTATGTTCATTTACACATCCGGTTCAAGGTGTTTGTCGTAACCTATAAAGCCCTTTACATTCTAGGAAAGTGATACTTGTCCGAGCATCTCTCCCACAAAACGGTTACCTGTCCCACTCACTCCTTTATAATAAAAATTGTGACACCCAAGGAGGTCATGACTGCTTTCACAGTCATGGCCTCTTCCCTCTGGAGTAAGCCTCTTACAGAGGTTCACAAGGCAACAGCCCTCTCGGTTTTCGGGGAGTTGGCTAAAATAAAATTATGTGAAACAATCTTTTGTTAGTATTTAAACTATTGACCTGAGATGTTCAATTTTGTTTTAAATTTGTTTAATTCTATTTAGATGCAGGCTTTATTGTTTCAGCTAGAGATGGGGCTTTTGTTGCATTGTATTATATAATTGTAGTTTTTGTGGTATGGTATGTAATTTTGCCTTTGAGGGACTGAGTATCATCCAGAGAATGTTCATACTAATGGGGCAGTATAGATGTTTAAATAAATAAATAAATAAATAAATAAATAAATAAATAAATAAATAAATAAATAAATAAATAAATACATACATACATACATACATACATACATAAATCCCTTAATAAAAGCTAAAGGTCCATGCAGCACATATACTGTGTATTTGTGTATATACAGTGATACCTCTACTTATGAGTTTAATCCATTCCAAATGCAAGCTGTTAAGTCAAACAACTCTTAAGTACAGCAGCAATATCTTTAAAAAAATCAAAATAAATAAATAAATAAATGGGGAAGTGAAAGTAGAGCAGACCCCATCTAAAATTTGTAAGGCAGCAGTTAAAACACCAATGTTTTTTTTGCTCTTTAGTCAAGCTGCTCTTAAGTAGAGGTACCACTGTATGTACAATGACAATAAATGGAAATTGTAACTTGATTGTAGTAGAGTACTTAGTGACTTGGCCTGCTTTCTCTTGACATGCCGGTATCATGGCCTCAGCATTATTTCTGCTGCTTGAAAAGAGCTGAACAAGAGAGACCCAAGATCCATATGGTGCTGGACCACGCAATCATGGCAACGAAGCTCTCGACAATGCTTCCAACCCCATGGCCGCCGACCATCCCATCTGCACAGTTGCAACAAACCCCGGCTAGCACAACATCTGCCCTGCTGTTGTTACATGATCGGTTTAACATTTTCTAGAACCATCATTCAGTCTCTAATACAGGATGGGAGGGGGTGGGGAGGTGCCATTGGCAAGGCCTAGGCAGACATGCCACCGCAGTCTCTCTGGGGATTGAACTGGAGTCAGGCTTGCCTTCGTCAGTTAAGTACACCTTCCTTTGGTACATGTGTGACTAATCTACTTTTAATTGAACTCCATTGTTTCCTTGTGTTTAGTAAACAAATGTGCAGAGGTGCAGAAGCTGCTGCTTGTTTACTGCACAAACAGAATGCAGCCTGTGAGAGCTTTTGGGAGTCTGCGCTGGCAAGCACTGAAAAAAAAACCCACCAGAGAATGTTTAATGCATGGGCATATTCTTTTCTTTGCACTCAAAGGGAAGTTTTCCTGGCCATTTTCATCCCAGCTGTTTATCGCATGCAGTTTTAACAGCTGAGCACAGGCCATCAGAAGATTTGTTGCCAAATCCAGAAAAAAAGATATGCCAAAATGCATTTTGCTTTGTGCTGAACAGAAAGGATTTAAAAACACTTCTATTAGCGCTATCCTGCCTTGTAAGCTGAGTTTCATCCTTCCATTATGCTACTTATCTCAATATCAAGTAACTGAATAAAAGCATCTATTTAATGCAATTTTAACACCCAAACATGCTTGTCATTCACTGCCAATTCTGAGGCCCATAGTCTTCTCGGTTTTATTTTTCTGCTGTTCCCATAACTTCCCATGTAGTCACAAAGATTAATTCTATTCTCCATAATTTTATTCTTCTCTGAGATGAGTAGGAAGTAGGTGTTGTCAATGATCAGCCATTATTTTTAATTTTATAAGACATTTGCATATAAATATATTGTGCATATTTTCTTCAAACATATGTCATAAGAACATAAGAACATAAGAAGAGCCATGCTGGATCAGGCCAAAGGCCCATCTAGTCCAGCTTCCTGTATCTCACAGCGGCCCCACCAGATGCGTTTGGGAGCGCATGAGACTAGATATCTGTCTCCTGATACCACTCCCCTGCATCTGGCCCTTGAAGTACCCTGGTTTAAAGTCTAGAGATTACACATCTCCATCATGGTTTGTAACCCGTGATGGACTTTTCCTCTAGGAATCTGTCCAATCCCCTTTTGAAGGCATCCAGGCCAGATGCCATCACCACATCCTGTGGCAGGGAGTTCCATAGGCTTACAACGCGCTGGGTGAAAAAATATTTTCTTTTGTCAGTTCTTACTCTCCCAGCCCTCAATTTGAGTGTATGTCCCCTAGTTCTGGTATTTTGAGAGAGGGAGAAGAGCTTCCCTCTATCCACTTTACTCATACCCTGCATTATTTTGTATGTCTCAATCATATTCCCACTCAGGCGCCTTTTTTCCAGACTAAAGAGCCCCAAATGTTTTAGCCTTTCCTCATAAGGAAGGTGCCCCAGCCCAGTAATCATTTTAGTCGCTCTCTTCTGCACCTTTTCCAGTTCCAAAATGTCTTTCTTGAGATGCGGTGACCAGAATTGTACACAATACTCCAGGTGGGGCCTTACTATTGTTTTGTATAACGGCATTATAATGTTGGCATTATAATGTCCCGCTGGGATTTTTTCACAAAAACTGTTTACTGTACTTGATTGGAAGGTTCAGGTCCTGTCTGATATCTAGTAATCAAGCTTAACAAACTTGGTCCCAGCACCTAAACACAATCCCTCTGAAAGAGACACAAAGTTGTAAAATGGTTGTTGCCTTTTCTGGAAAACATTGGAGCATGGACTTATTTAATTCTTATTTAATTAACTTATTTAATTCTCTTTGATGGAACTCAGTACGGCAGTATGGCAGCCACAGGTTAACTGGTAGCCCAACATCACAATATGACTTTAGGGTGTTTCTCACTCATGCAACAGAATGAGACATTTTAATGCCTCTAAGTTGCAGAATCCACACAGAACAACCCATAAAATGAAGCCATCCCACTGTGTGAGCAACTGAAAAGATATAAATAATATCTCAAAGCTGCAGCCAATTATCATATACAGATGTGTGGGGGGAGGGTTTGGGGGGGTTACAAATCTCTTTTGCAGGATGTGTCACTGGAATTCATTACTGTATTTGTCCCAAGAATGTAATATGTTGGTCCAAAAGATGCTCAGTGCCAGTTTTTAGAAAACGGTAATGCCAAGGTACTATATTTTAACCTTAGCCCCAATTTCCCCCACACTCCAAAGTCCAACACTAACTATACCAATGACCCTAAGTACACATGGACTTCAAATTAGGGGTCTGTCCACACTGGCATACAAATATGCTATATTGATATCTGATGACATGGTTCAAATGGGGGGCGGGGTCATCCTCAAGTGTTTCAACTTAGAACGATCCATCCTTCTCCTTTAAAAGCAGCCAAACACCTTTCTCGCAAAGCAGTAGGGCATGAATTCTTTTTGACACACTCATAGTCTAACCAGGAGACATCCAAGAGGCTTGGCTTCCAGCTAACATGGTTAGTTAGATACAGGAGTGAAAGAAAGTGTGTGTGGTGGGGGGAGAATGAGAGAAGAGAAGTGGGGAGGAGGGGGAAAGTATGGCAGCACAATAGAGAAAGAGAGGAGCTATCTAGAAAAGAAACTAATTTCACTTCCCCTGACCTTTCACAGATGATCAGGGGAAGTGCTTAATTGACAACTGGTAGGGCTACAAGGGGTGTTCTGCTGTTTTATTTACTTAAAATATTTCTATCCCATCTTTCTCCCTGAACTGGCCTAAAAGAGCTACAATTTTCACAATACTAGAAACTAATGGCAGGAGACAGACTAATTGTTTACTTGAGGTCTATATGCCATCTGGATGCAACGACTGCACCTCAATCCAACCTCAAGCAATCCTATTTAGGCCACAACAGCCTTCTCCAAAACCATCAATGTAAAAGAGGAGCCCTAAGTCCATCACTTTTTGGAGAAATGGGGAAAGGGAGGGAACAGAGACATTGTATATTTGAATTTGTATTTATTTATAAGAGTCTCTTACTTATGCTTCCTATTAGCTCTCCCTCAGAGTAGTTCACAGAACAAAACCAAACATAGCTAAAAGCAGCAGAACTGAGTTATGCCATTGAAATCATTCATAATCAAACACATGCAAAGATCTTGATCAGCCAGCACAGTGATACTCTTATCATTATAAAATTGGTTTCTACTGGAAGCTTATACAAAGGTACTGGTCCATGTATCTGCATTATTTGATCACAATTAGAGATGGCCACAAATTTTAAAAAACAGATTGCAAAATTTGTTTTAAAAAGGTTAATTCATCTATTTGTATTCATACAAATGCATATTCCCATTGGTTTTAAATGGCCCCCAAGGCACCTGGAGACACCAAATGTATAAGATAGCTTGCCCTGACTCTCACATAAGCAATGGTCAAGCAGAGTCAAATAATTATTTCATTCCCCACCTCTCTGCCAACATATCATACAGCTGAAATTCAAACTCACTGCAATGAACCTTTTCTTTTGACCATGCAACTTCAACAACCAGAGGTACAACAGCAAATGATGCCCTGTAACAGTGCAAATTACTTTACGTAGTAATCAAAGCCAAGTATTAAAAAGCAATTCTCTAATTGTTCTCTTGTAAAAAAAAATCCACATGGTTATAAAAAATCTCTGTAAAAGTCATATTGAAGAAGAACAATGACAACAGAAAAAAGAAGTAGTAATTCATTGTTATGTCACAATTCCCAGCATCTGCTGCCTGAGGTGCCTGCCTTATTCTGCCTGAGAATAGGGTCGGCCCTAGACACATAACATTTGAGGAACATTTTAAGACATTTCCATGTGAGTCACTCTCTGTCTCAAGTAGATCTAACTTTCAGTCAATTTAGACTTTACTGATCTGCAGGAATGGGTGGGGGTGGAATACTGCTGTCTCCTTTAATCAGAATGCTGTCCTTCATCTTAGCAGGATCTCAAAGTGACATCAAGTGGGAAACCCAGTGTCAGTGGGGAAATTTAATTAAACTGCAGCCCCTTTATACCAGCACAAATATTGTGAAGGAAAACAACTCCTCTGACATTTTGCAAATAGGTTCAGTAGAATCTGCTGTGTTTACTCTGACTGACATTTGTTTTTCAGTCAATTATCCTTCAGTCCTTTCTCTTCTCTCCATAATTTATCACTAGCAGCTTTGTCATAATAATAAATAAATATAAAATTGTTTCCCTTTTTGTTATCATCTTCCATACTGTTTTGGGAGTAAATGAAAAAGATCTGTTACTCCCAAAACTTCATTGACTCACATTTCTATGGTACCCTTTGGTTGTTTACAGGACTTAGTGATCCGAGGCTGGGCAAGGCCTAACCTTAAATACAATAGAAAATTAATTTAGTGGTCTTGAAACAGGGAGGGGATGCTCTATATCAGTGGTCTGACTCTCTAAATCCCATCTGAACTGGGTCTGAATCAAAATGTACACCCTCTCTTTTAAGAGACTGTGGTACTCATACTAGCTGTCTTAATTTTGATCCTCACTTTTCTGAAATTTCAAAAAAAAAAATCATTCAGGTTATGACATGCAGTTGTGTATATATTTCCCTCAAAACATCTTGAAAATTAAGCAATGCTGGTTAGCATTTGTATTACAGTTTTCAGACATCAGGGCACCAGGTGACATTTTAGAGAATTGCTAGGGTCATAGATACACTAGACTAGACCATTGGAAGATCAGATATTTTGATCTTGGTGTTTGATGTGGCTTTTAAGTCTGGGTGTGCACAATCTTCCAGCTGCTGGAAGTAGAATATGATTGAGATGTACAAAACAATGCAGGGCATGAGTCAAGTGGATAGAGGGACGCTCTTCTCCCTCTCCCAAAATACCAGAACTAGGGGACACCCACTCAAACTGTGGGTTGGGAGAGTGAAAACAGACAAAATAATTTTTTTAGCCAGCGTGTTGTTAGTCTGTGGAACTCCCTGCCACAAGATGTGGTGACAGCATCTAGCCTGGATGCCTTCAAAAGGGGATTGGACAGATTCCTGGAGGAGAAGTCCATCACAGGATGCAAACCATGATGGAGATGTGTAATCTTCAGGCTTAAAACCAGGGTCCTTCAAGGGCCAGATGCAGGTTGTGGTATCAGAAGACAGATATCTAGTCTCATGCGCTCCCAGACGCATCTGGGGAGGCCACTGTGAGATACAGGAAGCTGGACTTGATGGGCCTTTGGCCTGATCCAGCATGGCTCTTCTTATGTTCGTATGTTCTTATGGAACATGCCTGGTTTATTTGTGTGTGGTGGCCCCCAGGCCCTGGGCACACCACTCCCACTTTCTCCAAACTGGCACCAGATCTCATTGAATTACTGCTCCTTGACTTACTGCATGTATATGGTACATATGTTTGCACAGGAGGTAGTGCACATAGTCCCCAATGTCTCTATCACACACATGCACACATACATGTACACACTATTTTCCACTGTTACACCAAGTCATCCCTTCAGTAAGATAAGGAGGCCCTACTCTTGGACTTCACCATGGCCTGTTTTGTGGTATTTTGCTCCAGAAATATCAGGGAATGCTCACCTGGCAACCCTAGATTAAAATAAACGTGCATTTTTATTCATGTGTTAATTGTAAAAATATATTCAATCTCTCTCTCTCTCTCTCTCTCTCTCTCTCTCTCTCTCTCTCTCTGTGTGTGTGTGTGTGTGTGTGTGTGTGTGTGTGTGCTTATTTTATAGTTAAACAAGTGACACAGTCTATAAAGTTTAATTTTTTTGTTTCCATATAAAATTCGGTTTCTCCTGGAAAAGCCATCAGCAGTTTCTTTAAATAAAATATAGCTGTCATCATCTGGAATTTTAAAAGGGAACATGCAGCAATTACTCATCAGTCATTCATAGTTGTTTTCTTCTTTCTTTCCAGATACATATGACATGTATTAAAGGCATGCTACTCTTAAAGTATCCACAATAATGAATGCATAAACTTTGAAAGTACTGTACCAGAATTATATAAATCTGTTTGCAACATAGTATATATTCTGGATGTGTTAAGCAGGCTCCAGAAAACTTCCTTTGCTTTTCATTTAACAAATAACGGTGTGCCATCACGAGCTGAAGAGGTTCCATGTCCCTGTGTGACATAAATGGATGGACCATTAGTAAAACTTAAATAAGCCTTGCTAATCAAGGGGGTCTGTTCTAAAATCTGAATCCAACTTAATGACTACCAGGACATACTACCAGCAACATATTATAGTCCAAGTGACTGAGGAACCTCACTCCAAAAATCTTAGGATGACGTGTTCCTCCTTACTCAGACAATGAGCTCCCTGTGGACAGCATAGTGCCTCTTAAATGAAATTGCCTATAGCTGAAGGGCTGTCATTGCTTCCACCCAGCATCTGATACCTTGGGTGATTCCTTCACTGTGCCTCATGGTAGGACCAGCCCTGGTTGGAAACTAGGCGTGCAATGGTTTGGTTTCATTCAAGCAGCATGCGACAGCACATGGTACAGAAGACCAGAATGGGTTACCAATTCTTCTATCTGTAGGGATCTAATGTAGATGTGGAGCAGAGACTTAGATCAGGAGATGGGGCAGGATTCCTGCAGCACTTCCTTTGGGTGGGTAGCAGCTGGAGGTAGTTGAGAAGGGTTGTCCATGCTCCTGCTGTGACTGGACGATCAAGCAAAGAGCAGGACAAGAGCATCACACACCAGCTGGAGAGTGGGGGAACCAGATGGGAGAGTGGGGAAAGGGAACGTGTGGCACCTATGGTGCCACATCAATGACTCATAATGACTTAGCATGAATCAATTTGTGTCCATCTCTAATCTGTGTTCAGATAATGTCTTTGAAACCAGCAGGTGCCATGCAGTGGTGCTTGTTGTGACACTAGTACTCCACATCCATCTCATCACTGTTTGCGGTCCTGCTTGGGACCGGTATGAAGTAATCTAACTACACGTCCATTGTGGGATGAGGGGAGTTCGTCCCGACCACGCCCCCTGAACTGTGATTTAAGGGGGATGAGAGATTCCCCTCCCTGGCCTCGGGAATCTGCTCGTTACGCTTCTCATTCCGAGACAAGCGCCCATGAGGTAAGGCTCATCATGCAATGTGCCCATTCTCCATCTAATATCAGAAGTGTGAAGTGCCATTCGCCAGTACATTCCCTATGGAGTCAGCAACGCAGTGCAGAGAGATTAAAAGACAAATGCCTCAAACTTAGCTCCATAATGCATTGAAGGCAAGGCTTTGGAGAATCGAAACATCAAAAAGCGGAAGGTTGGGCCAGAAAAAAAAACCGGAGAACAAAGGCATGGAATTTCACATCTCATCACAGAACGAGGATGTGCGGTAACAGTCATGCCAGTATCATCCATCACACCCGTGTGTACACGGGAACAGTGACAGAACTGGAAGAAGACCACATGACCGCGATCGACATCAACACGCAATGAACTTCCTGCTGGGATAAGAATGGCCGTGAAGTAACCATCTAAATATCACCTGTGGCCCATCTCCCACTTCCATTTATAATGAGATGGGCTAAGGAAGGGATTTATGTCAATCATTTATGCAGGACGGCTGGCTGAGTTATTGTTCATTTGGATTAACAAGGATTCCCAAAACTGGATCCTTTGGGCTAACTTGGGGAAGTCAAGTCTTCAAATCTTCAACCTTTTGGATTTTCCACCATTTTTCCTTCTGAGGGGTGCTTTGTGTGGGGGATGAAAAATATTTAAACTATTTCAATTTTTACATACCTACCCTCCCAAAATCCAAATCAAGTCAAATCAAAAGACCCACTGAATATTTCAAATTTTATCACAAAATTTCATGTTCACAAAAATTCTTTGAAGTGCTATTTTACACACATAAGAAATCCCGAATGACTTCTGTGTGAACCAAAGCTGGACGAAAACCAAGAACATTACACAACTGTGTTCATAAACCTCAGAGATCTTGGCAGCTGCTAACCATTTGGGGTGCAATTCTCTCACAACTGTACTGAAATGAATCAGATCTCTTGACTCTGAAAGTGTCAGGACTGTAAAGGTAAAGAATGAGATAATCCATCACCTTTTACATTCCAAGTGTTTAAAGAGAAACAGAGCAAGAAGCCTGTTAAGGTGAGTGAAATAGTGAACACTGTAAAGACAGTCAAACAATTCAAATTGGAAAAGAAAACTTCTGATTTGCATTTCTCTCATCTGCTTGCTTAAACAAGACTTCTGTTATCTCTCATTCAATCAGTCCTGACATAAATTGCATGTAATAATTCTGCTACTCTGAAAATAAAGAAATTGAAATACTTAAAATAGAGGGGTTTTTTATCTCCCTTAGTCTCTCCTTTTCACAATTTACATTGCACACATACCATGTTATAGAAAATACTGCCCCCCTCCTCTGTTCTTTTTGTTTGTCTGTCGCTCTGTTTGTTTGTTTTGACTTATACACTATCCCATAGTGCTTTGAGGATTCCCTGGGTGGTTTACAACATAATTACACAAAGAATACTAAGTCCCCCAGAGAGTCAGGTACTCATTTTACTGACTTTAGGAGGATGGAAGGCTGAGTCAGCTTTAAACCAAGTACTGGATTAAACCCAGGTTGTGAGATTTGACTGCAATTCTTCAGTTT
Organism: Phrynocephalus forsythii; assembly: GCA_029282475.1. Classification (NCBI taxonomy): domain Eukaryota; kingdom Metazoa; phylum Chordata; class Lepidosauria; order Squamata; family Agamidae; genus Phrynocephalus; species Phrynocephalus forsythii. The sequence goes on along the minus strand of JAPFRF010000007.1, from coordinate 65,511,632 downwards.
AACTACAGTGCCACAGTATTGCTTGTTGAGCTGGAAATGAGATACCATGAGATCAGCAGAATCAATCCAGTATTAGTCTTAACCAGAGTAAATCCACTGAAATGAGTGGGCTTGTTGTCCACCATGTATCTAAACACTATTGTTTTCTGTGCATCTGTTTTAATTGGGACTAACACTAGATTTCACTATTTGTTATGGGCACTTCAGTTCTCTAAGGGTGCAGTCAGATGTGGATCTGTCCCCCAGTTTAGTTCACTCTGAGAATGGCTTGGTTCACTCTTTTTTCTGGCAACCATATTCCATCCCTGATCCCTGCCTACTTATACCTTTTAAGTCCCTTGTCAGAGACTGCTGTTTACTGCAGGGAAACTTGCTTTGTTTTGCTTCACTTCCAGTATATCAAATGCCAGGATCAAACCAAAGCATATGGCTTTAATCTAGTGGTAGCGAACCTTTAGCACTCCAGATGTTTTGTACCACAACTCCCACAGTTTTTGTCATTGGCAATACAGGCTTGGAATTCTGGGAGTTGTGGTCCAAAACAGCTGGAGTGCCGAAGGTTCGCCACCACTGGTAAGCTGTCCCTTTGCTTAAGCTGTTTCAGAATTTTAGGTAATCAAGAGCTTTCTTTCCTCTGGGGATTAAGAAGTTTTCAGTTTCCCAAGATTGTGAAGCAACTGAGGCCAAGCATGAGGAGGAGACTGGAAGGGACTAGGAGATGGATGGTTGTTCTTGTTTTTGCATCCATTCCTTCCCTGCCCCACTTTCCTTTCAAAAGTTAAACATGGCCAAATGGGGTTTCTGGAGGTGCAGTGTGATCAGTCCTTGGATGTGGAGGCAAGGATCACCGCAAATGGCATCCTGCAGTTCAAAGCAACCCTGTTGAGCATGATTAAACCCAATCCAGACTGGGATAACTTTGCCATCTAGTAATACCCTCAGGTGATTCTAAATTTCAGGTGTAGTTGTGGGATTATAAAAAGGGAAGTCCAATTTTTTTCCATTGCTGCCTATAAAAGTTATTCCAAATTAGCTTATCAAATACTGTAATAGGAATTGCAGTCAACCAATATCTGGACAGCCACACATCTCCCATCTTCAAGTCAATAAAATGAACTAAAAAGAACCAAACCAATGTGACTACATCTACAATGAATCCTACCTAAACAGAATAAAGAACAAGTTGCTCCTTCACATGGATTTGGAGTGACTGGATCAATGGGAGCCCTGGCTTCTTCATCACAAGCAGCAAGCTGGTAGATGTTGGCCAGCTGGTCCCACTTACCATTTTGTTCAAAGCCAAGTGCAGCCACTGCTCTGGCTTAGTTCACTGTCAGCAAGGAGACTTCTTTATCCACTTCGTTGAGATGAAATTGAAAACCAGAATGTCAGCTGTGGCAATATGAAAACAACACACAAAACAATGCATGAAACTCTATGGCCTATTTTAGAACCACTGGATAGTACAGTGGTTTAGGTATCTAGTTGGAGATTCAGTTCCCCACTGTAACCCCTTGACAGGGAGTGGAATAGATGGTCCATAGTGTCCCTTGCAGCTCTATCATTCTCAGGTGGCAGTGATAAGATACGTGCTGTTGGAAATCACCCTGTTCTTCAGAGTCCTAGTCCGTCACTCTACACCACACATGTCACCTATGGTTTGTTTAAAGATAAAAAAAAGTAATGGTTCCCCCCGCACATGTGTGTGCTCGGCATGTCCAACTCTAGGGGCGGTGCTTATCTTCATTTCCAAGCCAAAGAACCACTGTTGTGCAAGTCCATGGCCATGTAGCTGACATGACTGAATGCATTTGTGTGCACGGAACACTGCTTACCTTCCTAGAATAGAATATCTATGAAACTTTTTTGGGACATTATATTTTATTTTACACAAATGTGTAGTCATAGTCTTATATTTGAATGTAATCATATCTGGAGAGTAAGCGTATAGATTTTTATTTCCATTTTTGCTGTACTAAATGCATTTAGATTGGCAAGTTGTGACAAATCACCCAAAGAAGCAACAATGCGTGTTTCTTTGTGTGGTGACTTCTTAGACCTCCCACCACAGGATCCTAGGAAAGGCCCATAGCAAAGGCCCAGTATGCACAAGATGACAAACCAGAGAGAAGCAAGAACTCAGCTTGTCATGTATGGGCTCTGTGCTGTTACATGTCACCTAATTAGCTGGATTTGGAAATCACTAAAGGGGTGCGGTGGCTCAGCGGGCTAGAGTGCTGAAATGTTGGCTGCAACATCAGCAGCTCAGTGGTTCGAATCCCAGGTGCCATGCAGTGGAGTGAGCTCCTGCTGTTAACCCCAGCTCACCTAGCAAAAGCAAAGTGTTCTGCTTATATACTGCCCCATGCCACTTCAAGTAGTCTCTGGGCGGTTTACAGTTTTAATTACAGTAATGCAGTTTGAAAGCATATAAATGCAAGGAATGATCCGTTTAAACTTTAAATCAACTTGCAGATACCTCTCAATTCCCTGTTCTCAAACTTGAATATGTCTTAATCATACTGGACCTTACATTGTCCCTCATTACTGTAAACTGCCTTGGGTCCTTTTCCAAGAAGAAAAGTGGGGTAAAAATACTCACAAATAAATAAATAAAGTCATTTCTTTAACATCCACACTTGGTCCCAGTATGTTTTTAGGCCTGAATCAAATGTTTAAAGCCCCTAACTGCTTAGAATCAGGTCATCTGAAGAACTTCTTGTTCCAAAATGACACTCAGATCATAATAGGTGACTCATCTCCAGGTTCTACTGCTGTGTGAAAGATAATGCAGGTCTAATGTGAAACGAATCTAGCAAATACAGCTCCCTCCAAGTTAATGTAATGATAATGACTGTGCTTGGCTGTACCAGTTACTGAGGGCAATTATGTTCTCCATGAGCTGAAGCTTCCAGGTTGTCTTCAAAGGAGCTCCACATGCCATAGTTAACAGTTATCCAATGTGGAGCTTATCAGACTGTGACCCCTCTGGGGTGGTCTATCCCTGTCATATAGTACCAATATCAGCTGAACCGGGTGAAAAACAGCCCAAACCACCAAAGCCACAGGAATCTCAGGTGACCAGGCTTGATCAAGGATTTCCCTCAAGCTAGGTACTTGCTGTTCCAAGGGGAGTGTGAGACCATTTGCAAGGATCTGCATGATTGCTTTATGGACATAAAAGTCAAGTGTCTGTGGTGCCTCTGCTTTAAAACAAAGCAAAAGCAAAGCGTTCTTCTTATATACTGCCCCATACCACTTCAAGTAGTCTCTGGGCGGTTTACAGTTTAATTATGCAGGCTACACATTGCCCCCCCCCAGCAAGCTGGGTGCTCATTTTACCGACCTCAGAAGGATGGAAGGCTGAGTCAACCCTGAGCCTGCTACCTGGGATTGAACCCCAGGTCGTGAGCACAGCTTTACCTGCAGTACAGGCATTTAACCACTGCGCCACAAGGCTCTTTATTTATTGGGATTTGGTGTATATTTGCCACTTTGGCACCTGCAGAGCCTCACTTGAATGAGATGACACACATGCTCTTTGTAAAGTGCTCAGGGAACACTGCTGTTAGGCAGGATAAAAATATTAAGTGAATGAATGATCAAATGTACAGTGAGTTGGTATTCAGTTTCAAAAGCAATATCTGGACTTCAGCCATTCTGCAACTCTCACTTTAGTCCCAAAGGTATTTTCTCATAAGCCCAGAAGAACAGGAGCTGCTGGGATTCCTCACGATTCAATGAAAAGCACCCAACATAGAGGCAACAAGATTGTGTGAGAAAGTTTTTGGGCAACTTTTACCAAAATCCTAGTCAGTATAGCCATAATTGGCTAGCAGTTCAGGGACTCTTGTCCAAAAGATAGCTTCTCAATCTCAAGCAGTCAACCAACTATTCTTCATTATTAACTCAAATGCTCAATTGCTAAAGACCTGTGCCCTGGCACTGAAAAGAGGGACAGAATCAACTGAGATGGCCTTTGTCATTTGGAGAGCTTCCACAGTTTAAGATTGCATTTTATCATTCTTTTCTCCGCATGACTGAGTGAGGGAAAAGAGAGGAGGGGGAAGTGCTCACACATGTTCTGGAGTTCCACAGATCCAGCACAGTGATCCCCATAGGCCAGGATGAATAATGATGGGGCCTGTGTGGGGAATTCTATTGCTCCTTGCCTTTCCAGACACAGAAGGAAGTGGGAACTTGATAGAGCTGGAATATCTGATAAGGAGCTTAGCTTGGGAGATATTTTCCCCCAAATGTCTCTTCTTGTGAACCTCTTACAGAAAACTGGAAGCACAAATAAGTGGTGCTTTCAGTTTTCATCGGTAGCACCTGAGAAGAGAACATGTTGAATCACGCATTGGTGGATGTATATCCTGGGAATCCTGGTGGTTAAATTTCAGGTACTGAGGAAAAAAATATAAACAAAATCCCCCTTGCTTTATTTTTTTAATTAGATAAAGTTTCCCCCAAGGCAGGAAAGGATTTTTCCTTCCTTCCAGTTAAAAATGCCTGATCTATTTTGCAAAGGTTGCCCTGAAACCAAAATTTTAAGATAACTTTTTTAAAACAATGCATTTCATTAATACTATCTGCTTATGTTCTCCTTTTATCCAAATTCAAAAGCAGATGTGCCAGAATGATATCTGGTAGAATCACAGTGAAAGAGTCAGCAGGTTTATTGGAGTGAAATATTTTCTTTGCACAGAACTAGCAATTGTTCCTTTTAGAACCAAAATTCCCAACATCCCAGTATTTGTGGGGTTGACACACACACACACACACACACACACACACACACACACACACACACACACACACACACACACACACACACACACACACACACACACCTTTTCCCAAGCTTTGTTTATGAATGGCACCAGCAAAACAAGTGGGTGGTCAAAGCATCAGAGTGACCTTCAACAATAGTTCTGTGCTCAGCATATTGCTGCCATAATCCTCATTGGAGAGTGCAAACATGGTTTTGTTTGCAGCATTCTGCATCCAAAACTCCACTGATGCTGCAGTTAACATCCAAGAGAAACAGTTGTAAATGACTAGACAGATGCATATGGAAAATGAGCTTTTGTGCAGCCTTCCTAGGCAAAAAGAAAGCCAAAAAAAACCCCACCCACATCATCATTGAAAGCTCATGTTGCTTCTGTTGCTGCTTCACCTACTTTTGAAGTGAAGGATGAGCCGATTCGCAGCTTTTGGTAACGAAGCCCTGGTCTCCTGTTAAGCAATATAAAGCATTACTGGGATTTGGTCATTATTGGGTTACCCTGAATGATATTCAATGAGATATTATGAACAGGCACACAAGTTAGTGGAGTCTGTATTTTAGTTAATTTCTGCTTCCTTCTTGTAGACACCCACAAAATGCATGTTTCTCTGCTGTTGATTTTAATTAACACACCAGAGTTCCCATGTTACAGGTGGACATTTGTGAGAAAATGGGTTTTGTTTTAAGAAAAGAGTATAAATTCCTTGTAATCATGTACGGTGGACCATTGAAAAGTTCTGAGGGATGGGAACTAACAATTGGTAACATAGTCTCAATGTAATCACACAAGAAGAGATACAAGCACAAAGTTGTAAGTGGTTATAAACACAAGTCTGTGTAGCCTTGTATGATAGTCCATCATTCAGGGAAAGCTTGCCTAAAGAGAAAGGCCTTTGCATGTTTCTGGAAGGACAGCAGGAATGGGGCAGTCCTGGCCTCTAGTGGGAGGGAGTTCCAGAGTCTAGGTCCAGCAGCCAAGATGGCCCTTTCATGTGTTCCCACGAGACATACCTGTGAGGGTGGTGGGATGGAGAGAAGGGCCTCTCCTGATGACATAGCACCCAAGCCAGTTCATACTGTGAGATTCAATCTTTGAGGTAGCTAGGACCCAGGTCAAATAGTGCTTTGTAGGTTAAGGTGAGTACTTTGAATTGTGCCCTATTGTTGATTGGCAGCCAGTAGAGCTGCTTTAATAGGAGTGAAATGTGATTTCAGTAATCTGCCCCAGTCAGCAATCTGGCCACTGCATTTTGGGCCTGTCAAAGTTTCCAGAGACTTTTCATTGTCAGCCTCACATAGAGTGCATTACAGTAGTCCAGCTGGGATGTCACTAGGGCATGTGTCACCGTGGCCAGAGCAGGTTTCTCAAGAAACTGGCGTAACTGGCGTACCAGCTTTAATTTTGCAAATGTGCAACAGTGCCATGTATTTGGATCATCCAATCAGTACTAGGAGACTTGATCACTTATTCTGAGGTTGGAGTAATTAACAGACCATGTTCACAAAACAGCCCCATGTATAACAGACTGCAATGATCCACTGTGTTTCTACAAGGCACACCCTTCTTCTGTTAGTGCTGTAGGCATATATACTGTATATCACATGCCTCATCTGATCGCTATGAGAAGAAGCATTCAACTTTCAATTTGCACAGTACCCAAAAGCATAATCAGTACAACCAAAGGCCTGGAAGCAATCCATGCTGACAACTGTCTGTCTGCCAAGATCCTATCATCCTCCAAAAAAGTTTATAATCAGATAGCGATCTCAAGTATACCCAATGTAATGAGACATGCTTCAACAAATATAAATAGTTTGTAACTGATTTGACAGCTTATTTGCATGGCCTTCTCTGAGCCTCCTATTTCTTATCTGCCAAAAGTCCCATTATCTTCAAAACATACACAAATGTAATAAACAAGATATCATCTTTTGTGAATTTGGTAGAAGCTTATCTGCACGCAAGGTGTAAAGTCTCAAGCCTCAGCTCAGTAATATATGGTGCTTTCCTTAAAGCCAAGATTCTCCAGATTTTACTGTATATGGTCATATTCATTGGATTCTTCATGAAACATCATACCCACGTTAGTCCGATTTTCAGTCTACAATGAAAATCCACCCTATTTGGATGGGATATGGTTAAGCAATATTCTTCTGGCAATGTCCCTTGAGGTCTTTTCCAACTCTATGAGTCTATGATTCTATGATTCTGTGATTCTAATAAGTAAATATATTATTACCTAAACTTTCATTGACCAGTAGACATGGGCATGACTCGGTGAAATTGTCGTTTCCGTTTTCGGTTGTCATTTCCATTACGTAACGGTAAAGGTAACGATAATTAAGCCATCAGAACTCGAACTCGAACCGAATTTGGCTGGGTTTTTCATTTCCGATGTTTGTGGCATCGCGGCGATCGCACAATGCGAAGCACAGAAAAAGTTTTTAAAAGTTTTTTTAAAAAAACCCGACTCCCGGCCAAAAAAGCAGGCGAAAATATGCCTGCCTGAGGCTTTGCCACCTGTTTGTCTGCTGAAAGGAATAGCAGTTTATTCTTTATTTCTTCTCTGGCAGTTTGTGAGGATTTTTTTTCTGATATTGGATAAAGGGGGAGGTTCGACTGGGAGTGGGAGGTGTGGATTTATTTCAAAAATATATTATATACTATCATTTATTTTCTATTTTCCCAAGTTCAATTTGCTTGCACACACACACACATTTGGGGTGCAAGCCAAGAACAGAACCTATATCCTAAGTGATATCCTAACAGTCCACTCGCCCGCGCCGCCACCCACCTGCGGCCCGCACTGCCACCCACCCACTCGCCCGCCCCCACCCCTCCCGCTGCCTAGGGTGCAAAAACACCTAGCGCCAGCCCTGATTGTGGGACACCCCTATGCTCTGGGAAGTCAAATCGTGCTAAATCGCGGTGGAAATGACAAACAACAAACGACAAACGGAAACAATATTTTGAAAAATTTCGCAACAAACAGAAACGACCCAAAACAGACCCGTTCCGACAAACAAAAACTCAAAATGTCATTTTTTTCTGGTCGTGCCTATGTCTATTGACCAGTTATCTCATTCATGTCCACATCTTTATACTGTTTGTTGGCTTCTCAATATGCTTTAGAAGAGTAAGACAGACCTTCTCTAATCAAGTGATAAACCATATATGTTGCATAAAACAAAAGGCCAGCACATGAGCACACAACCATAAAGCAGGCCTAAGTAGTGAATAAGATGAATGGTCACCTTGGACACAAGCTGAGGGAACCCAAAGCTAAGTTGAGAGACTGGGAGGCTGAGTTGGCTGCATATATGGTCTGCAAGTTGACAACAAAAACTAGTGCTGGCTAGAAACCCTCCCCAAAATGTAAAAGCCACTCTTTGGAATGTGGCTTTTTGAGTTGTTATTGGGACAGGCTATAATACAGTGGAAGAGAGAGAAAAGTCTGGGGCAATGTCATTCTTGAGGGATACGGTCATCCTTTGACTACTCTCTACTAGACATCACAGGTACTCACGGGGCCCTTGAACTGGAGATGCCATAAACTAAAAGCAGGGCTGCAAAGAAGAGGTAACTTGGTCTGAGCAGAACATCTCATTTCTAGCTCTTGCACTGTTTCAGTTGTAGCATTAAGTTTTACAAAGAGCCATGCCAGACCCCTGCCAACCATGCAGGCTTTGTTCTGTAGCCCAGGAGAATCACATATCTTGTGCTCTGTCAAGTCTTCTGCACAGTTCACCAGTTCCATATTGGCATTTGCCTCTGATGCTCCCACTACCACAAGCCTGGGACCATTTTCTGACGCTTACCTGTGTGTCTACTAAAAAACATTAGGAGGGACAACTGTAAGGACAACTACAGTCAATAGGAGTGAACCCATGTTGATTGAATCCATTGAAGGCTGTGTTTGCCAAAGCCACAATCAGGACTACTTGCTGAGCCTGCTTTATTAATGGCAGTTCTTCTCTTACGCTCAAAAGCCCACTTTGTCAGTGCCACATAAGTTAATATATGACTCTCTGTGTTATGAGATACCCAGAGAATGGAATTTCACACTCCTGTGGTAACAGCAATAGTCTTTTTCAGAGATCTTAACCTTGAACGGGCAATTATTGCCCTTCAAGGGACAAGATGCTGAGCTGCAGCTGTTTACTATTTACACAAAAGAGCTGACATATGAGCCGCCTTCCCACAGCCCCATTCATCATTCATTTTGTTTGACCATGTGAACAACTTTGTTTTGAAGGAATTCTCTTCAGATTTCATTTCTTTTGCAGCTTTTCTACGAAGCAAGCTGTCTTCAGCTGTTGCCAGTGAAGTCTCTTGAAGCTGTGCTGACTTTTGGATATCATATTAATTATTCTGGTTGTTTCCTTACAGATCCTCCCTGTGAGCCCATGCCATGAAAAATGAACGTTTGATGAAGGATTAATAATGAAGGAGAAAGGGCTGGACTGTGGACTTTCCTTGTATGAGCTTCATATATCATTTGAGTAGAGCTTATTTATTGCAGCCTTGTGGAGAAGAAATAACCAGATTGGCATGGACCATTATTAAAACATAGCCGTATGCTGGATCTGTGTGGGCATTTGTAGACCTGGCAACTTGTTATAATCTTTTTTATCACTTCCATCAAGATAATGCTACAACTCTCATTTATGATCTCTTCACTTGCATCAATGAGTGTTCTCAAGCATATGGTAATCACCTCCTTCTTTTCTAGTTAATTCAGTGCATATATCTATGTAGAATGGGGCTTTAAAGGAGAAAGAGAGAGAGAGAGAGAGAGAGATGGTTCCATCTGCAAATGATAAATTAGTTACTAAAGTCAGGATGATTTTTCCCAATTGCAGAACAAACTCAATAAATTACAAAAAGAAGCATCTTCCTTGGAAATTTCTGATGAATGCACCAATAGCTATGTGGTAGGAATATTAGTATAGATATAGGATGGAGATCTATTGACCCCTTCTGGTGATAACAGAAGACCAAACTTATCTTAGTACCTAAAACTAGTATTCTTTATACATATATTCCACTGGCAGGGGGCAAGGGAGATTTACAAGTCTGCATCACCCAAACCTTGAAGTTAAGACATGAATAAGCTGCTTATGTGTTTAACAACATGTGCACATTTGAAAAATGCACAATGAATACTGAACATAATTCTAAAAGCGTATGAACTGGAGATGGGCATGAACCAAACTACAGACCAGAAACTGTGAACTGTGCTGGTTTGTGGTTCAGTCTGTGGTTCCCATTTTGGTGAAATGAAATGAATCATGGATCTTTGATTGATGATTCTTTAAACATTTAGTAAGGCACTATTTGTAAATCATTTTATCAAATCTCTTGCCATTTTTAGCTTCATTTTAGCTTCATTTTAGTTTTTGTTGTTGATTTATGTACATTTTATTTTATTCTGTACCTTGTATTTTGGTTTTTAAAATGTATTCCTTTGTTTGTTGTTACATGTTGTAAACCGCCCAGAGTAGCCCTTGGACTAGATGGGCAGTATAAAAGTCAAATAAATAAATAAATAAATAAATAAATAAATAAATAAATAAATAAATCATTCCCCCCCCCCAATCCATTGTTTTGTTTAGCAAAAGAGGTTATCTGTCCAACTCCCATCCCACTGCCCCCCATTGGCTTCCTACCTTGGCTTCAAACTGCCCCCACTTCTGCCAACACTATTGTGACAGGCAGAAGGCCTGGGACATTAAGCCAAGCTTCCTTTGTGTACACAGGTGCCCGTTGCTCGGTGGACATATGCAGAGCAGACACAGCAGGCCCAGCTCTTTGCAAGGACCAAAGCCTGCTGCCTGTCAAGATGGTCAGGGCAGCAGCAGTGGAGGCTTAAAGAGAAAATAGGAATGTGAGGGGGGTAGTGATGGAAGAGGGGTGAGTGGTTCCTTCTAGCATGACCCCCCCCCAAAAAAAATCATAAACTGGTTCAGTGTGTGTGTGTGTGTGTGTGTGTGTGTGTGTGTGTGTGTGTGTGTGTGTGTGTGTGTGTGTGTGTGTGTGTGTGTGTGTGTGTGTGTGTAAAACTTCATGGGTAGCAACAAACTATGGAGCATCACAAACCACTGTTTTCCCAGTTTGGGCCTATCTCTAATCTTATACAGGCAGTGAAATACATATTAAACTGATTGAGGTGAGCTTGATAGTGGGAAAATAGAACCTCAACGAATTCTATGACAATCTTTCATTAGTTCTGGGTAGCTGTAAGTAATGTACTTTTATATATCCTCTTGTGGATAGACTGGCCAGAGAAAAGGGCTTGTAAAACAGACCAATCAGAGAACTACAGGGGATTTCAGAAATCAAACATACAGAGTTTTGAGTTAAGAAAATATTACCATTCTTAACCTTTGTGCCGCCAGTGTTATTTCAAGTAACTCTACTTTATAGGCTGCCTGGTGGGAAGCAATTTTACACATTGCTTTTTCTTTAGAAAAAAAGCATACAGTTATAATAAACATAGCTGACCTTTATGGCCCTATGAACTTTTCTTCAAACATTTCTTAAGCTACATCTTGTGTCCGTAGACCAATTTGTTCTAAATCCGAACATGGAGACTGAATATTTAAGAAGCACAAAATGCATAACTCTTAAAGCATGCAATCAATGTTGTTCAAAAATTATACGGCATTCTGAATGTTAGTGCATTATCAGAAGATGACTTTTGAATTTAAGAATTATTTAACTGTGCAAATAAACAGTAACATATTTGTAAACACAATATTACAGATGTAAATTTTAATCAAAAGAAGAAAAGCAAGCCATGGAAATGGAAACCTCTAGGATGCACAAAATATTTCTATAACATTGTGTCTTTGAGGACACAATGTCTCACATTAGGCTTTGGTACCTTACTGTCAAGCAGTTTTACTGAAAGAACATAGTTATGATAGGACTGTATGACTTTACAGTAGAGACAGGGAAGGACCAGAAAAACCAGTGGTTCATGATTGTTTGTGATTCATACAGAGACATAGCTACGATTTTCACCCCTTGATTGGGGTAGCCAGAGGGACAAAGACAGCTTTCGTTCCCCCTCCTGGCCCCCTTTCAGTAGCTCCAGGCATTGGTCCCAGAACTTATTTTTCTGGCACCAAGAGACCGCCAAGCCTCTGAGCATGCACAGAGCATGGTGCTGTCCCATGCCTGTTCCCTGCTCCCATATCTGGGACAAGAAGGCAGCAAAAGGGATTTAAGACTCCCTCACTCAGCACCCCCTCCCACTCTGGAGAATACCAATGGGGACAGTGATTGGGAGTGGCAGAGCGAGAGATGGATGGAGAGCCCGGGTGGGACCTCCCGGGGGGGGGGGGAGAGAGAGAGAGAGAGAGAGAGAGAACAATGACGACCTGTACAACAGCAACAGCCTTATTTCTGAGTTACATGGATCTGTAGTGAAAGGGCCTAAGGTAAGTACAGTCAGCCCAGATGTGTTGGATGTGGAATTTGGAGACATGTGCTGCCTAGATTCCCTAAGCACATCCAATCTTGCTTGATTTGGGAGGCTAAGCAGGGTTGGCCCTGGTTAGTACTTGGATGGGAGACCACCAGGGAGTACCAAGTGCTGTAGGCGCCTAGAGTAGGAAATGGCAAGCCACTCCAGTATTCCTGTCAAGAAAACTCCATGGTCATGGAGTCACGAAGAGTTGGTCACGACTGTAATGACACAACACACATCAAAAACTAATTTTTCCAAGATCTGCTTCAGCAACATGCTTTTCATAACATCTCTAGTAGGTAGTTCTCTTGTACATGTATAGGTTCACACATAATTTAGATGCCACCCCTACTGTAAGTGGTATAATAAACATAGCAACAGCAATGGTGAGTCCTCTTAGAACCAGAACACATTTCCTGAGTAATGTTACTGAAATTTCATCCAGATGCATGTTGTTTGAGGGAATTATGTTGACCAATAGACAGATGTTCCAATGATGGTAGAAGTCATCAGGATGCCACCCTGTTCCTTTCCAAACACAGGAAAAGATTTTATTTCTTCACCTAGTGTTAGTTTCCAGGAACTTAGCAGCATTTCAACAGGAGACAATAATGTAAGGATATTATTTCCCTTTTATTATAATGGATAACCTAAGTATGAAATTGTGGAAGTGAGTCCAGATGGAGCATGGATTCCATTTATTTTTTACACTGAGAAGACTAACATTGTCAATAGCTTTTCGGAACCTACCTGCCAAGTCCTAGTTGATAATGTCACGTACTTCAGGGAGCACATATAAGAAAATATAGTACACAGATCCAAGGTTATAACATGATATTTGATGTTAAAATTCAGGGAGCTAAAATTTATCTTCTATTGGAAATGTATTGAATTATTACTACTGACATCCTGTGCAGATCACATTGTCTCCCCCTCCCCATTTTTCTCTATCCATTTTGGCTTCCTCCCAATTTGTAGCTCAAATTAACTCTTGGAGTCTGTATGTTGTGCCAGAAGTCTGGTTTCACTTTAATGAAAACAGATCCCTGTATTCCTCAGTTTTCCAGAGTCTGACCTTTTCACTTGCCATGTTTTAAAATATATATTGAGAACTTACATTATTACTACCTTGTCTGCATATGGGTTGACCAGAGTAAATTTTATTATATCACATACAGGATGTCCCTCTTTAAATATTCCAATTGAGATAGATTTAGATAGACAATAGATAGATAGATCAGATAGCCAGATCACTTGACTTGGAGATATAAATTCAGGCCAGAGAAACATATAAATAGAGAGAGAGAATGAGACATGAAAATTTTGAAACCTTATTTTCATTATGATTTTGGAAGAGGTAGTCATGTTAGTCCATGCTGGTATATCAGACAAAAACAAAATCAAAGTTAAAAAGTCAAAAAGTCAGAAACATTCTGGCACCTGAATGTTTACAGCAGCATAGCAAGGTTTTGGGGCACCTGGGGACAAAGTTTTTATTGCACCCCTCCAGGCTTCCCCAACCCCATTGTATCCACCGAGCAAGGGGGAGCAATCCTGGGGCAGGTGGGTACACATTTGTGTGTGTGTGTGTGTGTGCGTGCGTGCACGTGGTAGCGTGCATGCCTTACCTCTCCCGAGGTGGTCCAGAGCAAGGTGAGGAAGACTTGGATGAGGAGGAGGAGGAGGGGCACCACAGCCACCGTGCTCGCATGCCTGCCTGCCTGCTTGCTTCTCCACTCACTTGGTGCACTGCAGTGGAGGAGGTGGCTGTGATGGAGTGGGTCCCATCACCAAGCCTGAAGACTGCTGGGGGGGTGCAGGGCTTCCTGCTTCTCCTCTCCCTCCAGGCACCCCCAGATTTCTGCACCCTGGGCTGATGTACCCTTCCCCCAACATACGCCCCTGAATGTTTAACTGCTATATTTTAATGTGAGCTTTCATGGACATCTTCACTTCTTGAGACATAAGAGTGGGATTGCATGACATATATTAATACATTTATACAGTATATGGCCCCCAAATCAAATTGTATATTTGGGCACAAGTTACTGACCTCGCAATGACCTTTAAACCCCTTTTTGATATTCTCTTCCCCTCTCAGTAAGCATGTTCTGTAACCATTGAGAGGAATGGGTGGCTAAATTAATCCTAAACTATTGATAATGACCAGGAACAACATGATAATTAGTCTCTCAAATCACTAATAGGACTTGTGAGGTGACACTCATATGTAATAAGGAAATAGCATCTGAACCATTGGATGATTCAGTGCCATGTGTTAGATAGCTGGGAATTTCAGTAGATATTTAATATTATGACCTAAGAAACCTTGGCTGAGTGGATTTAATATAAGCCAAGATTTCTTAAGTCATTGAACCATCCAACAGTCATGAGTGAGATGCACAAACATGCTGATGTGCTATAAGGCTGCTTCCTTGGTTCTTAAACTCAATTTATTTGTAGATCTGTATCATGGAATTATTATGCTTTGAGTATTTAAAGCGAGAAGGTCTACAGTTTAATGGTAGAAGTTCTACTTGTATCAAAAGGCCCACAGATCAATCACTGGATAGTTCAAAGGAGAGCTCAGAAATACTCACATCAGCAATGGTATTTTCTCTCTATGGGGAGAATATAGATGGAAAAACCATGCCCTGAATCTGTGAAAACAAAACCCAGAAAAGAACATTTCCACCTAAAAATATCCAGAATCTTCCAGACAATAAGGTTAGTATGATGTGAATATTTTTCATCTGTTCTAGGAAATGCCAGTGATATATCCTTTAAAGTATGGCAAGTGGAAAAGTTCAAACTCTGGAAAATTGGAAGATATGAAAATTCACTTTCATCAGAGTGAAGCCAGACTTCTGGCACAACATACAGAAGTGTGTTTACAAGATATGGTAATTTGAACGACAAGTCAAATGAAATAATTCAATTATTATTTAAGTCTGAATCATCATCATCATTGTTGTTGTTGTTGTTGTTGTTGTTGTCATCATCATCATCATCATCATCGTCATCATCATCATCATCATCATCATCATCAACAACAACAACAACAACAACAACAACAACAACAACAACAACAACAACAACTCTGACTTACAGCCACCAATTTCATGTTTTCTCAGATAGAGAAGACTCAGAAGGGGTTTACCATTCTCTTCTTATGGGGTCATCCCGGGATCTGTGCGACTTGCCCAAGGCCACAAAGGCTGGCTCTTTTCCCTGGAGGCACAGAGGGGAATTGAACTCCCAACTTCTGGCTCCACAGACAAATTGGTATAAGTATACATATTTAAGACATAACAATAAGAAAACCTGTCTTCGAACCCAGTCAACTAATTCCTCCTTAGCATTTTCCTCCCTTCTCTTACTAGGTAACTCCAGCTGCTCCAATTTCTGTACCATACGGTTTGTTCATATTCATGATCACAGAGGAATAGACAGACTGAAAAGTGTAACAGGTAAGGGCAGAGAGATCAAGAAAAATAAGGAGAGAAGAAAAATAAAGATGACATCAGTCTAGCAGCTTTCACAATGCCTCATCCATAGATCAATCACTGAAGTCTAGAACAACATCCCATATAGTTTTGAATTTTTTTGTACTACTCCCTCCCACTGCTGCTGCTGCTACCCATGCCTCCTGCTGAATGCTATTTTTTCTCTAATCGTCAGATCCATGAGATCTTCACTCCAGCATTCAGTAACACGTAATGGCATATGATAACCTTTGATTTGTGTATGACAGCCTATTGTATATGCCTTGAATATGATGCATATAATGCTATCATTTGGCATTCACTTGAATTGTTCCAAAATGCCTCCTTTTGGATGCTATTTTTTTCCCTTTCATGGCCAGATCCATGAGATCGTCTCCCCAACATTCAGTAACTTGAAATTGCCTACACATTGATTTGTGTATGACAGCCTATTGGATATAATGGTATCATTTGGCATTCACCTGAATGGTTCCAAAATGCTTTTGAGAATAGAAGTGATTGCAACAAAGAATAGGAGCCAGGGTTCACTCTGAATACACTGATCCCTGGGTCTTCCACTAGAATACAATGTGGCACTTTGCAGTAGTTGTAGGACAAAAGCAAAAAAGGAAAAAGGAAACCTTCCAAGATCTGTGTAAAAGGTAACTTTCTATGTCCCTACCTCTAAGCACTTACTGGATAGATAGTACAGTTTGCAGGAGGTATATTAATAAGACCAAGATTTTCAACTCTTATTCTGACTTGACATGTCCTGAGTGATTGACAGTTTCTAAGAATAGCCACATTTACTATTTGCTTTCATTTCTGCCATCGGGTGATTTGTAGGAGTGCCATTTATTTTGCATTCTTCTTTTCACTGACAAAAGCCTTCACTGTCAGAACAAGTGCCAGAAGCCCCAGGCTGGACAAGTTTTTAGATACTGAGAACTTGATGGCTGTAGTTATCAGCTGGGAAGTCACTCCGTGTTCAGCAAAAGATGAAAGACAACATGACATACTCATAATTATAGGTGCTCGCAGTTCCAGCATAAAACAGGCATGCCAAACTGTTAGAAAAGTAAGTACCAAATCCAAAACTCATGCCAAGATGATACTTTTATGAGGCCCATTTATTTTTTATTTTTAATAAGGTACAAAAGCTTTTCAGAGCTTTTTAGGTACATTCTGTGACAGGAATTAGCTCTAAACTGACCCAACAGTAGGTCCCCTTCCAAAATTAATCTAATGTTGAGGGTGTACATCAGGCATGTCCAAAGTCAGGCCCGGGGACCCAATGCGGCTCGTTTTCAAATTGAGAGCGGCCCGAAGCCTCTTCTCCCCACCAGCTCAGCCAGTCATGCATCCCCACAAGCTGGCCCCTCCCCATACCAGATGTAGATGTCAGTTTTACGGTTTGCCTGCCCTCCCTGCCTCTATCCATTCCCCCCACCGCCGCCGCCACCTGCCCAGCCTAACTGCTGCCCAAAGTCCGACCCGGGGGCTAAATGCAGCTGGATGGTTGGCCCCCACAAATTTTAACCTCACCAAATCTGGCCCTCTTTGCAAAAAGTTTGGACACCCCTGATGTACATGCTTTATTCATGTGCCTTTTTGTTGTTACCTCAAGTAAGAGATGCTGAACTAGCATGTGCTTTGTGTGTGATACATGGAAACTTTAGGGGACTGAAAATCTCAGAGTATCACAGCCAGCGTGCATGTAAAGGATGTGTTTTGGATTCAGACAAACTGAGAACCAGCTCAGGCTAACATAGGCAGATTCAGAAGATGGCTATGTTGAAATGGTACTCCTCTATAGTGGATTGGATTCAAAGCTGAACATTCCTGAATAGCCATTTGCTGTTTGAGTGAGCCCAGAAACATAGACAGGACATTTCCAAAATAGGAACACATTTCTATATAAACTCTCCAAAAAAGGGAAAGCATTGGGGTAGGGAGAGATGGAGGAGAAGGGTTTTAGGACTTTCAGTTCTACCTTCTAACCACAGTGAATGGTTTTACTTTGACTCTAATCCTGGGGTGTTGGAAGGTTTTGGAGACAATTACTTGATGCTAGGTTCTGAAACCATTAACTATCTCTTTGGTGAGGACAGGGACATGTAAAAGCCTGCCTGGGAACCTATAAGAAAATGTGCTGTTCTCACCAGTTTAAGATGCAGAAGTGCAAATGTAAATTTTCTGGATTTCTGTTCTTAGCCTCACAGGCAGGATGAACTGGCTTTGATGGAACTACATATCCAGCTCATTTGACATCTGTCGGGAAAACTTGATGTCAGCATTCATTCCAGCTGAGACTGGGAGAATCTTTATAGCTGTAACCAAACCTCCTCTCCGCAGCAAGGTTTGTAGCTTGGAGTGATTTAAACATTCAGTTAAGGTTTGTGCATGTTCATCCTGCTATAAATGTCCACTCCAATGCTCTATCCAATTTTTCCCACTCTCCCAGCTGCACATAGAAGAGCTTTCGGTCTGCACATTTTTCCAGACTACTCATTTTAATAAGAAGACCACTGTTTTAAGCGTCAGGAGGCTTCAGAATGTAACATCAGGCTGGACTTGATCTAACCCGAAAATGAGACTGAATTTTAATGACTGAATCTGTTTCCATCTCAGAGTAAAGGACCAGTACTTACTTCTAAAACCTTACATGTGAAAAATCTGGCCTTCTTGATGAATGCCGCACCTGGGGCTTAAATTGTTTAGTTTTACATTAGGAAAAAGAGGTGAATGGGAGGAACAGCTTCTATCTTTGACTGCTGTCCTCCACGCTACCCCGGGATTTGTTTTGACAGGCACCTGTGTGCAGCTGGTAGTGCCTGATTTCTCAACCCAGCAGGTGAGAGATCATACAGTATCTGAGGCTGAAATCAGACACAATCTATGGGGAAGGAACAGCCTCAGTGGGAACACGGCAAAGGAGCAATGACTGATAATGTACAACCATGATTGTTATTTCCAGCAGGAAATATTTTTCTCAAGTGTTGTTGTGTTTGCTTGTTTGTGTCAGGAAAATTCTTTCTACACTTTCCCAACCCCAACCCCCAGAAATAATCAGATATCAAGAACAAAGTGACTTCTTGATCTCAGTGGTAAAAAAGATATCTTCCTGGATAAGACCGGGGCATATGAGGCCAAAGCATAAGCTTTGCTGATGTGCAAAAATGCCGTAGGGTAAACTGTAGAACACCTGCATAACAATTTGGCTTTCTGCACAGCCTATTGTTTAACCTGACAGCTGCCTCACCAGGTATCTCTCTTTAAACATCATGACTGGAGAACATGTTTCACCACCGTAAAAAAAAGAGAAATATACTTATATGGAAAGAAGCAGACGTTCCTACTTTCTATCCTTTCTCTGCAATCCAAAAGACCTAATCATTGGGGCCAATAAATTAAACATCCTCCCCAAGTCCCTACTTAATCCCTATGAACCTAAGTCATATTCTGTCACAGAGCAATGGCAATGTCCTCTGAAACATGGTAGAAAATATTGCCAAGTTTCAGCTACTTGCTTTGTGATATTGCTGCTGCTGCTGCTCTTGTTTTCCAGATAAAACCCAGCTAGGACAAAATAATAATAATAATCCCAATTTTTCCAAGAATTTAATTTAATTTAATTTTGTTTTGTTTGATCTTGTAGTGTTTTGGCTTGGTTTGTGAAACGCGATATAAAGGAGCCGTAGTGAGAAACTCTGCTTGTCAAATGGTTGACAGCAGGAGACACTGGCAATCTCAAAGAGTCCAGGAAATATAAGAAATGGGGAAACCATATAACCGTAATCCCACTCTTAATTCTCGTGCTAACTTTCCATGCATTGAAATTTCAGTAAGGACAGAAAATAGTCCAGAATTCAACACTGGATTTTTGTTTGCTTATTGCAGTGGTTCTCAACCTGGGGTCGGGACCCCTTTGGGGGTCGAACAACCATTTCACAGGGGTCATCATGAGCCAGTGAAGAAAAAGGAACAAATGGCTTGGGTCTGGAGGAGGGGGGAGGGGGGAATAGTGAGTTACATCTTGACAGGTTGGAGGGAATTTCAGTCAATGGCACTGGAGGCTGTGATTGGCTGAGGGTGCCTGTAGAGCAGGCATGTCCAAACTTTGGCCCTCCTGATGTTTTGGACCACAACTCCCACAGTCCTTTGCCATTTGAAATACAGGCTTGGAACTCTGGGAGTTGTGGTCCAGAACATCAGGAGGGCCGAAGTTTGGACATGCCTGCTATAGAGGGACGTTCTCTATGGCACCTGCAGCAGTGACCTGCCAAAGGGGGCTTGTGGTCTCTTCCAAGAGGGCAAGGGGTCACCACAACATGAGGAACTGTATTAAGGGGTCACGGATTTTGGAGGGTTGAAAACCACTGGCTTATTGGAAGAAATACAGGATATGAAGCCAAATCCTAAAGAAATGCAAATATAGAAGGTTCTATCACTGGCCTTTCCACTTATCCAAATCAAGATCTCAAGACCTAGAAAATCACGGCTGATGTTAGGATTCGCCAGTACTGGAAACCCAAGCCTGATGAGATCTACTCTGAAAAGTAGGAAGAATAGGATGTATTAGTGGCCTCCAGCCCAAAGAGGAAAGAAGCAATTTAGCTCCTGAAGCACGGCCTGCTTGATTTGGGGTTTGTTTTTTAACCTATATTATTAAAGTATCTTTTTAAATCTGTCCTTCATTTTTAGATATCGGAGTGGTGTATGAAGTATATTATTTTTAAAACCAGAATAAGACACATATATTACAATGGAAACAGAGAACATTACAAAAGAAAAAGATCAGACACATGAAACCAGCCTGGGAACTAAACACCAGCAGGTCGATGAGGCTTTGTCCCCTTCCCACCTAAAGGAGCTCCAATAGCCCGATCCCTCTCTGTGACCCCAGTGATCCACGACCCCATCCCAGGAAATGATGAGGCACTTGGAAACAAACATAGATCTTTGGTGCTCCTTTAGCTCCCAAGGCCTCCCAAGTAACTGGTCCCTACAGGAAGAAGTGGTGAGTTCCATACACCCTCTTACTAATGGACTACATATCCCATGCTAGCAGGGTGATGCTGGGTACCAGCATCCCCAGTAGCCAGCTCATGGTTGACTCAGCCTTCCATCCTTCCGAGGTCAGTAAATTGAGTACCCAGCTTGCTGGGGGGGGGGCAATGTGTAGCCTGCTTCAGAGACTAGGACTTGGGGCAATGGTTTCAAACTATAGGAAAAGAGATTCCATTTGAACATTAGGAAGAACTTCATGACAGTTATAGCTGTTTGGCAGTGGAATATGCTGCCACGGAGGGTGGTGGAGTCTCCTTCTTTCGAGGTTTTTAAGCAGAGGCTGGATGTCCATCTGTCAGAAATATTGTGATGGGGGTTCCTGCATGGCAGGGGTTTGGACTGGATGGCCCTTGAGGTCTCTTCCAACTCTATGATTCTATGATTCTATGATTCTACGATTCTAAACTATAAACCACCCAGAGACTACTTGAAATGTTATGGGGCGGAATATCAGCAGAACACTTTGCTTTGTTTTACCATTTCCATGCTCTGGATTTATGTTCGTAAGAGCCTTCACTCTTCTGATGGCCCTGGTAGTGTGTAATAATTTAAGTTATAGCCTTTGGTACATGAAGGCCACCAGTTTGGCAAAAAAGCTTCCTAGCTTCTCATCCATGAATATCCTTAATATATCTAAAACAAAATTAAGAGCTCTTCCAGATGAAGTACTTGTTCTCCTTAAAGTACTGGGTTCCTTATGGATGCTACCAAGATGTCCGCCACCACCCATATGATATTTCTCTTGTCCTGCTCAATAAAGTGTCTTTCCTGCCCTCTTGTTACTTTTGTTCCTGTTTATCTGCCTTGAATACATGGTACAATTCATTTAGTACCCTATGGAAAGGGCACGTTTAGCACTATAGTACTAAAGTAGATTATTGTGTTGAGAGCTTTCTGGCTAGAAATGTCCAATTAGCAGTCAGAAACAAAAGCAAAAGCTCCAGCCAAGAAGCTGCTATAGATAAATGGATTTCTTAAACATTTCTTAACTTATTCATTAAAACTAACTGGCTTTCCTTATAGAAGAAACAAGTAGGTTTTAAAAGTGAAATTGGGATACAAATGCCGGTAATTTCCACATCTCTTCAGCACCAAAAAGGCAGAAAGTGGATGGGGGGAAATGTTTGAAGAACCTGAAGTAAAACCGACATTGTTTATCTTCCTCTCAAGGACAGGCAGACCAAAAGACAGCAAATATGCAGGCCA
The DNA here is from genome assembly GCA_029282475.1 of Phrynocephalus forsythii. Taxonomy (NCBI): domain Eukaryota; kingdom Metazoa; phylum Chordata; class Lepidosauria; order Squamata; family Agamidae; genus Phrynocephalus; species Phrynocephalus forsythii. Next base: position 65,489,607 of record JAPFRF010000007.1, on the reverse strand, counting down.
TAGGTACCCAGTGTGTGCTAGAATGATTGCTGCATCTTTTTCTACCTTGGAAAAGTCGACGAAACAGTACAGTTTCATTGTTTTTCATTGCCTGAAAGAACCTGGATAGTTTCCACATTCTTGGAGACATGTGTAGCCCTGTGTTAAACTCTTCCCCCCCCCCTCCTTTATGAAATCTACCTTTCATACAGAATTGCCTCCAAAGGTATAGTAAGATTGGGGCACACCATGGAAAATAATTTTGCAGATGATTGATTATGAAAATAAAAGACACTACAGAGTTGCACGCCAAAAAAACGAGAGCAGACGACATCGCTCAGTTTCCATTTCAAACAAATAGACAGTGGAACAGTCAGGAAACTGCCAGGGGAAATTAATTCAGCATGGACAGAACACCAGCAGAATGAGGCAGATATGGAGTTGGTCATTGTAATATGTCATCATGGCAGGAATGAAAGATGTTGTTCTCCTGCTTTGTGTTTTTCTTAAGCCTGTGGCCAAAGTTTTGATATTTTACAACAATTCCACCAGATTCAGCAGAGAACATTTGGCACTGTTAAAAACCAGTGCAGGTCAGAGATGGAACAAGTTACTTGGGGTGGGGGCTCCCAGGACACCACAGCTGGCATGGGCAATTTTCCCATCTCTGTTGCAGATGCCATACATAGCTATACAAAGTGCTTGAAGAATTCTTTCTTCTATGATGTTGACATTTAATGGAGCATTCTTGATCACATCCTCACCACTCATTACCAGGATGAACTGTAAAGAAAAAGATTTGGCCAACCAAAAGGAGAAACAGGGACAAGCTCAACAATAAGCTATTATCTATGGAAAATATAGCAAGCCTTTGAGGTCATGCCACAAACCGTGTCATTTAAATTCTTCCATTTGCCATTTGCAGAATTGGATCAAACCACTGAAAAATGGATCAGACCTGTCTCACAATACGTCTGTTAGCATTTATTTATTTATTTATTTATTTATTTATTTATTTATTTATTTATTTATTTATTTATTTATTTATACACCCAATCAACAACCAACCAACCAACCAATCAATCAATAAGTGTATCTATTTTCTGGGCATCCTTAGTATAGTCGTTCCCCACCATCTCGCAGTTCATATACTGCGGTCCCAGTATATCATGGAACCACAGTATATGAAGGCAAGGGCTCCTGGGGCAAGCTGTGTGGGCCTGTTTGAGGCCTCCCACACTTAGCCCAGGCCTGGTGCTGCCTCAATCAGGCCTCCAACAGGTTTCCCAGGCCTGCCAGAGACCCCAGAAGTGGTTTCCAGCAAACTGGAAGTGGCTTCCCCAAAACCAGAAGTGCCTTCAGGATTGCCCAAAACCACATCTGGAGCCTCCAGGAGGATTCCCTGGCCTGTTGGAAGCCTCAGAAACGGTTCCAGAGAATCAGAAATGACTCCTGAAAAACTGAAAGTGCCTTCTGTCCTGGGAAGCCTCTTAGAGACCCGTTCAGGGCAGCACCAGGCCTGGGATAAGTGTAGGAGGCCCCAGACAGGTCCCCCAGTCCCAAACCGATCCAGCATCTGCATGTCATGGATTTTCCTTTATTGCGGGTCAGGTCCCTAACCCCTGCAAAAAACAGGGGAGTACTGAAGCTCTGTTGCCATGGTACAATCCTTTCCTATTATCTCTTCAGGGATGGAAGATAAAAACTGACAACTGATGGACCATTCTCTAAGAAGGATTAATGCCAACAATTTTGTGGTCCCTCTGAAAGATTCTCCCACAATCTTTTGTGTCTTGGGTCAAAGCCCACATCGCTGTATGAATGGAAAGAGGACCTGGACTTTCAATACAATAACTCCCATTGGGGAACATAGAAGCAAACTCCCCAAAGAGTGAAAACTATTGTGAGTGTCCCTTGGGCAATGGTGTGCACCTGGCCAATCCTTCACTTCCACAAGTCTTTCACTGTAAACCTGCAGATGAGCAAAATGACTCAACAATCCTTTTTGGTACAACAAATGACAATCATTTCCAGCTTTTAGGTGTTTTTTTAAAATTGTGAAATGTATTTCATATGTATCCATGGTTTTGAATTGTGTGAAAATAAAGTGGTCTATTAGAGATGGGCACAAAATGGAAAAATGGCATATTCATTTTCTTTTGCTTCTTCTCCTTATTAGTTTCATTTCATTTTGTTAGTAACAATTTTTTTCCAAAAGGAAAGGAAATGAAAAGAAACTATTTGAAACTCTGCTCAACATAGCAGGATGATCCCGGCCTCCCCAGCACAGCAAGGGAGCTGCGAGGTTGAGCACTGAAGTCAATGATTGCTCTGTCAGGCCCTTGCTGCTGTGCCCTTCTCAGCCAGGCAAAGGGTAGGGGTGCACCCACTCAACCCTTGCCTAGCTGGGAAGAGCACAGTGGAGCACGATTTTGCTGTGGCATGGAATTTAAAACTGTCCTCCACTGTGTCCTTCTCAGTCAGGCAAGGAGCAGTGCATACCCACTCAACCCTTTCCTTTGTCCTTAGCCAACTGTTGGCAGGCTGATGGGAGAAGGGATGGGGCAACTCCACTCATATCTCCCTCTGCCTGCCCGTGTTGGGAAGCACAAAAGACTCAGCACATTTGGAATTGAGGTTGGGAGGCAGACTCCGTATGGGGCAGGTGCATGAATCTCCACTCTGCTCAAAGAAATGGCCACCCTCCCTCCCCACAGCCTGACCTGTCCAAAAAAAAAACCCACTGGAGAGGTGAGGACGACAACAGGAGAATGGAGCAGGCAGTGGGAAATTCGAAACCCTTCTCTGGCCACCGCCACGTAGCTGCTTTTGACAGCTCGAGCTGTCAAAATGAGCTGGATGGCGATAGCCAGAACAAGAGAGCAGAGGAGGAAAATTCACAAATCAATTCCTTTCAATAGTAAAAAGTGGTGTTTTGTTTTGTTTCATTACAAAATGCTGTCTGCCATTTCATTGTGTTACAAAATGTTTTGTAACCTTACGACACAATGAAACAGTGTGTCATTTTTCATTTTGCCCATCTCTAGTTACTATGATTAATCTCTTTTACATTTGACATATACAATTGCTTGGAACTGCACCACTTTGGGTGTCATGGGTTCAACAAAGATGGATTGGCAATAGGACATCATCTTGTTCTATTGTTACAAATACTTTTCAGCTGGTACAACCTGAAGATTTTAGCAAGGTACTTGAAATTTTGACTATCAGCCATTTGTCAGAATGTGTTCTAAAAAGACTGTTGCTAAATAAATTAAGCATGGATCTCTTTATCTGGTTTAATTATCCTCAAATTTCTTTCCTTTGTTGGGACAGCATATGCAAAGAATTGGTGAGTAACAAACAATACAGACAGACAATAATATAGTCTAACCCAGTCCCAGCAGAGGATGATGTTTTGGTCTTGTTTCATCTTGAAAGACATGATAATGGTGCTTTTATATCCTTGGACGGTCTGTGAAGATCCTCAGTCATCCAATTGAAGCTATCTGGAAGTAGAGTCATGGCAACTAGACTTCTTTTCTTGAGAGATCAAAGTGTTTTGCTACTCATCCAAGCAGCTCCGTCAGTCTGAAGAAAGTTAGTGGAAAGGTCTTCAATTTACAGTTTAGCTCACCTTGATTTCACCTCACCCTTGTCTGAATAGGATCATAAGTTTGACAACTGCCTGAATAGGCTCTTTAGATGGACAATGGCCTATGCTGCATGAAAGTCCCACCTATGCAACTCTTCCCAACACCCTTTGGGTATGGGTCATTCCCTGACACACTAAGGCAGAGACTTATCCACCCAAAGGACCCAACACCAAAACACAAGAGAAGCAATATAGTATATGTGATACAATGTAGTGAGGGTGTGCAGACCTCTACATTTGAGAAACTAAACAGTCATTAAACAGGAGGATGGCCCAACACAGGAGGGGCAACAGCTCAAGACCAGAATTGACATGTTCCATCCCATGTTCTTTGACTTTGTGAGATGCCTTAAGATTGGCCAGCATGCTATGTACATGTAACTAGTGAGATATATCATCTATATTATAATAAATGGGGGGGGACAACCTTAAGCAAAGTTAAGACAACAAGAACTTGCAACTTCATTGGGAATTTTGCTTCTTTTTGCCAAAATTCAAAGATTCTACTCCTTTCATTTCTTATGGGTGCAAAAGGCTTGGCCTTATTTCTACAGCATGCTGCTCTAGAAATAGGAGTCACTAACTCAGACAACATCCACAATCGTTATATTACATGAATTTGGGGTGTGATATTTCCTTGACATTAGTGGCCAGCTGGAAAAATGCATTATCTGACACATAGGAAGGGGCCATTTAACTTCAAATGCCTTCTAATTCCTAGTAAATGTCTACTGCTTACACTGAGATCACTTTTGCTTAATTAATTCATGGTAAACTGACTTGAAGATGTGGATCTGCTTTCATTTAATTGGGCCTCTTCATAAATAACCATTTTAAAGCTTCCTCTGTGTTATTATTCAGCATTCTGAGCTCTCATTCATCTTCCAGCAGCTACAGAACAGATGGACCTGACTTTGGCATGAATGATGTCAAGTATCCCTCTACCAGTAGCTGAAGCCAACTGTCTCCTTCATTCTCTGGCACACAAATATTGGAGTTTCACGCAGAAATGTGGAAAATGCCTTGATGGTCATTTCTGTGTGAAATACTAGATATTTGCCTGAAATGCCAAGGCCTTCCTATTAATCATAAATCCATTATGCTTATCTGGAACCTCAGAAGTGTGGCATTTCTCTTGCTTTCTTCAGTATGAAATCCAATAGAAGATTCACAGTAACTATGTTATTTTTCTTATCACCCGCAAGCTTGTATTGTAATCATTAGTAGCAAAGCCCGTTCATTTTCTGCTTTACACTCTCTGAGATAGCCACAAGACTTATTAATAGGCACTACTTTACCCACCTTATCTTACACTGAAGGAAATTCCTTTGATAGCAGGAAGCCTCCCTTTGGGTCATAGTCTTTTTTCTTCTTGTAGATGTAACAGTTCACTAGTAGGGTTTTCATGTTTCAGAAACAAAATGGAATCTGTGATGCAGAAAGGGATTGGCTTCTGTGAATAGTTGGTCACTAAACCAGGATCTGGACATCATCAACATACAGTATCAATCTGGCAGCCAATAAGCAAAACTAAAATCATCATTAGAAATAAGTAATCACTCAATAAGTAAAAGAGCCCTAAATTGCTATAAACTTGCTATAGACCTTCTATTAATTTTATTAATAGACTGTTGCAGCAAAAATATTGAAGAATCCTGTAGTATCTTCAAGGCTACCAAGCTGTACTTGTTTAAGGTTTCATGTGGCTTGACCCAGTTTTTCAGATGAAGGGACTAGACTGACCATCAGTTGATATACATTAATACAAACATGGGAAGGAAGGGTGTGCCAACGATGACGACGACAACAACAACAACAACAACAACAACAACAACAACAACAACAGAAGATCTGAAATGGACCCCATGGAGCATCAAATCCAGTCCCTGACTATCTGCAAGCTCCACAGTCAGATACTGAAACCACTGAGCTATCCAGCAGTTCTAAAAGCAGTGGGAAAAGAAAATGTACTGGAAATCCTGGAACTTTTGTATTTCCATTACACTGCACATACACATTCAACAGGACATAAATATCTGTCACAGAATCACATCTTTGTAGAACAGTAGAGCTGGATGGGACCAGCTCTACTGAATCCAACTCTCTGCGAAAGCAAATAATTCACATCTAAAACATCCACTCAACCTCTGTTGGAAAATCTCCGTGAATGTTCACCTTATCCTGTGGTGGCCTGTTCCATAGCCCTAAGTAGGCAATGGCTCAGCCATCTGAGGAAGTGAGGTTCATTCCATGAAAGCATTTGTCAAATAACAGTTGCTGGGTTTTCAGGCACCACAAGACTCTCTGTTGTTTTTAGTATATCAATGTCATGTGTCCAATGTGGGGATGTGGGACTAGTCCGAAGCAGTCAGCTACCTGACACAGAAGAAGAAGAAGAAGAAGAAGAAGAAGAAGAAGAAGAAGAAGAAGAAGAAGAAGAAGAAGAAGAAGAAGAAGAAGAAGAAGAAGAAGAAGAAGAAGAAGAAGAAGAGACTGTGACAACTGACAACTACAGCTATGGTATATTTGAACTGCAGAACTGGAAAGGACTCTATGGATCATCAAGTACAATCTTGGTCAAGGAGGCACAGTGGGGAATCAAACTCCCAACATCTGGTTTAGATATCCAGATAGCTATCAAGATAGTGTTTGCCTTTCCATTTTCAGGAGCTGATTAGCATGACAGTTGAATCTTCTTCTGATCCCGGTGAGGGTACAATGTCCTATTTAGACCCTCAGGGACTCTACAAGTGTGACTCTGTTTTCAAGAGCATTGCTCTTGAATGTTCCTGCCACTTCTTCAGTTCCATCATGTGTTTCCTGGAGCTGCTGCCTTCTATTGTCTAAAGTGGAATAACCCTGGTCATGTGAACTAACCAACCAACCAGCTCAACAATCTACCTATCTACCAAGTGTTGTACCCAGGCTATCATGACCTGTCAGTTTATCATGAAACTAGATATTTGCAGATGTCATTCCATCTTATCAAGTGAGAAAGTGGGTCTTCCCTTGAATCTAAACATAGTTTTACACCATACAGTATTTGAATTCCCATGCATGGCTCTAAACTCAAACATTAAAAGCAAGGAAAAAAACACTAGCAAACTAGCAGGAATTGGGACAAAAGAAGACAGTTCCTAAATTATAGGTAAAAGAATACTAGCTCAACAATTATTGCTGGATGCCCATCATGTCATTCCTATTTTTGGCAAAAAAAAAAAAAAAAAAAAACCAAAGTAGTTTTTCTGAAGTCTTTCACTCAATTGTTGATCTCTTGTTGTCATACCCCTGAAGGACTTTTTCAAGAGTGCTATGAAGGAGGACAACTTAGAACCCTCTCTTCAGTCTGGCATCTAAATCATAATTTTACAACCGTGTCCCACTGCCCTTTCAACATTAAGTGCTGAACTGCCAGGAATGAGTCGAAACAAGTGTACTCCGCCAAAAACATGATCATCTCTTGCATCATTTGAGTATATCCCTGGTGTTTCCGGGCAATCAAATCTGGCTATGGCCCAGAAGCTGAAATCCACATGCATATCTTTTACAAACGTCTCCCTCTGGTTAAATTCTCTCTTTGCCTCATTGTGGCTTATTACAAAGCATGGGTGCCTCCAGAAGAAAATAATGGTAAACTACATTTGAGTATCCAACCTAGAAAACCTTGCAAAGGGTTGTTGCATGTCAGAATTGACTTGACAGCATTCAACTACTGTATTTCAAAAAGTAACATGTTTAACTTATTTGGCATCACTTTTAGCCTCATCCTCACAGGAATATGCCCGTCAAGCTGAAATACGGCCCTGGGTTCAACTGACATAGCCCACCTCTGCCATAGGTACACATGTACCATGTACATGCCCATCATACAGTCAACTGATCCCTATGCATGATTTTCTAATCCATGGCAGCTCCTGGTTTCTCATCACATCCTCCATTTTTACTGCATTGGCAACCTTTGATAATTTTTTCATGCCTTTGTTGTTGAATTCATTAACATTTCACAAACTATTCTCTTGATCGCTAAAAGCATGTGAGACCACTGAAGTTTTTATGTGGGTTTATATGGTTCCTCATGGGCATGAGACGCTCTGGCAACAATTGCTTCATTTTGGAAATATTAGGTAGTAATAGTAAACAAAAAAAATGAGAGACTAGGAGGGTGTAACTGCTAGTCTTTGCCTGGGGAAACATTGACATCTGGTGGCTACTTTAATACATTGCAGAAGGTTGTTTGCTACAATTAGGCTCATGTCCTAGCTAGTTCCAGCTAGAGTAAACTAAAGATGTAAAGTTTCTGTAAATTTTGAAGCCATAGGGAGGAAACTTTTGAAGAAAAACAAATAGAAAAATTGGAGCAAAATAAGTTTTTTTTCTTTCTCCGCCTCAAAGTTTCCAGATATTTTACATCTTTAGAGTAAACTCATTGATTCAGTGGTATTCACGTTAAGTTTCTACTTCCCATTCAACGTGTCTACTTTGTTTAGGACTAGAATTAAGCTGCTGGCCTCATTTTTCCTCAGTAACAATGAATCTATTAAAATTTACTTTTTTATCCAAACCATTCAGGGAATGATATCAGAAGGCTGGAATATATATTTAACAATGAAACAAAATCTGCAGTGATGTATAAATATACTTCAAAAGGACATAGCAAAGAGATACAATAATTGAGCTCCCCAAGAGCTGCAGATACACGCAAGACTGCAAATATACTAAACTGAACCTGGGCAATCTTGAGCAAAGTACATCATCCAAAAGAGACTCTAGAAGAAAGGATCATTGTATATCACCATTATTTTTTACTGAAAACATCAACTTTGAGCCCTATAGTGGACCCATTTTTTAAAAAAAAGTAATTATTTAACACGGGGCATATATAAAAGAAGTGCTGCCTAGATGCCCTAAACACATCCAATCTCGCCTGATTTCAGAAGCTAAGCAGGGTCAGCCCTGGTTAGTACTTGGATGGGAGACCACCAGGGAATACCAGGTGCTGTAGGCACCTGGAGTAGGAACTGGCAAACCACTCCAGTATTCCTGCCAAGAAAACTCCATGGACGTGGGGTCACGAAGAGTCGGTCGCGGCTACACACACACACACACACACACACACACACACACACAGTGACTGTTTGGCCCTTCTGTTCAGTACTACAGACCATTTTCAAAATGAGATCCACTTGCCTTGATGTAACTAAAGTGAGAGGTTGCCAGAATATGAATAACTGTTGCACAGCCATCACATTTATTTATTTATTTTTGTACTTATTGACCGCCCGATTTTCCCATAGGGAACTCTGGCCGGTGTACAGCACGTCACCAAAGCGACTACCCAACTATAATCCCAATATAGTGAAAACTAACAACGTAAAATACAAAACATGATAAAATACTGGCCAAAAACGGCCAGGAAAGTAAACCAGGCACCACCCACCAAAAAAGAATAAGCCCCAGCAAGAAGGGGAACAAAAAAAATCACAACCACTATGACAAGATGCTCAGAAGTCCCCAAAGCATTGCCTGAAGAGCCAGGTCTTTAAGGACCTTCTGAAAGCCGCCAGCAACTCAGCCTGCCTAATCTCCAAAGGCAGTTTATTCCACTGTGCTGGGCCCACCACCGAGGCGGCCAGATTCCGGGTCGAAGCCCTGCGAGCCCCTCTCAGTGTGGCCACTCAGAGAGAAAGGGAAGATGAGGCTCTGGTTGGTCGGGATGAGATTGACCTCTGGGTGATCCGCTCTGCCAGATAGATAGGTCCCAAGCCATGGAGGGTTTTGTAAACCAAAACCATGACTAGACATGGGCACGACTTGGTGAAATTCTCATTTCTGTTTCCATTTCTCGTTTCCGTTACGGAACGGAACAAAGAACGACAATTACTCTGCCAGAACTCGAACTCGAACCGATTAAAGAAAAATTGGGTCTCATTTGTCGTGGTCGTTCCTGGCATCGCAGCGATCGCGCGATGCCAAGCAGCACAGGAAAAAAGTTTTTAAAATAAAAAAACCCGATTCCCGGCCAAAAAAGCAGGCAAAAATATGCCTGCCTGAGGGCACCTACCAGAGGGGTGGTTTCTGGGGGGGGGTCCCCGGCCTCCCCCCCTCCTCTCCTGGGCTGCGCAAAGTGCGCATCCTCCTCGTTGAGTCGCAGCACAGAAAAAAGTTTTTAAAATAATAAAAACCCGATTCCCGCCAAAAAAGCAGGCGAAAATATGCCTGCCGGCACCTAAGAGCACAAAAAAAGTTTTAAAAAAATAATTAAAAAAACCCGATTCCCGGCCAAAAAAGCAGGCGAAAATATGCCTGCCTGAGTGAGGGCACCTAAGAGGGGTGGTTTCTGGGGGGGGGGGCGGCCTCCCCCCCTCTCCTGGGCTGCGCAAAGTGCGCATCCTCGTCGAGTCGCCAACTCGCCAAGCGGCGTGGCACAGAAAAAAAGTTTTAAAAATAAAAATAAAAAAAACGATTCCCGGCCAAAAAAGCAGGTGAAAATATGCCTGCCTCAGTGAGGGCACCTACCAGAGGGGTGGTTTCTGGGGGGGGGGTCCCCCGGCCTCCCCCCCTCCTCTCCTGGGCTGTGCATCCTCGTCGTCTTGCCAACTCTTCAATGCCATGCGGTGTGGGCGGGGGATCTAAAATGGGGCGACCGCTATATTTATTTTGAAATCACGTGGTCCAAAAACACACCAATGCACCACAGAAACATGTGAAAATAGCTATTTTAAAACTGCCTGAATTTTTACAGTAGCAGCAGTGGGTTTTTCTTGCAACAAAACGTCTCCATTGATTTTATTTTATTTTATTTTTATTTTTATTTTTTTACACCTGCGCAATGATGGGCTGGCCATGGGAGTGGACCATGCAAATTTTTGGAGCCATTCCACCAATTGCATGGCCACTTGGCCAGGTTTTGACCGAGACTTCTGGGATGTGCCAGTCGGGCATAAAAAGCCACTAACCCTAGCCCGAACCCGAACCCTAACCCTAACCCTAACCCATACGCCAGTACACTGTCCTTCTTAGTGGGTCAGAGAGGCACCCAGAGGTGCACCCCAGTAACTCACCCTAACCTTACCCGTAACCCTAAGCCTAGCCCTTGCGCTAACCCCTAACCAGTAAGCCAGATATGTACTCGCATTGCACTACAGCAAGTACACTATCCTTCTTAGTGAGTCACAGGGTGCCCGTAGGGGTCCTCTCTCACTTCGTTCCCCAGCCCAAGTGCACCGCAGGCAGTGAGTCACAGAGGCACCCGAAAGAGAGGTGCCTCTGCCTGCTACTGCAACTGCAACTTAATGGTATGCATATCCAATTGGCTATGCATGCCATTTTGTAGCGGGCCAGAGGAGGCACCCACCCCAGAGAGGTGCCTTCGGGAGCCCGCTTTTCCTTCATGGCGGGCCAGAGGAGGCACCCACCCCAGAGAGGTGCCTCCAGGAGCCCGCCCCCCCAAAACCAGTACTAACGACAGATGAAAAACCAACAAACGAAACGACAAATTTTTGGAAAATTTCGCGAAAAACGGAAACAAGCCTAAACGGGTCGGCTCCGACACACGACAACTCGAAACGTAATTTTTCCTGGCCGTGCCCATCTCTAACCATGACCTTGAACCTTATCCAGGAAGCAACAGGCAACCAATGCAGGCAAGCCAGGATGGGGGTGATGCGGGCATACCTGCTCGCACCCACCACCAGCCTGGCCACCACATTCTGTACCTGCTGCAAACGCCGGACAAGGGTCAAGGGCAACCCCATGTAGAGAGCATTGCAGTAATTGATTCGCGAGATCATCAATGCCTGCACAACCGTCCAAAGAGCATCCACATCAAGGTACGGGCGAATCTGGGCGATTAGCCTAAGCGGGTAAAAGGCTGCCCTGGACACAGCTGCCACCTGGGCTTCCAGGGACAAAGTCGGGTCCAAGACTATGCCCAGGCTCCTCACTCGGTCCACCAGCTGGATGCATTTCACTAGTAAAATATGTGCTCGAGCTTTCATGAGATGAATTCATGGAAATCTCACACATGGCACATGACACATGTTGGGATATAAATCACTGTGTTAATACATTAGGGCCTGCAGCTACTCATACGATTTTATTGGTGTAGATTATGTGATTGTGAACATCTGTTTCACACTATTCACAAAGTCTTAAGAACTTGCCTACTACTAAATCAGGCTGTTATCCACCACGCCCAGTACTGCCAACAGCAGCAGGCAGAAGCTCTCCAGGGCTTCCTATAAGATTTGTTTTTAATCTTCTGTGGAGATCCCTGATGGTACAGGTTATCTGTTATCCAAGTACTAACAGGGCCCTAACAATTTTGCCTATATCTAAATGAGAATAATTGGATGGCATGTACAGACAAAGCAAGACTGTAAGTTTGATCTCCACATAAATTAATTTGAAAGAATCATCCACACACTAGATAATTGGAACAATCTAGGAAATATACAGAAATAAGTACTTTTGAAAAATGAACTCTTATGTTTATTAATTTTGGCATCCACTGCCTGGTTAGATTTATTTTTAATTTTACACATTTGAGGTAGCTCACTAAGGGAAATTAGTGACACCAAAGCCAGGCTGTCATCAGACAGTAATAAACAAGCATTTTAACACACATTTTCTGCTTCCTCTGCATGAGATTTGCAAATTTTACATATTGCTTTTACAGAAATTAAACTATTTTTAAAAAAATTCTGAGTACTCAGTTTCATCTACCATCACAATGGAGATGGAAGAAAAATTGCCCTTGAGAACAAACCTTGCAGAAGATGTATTTATTAAAATTCTGTTCTCAAAATCAATCACAAGACAATTAATCTGGAATTGTTTGCACCTGAGGCTATTTGGAGTTGCTCGTGTTTCACACTCAAAACACGCACCAGGTCCTCCTTTCGCACAGGAGTTCCATAGCTGGAGAGCAGCCACAGCAGAAGCCTTCTATGGTGTTGAACTTGACAGAGAACGTCATCTGAAGATCTTGGGACTAAGAGAAAGGGCTCCTTCAAATACAGTGGTACCTTGTATAAAGGAATTAATTCATTCCAAATGAAATTATGTTAAGCAAATTTTTCTTTCTACAAATTTCCATAGGAATGCATTGAAAACGGAGTGATCCCATTTTTATGTTGTATGGATTTTCCCCATAGGCGATTATGTTAAGCAAATTTCCCCTATCTCCGGAATTTTTTATGTTGTACACATTTTATATTATACAAGCTGTTTGTTATACAAGGGTCCACTGTATCTAAAATCAGGTCATGTTTGTACAGAAGAAAACAGCCTTTCAAATAGCCTCATCCCATATTCTACACTACAGCATATCAGTTTTTGACTGTTTTGTAGCTAGGCATTCCTTCTTTCAGCACTGAGGCTTCCCCAATTTCTCATCCTTTCTTGTGCTTCTCTTATTCTTGCTCCAGGCTTTTATGAGAAGGTGAGATGGAAGCAAAAGAAGAATCAAGAATCTTTTGTAGGGCAGATAAAACAGAAAGCACAGCACATGTATATACAGCTATTATTTTTTTGCTTTTTCCATGTTGCCCTGTCTTGATATGGATGTGCTAAAAGGCTGCTCTAGTGACTATTGTCATGGACATACCAAGTTATAATAAATGGCAAAGCCACCCAAGTTGTTGCTTTTGTTTCACTAGCCAGTGGTGGTGAACATTCGGCATGCAAGATGTTTTGAACCGCAACTCCCAGAATTCCAAGCCTGTATTGCCAATGACAAAGGACTGTGGGAGTTGCGGTCCAAAACATCTGGAGTGCTGAAGGTTCACCACCACCGCACTAGGCTGATGGGTCTAGACCTGGGATAAGTAAAGCATGGACTAGGGGCTGAATGCAGCCTCAATATTTTTATGTGCCCTATCTCACCCCACCAATTCTTTTTGACTCTCTCTCCTTCCTGCATGTGCTTCTAGTTCATAAACTAAGTTCCAATTGGGGGAGAAAGATGGGATATAAATCTAATAATCTATGCCACCCTCTGATATGATGTAAGATGATGTCTCACTGCCAAGGCTGAAGAAAAATTCAGCTGCTTTTCCACCTGGCATCTCTACATCAAAAGTGAGAATAGATGTCAACTTGCCTTTTTTATCAGGCAGCAAGATGTTCTGGGCCTCCCTCCGAGTGAAAATTTTATTTATTTATTTATCTGGTTTTTTTAAATATTGCACCATCTGACCAAGGTCACTGTTACATTATTTACAATATTTACAGCAATGCCAGGTTAGCTTTTCGAAAATAAACAGCATGAGGGAAAGTTATTGGAACTACAGCATAGGGAAAGGGAAAGTTTAAACCTTGTCTCCGCAATGAAAATGTCTTGCCCAACCTGTCAGATGGAGAAGGGAGGAGATCCATCCACACATTAAAGGAACTGAGCAAGATTCTGACTTTCACCCCTAAGTAGCTGGAGCATGCTGGACAGCTCCTTTAAAGTTCAGACTAAAACCAGAGGTGGATTTGCCATCCCAGCAAAATTACCGTAGTTTGTCCTAAACAGGAACGGGGGAACAGCAATGCAGAGAAAGAATGTTTTTTGTCAGATCATCGCACAGGAGAGAAACTCTATACCTGCCATTTCAAGTAAAAAGGCTAAAATGGAACACCTAGTGTAGTGCGCTTTTTAAAAAAATATTTATTTATTTATTTATTTATTTATTTATTTATTTATTTATTTATTTATTTATTTGTTGCATTTTTATACCACCCTTCTTCCAAAAGGAACTCTGGGTGGTTTACAAAACGAAGATAAAGCCAGCAATGTATAACAAGGGAAGGAAAAGGAGAAGAGAAAAAAATAATAATAAAAATAAAGAGGGGAAATCCTCCACAAGCCATCATCATCATACACATAACACAACATGTGTATTATGATGGCATTACATTTGTTGAAATGCACATTAGGTATGTATCCCATTGGAGTGTTTGACAGCAAAGAAATAAGCTACAAAGAACTGCCGTGGACATTTCACTGAGAACCCTCACTGAGAATTCTCAGGGAAGAAGGGCAATCAATCAATCAATCAATCAATCAATCAATCAATCAATAAACCCATTACAGTGAGCATTTGAGTACAAGGGTGAATCTTCCATCTCCATTGCATATTCCGTACTTTCCACAGAAAGCAGTGTATCAAAAAGGTGCAATGCAACACATTACAGAAAAACCACCTGCACACAAGTGCAAAGCTTAAGGAAATGATATTTTTTTAAAAATGCTGAAGTCCCAAGCAATTCTGCTGGCTAGGGGGCAAAGGGATTCTGGGAATTACTGTAATCCATCCACTGTACATTCCAGGTAGTTCTCTGATCTGCTTTTGAATTAGTTTTATACGTATCCTGGACCTGATTTTAGAAGTCAGGACCAGGTGGGTTTGAACAGCAGTGCATAATGACATTAATCACCGAAGACCAGTTCCTATACTCCTGGTACTTCGCCATGCAGTTTAAAGGATTAGCTTGTGCCTGATCATCTTTCCTCTTACCTAGTGCTTAGGAACATAAAAACATAAGAAGAGCCATGCTGAATCAAGCCAAGGGCCCATCTAGTCCAGTTTCCTATATCCAGTGGCCTCATCAAATGCCTCTGGGAATGCACAAAATATAGAACTAGATATCTTGATATTACTCCCCTACATCTGGCCTTCGAAGTACCCTCTTTTTAAGCCTTTTTAAGTACCCTCTTTTTAATGGAGATTACACATCCCCATCATGGTTTGTAACCTGTGATGGACTTTTCCTCCAGGAATCTATCCAATCCCCTTTTGAAGGCATCCAGGCCAGATGCCATCACCACATCCTGTGACAAGGAGTTCCACAGACTAACAACACACTGGGTAAAGAAGTACTTTCTTTTGTCAGTTCTCACTCTCCCAATGCTCATTTTGAGTGGATGTCCCCTAGTTCTGGTATTTTGTGAGAGGGAGAAGAGTGTCCCTCTATCCACTTTACTCATGCTCTGCATAATTTTGTATGTCTCAGTCATATCCCACCTCAGGCACCTTTTTTCCAGACTAAACAGTCCCAAAAAGCAAAAAGGGTTCTGCTTATATACCACCCCATAACACTTCAAGTAGTCTCTGGGCGGTTTACAGTTTTTAATTACAGTATGCAGGCTACACACTGTCCCCCCCCCCCAGCAAGCTGGGTACTCATTTTACCAACCTCGGAAGGATGGAAGGCTGAGTCAACCATGAGCCTGCTACCTGGGATTGAACCCCAGGTCGTGAGCACAGTTTTACCTGCAGTACAGGCATTTAACCACTGTGCCACTATGCTGTAGCCTTTCCTCATAAGGGGGGTGCCCCAGCCCAGTGCTTTCCCAGGGCCAGGTAATTAAGTGAGACAGAACATAGTATCCAGTGGCTTTCATGCAAGGACTGTTCTTGTTGGCAGCTTCTCAGCAAAGAGGAGTAGGGTTGCCATGTCCTTGAACTTCAAGGTCAAAAACCTGTGACCAGAGGTAGCCTCAAACAAAGTCACCAAGGCAGATATATCTGCTGTTTTGTAACAATTCTAAAATTATGTGTGTGAGGAAGTGTCTCACAGACAGAAGCGTGGTTTGCCTTGCTTGCAATACCTTCAAAACAATACCACATGCTCAACCCACATATAGACACAGTAACAATGAACCACCAGAAGACAGATTCCTAGGTTTTAAAGCCATTAAGCACAATAAATAAAGAATCCTTCCTCCTGTAGCACAGCACACCTTACAATGCCCTTACCACTGTCACCTTTTTACTATTAAAATAATCTACCAGCTGAAGCAAGGAAGGAAGCACAATGCTGATATTACATTATTCTAATAGAGCTTCAAGATCAGGCCAAAAACCTGCCAAGTGAGCTGCACCTAGCGCAGTCCCTGCTGGCCTTCAGAAAAGCTCTTAAGATCTTGCTTTTTAGAGAGGCATTAGAGCTGTTTTATTTCTTGCAAAATACAAGCTGCCATCTTTACTAATTATTTCATTATTTTGATTTTTATTATTGTTGTTGTATTATGATTGCTGTAAACTGTCCGGAGTTCCCTCAGAAGATGGGTGGTATGTATGTATGTATGTAAATAAATAAATAAATAAATAAATAAATAAACAAATATCTGTCTTTGGCAAATGTGGAAGACCCAGGGGTGGGGGCGACTTATATTTTGATCCCTCTTGGACAGCCCGCTTCCACTGAGAATAAACCTAACCTTGAGGGAAAGGATGTTATGCCAGCTGACAGAGAGCCACACATGTTGAAACTTTCCTTAAGCCTCAGTCAAGTCTAGATCTTGCAAAATAATTGAAATTGATGTTTTATGTGGTTTGGTCCTCTATAGTTCTTGTTGCAGAGATTTAAAAAACTTCTAGTAAAAATGCCCCTCTGCTATGCAGTAAAAGTACAGAGATCCACAGAGGAGAATAGGTTCAAGTTCCCCAGAGTCCATCCCTTTCTCATTAAGTGGCACTTGACATCTCAATAACTTACTCTGTACTTGTGATCTGAAAATAGTCAGAGCTTTCAAGAGTGATTTTCTGGACTACACTACCCATAATCCCCTAACTGATATGGTTGAGAATTTCAACTCTCAGCATGATCACATTTGCTGGCAGTTTTAATCCAAAACAGTAAGTCACAGCACCTCTTGCAAAAACATTTCTAAAAGCCCTTTTCAAGCAGCATCATAAGAAGAAAAAGCTGTGAAAACAGCTGGTCCACCAAGAGAATTCATTCAGAGGGGCTATTGGGTGAGGATGAGGTGCACCTCACCACTAATGGTAGGAATATTTTTGCCAAGAGGATTGAAAATTTGATAAGGAGAGCTTTAAACTGCGTTCTCAGGGGGAAGGAGAAAATCTTAAGGATAGGAAACCTGAAGGGGTGGTGGGAAATAGACCAAATGATGCAGTAGGAACAGTAATACAGTCTAACATTGCAAGGAAAAATAGGTTAAGCAAAGGGCTTGTAAGAAGGACACACAGCCTTAAATGTCTCTACACGAATGTGTAGAGCATGGGAAACAAACAGGAGGAGTTGGAACTCCTAATACAGCAAAATAAATATGATATAATTGGCATTACTGAAACCTGGTGGGATGAAACTTATGACAGAAATGTAGTTGTTGGAGGGTATAACTTGTTTCAGAACAACAGGCCTAGTAAAAAATAGGAGGAGGAGGAACCTTATATCTTAAGGACGTTTAGGCTGCTGAAGAAATCCAAGATACACAACTGGAAAGTCAGTTTGAGAGTATTTGTGTGAGAATTAAGGGGGAAGGAGGGATGTCACTGTGGAGGTATATTATAGACCCTCATACCAGCCAGAGGAGTTGGATTATGCCTTCTGTCAGCATATAGCCACACAGTCAAAAACGAGATATGTAGTACTAATGGGAGATTTTAACTATCCCAATATATATTGGCAGTAGAGATGAGCATGAAATGAATTAAAAATTCAAGCGCCAGCCAGCTTGTTTTGTTATGTAACAAAATGAATAAAAAAACGACCTCCTCAAAGAAAAATGAAATGAAATGAAAATTTTTGTTTCATTTCATTTTGTTTTTCATTCCCCCATCCAGTGTCTATTCCTACCTGAATGTTGCCGGGCTCGGGACTTGCAGTTGCTACTGACCAGAGGGCTTTCGCGGCAGCCAGAGGCATCCCTCCAGCAAAAAATAAAATAAAAAATAAAAAATAAAAAACACCGATCAGCCCATGCTACAGCTGATTGGCACTTGAGTAAACAAAAAAATTTAAAATTTAAAAAGTACTGACCCAGCCTGCAGGCCAGCTGGCCAACGTTTGAATAAATAAATTTTAAAAATTACAAGCGCTGAGCCGGCCCATGGGCCAGCTAGCTGGCGCTTGAATAAATAAATAAATAAATAATAATTTTTAAAAGCTGGTTGGCGCAATAAGAAAAAATAAAATTAAAAAAAAAAGATAGAAAAATGTGCCAAACTGGCCTCCAAGCCAGCTGGTCAGCATGAAAACAACAACAACAACAACAAAAAACATTGACCTGACTTGCAGGCCACCTGGTTGGCACAAGTTTTTTTAAAAAGAAAAATGACACAAACAACAAAAACAATTTTTAAAAAATCATTTCATTTTAAACAAACTAAAACAATGAAAACCTAAATGAAAAAAATGAAATGAAATGCCATTTTGGTATTTCCTGCCCATCTCTAATTGGCAGTCTAACTCAGCTAAGAACGCAAGGTCTAATAAATTCCTTAATGGCCCTGCAGACAATTTCATGGCCCAGAAGATAGAGGAGGTAACAAGAGGAACAGAGATGTCTAAATAACCACAATGGTTGACTAAAGACATTTCAAGTCAGCTAAATATTTTTTTTTAAATCATGTACAGGAAATGGAATAATGGGGAATGCACCAATGATAAATATAAGCAAATAGCCAGTATATGCAGGGGGTTAGTAATAAAAGCTAAAGCACAGAATGAATTTAGACTTGCAAGGGAGATTAAAGATAGTAAAAAAGGGGGGGTTAGTTATGTCTGCAGCAAAAGGAAAAATAGGGTCTCTGTGTGGTGAAGATAATCAGTTACTAACAGGAGACAGGTGAAAGGCAGAACTACTCAACACCTTCTTTGCCTCCGTTTTCTCCAGAAAGGAAAAAAGAGTTCAGCGGGTTGAAGAGTATATGAGGTAAGGTGGAAAATGCATCATAGAACATATAGGAAGGTACTCCAGGAATACCAGGAAACCCTAAATGAATTTAAATCTCCAGGGCCAGATGAATTACACCCAATAATATAAGAACTGACAGAAGTAATTTCAGAATCATTGGTAATAATCTATGAGAATTCCTGGAGAACAGGGGAAGTCCCCATAGATTGGAGGAGGGCAAATGCTTGTCCCCATCTACAAACAGGGGGGAAAAGAAGACCCAAATAATTACCACCCAGTCAGCTTGACATCTATTCCTGGAAAGATTCTAGAATAGAGTATTAAGCAGACAGTCTGTAATTACTTAACAAGCAATGCTGTCATTACTAGAAGTCAACACAGGGCGTTTATACACGACGCCTAAACTCCGGGGCAAATGGCTCCCAGCTCCGGAGATTAAAAATGTTTACCCACCAGCTCCGGAGTTAACAGGAAATTAAGTGCGACCCCGCCCACTTTAGCGCGTCCCAGCGCAGCTTTCAGGTACCTGCTTTTTGGATGTGACAAATATTTGATCCGGTGTAAGGATAGTGAGTGCGGGGCTCTCCTGGCTTCTGTTTGTTCTTTTTTTGCGCCCCGCCCCTTTAAGAGATCTGAATGCTGCCGGGAACAAAACGGAGGTAAACCGGCATTCTTTTCTTTCTTTTTTCTCCCTCCCTCACGCAGCCAGCAACCAGGAAGTGCGGAGGGGGTGGGGACAGAGGAAGAGCGAGGAACCCCTAAGATCTCTGGTCCGAATTTAAGTGGCCAGCGGATCTTAGGGGTCGTGTAAAAAGGCCCACAGTTTACTCAAAAGCAAGTCATGCCAGACTAATTTGATTTCTTTCTTTGATAAAGTTACAGGCCTGACGGATAAGGGGAATGCTGTGGATGTTTTTAATTTGATTTCAGTAAGGTCTTTGATAAGGTTTCCCATGACATACATGCAAAGAAGTAGCAGAATGTGGAATAAATAGTGCTACTGTTAGTTGGATTTGTAATTGGTTTTGCAAATGTGCTACTGTTAGGAGGATTTGTAATTGGTTGACTGATCGTATGCAAAGGGGGATTGTAAATGGCTTCCCCTCAGCAAGGAGAGGGGTGACCAGTGGGGTTCCCCTGGGTTCTGTTCTGGGTCCAGTGCTAACATCTTTATTAATGACTTGGATGAAGGTACAGGGTAGACTGATTAAATTTTCAGATGGTACCAAGTTAGGAGGGGTCACTAATTCCCTAGAGGATAGAATAAAAATCCAAAATGACCTTGACAGATTAAAGTGCTGGGCCAAAGCAAATAGAATGAGTTTCAACAGAGAGAAATGTAGGGTTCTGCATCTAGGCAGAAAAAATAAATTGCATAGATATAGGGTGGGAGACACCTGGCTGGAAAATGGTACCTGTGAAAGTGATCTGGGAGTCTGGGTGGACCACAAATTGAACATGAGTCAGCAGTGTGAGGCAACGGCCAAGAAAGCCAATGCAATTCTTGGTTGCATCAACAGAAGCATAGTGTCTAGATCAAGGGAAGTGATAGTACCACTCTATTCTGCTCTGGTCAGACCCCACCTGGAGTACTGTGTCCAGTTCTGCACTCCTCAATTTAAAAAGGATGTTGACAACCTCAAGTGGGTCCAGAGGAGGGCGACCAGGATGGTTAAAGGTTTGAAATATATGTCTTACAAGGAGCAGCTTATGGAGTTGGGAGTGTTTAGTCTTATAAAAAGACGGCTGAGATGGGATATGATAGCCATGTTTAAATATTTGAAAGAATGTCATATTGAAGAGGGGAATCTCCTTCTTTGGAGGTTTTTAAGCAGAGGATGGATGGCCCTCTGTTGGGAGTCCTTAGATGGGGGTTCCGGCATGGCAGATGGTTCGACTAGATGGCCCTTGAGGTCTCTTCCAACTCAATGATTCTATGATTCTATGAGAAACATCATGTAGAAATATTGCATTTTCCAGTGAGAGCGCCTTGCATTTTGGACGGGATTAATCTGATAGCATTTGGCTGACATACCTGCATTGATGCATATTGTTAAATAATTGATGCATCTGGGAAATCATGTTGTTCTTAATGGCAAATTTGCTGAATAAATTTTTAATCTGGTAATCAAGTTCATTGTGATTCAGCTATGAGAATTTTAGAATATATTAAATACCCCAGTCAATTGTTTTGCTTCTGGAAAAAAAATCTTCCATAAACTTTCTTCTGAAGTGAATAATAGAGCTTTATTTTATATTTCATTTGAAAAAGGTTAAAGTATTAATGGTTAAATTGTTGAAAAATAAATGAAAGCACATATTACTCCAGAGACTGTAAGCAACAAATTTATGTCAGTACCTTAGCTGGCCCTGAGAGAGAAAAAATCTCCTTGACAACACGAACACACATATCTGGTGAGAGAGAAAATTGTTTTCTCCTTTTGTATAGAAATACGGCACTGCATTCTTAATTTGAAACACCACAAGGAACTGGAAGCCAGATGTTTTCCAAAGTAGTCAAAACAATGCAGGCAATTCAGTTTCCTCATCCCTCAGTGTGTGCCACTGCTCAATAGACTCTTAATTGTCGCAAATCATCCTTATTATAAGAATTCTTTTCTCTCCAAAAGTTCTTAGGTTCTCCTGTGTAAGTTTCCTCGTCACCCTGTCTGTAGTTCTCTCTCTCTCTCTCTCTCTCTCTCTCTCTCTCTCTCTCTCTCTCTCTCTCTCTCTCACACACTCTGCACACTCCCATGTGCATGCACATGCACAGCTGAATTTAACTCCACCCAAACTGCAATGATTGACAGCATGCTGAGACTGGCTTGTTTTGTTTTTACAGGAAGGAAAAAAATATTTGGGACAACAAAACATCCCAACAAATCTACAGGTATTGCTTTTCATAGCTGGGAAACTTTTTTGTCCCAAACAAGCTAACATATTAGGACCAAAATATTCTATACTAGTTTCTGGTAGACTATAATACTGAAAAACAGGCATAATTTTTGATGGCTCGGTTTGGAGAGTGGTATGGGAGAAATAATCAGTGGATTCAGGAGAGGTACATTAAAATTTTCTGCTAAACCTAGCCTTACCCACAGTCCTTATACCATTAGTGGTCAGAAAATACTTCTACAGCTCATTCAGTGCATTAAAAAAACTAGTGTGAGAGGCTTAATGGCACAGGTGACTATCTATGAGCTGATACATCTTCCAGTTAAAGCAGGCGACAGTCCATGAGAACTTATACAAAGCATGTTAGTCTTTAAGGTGGCTCAAAGTAGTTTATTGGTTTTGTTGCAACGCATTAACATGACTACTCCCTTGGCAATTTCCCTACTTAACACACAACTCCACACAAAATGTTTCTCAAACAAATTGTTTAAACTGTTTGGTGCGGAGCATTTGATCAGAACCTAGCTGCAGGAAAAAATATTGAGATTTAGATATAAAACAGCCAAAACCTGGTTTGTATAACAAAGTATGTTCTGCTCATATACTGCCCCATAGCATTTAAAACACTCTCTCGGTGGTTTGCAATTTATTTTATACAGGCTACACACACACACCCCAAGTGAGCTGGGTACTCATAGTACTATAGTAATTTCATAATTTATGTTTCTTTTCTTTGTTATGCACCACTCAGAACAGTGATTGGCTAGATGAATGGTATATACTGTATTTTTCCATCTATAAGACACCCTCATGTATAGGACTCGTTGCAGTTCTACAACCTCATGGTTCTCTCTTTACTTTACTACTGTGTATAAGACAACCCTCAATTTTTGTCTAATGGTTTTATACAAAAATATAGTCTTATACGTGGAAAAATACAGTAAATGGAGTAATAACTAAATAAATTTAATAATGCTTAAAGCCTTCTGCAGTACCCAGCCTCTAGTTCTATGTTCTGAGTCTATGTTCTGAGTAATAGGATTTACTTTGGAGTGGATGCATGTTTTGGACTGCAGTTAATACAGTGGGCAATGAGACTTCATATGAGAATAACTGTGTTACATGCATGTTTTCGTTTCTCTGATACTGGGGAACTAGGATGGGGTTTAATGCCCCAGATGCTGCTTTCATCCCCCAATCGCTCCAGGTGATGTAATACATTAAGGATGGGATTCTTTTAGGTACGTAATAGGTAACCACAAAATCTGTTGTGACCTGCCATTTAAAGTCAGGGCTATTCTAACTCCTGAGGTGAAGAGCAAGATGGTGCCCTGTCATTCCATGATAAAAAGTTACATAACTTACAGAAAACAGTTCTTCAGACACCAGCTTGTAATATTTGTTATGCAACTTACACAATCCTGATCCAAACTATATTATGGCCATGGCCCCAAAACAGGTTGAGAATGATTGCAGCACAGGAAGAACGTATTTTCTCAACATTCATATCTAAAGACAAAGGTTTCCCCTGACAATTCTGTCCAGTCATTTCTGACTCTAGGGGCTAGTAATCATCTCTGTTTAAAAGCGAAAGAGCTGGTGTTTGTCCATGGGCATATTTATGTGGTCATGTGGCTGGCATAGCTAAAGGTACAAGTGCATGAAATGCTGTTAAGTTCCCACTGAAGTGGTGCCTATTTATCAACTCATATTTTAATGTGTGTTTTGAACTACTAAGTTGGCAGGAGCTGGGATGAGCAATGACAGCTCACTCTGTCACACAGATTCAAACTGCCACTCTGGCACACAGATCACTCTGTCACACAGAGTCAAACAGTCGACAAACCCCTCTTGTCAAAATGCGTCTAAATTGAAAAGAAGGGGTGGTGTCCAAAAAAGAGGGGGAAACCTTTAAGTTCAATTTTCACCCCAAGTAAACACAAGAGGTGGGATCTGTACTTTGATTTCTCAAAAACAGCTCCTTAATTTTTAAACAGGACCAAGACCTCCAAACATGAAGAGACTTCCATCTTCTCAACACCGATTAACTAGATGGAACAGGAAACATGGTGTAACTGCAGAAAAGACTAGACTACAAACCGGCTGATTCTAGATACTGACACTACCAAATACTGTGGCTGTGGTCACACTACAGAAATTCACACCTGTTTTCTTGCATCTTCTGCTAAATTAGATGTGGTGTGTTCATCTACACCTCTCAAGCAGGACATATTCACTTCCTCCTTTTTTTCTTTTTTCTTTTTTTTTCTTTTTTTTCTTTCTTTCTTTCTTTTTTTTTCTTTTCCCTCCCTTCTTCTTTTTGATTTTATTTTTTAAACTTGTGTAGGTACAATACTGTGTCAGCAACACGCCGTTGCTGGCCACATAACGATCTAGGCCATTTCTTCCACTTTCCACACTGCATGACCCTCTCTGGAGGAAAACGCACACAGTGCCCTAGCACTTCCAGGGGCACTGCCAATCCAGCCAGGAGTGGCGCTGAAGCTTTCATTTGTCCTTTCGCTGAGCCACTGCTGCCACTGCTCAGGGGAGCCATGGGTGAAAGTAGATTGAGGGCCACCACAGCAGGGGAACTGATGTTCTGCATGCTTCCTTTGGGCCTTTCTTGGAGGACTTTGGGGGGGTGTCCAACTACTACACATGTTCCCTGTACTTCTTGGAGAGCCTTCAACATCCTCCTTCAACTTTCCCCATTGACTCCATCATCCCTTTCCCATTACAGTGCTTAAGTAAACAAATCCTGTTTGCATCATCTGAACCTTCCCCACCACCACCACCACCACCACCACCAAAAAAGGGGTCAAAAATCATGAATAACTCAGAAGGATTTCGCTAGCGTGACCTTTGTTTCACTTTGACCAAGTCCTTTCTCTTCAGGCAAGCTTTCCCTTAGTTACTGGCTGTCTGGGAGAGGCTTTTAAACGGGTTGTTGTGCCTTGTATGTACATTGGTGTCAATTCTATTTACCTTTATAGTGTGGTGTTTGTTTGATTCTTCTATAATATTTATATATCTCCTGATTTGAGCTTTCATACATGAGCTTCTACTGATGTAAACTGCCTGGTGTGTGCTTTTAAGGAGAAAGGTAGGGTAAAAATATTATCAACAAACAAATTTTCAACATCATGGTGTAGAGCTTAAGATACTAGAAAGCTTCGTTGATGTCCCTCATGTTTTAAGTAAGGGGGAAGGGAGATTGTTGTGTGATCTGCCTTTTCTCTTTCTCTTCTTCTTTTCTGTAATATAAACTCAACCAAAATATTTGGGTTCAAAGCAAAGTGGATTCAACCCTCAATCTGCTATGCACACAAATGTGAAGAATTAAAAGTTAGTTGGATACAAAATGTAGCTCTGAAGGTGGGGATCCTGCAACACTTAAGAATCATAGAATAACAGTATTGGAAGTGTCTTATAAGGCCATTAAGTTCAACACCCTCTTCAATGCAAGAATCCAAAGCAAAAGTGCTGCTGACAGGTGATCACCACTTCCTGGCGTAACTGGTTCCATTGTCATTTTGTTTTAATAGTTAGAAAGTTTTTCCTGATATTCTACCAAAATTTGATTTACTGTAACATGAACCCTTTATTTCACGTCCTTTTGTTTGAGATGTTTAAGAACAGACCCTGCCTCTCCTCTACATGACAATATTTCAGGTATTTGAAAAGTGCTAGCCAATATGCTATTTAATGTTCATCCCTTCTAGTGGGGTTCCTTTTGGGTGTGTACATGCATGAGGTGCACATGCACGTAACCCCCTCCCTTGTGAATCCCATTATGACCAAACCAAAAACAGTGGTTTCGGGTGCACATGTGAGGAAAGCTTAGAGCAGAGGGGGCTGGAGGTACATGTGTACACCTTCAAAGGAAGATTGGTGTTACCATATCTCCCCTCAGTCTCCTTTTGTGAAAGGCTAAACATGCCCAGTTCTTTCAATCTTTCAGTCATAGGGCCCGGTTTCCAGACCCTTGATCATCTTTGGTGTCCTCCTGCGAACTTGCTCCAAAGTGCTAGAATCCTTCTTATAATGCAGCACCCAGAACTGGACTTAGTACTCAACATGAGATCTGACCAGTGCCAAATAAAAAGGGAACTGATACTTTAGAGACTGGACTTCTGCTAATGCAGCCCCAAATAGCACTGTTTTTGTTTTGTTTTGTTTGCTACCACATTGCACTGTTGGCTCATATTCAGCTTGTGTTCTACAAGAACTTTCTTGCACAGAGCATTACCAGGAAATTCTCCCTCTTGGTTTTCCCCCCAGGTGTAGAACTTTTAAAATATCCTTATTAATTTCATTCTGTTGTCTTCAGCCCAATGCTCAAGCACATCAAGTTTTCTTTTTTTTAAATGTTGTCCATGGTATTAACTATTCCACCCAGTGCTGTGTAATTCATCAATTAGATCACCATTCCCTGCTGCAACCCCTTATCCAGGTGATTAAAAATGCTGAACACCACCGGGCCCAGTACTGAGCCTTGTAGTATCCCACTTGTTACCTCCTCCCAGTTTGAGAAGAAGCCATTGTTAAGCACACTCTTTTAAATATATTGCACATTCATATGATGTCTTTGTGTTGGGGTGGGGAGTTGGCTGGGAGATAACTGTAGTGAATGTCAGTCAATCCAGTAGCAGCCAATAGTTTCCTCTACATCAGATGTCTTTTTACAGTCTTTCAGAGTTTCATTCAGATAGAACAGGGGTGAGAGACCGTTGCCCTCCCCCAGATATTTCGGACCAAAACTCCCACAGTTCTTTATTACTGTCAGTATAGGCCAGTGATGGTGAACCTTTTAGCGACCAAGTGCCCAAACTGCAATTCAAAACCCACTTTTTTTTTTTTTTTTGCAAAGTGCCAATATAGCAATTTAACCTGGACACAGGTGGCTGGCTGTGAAGGGGCGATGTTGGGTGCCCACAGAAAGAGCTCCGAGTGCCACCTTTGGCACCAGTGCCAAAGATTCGCCAGCACTGGTATAGGCTCAGCATTCTGGCAGTTATAGTCCAAAACACCTGGAGGGCCAAAGGTTCCCCACCCTAGGAGTCTGTCAGTTATCAGCGTACTGTACGGTCTGTGTTAGAATGAAGCCTATCAGAAGTAGACAGAAGGAAGTGTTCTGTCACCTATATAATCAGTGAGTTTGTTAATAGTGAACCAAGCCAACCAGTTGAGCTCATTGATGTAACACGTTAACATTTACACACAATATGAAGTTTACTTGTACATGAGAACTGCAAGTAAATGGAAACATGTTCTTACTTTGCATTAATAACATAATGGACACATTGAAATAGTAAGCGCCAATTGATAATTAACAGTAAGTGCCAATAATTGCCAACTAACAATAACAACAAAACAAAAATGAAAAATTAAGAGACAAAGCACTGGAGCGTCTTCAAAACTGTTACATTTAAGTAACTATAAGGGTGGTCAGCTGAGGGAGACCTGAAGGCAATCTGTTCCTTACGTCTCTGCCTCAGCCGCTTTTTATCCCTCTTTACAGGGAGTCTGTTTGTTTGTGTTATAGCCAGGTACAAGTTCCACACATTCTTCAGTCAACTGCAGGTCCGCCTGGCAGTTGGTCTTTCCAGCCCCAGCAAATCAGAACATCCTGGGGCGCTTTGTCACCGACTCCGCCGCGGGCTCCCCAGCCGTTCCCCCTTGCTATTCCCACCGACATTAGGCTGGCTCCCAGCGCCACGAGGGGGGCTGAGACGGCCAGCCGGTAGCCAGACCTTTGCAAAGACCACCGGCCTGCCCGTGGCAAGCGGAGAGAACGGTATTCCGGGAGAGCCTCCTCAAGCGTTCACTCGCCGGTTAACTTATTTGCGCGCCCCGCAGCCCCGCGCCCGCACCGCCGTTCCTCCCCAGCTTCCTCCCGTTCCTCCCGAGCCGTTACCCGCCTTTCTCCTCCCTTGCCTCCTCCCCTCCGCCAGCCTCGTGACGGCTCTCCGGGCACGCCCTGCCAGGCGGCGGCGGCGGCGGCGGCCACAGCAGCAGCAGCAGCAGCGGCAGCAGCAGCGGCAGCGGCACCCAGCGCGGCCGCCCCAAGAGCCGCGCGTGACGGACCGCGGCGGTGCCCACGGGACGCCGAGCGGGCGAGTGAAGGGGTCGCCCGGCTCTCCGCCGCCGCCGACCCCACCCCCATACCCACCTCCTCCGTGGGCCGTGGCCGGCGGAGGGGCCGCGATGGGCTCCACCGAGGAGCTGCTGCTGCTGCCCGCCGAGTGCGTCTGCCCGCCGAGGGCGTGGGAACGGGAGGAGCCGGCGCCATCGCCATCGCCGTCCCTCTTGGAAGGAAGGACGGGAGCGCGGCGGCACCGGCGGCGCAGCAGCAGCAGCAGCAGCAGCCCCAGACGGCGCCCCCGGAGGTCCCGGGCGAGCGGGAAGAGCCGCCGCCGCACCAGCAGCACCAGCAGCAGCAAGAGGTGAGTGGCCGCCGCTGCCTCCCGCGAGAGCCGCCGCTTTCCCCCGCGCTTCCGAAGCCTGGGGATGCGCGTCGATCCAGCGCCGGGTTTCCGCCCGGGACCTCGGCGTCCTCCCCGAACGGGACGCCATGGGGACCCCGGCCGCCTTCCCACGACGACCCGCTCTGGGGAGCCTCGGGTCGTGCAGGACTGCGGACTCCGGAGAGAGGGGCCACCCGGGTTTCTCCTCGGGTGGGAGCTGGCAGGGCTCTGAGCTGCTCTCACGAGGGGAAGGACACACCTACCCATAGGGGAGACAACACAGAGAGAGAGACACAACATACAACACACACAACACACGCACAGAGGGCGGGAAAACACATGCCCCTCCTTCCTTGTATGTCTGCCATGTTCTCCCACCACCACCAGTCTAAGAGTGGGAAATGCTTTATGAGCAAGCATAGCTGTCAGTCTGGAGGAAAAGGAGGCCTCATTTGATAACAATGGGGTGTCTTTGTATCAGCCTTTTTTCCTGTAAGTTTGCAGGGGGCGTTTAATGCCCTTAGGAAGAGGGGAGAAAAGGATATTTAGAACTTCATAGAAAGGTGGGTGGGAACAGCTAGTGATTTGTAAGAGATGGGTGGGGGAGAACACCCACCAGCTATTTTTATATTGCTATGCAAACTTGTTCCACCCCAGGTAAGATTGCTTCCTGAGGACAGGTTTTTTTTTTTAACAAAAGCACAAATTTGGTCCTTCCAGCTCTGCCTTAAATGTCAGTAAAAAGGTGCCAACATCCAATTAGGAGCCTGGCCTTATATGCACTCCCACTGATATTTGCCAGGCTGTGCTTTGCATATTTTATTGATTGTACTTTAATTTTGTGTGAGCCCTCTGAAGAGTTTCATAAAGGAACTACTTGTGGTTGGTTGCTGAATGTAACAAAATATTAATGTGGTTGAGGCTTTCTTAAACAATGTTTTTTTAAATGAACTTCTTGCCCCTCAAAGTGAGCCATGAGACACCATAGCAAACGTGTCTAAACATACACATTGTAACAAATTTTCTGTACACAAAATCTTGATCAATGCTGTATTAAAACCGAAATTCTTTCACCTCTGTACTCAGTGGAATTCCTACCCTCTTGCTGACGGTTCAGAAGTACAAGGTGACAGATTAATTGTGAAGTGAAATAGTGTGTACATGCATTTAGGGTTGCCTTTTACTCACATGTGCATATGGACATCTAGAAATAATAATAATGGAAGTGGTGCATTCTGTGTACAGTGCTACTGTTTGCTCAGCCTGGAGCCACCTGGCCGGCTACATAGCAGTAAAGGAATTATGGATCATTGGCACTGTGCTGGCATTATTTTATCTAAGATTAGAGACTCCAAGCCAAATCTGCTGACTTCACACATACACAGATTCAGGTTTCACAGGCTTAGATTCTAGGGACGGAAATTAAAACACAAGTGGCAATTCATAGGAACATTTATTGAATGATATCCCCTGTATTCACATATTCAGAGCTAGTCTTTCTATGAAGCAGAAAGACTCTCAGAAGAAACACACATGCATAATATGCATCCAGTATCTTGATTTAACTATCATGCAGTAGGGTAAGACATTTTAGTCTCCAGGGTCACCTTCTGTTGCAGAATTCAGACAGCAGTAGGCCTGCAGTGTGGGCATTCTGTGACACTGGCAGTTCATAAGTGTAAACTGTGTCCTCAGATTTCAGCTATTTTTCAAAAGGGCAAAACACCAGCCTGCCATGGCACAAGGCAGAAGTGATATGCTGTCATAGGCAACAGTTTGGCCTGGTAGGAGTCAGTTTTTCCGTGGAATTCATTGTGGTCGAGAAATACTCCATAATACTGTACAGCTTATATACATTTATCTTATAGGAGTCTGTGGCACAGTGGTTAAATGCCTGTACTACAGGTAAAACTGTGCTCACGACCTGGGGTTCAACTCCAGGTAGCAGGCTCATGTTTGACTCAGCCTTCCATCCTTCTGAGGTCCGTAAAATGAGTACCCAGCTTGCTTTGGGGGGAGGGGGATGAGTACCCTGCATTCTGTAATTAAACTGTAAACCACCCAGAAACTACTTGAAGTGTTATGGGGAGGTATATAAGCAGAACACTTTGCTTTATTCCTTGTGTTTTCAGGCTGTAGATATTAGAGCAGAACACATATGATTTAGCAAGCAGAAAGTAAAGAGGCATTATATGAACCTTGTGCAATACAATGGAATTCCACTTGGGGTTAGAAAATAATCAGCAGGGGACACGACATGGCTTTAAAGTTTAGTTTATGAGGATTATTAAGAAACGTGAAGTTTCCTTATCACGTGGACCCCTGCCCACAAAAGCAGTTGAACTGGCAGTCATGTGGTGCACACAGTCATACCAATGGCTAGCAGATACTGCCTGTGACTCCCTGTGTTCTAGTCATATAGAGGGACAACAGTCCCATTGAGTGGCATGGCTGTTCTCATAGAGGAATGAGAGGCACACATTGTTGTTTCAGTAAAAACAGTGACTCTAAGGATTACTTTGTTTTCAGAAGGTGCACAGGTGTGACACAGAGGGCAGAATCTAGGAAGCATTTTTCCCCTTAAAAGTGTTCTGCTTATATACCACCCCATACCATTACAAGTCGTCTCTGGGCGGTTTACAATTTTTTTTTAATTACAGTGTGCAGGCTACACATTGCCCCCCCCCAGCAAGCTGGGTACTCATTTTACTGACCTCGGAAGGATGGAAGGCTGAGTGAACTTTGAGCCTGCTACCAGGGATTGAACCCAGGTCGTGAGCACAGTTTTACCTGCAGTACAGGCATTTAACCACTGCGCCACGAGGCTCTTACCCTTCCTCCCAGCCGCTGAACTGTGTTCTGGCAAAATGTCTAGCCATCTTCTAATTAAAACTTTTACTTAATTTCTTAAGAAGAATTCGACCCCCACCCCCACCGTTTTTGCTTATAAGCCTTTTATTTAAAGACCTTTTCCAAGAGGGTTTGGTCTGTAGGATTTCATTCCAGTGTCATATGGTTGGAAATATTTCCAGTATCAAGAAGTAATTCCATTACATTAAGAAGGACACAGTTTGAGGTTGATTGAGATACTGGAGCCGGGGCAGGCGGCGGGGGGAGCCTGGTACATTTGGTGCTGTTAGGCACAACCATCAAATGTCTTAGAGTTACAGTAGCATACATACTGTAGTGTAGAGTGTCTCGTTGATCTTTCCAAGCCTTATCTACTAGATTTTTAATAGTTGGATCTGCAGCTTGTAAAATCAAGTTAAAAGCACGTTCTCATCAGAGTGTTTCTTCAGTAAGTCCCTTGCCATAGGTGTTGTGCAATTAGTCTTAGAACGGGCATGTCCGAACTTCGGCCCTCCTGATGTTTTGGACCACAACTCCCAGAATTCTGATCTTAGATTGCCAATGGCAAAGGACTGTGGGAGTTGCTGTCCAAAACATCTGGAGGGGCGAAGTTTGGACATGCCTGTCTTAGAAGCTCTACATTGGAACAATCTGGAACTTCAGCATGGTCATGCTTAAAAGACATCTAGTTGAGGTTGAAGGGGTGAGCAGCTCACAGGTTTGCCCTTCAACTATATCTGAATAGTGCTCCAGTGAATTATCCTGGACTTGTTTTTCATAAGAGACGGAGGTTCTGTTACTGACACCTTTGGCTTTAAAATGAGGCTTTCCATCTTTTTCTTTTTCCTTTTTCTTCTTGATGGCAGATTCGTTCACAGAGACAAAATACTCAGTGTTTACTTTTGGTTAATTGATATTTTGGCTCATCTTCTTTCCCTTCTAGTAAACACTCTGATCCTCTCTGAGGGGATTATTTGAATTAAATTACTCTTTGTTTTTCACTGGTCTCTCTTTGCAAATAGTTACCTACATATTATTGCCTGATCAAGACTCCCAACAAAAGGGGCATTAGAGGAATACATGCTTGTCTGAAAGAGTACATGTATTGGTGTTTCCTTTCATATGGCTTCCTCACTCCCAGGTTGGAATTCTTCTTTTGCACCAGGTAACATTGTAATTCAACCAGGTAACATTGTAATTCACCTTCTGACTTAAAATGCAAGACAGGATGTATTTGCAAGATACCAATTGTCTGCTACTTATTGAGCCGGTAGGAGCAATCCTCTTCCCAAAGAGTTATAAACAACACCCCCCAAAAAAAAATACCCAAAACAACAATAGCAATCCTTTCTGCCTCCAAAGGGACAAAAAAAACCCTCCACACAGAAACTTTAAAATACATTTGCACAGTGGGAGATACAAAATGCAGAAACACAGAAATACGGAAGTCCTGGCAGTGCTATAAAAACAGCCATATTGGAAATTTAAAGGTACTGTATAAAGGACACTGGAAATTACTCCAAAGATTAAAATGTTCACTTTTAAAAGAATGTGTTGTTGCGTTGTCTCCAAGTCATGGCTACCCTATGAATGAGCAACCTCCAACATGTCCTCTCCTCAAAAGCTCTTGTAGATCCCACCCACCCCCATGGCTTCCTTTAGAAAGCCATCTCATGGTCTTCCTCTGTTCTCGCTGCCTTCGACCTTTACCAGCATTATTGTCTCTACCAGAGAGCCCTGCCTTTCTATGCCTCAAGTAGTACAGCCTCACTTTCATCATTTGTGCTTCCAGAGATAGTTCATGCTTGATTTGATCTAGAACCCACTTGTTTGTCTTTCTGACAGTCCAGGATATCTGCAAACGTCTTCTCCAGCATATTTCAAATAAAACACCACTACCACCCCACCACCGCCCCTGCAGCTTTCTTAACTGTCCACCATTCACACCCATACTTAGTGATCAGAAAAGCAAGTGGGTGAATGACCATTGCTTTGGTCTCCAGTGACACACTGATGTACTTGATGAAATTTTATAATTCTTTTGTTGCTGTCCATGCTACTCTCAGTCTTCTGCTAATTTCTTGGCTGTAGTCTCCATTTGGATTGCTGATTGAACCAAGGTATAAAACATATCTAACCTTAGAGCTTCTTCATTGTCAGTGTTAAAACTGAAGAGCACAAGCTTTGGAGGGGGAGAAAGAAACATAGCTTCTTTACTTTTTAGACAGAGGATGTGGCTGTGTGGCCACAGAGAATATATGTGAAACTCACAATTAACAGAAGTCTTTTGTATGTTTCTTGCTTCATAGTATAAACTGTGAGATTTCCTCTTCTGAAAAAGCTTGTGTCTACCCATGTCATTGCACTAAGTGAAGGCTCTTTGTGCTGTTGGGGCAGCTGCAAGCATAAAACTAAAATCCAGCACAACTGTGCTGATGGTTATTTTCATCCCATTAGCACTACATTAGATGTTGACCATAGAGCTGCAATTTCTGTAATAACATGCTTTGCCAAATTAATCTAATGCATTTTTCTGGCATCAAATTGTGTCCCTACCATTAATTTTCCATAATTTGAAATGTTTCTATCCTGCTTTTCTGCCTAACAGGTTGCCAAACTGGCTGCCAGTGAATCACAACCAATGCATAATGAAAGCAAGGAACAATGAAACCATTACTTGGCATTAGCATATGTTCCTGAAATGCATTATGTGTTTCACATTTGATAACGGGACTGAAAATAGTTATTACAACTCAGGGAAAGAGATAGTGCATTACTTCTCCCCATTTTGGTTTGAAACAATGGCTTTGGAAAGCCAAAGTATGTTCAAAAATGGAAACAAAACAAAAAAGCAAAAGCACTCAGTACATTTTGGTTTTGGGGTTTGCCTGTTACTGTCAGTAAAAACCCAAGATAATCTTAGAACTGCAGAGCTGGAGGTGACCTTTAGGATGAGCCCCTGGCAAGGAGGCATAGTGGAGAATCAAACTCCCAACTTCGAGCCCCCACCAGATACCTAAACCTCTGAGCTACAAGACGCATCACATATGTGAATAACCTTTGGTCTTCTTGACCTTTTGGCCTCCAACTCTCACCAGCCCTACTCAACATCACAAATGGTAAAGGATTTAGGAGTTGCAGTTTAGATCATGTGAAGAGTTCCTTTCACTTGAATTATTCTTGGAAGAGAAGCTGGGAAACCTGGCATGGGCAGCAAGGACAAAGTACAGTGGTACCTCGGATAACGACTTTAATTCGTTCTCCGAGGTTAGTTGTT
The DNA here is from genome assembly GCA_029282475.1 of Phrynocephalus forsythii. NCBI lineage: Eukaryota > Metazoa > Chordata > Lepidosauria > Squamata > Agamidae > Phrynocephalus > Phrynocephalus forsythii. The sequence continues at coordinate 65,454,829 of JAPFRF010000007.1, read as the reverse complement.
ATCCGAAACACGTCATTATCCAAAATGCAGTTTCTCATAGGAAACCAATTAATCCGATTGATGGGAAACTGATTAATCCATTCCAGAGCCTAGGAAAAAGGCAAAGATACCTGGTTTTTTGCTCCAAACTCTTTATAAAGTGCACTTTAAAGGTACAGATGCAATGCCATCCGGAATAACTCTTTTTTACTGATGCATGCTGGAAATTCATTATCCGAGGCTGTCCATAGGGAAAATTCATTATCCAAGGCAGCCCATAGGAAAATTCATTATCTGAGGCAGCCCATAGAGAAAATTCGTTATTCGAGGCAGATCTATACCTAGAATTGAGATTGTTATCTGAGGCAGCCCATAGGGAAAATTCATTATCAGAAGCAGTCCTATACCCGGAAATTTGCAGTCGTTATCTGAAAAATTCGTTATCCGGGGTAGTCGTTATCCGAGGTACCACTGTAGTTGTTTGCTTGTTTGTGGAAATAGCATAGCAGGTGGCTTGGTCCTTGACATATAGAGGCATATGGTATCAGTACATTTTCATTGAAGTGATTAAAAAAACACCCTCTCAACAGGTAAGGGGGGGGGGAGGTTAGGAGAGAGTTGATCTTTGAACCAAATGAAAGTACTTGCATATTACCCTGTGTGTTCTGGTGATTCACTGTAGCTGTCAGCCAGTACTAAAGAAAGCACTATTAAAGAGAAACAGTGTGTTTGAGTCCCCAACACCTTGAAGATAGCCTGGATTTCTGAAGCTTCAGAAATGATTACAAACTCATTTGTATGATGCAGTTTCTCAAGAACACTAATTATAGTCAATTACTTTTCTTAGCAGTGTCAAAAAGCCCTAATTAACATAACAAGGCTCTTGAAGCAAATTTAGTTCTGAAGCAGTCTTCATTTCACACTCAAAGTCTAGATTGAAGATATTACAACTAAGTAAGGGAACACTGGGGATAGTAAGCAGTGTTTCTTTTTATTTATTTATTTATGTGTGGTTAATATGCTGGACACGATGTTTTGCCTGGACATGATGTTTTGCAGTAGCTGAAGTCTCTGCATTAACCCCATAAGCAGCTCCATGTAGAAGGCACTGTAACAGTCAAATCTGGGGATTACAAGTGCATGAACCAATATGGTGAGTTCCCCACTTCCAAGTAAGGTCTAATACTGATTCTGGAGTTTTTGTATACTGATTATCCCTTTTGCCTTGTATGCAGAGATGTGTGTGCAATATCCTTTGCTTATTTTTAAACTTACAGACTAGGTCAATGAAACTGATGAAGTAAAACTGCATCAAGAGTAATTTTCAAAGGCATGTACCATAATGAACTAGTTAGCACACACATGAGTCCCCATCGTGGGAATAGGGCGGTATACAAGAGCTAAAAATAAATAAATAAATAAATAAATAAATACAACATCAGCTCCACTGGCTGTCGGCCTGTTTCCAAGCCTCAAAGCCCTGTTTCAAACCATTAAAGCCCTAAATGGTTTGGGTCCAAGCTACCTCAAAGACCATGTATTCCATTACGAGCCTGCTCAGCTGCTAAGATCATCAGGAAAGGCCTCTCTCTTGGACCCCTCCCTCCACCTTCACAGTGATTTTGGTCGGGACATTGGACAGGGCCATGTCCACTGTGGTTCCCATAATTTGGAACTTCCTCCCACAGGAGACTGGGCTGGTCCCATCTTTGATGTCTTTCCACCATTAGGCAAAGAGCTTTAATGATGTAACCCATTGTATATTCATTGTTTTTACAGCAACTTGAAATATTGTTGTTTCAGCTGGCTTGGGGTCCTACAAAGCCCTCTCCTGGATACGTAGTTGCTTCCATACAAGTATCACATCTCTTGAAGACCACTCTGGTCAGGGCGCTTAGGTCAGGCAGGCTGGGAAAGATCATGATGCTCTGAATATACCTTACATATCTTTCTATGCAAGTGAAAGATCTAGTGGACTTGCCATTCAGCACATCTCAACCTAACTTGGTATGAGACAGAAAAAAATGATAAATGCAATTTAGCAAACATATGCAAGTCTCCCCTTGCTTACATTTGCTTACATTTGGAATCAGTAAATTGCTTTCTCTACAAAACCTTGGTAGGTGCTATACCCCACCAAAACTCCACACAAAAGAAAGTACAGTTGTGAGATGACAGACGGCGGCTCGTCCGTGGAGACACCAGGAAAGCAGAGTGAGGAAGAGTCGGTCATTCAAGGAAGCCAGGAAAAAGAGACAGAGATCAAGAATATGAAGAACACAGACATTGAAGGGGAAGAGAGTGGAAAAGAGATAGAATTTAGATCCAAGCCTTCAAAGATTGTCGAGGGTTTCTTGGCCATAGTAAAGAAGGAGGTGACATGGGAGAGGTTGCAAGAAGAGATGGGGGGACTAGATATAGGAATGAAACACAAAGAAATGCAAACAGACGGGAGAGGTGAAGAATCTAAAATAGTAAGGGAAAGAGAGGTGCAAACTGATGACTGGAAGTTGGCTAAGAAAGATAAGATGTTACAAGTAGGGGGAAGATAAGGAGATAGGTCTGTTGGGATGTATTGGCATGTGGGACTGCAGGTGAATCGAGACCTAGAGAAGATAGTAAGGGGGGTAGGTACCCAGACGGAGCGTAGAGCTAGTAGGGTTCTATTTAGGGAGGCTAATACGCAAACAGAAGGGCTTGAGACGGAGAAGGGAGGAGGGGTCGCGAGGGGAGGAAGAGCGGTTAGAGACGTTAGGGAGGGGTGCAAAGGAGGACAGAGATTTGGAGGAGAGTAGACACGGGGCTCCCTCTACCTACCCCTGAAGGAATTCCCCGCTTCCCTATGGTGACATCTTCCCCGGAAAGCAAGGATAGGAAAGCAAATAATCCTTCGAGTCCGGCAGGATGGATCCCCGGGTGGGGATGGAGTCAGTCCCAGAGCACTCCACACCCGTATTGTGGGGGCCATTGCGGGAGTCCCGCGGCAATGCCAACGAAAGCCCCCCACAAGTAAACGGGGTGGATGGGAGAGGGAGAAATATTCTGTTGGAAAATTGTTTTGATCCCAGTTTTGATGTTCCTGTTTTAACCCCTGTTTATAAAGAAACTGTTAGGAGTAAAGAACAAAGACAGAGAGAAGAAGAACAAAATAAAGAAACGTTTATTTTGCAAGAAATACAGCAGTCGCCTCATGATTCCTCTAAAATACTGAGAGAGCCAACAGTCGAACCCTTACAACAGTACATTCCATTTTGTAACTCTGTAGTGCTTAAAACTGGTGCTTGTGGGTTTTAAATAAACCATGAAGTTTCTCCTGTACAGGAACTAGCTATTCACAGTTATCCTTCTTTTGTTTTGTTCTGTTTTCCTGTCTTAATAGAGGGCCTGCCCCCTCTCAACATTGTGTTCTAAAAAGAAAAAGAAAAACGATATTTGTTTGCAATTTTATGGTAACTGAACTTAAGCTTGTATATTCAAGAGTCTTAGATAAGTCACAATTACCCTCTGTCCAAGTCATAACAGCATGTGTTATGGAATGATTTCCATTGATCTCAGTTGAGGTTTTTAAAGTCTGGGGAATAGCACATCTACCTGTAAGGCAAATAGAAAATCAGCAAAGCAGAAGCCTTTGGGAACTGAAATGCCATTGTTGCGTTTCCAAAATGGTAAATGTTAAGCTAGGCATAACAAAAAATTCAGAGTAAGTAAATGTGTTTCAAGTTGACACAAGTTTAAACAGTTCAAACTGTAATTAAGCAAGGAAATTAGCACAAAGAAGGTATTTAAGTTTTTTAAGGGGTATTTGTATAAGAGTCCACTTCATTTGAAACTTGAACTTCAATGTTTTATTTCTCTGCTTGAGTACTAAACATATTCAAATATCAGTACAGTAGGACCCCGGGGATTGGTTCCAGGCCTACCTGTGGATAATGAAATCTGTGGATAAAGAAAACGCCAAAACCTCACCCCAAACTGCTGCTTCATGACAGTAGCTTACTTTCTGGCTGCAGTTCTGAGACAGTAGCTTGCTTTACACTGCTGTTTCATGAGAGCAGTTTGCTTTACAGCTGCTGTCTGTGACAGTAGCTTGCTTTGTGGCTGAATTATTTATTTATTTTTTCTGCAAACCGTGGATAACTGAATCGGGATAATGAATCAGTGGATATGGGGGTCCTACTGTACACTCTCGAGGTGGTTGGATAGGTCAGTGTTTTAAGTATCTGGCTACAGAGCCAGAGGTTTGGAGCTTGAATTCTCACTGTGCCTCCTGTGAGTAATCCAGCCTGTGTGGACTTGGTCAAGATGCAGTCACAAATATGCCTCCTGAAGAAGGAAATGGTGGACCAGTTCTGAATATTGCGTACCTAGAAAACCCTGGAAAGGATGGCCATAATTCATAATTGATTTAGGCAGTGCACAGTTATTAAGTATTATTATTATGCACCCTCATGGTTTGCTTGTAGGTTTTAGTCAGATAATTAACTTCAGAACCTGCACATATTGGCTCCAGCAGGTACTGGCAAAATAAGCCATCTTTGAATTTAACTCCAAATCTTGTTTCATGAGCTATGGATTACTGGTAGATTTGCTGGGGCTGTCCCTACTTGCCCCCACGAGGGCCCAAAGGCATGATAAAGAAGAAAAAACATGCTCTTTGTATATAAAGCATGAACTCTGCAAGTTACCATTAGTATCTGATTCAGGCTGCAACTGTTCTGGAAGCATCCCTCTCCCCTCACCCCAAATACACACACACTTCCCTAAGTAGAGAATAATATATGAAAGATCATTGCCTGATAAGTTGCCTGTCATCTGTGTCAGTTATCTGGAATCAAAAAGAAAGTCAGGGAAGAGGGGAAAATTTGTCAATTAGGTTAATAATTTTTTCTCTCTGAGTTGCATGACTGGTTCTGAAATTATATTCTTTTGTAGGATTTAAAGCAACCCACCGAAACATTTATTCTAAGGTTGCTCTTTTGGCTTTGAGTCTATTTAGGAACTACCATGGACAGAGTGAAACTGTTTAAAATTTTTGCAGTTAGACTAGACTATGTTATGTTTTTTTTTCGCTGGAGAGCCGGAGATTGATTGATTCCTTTTTTTTTTTTTTTTTTTTTTTTTTTTTGCACTTTGGATCCTTTTTGTGAAAAGCAAAATATGGAATTGGTTTGTCTGCCAACTTTGTTTTTTCCTCTTGGTACAAAACAATGCATTGACAATGTTAGTCTCCATCACTCATAACTTTTGGATGGTCTGCCATGCATGGTTACATGGAATTTTCACTCTCTCTTTAACTGCTCGTGTTCTCTTGTAGCTTTAATATTGTCTTTTAATGCTGTAAGATGTCCCTCAATTCCCTGTTCTCAGACGTGAATATGTCTTAATTGTACTGGACTTTTTATTGTCCCTCATTACTGTAAGCCACCTTGGGTCCTTTTCCAAGGAGAAAGGCGGGGTAAAAATACCCTAAATAAAAATAAATAAATAAATGGGTTTCATGTAAAACACTTTAAGCACAAGATATATAGGTGATTTTTAAAAAAGCAAAATGTACTTTTGCTAATGTTGGTGCTGACAAAAAAAAGCTGATTTTTTTCATTGTTGCATAGAAGCAAAAAATGCTTTGCAGTGGTTGACATATTTAATTGGGGGAGGTTGAAACATAACATGTCAGTGCACCATTTTTCACTAACGACTTGTATTCATTACATTCTTAAATGTAGGATGGAGTACAAAAAGCCCTTTTACCAGTATAATGTACTTTATATCAATAAAGGAGATATCCCATATTCTGCTGATTCCCTTTCTTCCGCTGCAAGTACCCCTTCCACATGAAATCTGCACCTCTAAGGAACCTGTCTTGCAGCACAGATCATAATCATCTTAGAAGTGCAGACCTGAAAGGCTCCCTATGGATCATCAAGTCCAGCCAATGTCAAAGAGGCCCAGTGGGGATTTGAATTCCCAACTTCTGACCTGGCAGCCAGATGCCTAAACCATAGAGCAGGCATGCCCAAACTTTGGCCCACCTGCTATTTTGGACCACAACTCCAGAATTCTAAACTTAGATTACCAATGACAAAGGACTGTGGGAGTTGTGGTCCAAAACATCTGGAGGGATGAAGTTTGGACATACCTGCCATAGAGCTATAAATGTGGGGTAACTGTTCTGGAAAATTGCAGTGGTCTTGTGAATACTAAAATGTCTTGGACCTGCAAGTCCCAAGGGTTTTATTATTTTTCTCTAATGTCCTTAATTTAAATTAAAATAGCATACACAGTATAGGTTTATGCTCCAGTTTTATACAATGCCTTCCAAAAATGGCTTTATTTTAGGAATCATTTCACAACATCCTGGCCAAACTGGCCTCCAGTTGTGTGCAATATTTGCTGGGTTGCTATTTAAGTGCTCAGTTGCCCTAACGACACAAAAAGAACTCTTGAGGTTTGGGGGGAGACCTATGCCTGACATCAAATTTGAATATTTAGTGCCATGATAGTTGGACACAGTTATTTGCTCCGTGGTTGCCATACTTTTAATTGTTATTTCATTCCTTATCTATGGTAAACAGAACCAGCTCAATTACGTGCTTTTTCTTGTTTTTCCTCCTTAAAGATATGAAAGAACCCATGAACTGTGAGTTTAACATTCCAGACTGCTCAAGTGTTGCAAACATACTTTATTTTGATATGTACAGAAATAGGAAGACATAGCTGTGATCTGTTTCTGTTATATTTTAGCATTTAAGAAATGTGAGCTCACATTTATTTTACAAAATTTAAGCTAACAATGTTCTATATCTTTCCACATCCAGCCAAGCATAACACAATCTTATTTATACTATGCTTGATAAAAGTCTGTGATTTTCAAAAGAGTAATTCATTCTCTGGGAAAGTTACCTATTGTACAGTTAAGTTAGTGAAGTCAAGCTAGGAGGTCCACATTGGTGCCTATTGCTACTGTTGTGAATCATCACACTGTGCTTATCGCATATATGATTTCATCTTACCACAGAATCTCCAGAATCTGAGAGTCTTTTGTACTATAAACAATTTCTCCTCTGTGTGTATCTAATCCTACAGCCAGAGGATAACAAATCATTCCTGACATGAAGCTTGTCCTAGACCTCCATACAAGTTGATGCTACAATATAATTTTCACTCTTTAAGATGCCACAACTTAAGTCTCAGTTGCCTTTCCTGAAATAAACCAAGATGGCTGCCTGTCTGGAAAGTGATGTTTATCTATTTATTTAAAATATTTACATGTCTCCCTTCTAAAGGATCTAAGGCAGCTTATAGCATTAAAAGAAACAAGCTTAAAATAAATTATTACAATATTTTAAATGCATTAAATGTATTGTATACTGTATATTAAAACACATAAAAACATAAAAGGCTTATGTAAAATATCAGAATAAGATAATCACATTAGACAGACAGACAGACAGACAGACAGACAGACAGACAGACAGACAGGTATCTTTGAAAGCCAGCCTGAAGAAAAGGACCTCTGTTTGCTTACAGAAATACAGCAAAGATGGGACTAGCCTGTCTTCCAGTGAGAGGCAGTTCCAATGTCTGGGAGCAGCAATAGAGAAGACCTTCTTTGGGTTTAACAGTCTGTCTGTGAAATTTTGGACCTGCTGGATTTTCCAAACACTTCCAAAGGCTGTCCCATGTAGAATGTGTTACAGCAATCCAGCTGAGAAACAGCTGAAATGTGTGCCACCATGGCTAGACTAGACCTCTCAAGGAATGGATGCAGAGTTCAGAACTAAAGCTGCTGGAAAGCATATCAAGCTTCTTCAAGCATGTTCCAAACCCCACTAGCTCAGTGGGAAGCTAGCTGTGCGTTATATATTTAGGCGTCATACAAGTTTTGAAAGGTTCATTTCTGATCCTTCTGTTTCTTACTCATCATAATTGGTGTGACTACAAAGAATAAATGCAAATTAAATATCTATTTGCACCATGAGTGTACAAATTGCTTTAACTTAGACTTGACTTTTATGATGGACAAAATCCCCATACTTAAAGCTTTGAAATTCCATCTTCTATTGCTTTTGATACTGACTTGTTGACTAAAACATTTTTGAACATCTGTCTGCCAAGTTTTCTGTACCATCAAAGAAGGTACTTGATTGAGTAGTCAAACATTTTGATTCCACAAGAAAAAAAGTCTAGTTGCTATGATTCAGTTCCCAGATGACCTCACCTGGATGACTGAGAATCTGCACAGACATCAGTGGAAGCATTAGCAAAACCATATGTTTGACCTACTTTTATTTAAAAAGAAAGTATCACAGTACACTTGAAGAACCAGTGTTGTACAGAACAACCAATCACAACCTTTCTTTGGCTATTGACCTTTTAGGAAGTCTTTCGGGTTCCAAGGCTCCTTGCTGAACAAGGAAAGCCTTTGGTTGTGTACAAACAAGGATACAACATGAATAGATGGTTATGTGGCCCCACTCAAATATGCCATGGCTCCCACTGAGAATGACTGGTGCAGAGAATTTAGTACTGTACTAGGACTCAGGAGTCAGGTTTTCAAATCCCCAGCTGGTCATGCAAACTCACTTTTGGGGTGGCAGTAGCCCTGGAGTTAAGAAGTGCAGAAACGACTTGTTTCTTAGAATTACAAAAGGTGAGTGAGTCCTACTCTTTCACTAAATCACACACATCATTCAAACCACAAGGTACTTTTAGGGAGGCATGAAACACTTTGGAAGAATACGTTTTTTAAATTGTATACTGTATGTATGAATAAAGAACACAATTTTGGTTTTTGAAATAATCTTTTAAAAATGTGTTAGGAGCCAGTATTGCTAGGCTCATTTCTGGCAAGCGGAAGAACAATAAATCATTATAACTCAAACAATGGAAGGAGGGGATGTAGTAATCCTGCACATATGGCTGTTTTTAAAGCATGTTTTAATTGAACTGTAACTCTTTTTTCTTCCTATTGACTGCAGATCCAGCAAGATGAAAGGGACAATGGTACTGAACCTGTTATGGATGACTATAAAAAAATGGGGACTCTCTTCGGTGAGCTCAACAAAAGCCTCATCAGGATAGGCTTTGCAAGGATGTATTTTGGAGAACGGATTGTCGAACCAGTAATTATCATGTTCTTCTGGGGGATGCTCTGGTTTCTTGGTCTGCAAGCTCTTGGACTAGTTGCTGTCCTGTGCCTTGTCATTATTTATGTTCAGCAATAATATACAGCAGATGGTGGTTCAATGACTATATCATGGAGGATTTCCCTACTTGGCCAAACAAGATGGTGTATTATAAGCTGCTATGCTGAGCTTCATATGGCCATTACAATTATGCACTCCTTTCTTTCACGCTGCCATTATCTCTGTAAAAGGAAGCAAAAACATTCTATTGCATCATGAATATTAAAAATGCACCTAATCTATTATCATTAATTTACAAAAAAAAGTCTACTACATCATGAATAGATGAGCAAAGGGGAACTTTAATATATGATAATGGAAACTAATATTTGAGCCAATTAAAGAGATTGAATCAAAATAGTTCCTGCGGACTCCAGTTCTGAGAGGTGTTCTGGAATTAAAGCAAACTTTGTCAAAATTGGATCAAAATGATTTTTAATGTACGCTGTGACCACTTTCAGATACGTCCTTTTGTATGAGGTAAATTTTAAAAGGCAAATTTGTATGAACTTTTATGCTGCATGATTTTGTATCCTGTAAAGCTCTTCACACATTTATTCACCATTGTCTATGTACAAGTATAGTGTGAAGACAGTCTGTTTCTGTATGACATTAACAATTTGTGAGTACTGTACATTATATAGAAGTTCATTTTTATTGTGTAAATAAGAGACAGATACTCTTGCAGGTCTTCTACCATGACATGTTTTCAGTATCACTTTTCACACTTTTAAGGACATGTCATTGCACCACTGAACAAATAGGAAGGCTTCTGTGGAATACTGACAAAGCAGAAGATGTCAAGCCATTTGTGCTGCAGTTGATTGTATGAACAGATTATGTCAACAGGATGCCAAAAAAAGATTCCTCATTTCTAGATTTACTTTCAAGGTCACCTTTCTCAAGTATGCTAGATTTCGATACAAGCTACAGAAAATATAGTATCTAATCCTTCGTGCTTAACTTTTTAATCACATTGAAGACCAAGTTATCAGGTTCAGAGGGATGAAATCCGGAAAGCCCATTGGGAATTAGACCTAGAGTCTCGTAGAGCGAATGGTTCCAACCTTAGGTACCTAGCTGTTACTGGACTAAAATTCCCAGAAGCATTCACCACTAGCCAGGATTTCTGGGAGTTGTAGTCCAAGAGCATCAGGGGACCCAAGTTTGGGAAGCAGTACTCACAAGCCTAATTGCTATTATTCAATACAGTGAACCTGGTAAAACAAACTCTTTGTATAACATAAAATCTGTATAACATAAAGAATTCCGGAGATAGGGGAAATTAGCTTAACAGATTTGCCTATGGCAGGGGTCCTCAACCTAAGGCCCAGGGGCCGGATGCGGCCCCACAGGGTCCTAAATCCGGCCCCCGGGACCAATGACAGACCCCCCACCTACCCCCTGCTTCAAGAGCAAGCAAGCCACCGCAGCTGCTTCTGTTGCTAAGGCAGTTCAAAGTGGTGGGCTATGTCGCTTCCCCCACTCCCTCCACCTACCATCCAGATGTTTGGCACGTTGGCTAGTGGGGCAGTTTAAAGTGGGAGGGCCATGGCAAGATCCCCCGCTCCCCCCGCCTGCCCCCCCTTTTTTCCTTGGACTGTGGTCCGGCCCCAGTGGTATCGGGGTGGTGGTGGATCGACCCGCTGTTTGAAAACGTTGAGGACCCCTGGCCTATGGGATGAATCCATACAACATAAAAATGGTCACGATTAGGGATCACTCTGTTTTCAATGCATTCCTATGGGAAATTTGTATAGAGGAAAATTTGCTTAACAGAATTTCATTTGGAATGAATTAATTCTTTTATATAAGGTACTGCTGTATTCTTGAAGCCAGCTTTGTATCAAACTTAACCTGTGTTGCCAGAAATCACTCCAGGGCCATTATTAAGCCTAGGTGCAACTAGAAGTGTGCATAACAGTGGCTAAGATAATATAAAACCCTTGGAAATGAAGTTACAGTGATTCATGACTGGTACAAAATAATCCATTTTGCATCATGTTCATGCTTCCTGTTATGCTACTTGTAATTGGATATTTAATGCATTTCTCTAATACTTATAGAATGCTCTTTAGCTAAAGAGATGCAAGATAAAGCATTGTCCTTATTGTGATATCTTGCAAAGCAAAAGCTTCTTTGGACTGAGAGGGCTGGAGGGAATACTTAAGAAAAGAATTGTTCATCACAACCTTAGAAACCACTGTTAATGCAGTCAAATTGCATTCTTCCCCAAACAGGAGGAGTCCTTCCGTCCACAGAAAAGCTTTGCAAATTTAATTAGGGAGGCACTTTTTGCCATTCCCCTTGCTTTCTGGAGGATGATTGTGCTATGTCCCATTTCAGTTCTGAGGAGTTAGTCAAACCTCTAGAGCACAATTTGTGACAACAAACCCTTTCTGTTGCTGGAAAACATCTGCAAATAGAAAGGTTCCTTTAGATCAAATCCATTGGAATTATGTATATATCTTTTATTGTATTCTAAATAATGGCAGTATAAATCAAATTAATGATTTCCCCTTGCAGTAAAGGTTTTGGGGTTTTTAAAGTGACTGATTCTGCTTGAAATAATGGTTATAATTAGATTATTGAAATAAGACTGGTTGGTTTCATTGAAATTTGTTTTGTTCACCATTTATGTTTTACATTTTTTGCACTTTTAAATGAATTTCTCGTCTCCATTTTAATAGCCAAATCTGTTGTCATTCATGTTAACCAGCAGTCCCCACCCCACTCTACATTTCCTCCATGTAAATATTTTCTTTAAAATGGGAAATATTTGATCTTTCTAATTATGTTTTTGTTGAAAATGTGTAGCAACTAATACTAGTGTCATTGCACTGGATGTGGCCATATATAACTATTTTGCAAGACAAATGGTTTTAAAGATGAAGATTAAATATACCAAGGAAAGAGATATTCTTAGGTCTATAGTACTGACTATGGCTTTCAGATAATCAACCTTCACTTGCAGAATGTTTCTCATTATTTCATGGAAGGAGAGCAGAACCTGATATACAAAGATATAGCTCAGGCTGTTAAAGAAACAAGAAAATGCCACACACATAGCAGAAGCATGGATGATTAAGTGAACTGAGGCTTTGGAGTTGAAGATGGTATTCTAGGATTATTTTATACGATCAGGAGTTATAACAAAATTGCAGGTGTCATTTCAGAAGTTGAAACATGATACAATAATGGTAGCGCTATATGTTTTGCAAACAACAAGGAACCATGCAAGTTTTTTTAAAAAACATATGTTAACGGTCATACACAAAATTCTTTCGTGCTGTGTTTCAAGCACTGCAGAATAGCTTCATTGAATCAGTGAGCATCTAGTGAGTCATCTTCTCCATAGTTTCCTCTGCTTCAAATGAACCTGTTATGTTAAAGTGAGTTGCAGTTAGAGTAAACCAATTTGAATCTGGAATATATGGAGAAGTGGTACCAAATCACCTTTGCTTCCATGGGCCTTCTCTAATGTAATTTAGTTGGCTGAGCACCCATACTTAATGGGTGTTTAGAAAGATTGTATATGTGGAACTTTCATGCACCCTAGGCCATTATCCACCTAACGAGCCTATTCAGATCATGATCCACCTGTGAACCTATTCAGCCTGTTGTCCACCTAATGATCTTATTCAGACCATTGCCCAACTTAAGAGCCTATTCAGACCAGGGTGATGTGAAATCAAGATGAACTATAAAATGGAGGGCTTGCCACTAACCTTCCTCAGACTGACAAAGCTGCTTGGATGAGCAGCGAAACATTTCAAACTCTCAATGAAAAGAAGTCCAGTTGCCATGACTCAACTTCCAGATAAACACACCTGGATGACTGAGAATCTTTAGATAGGCTGAGCAACAGAATTCTGGCTAGTGTGTAGATTTGGTTTGTTCCTCTATAAATGTTCCTTCTGAAAAGATGGAAAATGCAATTTGGGGGTTCATCCTTGTCCCCTAATGTATTTATTTAAAAGAATTATAGGTGGATATTTAAGATAAATTACCACCTGATTCAAATTGGGTTTTTCCGCCTTTAACCTTGTATATAATGAACATTTTGAGATATTGTCATTACAAATAATTTAGTAATCAGATCTATGTATATCAATGGGGTGCCTTTCAGATAATTATCCAAATGTATAGCAAAAGTGGGTAGGATCCAAAGGACCCCGCAGATTCTCTCTTCTCCCTGCACTTCACAACTGCATATGCAGATATGAATCATGGTCTCTTATAATATATTCATGCAGAAGTATTTTCAGGCAACAGACAAGAATCTTCAAATACAGACTTAATAACAAACTGCCTCTGAAAAAGCTATTGAGTGAGGAGACGTTCCTTAGAAATGTTTATGGGAGAAGTTACAAAACATTTGGTTTTGCTTTTCCTAATAAAACACACCGTCATCAAGCAAATTACTTCCAGACAATCCTTGGCTTACATTTTTCACAAAATACACTGATAACAGTAGAAATTTGAGAAAGGCACAGCTGTGATCTGGAGTTCTTTTCATTAAACACAATCTACAATGACTAGACATCATTCTCAGTACTCCTGGAAATTTCATCAACAGAGGTGGGGGGGATAAAACAGTGTGTCAACAGGCAGTTTACTATATCAAGCAGCATCAGCATAATCTATCATATTGCTACAGTAACGTGGATTGGAGCTCTCAAGGGGGTTGGATTTATGCAGAGATGTTGAGGGCTGTTTAAGGCTTCTCCATACCAACCCACCATCAGAAACTAGCTGTCACCCAAGTAATGTACAACATTTGAGAGAACTGCAGGAGCAACCTCTTTTGTTAGACATTTTCATGCTATGGATAAGAAATTTAGATTTTCATTCATGGAATATGGAATGAGGAGCACGGAATAGAAGTGTGGTATTTCCACTGAATTCCCTTTTAATACACTGTACCATATCCTGTTACAAAGGATTGGACTTGCGGCTTTCATAATCAGTAGTCAATATCATCTTGCAGAGCTCTGCCAGTGCAGGATAATAACATTACCAGCAATGGCAGATTGCCATTAATTAGAGCTCCTTTTTCAATTTCAGGGTGCATGCATTGTCTTACTGCATACAAGTCACAGGGTCTCCTTCCCATTGAAACAGTAACTCTTTAATTAGCAGCAGGCTGCTGCTGGTGGTAGCTGCATCATTTGTGCTGTGCAAAGAGAACACTGAAATCATACTTTTTTAAAAAAAATCAATCGTTTTAATTAAAAAAAAACAAATATGTTGGGGGGGGGATAGAGAGTTGGTGCTTATTACAATGGTGAATAAATGGGGACCAAGTTTTAAAGAACACATCTACGTTCACGTTCTGAGTGTATTCAGCAAGTTTTTCCATCAAATCTAATATCCATACCTTAGATTCCCAGGTGTCTAGTGAGATTTCTGTGACTGCCTTCCTGCATTGGGCAATTGTTTGGCTGCTACTGAAAGAGAATACTGACCAATAGTAGATCAGTGTACTACTCCAACTGTGTGTCCACTTCATTACCTTGCATCAAAATCCCAAGTTACTAAACCAAACATCCTAGCCCCCAAATGCCAGTAACTATCTGATATGGTCTCTTACTGGATAAATCTCCTATACCATGCAATATACACTACAAACTTCCATATCTTGGCCAGTGTTAGCCCTCCATCATGAAAAATGAAACGAGACTGAGCAAAGGAATGGTGCTGGTTAAATTATTTTCCAAGAAACATGACTGAGAGGCAAAAAAGAACCACTTATCTAATTCTAGAACAGAGAAATTATCAATACAGAAAACAGACAGAGGCCTGTAATGCATTAGTCACATCCTGAGTAAAGATGTTTCCGTAACTGTTTTAAAATGATGATGTCTGTCCAAATGCTTAGTCATGCTGGGTATCACATCCATCCGACTGCAGATGCAATTCTCACCTGACAGAAAAATAATATTTTATGGACCATATCATTTATTCCCTTCACCCAATCTGTGTTTGTGTTACTGGAACTGCATTAAAAATACACTGTATTTACACCTTTCTGTGGTAAGGCAGGTTGATCAGTGATCAGTGTCGAGCATTGATTCTTTAGAACCTCCTTTAAAGAACTCTATATTTGAAGCAAAGCTGCCTAGATGCCCCTAAGCACATCCGAGCTCACCTGATTTTGGAAACTAAGCAGGGCCAGCCCTGGTTAGTACTTGGATGGGAGACCACCAGGCACCTGGAGTAGGAACTGGCACACCGTTCCAGTATTCCTGCCAAGAAAACTCCATGGACATGGAGTCACGAAGGGTCGGTCACAAGTGTAACAACACAACACACACACACACACACACACACACACACACACACACACACACACACACACACACACACACACACACACACACACACACACACACACACACACACACACACATTTGAAACAGGTCCTCACCAAAACATTTTTAATGGAAACAACAATACCAGAAACACCCCTGCCCCCCCAAAAAAAAGCTTGCTGTCTGATTTAGAGTAGTACTGTAGTTTATGTCTAGAATGGAGGAATTGGAGCTTATTTCCCCAAGTGAGGAATTATACCAAAGCTTCCTTGCATTATTTGTGACATCTTCACCACCTTCTCCCTTCAAACTACATAATTCTATGTGTTTTTCATTTTCAAACCTGCATAATCTTAATCCACTTTTACTGAAAGGAAACTTTTATTTAGGGAAGATGCTGATCCTGGCTACCATTCACCTGATGTGCTTACTTCCTGATGACATACTATTAAAAACTGGTTTGTGCAGTTCATTCACCTGTCACTTTATGGGTCTAAAAGGCAGTAAGACACACTTGCTGACATCAGCTACGTGCCTTCTTTCCTTCGGCGTTTCATGCCTTTGCCTTTGGGATCCTGTTATCTTTCACAAGCCAGATGAGCTCTACAAAACAATTTTCTGTAGCTCTCTGAGGAATTGGCATATTATGCTGCTATTAGATTCTGTTGTCAGTCTGAACAGATTACATACCATTTTTCCACATCAGCACATTTACTCATGAATCTGATGTGTACAACTCAGATTACTCATGTTGAGAGACATTTCTTCTACTGAAGCATCCTAATAAGTTGCCACTGTCAAATTAAAATATTCTGTTTGGTTCCTGATTTGTAAATAAAAAGCTGAAAGAATTTTTATTTGCCAAGTGCATCTTCACTTGGTTTTATTCTTGAAAAGGTGCTCCTTCAGATTCTATTTGCATAAATAGAGCAAATTGGCAGTTTTATTCCAGACAAACATCAGGAATGTCCAGCATGTTCAGCTGTTAAAAAGAGATTGTGACCACACTTTACATAGAGGGCTTGCCCTTAGCAAAGTTGATACAACTATTCCGTAAGGTCTCCATAAACCCGAGACTCACAGAACTGCTCAAACTCAATTTCATTCGAGTTGTGGAGCAGGGAACAAAGACAGATGGGACACCACTGTCCTCTTGACCTCTCAGTCCTTCAAAGGGATAAGTGACTCGAGTCACTAACACATGCACCCCTCAATGCTTCAATCCCAGGCCAATCCCCATTCTCATCCCTAGGGCCGAGGAATCAACAGTTTGGGGGCTAGCATAGTTCTGAGTCCCTGCATATACTGGAGTTGCTGCCCCCACTCCTCCAATGCCTCAACTGGGTCAAGGTAAGAGACAAGTGCCCTGTCAGATGCCAACATCTCCGCTAGTGGGCCAGTCATGGGGCTGGTTTTGGAAGCTCCAGATTGAGGGTGCTTCTCCCATATCGACTTCAGATAGGCTCACTTGACATAGGCATAATCAATGAACCCAGATGCACAAAAGATAAAGTTTAGCTCTTCAGTTGCTTCTTCCTGCATGTTCTCCTCCTTTTCAAACTCTTCAGGTTCTAGAGTTGAGGAAACCATATCAGTCTTGGTCTCTGTCCCCGTCTAGCCCCCCTCTGCCTCTTCTCCCTTTATTCCTTGCAGTTATCTACCATTCTTGGCACCTGCCTCCTTGATTGGGCCCTATCTTCTTCCTCTTTAGCCTTGGCCTGTCCTATTTGACACCTGAGGATGGCATCTCTAATGAGATCCCCAGTGGGGGTTGGGCAAGAACAGATGGTGTGCCTGGGGCACTGGTGGCAAGCCCCTCACAAGCATCCTACATGTTTTACATATACATTCACCATACACCGTACACAGGAGTGGGTGTAATCACAGTTTTTAAAGACAATCTCCACTAAACAGTGGAAAATGCATTTAGTCAGGAAACCAATCTATCAATCAGTCAGGATTCTTGCCCTTCCTGGCTCAAAAAAGCTGCCACAGGGGGGTATGGCAGACTGGGTTGGAAGAGTAGTGAATTCCTCCTTGCAACGGGTTAGGATTCCAGCATGCATAAAGGAGGCAATAGTAAAACCACTGTTTAAAAAGCCCTCTTTAGATCCAACAATACTGAACAATTACCAACCAGTACTGAATATCCCATTCTTGGGGAAAGTATTAGAGCATGTCATGGCCTCTCAGCTTCAGAGGTTTCTGGATGAGACAAACTACCTGGATCTATCTATCTATCTATCTATCTATCTATCTATCTATCTATCTATCTATCTATCTATCTATCTATCTATCTATCTATCTATCTATCTATCTATCTATCTATCTATCTATCTATCTATCTATCTAGAGTATTTTACCCCACCTTTCACCTTAAGGTGGCTTACAGTAATGAGGGATAATTTACAGTCCAGTACAATTAAGACATGTTCAAGTAATTGAGAACAAGGAATTGAGGGACATCTTACAGTATTAATAGACTACATTATAAACACAAAGCACTGGTTGCCTTGGTAGATGTTCTTTGAAGGGAAATTGATAGGGGAATCTGTGTCCCTCTTGGTTTTACTGGACCTCTCAGCTGCTTCTGACATTATCAACCACAGCATCATCTTGACTCATCTCTCTGAGATGGGACTTGGGGTCACTGTCTTACAGCAGCTCCAGTCATTCCTGGAGGAGAGAGCACAGAAAGTGGTGCTAGGAGATTCATGTTCAACACCACGGCCACTGGCCTGTGGGGTCCCTCAGGATTCTGTTGTCTCCTATTCTATTTAACATTTATACGAAACCACTGGGGGAGATTATCTGGAGTTTGGGGGTTAAGTGTCACCAGTATGCCGACACTCAACTCTACCTCTTGTTACCTCCTGATTCCAAGGAAGCTATTTTGGCTTTGGATCAGAGCTTAGCCTCAGGAATGAACTAGATGAACAGTTGAAACTAAACCTAGATAAGACAGAGGTGCTTCTGGTTAGTCGAAAGGTTTACTCTCCAATTGAAAAAATATGTGCACAGCTTGGAGGTGCTCCTGGACTCATCCTTGAGCCTTGATGCCCAAGTCACAGCTATAGCCAGGAGTGCATTTGCACATTTAAAGCTAGTGCACCAGTTTATGCCCTAGTGATGCCCCAGCTGGACTACTGTAATGCACACTACGTGGGCTTACCGATGGAAAGTCTCAGGAAACTTCAACCGGTCCAAAACGCAGCAGCCAGATTGTTGACTGGGGCAGGTTACAGGGATCACATTGTATGAAAAGTTGTCTTTATATTCTGCCTTTCCAACAATGAGCAACATACATACCTCTCATCTTTACTTCATTTTAACAACAACCATGCATTATATGCCAGAGAAAGGATGTGATTGGCACAGAATCATCTGGTGAGTTTCCATGAAGTGATTAGGAGGGCTAGAGGATGAAATTTTTAAGGACCCAGATCCAGCAAATTCCTGTTCACTACTCAAACCATTACCTCTCAATTCCATCATGATGAGTCCACCACAGAGAAGGGCCTGTCTCCTAACAACTTAATTTATCCTGCTTGGCAACACATCCACTCATTCTTTTTCTTACTGTTTGTCCCAATTGGTGGTGGGGTCTGCTATTCTTGTTTTGGCCTTCCACTTGGTACAGTCATGGACCAGGTAGGCAGCACATCCATTCATAAATATATAAATTAATGATGTGCTTTATTCTGCTTTATTCACAGCTAAATAAAATTAAAAATCCAACAGCAGCATATTAAACCAGTTGCTTGGGCAGTTTTTAAGGGCTGGATTCCATCTCTCTTCAATTGTTTGGTTTGGGGCAGTTAGAAAGTGTTGCTTCCTGCTTTGGGAAGCGTTGTTTAAATATTATACACAGGAGTAGACCATTTGGGTGGCTCACCCTTGGTCATTTGAGTTGGGCAATTAGGACAATGCTGTTAGACAGGTTAGGCCAGCTATGGGCAAAGTTAGAATAACATAGCATATGTACAGTATGTCATAAGATGACCCGGACCTAGATCTCCCTAGTTCATGCTGCTGTAAGAGACAGAAATAGTCAGCCAAGTATTGTGTGTTTCACTGTCTCTTAGGGCCTTTTTACACGACCCCTAAGATCCGCTGGCCACTTAAATTCGGACCAGAGATCTTAGGGGTTTGTCGCTCTTCCTCTGTCCCTACCCCCCTCCGCACTTCCTGGTTGCTGGCTGCCTGAGGAAGGGAGAAAAAAGAAAGAAAAGACTGCTGGCTTACCTCCGTTTTGTTCCCGGCAGCATTCAGATCTCTTAAAGGGGCAGGGCGCAAAAAAAGAACAAATGGAAGCCAGGAGAGCCCCGCACTCACTATCCTTACACCGGATCAAATATTTGTCACCATCAAAGACCAGGTACAAGAAAACTGCTGTTTGGTCATGCTAAAGTGGGCGGGGTCGCACTTAATTGTCTCCAAAGTCTGGAGCTGGTGGGTAAACATTTTTAAGGTCCGGACCTTGCAGCCATTTGCGGCAGAGCTTAGGGGTCGTGTATAAACACCCTTAATATTATTGGCCAGCCTTACATTACAACTAGAGTAGTAGTGTTAAGTTTCAGGCTAATTTCCCACAATTACTATGTTCTTAGCTAATATTTCAAGAGCTGGTGTGGTGTAATAGATGGTTCAACATACCCAGTCAGCCATGGAAACACACTGGAGGGTGCAATTGTAAATTACTCCTTGAACATCACATACATTCTGAAAACCTTGTTAGGGTGGATGTAAGTCAGAAGTGATTTGACAGCACATAGCAAAAAATATAATTTACAAGATTTGCAGATAGAAAAGTGGATGGTGAAATATTTGTTTATAGTTCATTATATAATTATATCACAGTGAGTGCTACAGGCAAAAGGGAAACCACTATCTAAGTAGTTAATGGCTAATCCCCTCCTGTCCCCATTTCATGGCTAAGGGTTTGGAGTAAGCAAGATATATAAAAAGCAATACTGATGGCATTTATGTAGAGAAATGAAGTTGAACGTTGGCTTGGTGTCATGGAGACAGATGCTGCCATGGATCTCTGGCCTCAAGCAAAAGGATCATGTGCATGGCATGAGTAAAGGGGATAGAGGGACGCTCTTCTCCCTCTCACAAAATACCAGAACTAGGGGACATACACTCAAATTGAGGGCTGGGAGAGTAAGAACAGGCAAAAGAAAATATTTTTTCACCCAGCGCGTTGTTAGTCTGTGGAACTCCCTGCCACAGGATGTGGTGATGGCATCTGGCTTGGATGCCTTCAAAAGGGGACTGGACATATCCCTGAAGGAAAAGCCCATCACAGGTTACAAACCATGATGGAGATGTGTAATCTCCAGGCTTAAAACCAGGGTACTTCAACGGCCAGATGCAGGGGAGTGGTATCAGGAAACAGATAGCTAGTCTCATGTGCTCCCAAACACATCTGCTGGGGCCACTGTGAGATACAGGAAGCTGGACTAGATGGGCCTTTGGCCTGATCCAGCATGGCTTTTCTTATGTTCTTATGTTCTTATGTGCACAAAGATGACATCTGATCAAAATATGGCAACCAATCATTGACAAGATGCATGAAGCCCAACTATAATGGCATGGACACATCCAACATGCCAAGGAGGAAGCTCTTGCCAAAAAGGGTCTCACCTTGGAAGTCAGTGGATCCCAACCAAGGGGACAACCAAAGCAGCACTGGATGAACACCCTCGACAGTGATATGAAGTTGTTCCAGGTTCCCCCAAGCCTAGATCACAACCATGCCAAATGGAAGGCAAAAACAAGAATAGTGGACCACACCCCCAAGTGAGAGGACGAAGAAGGAGGAGGAGGAGGAGGAGGAGGAGGAGGAGGAGGCATTTCTGTAGAGAGGCGTACATTTCACCAGCAATGCATTCCTCAAGGCTGACTTGAATTTAAGCAGTCGTAAGCTCAAGGTCCCAATTGTCTTCGTTGAAGATCCTGGTGTATTTTTCTAACACTTCAAGGCACACACCCAAGCCACATACAAATACACAAAAGGAAGCTCACCAATTTTTACAGGAAAAACTAGGCAGGTCTAAAGCAAATTTGTTGCTTAAATGTACTATACTAGGGTGAAATATGTAGGGATCAACAGTCTCTTTCACTACATCTGCAGGAAAATAACACTTGGACCAAGCTTTAAGTACTCTAACCAAGACATGGGAAGCCTGTGTTAATCTCATGATACCAGCAGTAGGCAATCTGCTTTAAGAAGAATCCTGCAGGACTGAAACTTCAACCACAGAGACTTATTTAGTGATGTAACTATGTTGCACTCATAGCTGTCTGTTTTGAAAACTATGGACATGGTAATTCAAAATATGACTGAAGCTTAATGCTTAATTTCTGACACAAGGAGTACCGGAGGAACACACCAGAAAACCACGCCCTCTGACCTTAGCTGCTCAAGTACTCCTACATTGTGCCAACAATGAAGCAAATTCAGTATGTTTTTCAATTCTTCTATCACAGGCATGTCCAAACTTCGGCCCTCCTGATGTTTTGGACCGCAACTCCCAGAATTCTAAGCTTAGATTGCCATTGACAAAGGACTGTGGGAGTTGCGGTCCAAAACATCTGGAGGGCCGAAGTTTGGACATGCGTGTTCTATCATGTTGATTGAGCTTCAGTTCTGAAATCACGGTGAACTTTTTTTCCCTTCAGTTTTGCTGCGTAGCCATATGAAACACACTTGTCTTTTATGTTTCCTAGGAAGAGGATCTGCCATTTTCAGAGGTTGGCAGATGTATAGAATTGGAGTCTGTTCTCAAACCCAACCATGAACCTGTACCAAGTTTTTCTGTGGCTTTGTGGTGAGCAAGCACACCCTCTGGTTTCTCCACTACAGGGGGCAAACCCCCTTTCTTTCTTCCTTTTTACTTCTTCCGGCAATTGTTGTGTGAGGGGAACAGAGAAAAACGAACGAAGAGGATTGTTGACTAGTTCACCAAAGTGAAACAGTTTAATCTCTGTTTAACTTTAAAGCCCATCTTTGCTATACAATTATGTGCCCTGAGTTATGGACCTGAAGCCACAACTCCGTTTTCCTACATTTAACACTTTAATGCAGCAACAAAGCTATTTCTGTTTTGTGCATTTAATTGATGAGGTCAGTACTCCTTTACATCAGCTTTCCTGGAAAATGCATTAGCGCATCCCCATGGAAAATCAAAACTGTTATGGACATAAAGTTTATAATGCTTCCAGTGAAATCTAAGCCCAGCAACCAGGATTATCATTATACAGTTTTGTTTCATTGATCTCATTACGAGCCAAAGTTGGCTGAAATTTTCTTGTACAACACAGCATAAATGTTTGCATGTTTGCCATCATTTAAAAAAAAACAGTAACAGTTGCTCTGTGTAGAACAGAAAATATACTGTCACATGGCACACAGAAATAGATTGTGTACACTTCGAAATATATTCCATGGTACAGTACTCTATATCTGCCAAATATGTACTGAAGTTCACATAAGTCCGTTTCTTCTTTTCCCATGTATGTCCACCCAGACATAAACCAGATTTGCCTGTGGAAGCTGAATTGTAATGATTTTACTATAGGCTCTGAATCTTGCTGCTGCAGTCTAGGAATATGCCTTAAAGAAAAAGAACTATACAGTGGACCCTTGTATAACAAATGGTTTGTATAACATAACATTTATACAACATAAAAAATTCCGGAGATAGGGAAATTTGCTTAACATAATCGCCTATGGGGCAAATCTGTACAACAACAAAAATGGGATCACTCTGTTTTCAATGCATTCCTATGGGAAATTTATATAAAGGAAAATTTGCTTAACATAATTTCATTTGGAATGAATTCCTTTATACAAGGTACCACTGTACTGTATATAAAAGCAGATATAAATACCATGCATCTTTGGCATTATCTATTGAAGGTTCATATTCCAGATTTAAAAAAAAAACCTACCTTGCTTGGCTGTTGTCAAGAACTGTAAGGTACAGTCCTCTACATGTCTATTCAGAGAGTCTAATGTGTATTTACTCAGATGTAAATCCTACTGTGTTTAGTGTGGCTTATTCCCCACTCACTCTTTAAGGATTGTGGAACTCACTGCATGTTTACTTCAAGCAGTAGTTTCTAATCTTGGGTAACCCAGGTGTTCTTGGACTGCAGCTCCCAGAAACATTGACCAGCATAATTAGTGGTGAAGATTTCCAGAGTTTCAATCCAAGAGCTTTTGATTACCCAAGTTTGGGGACCAGTGATTCAGAGGAAAGGCCCAGTGAAACAACTTGTGCCATTTGGCCAGGTGTCCACAGCACAAATGGTTGTGCGTTCCCGCACCTTATAAAATAGTGCAATTCTTTCTGCAATGGCAGTAGCATATGGTTTTCTTTGGGGGGGGGTTGTGGGAAGGGGGAAATGCATTTTAATGTTGCTTTGTTATTTTAATTGGGGGGAATGGAGAGGGGAATCTAGCAGTGAATAGAAGCTGATATTAAATGTGTACATAACACTTGCATTAATATCTAAAAGTGCCCACATTTATGTTTTCTGTTAACAGATAAAGTTAAGGAGGGCCAGATGTCATTCATGTCAGACTGAAAGACTCCATCTCCTTTGTATGCCATCTTAAATCTGATGGGAGAAAAGATAAAATGCAACTGAAATTCATAAGATATTATGCAGGTGCAATACCTAAATGTATAACCATATAAACACAAGATTTAAATACTACCCAGAGTGGCACTGTTGCTAGATGGTGCAGTATATAAATGTAATAAATAAATAAATAAGATCTTGGGAACACAGTATATAACACTTAGAGTATAATGGTTTTTAAAAGATTGGATTTTATATACCAAATTAATATTCTTCTGAAAGGGACAGCTAGGTGGCAGCACCCAGTTTGATGTGTGCAAGTTGAATGTTCTCAACTTGTCTCAACAGTCCATTATTTCAGAGGAATTCCTGAGTTGAGGGAGGTCGGATAAATAGGGCTTGGGTAAGTAACACTACATTAACTTTATGATTTATAACTGCATCTTGAGTTATGTACAAACATTTATGGTTTCAATTTTTTTTTCATTTTTATTATCCTGTAGTGCACGTCACTATGCTAAGCAAGAGGGCTAGTATGTTTTGGAAGTTGAGTCAACTGGACTTCTTTTCTTGAGAGATTGAAACATTTTTCTCCTCAATCTCATTTCAATCTCTCAAGAAAATACCCTAAGTCCAGTTGCCATGATTCCACTTCCAGATAAACTCACCTGGATGACTGAGCATCTTCACGGACACAGGACTAGTATGTTCCAATTTAGCAATATCAAATAAGTGTGTGTAAAAATGCAATGCATTTTGTTTGATTTCAATTTGCCAAACATTATTTTCCCTATGCAACTCTTTTGCTGCCAACTGAGGCCAAATTAAATTTCTTCTCCATGCACAGATTAGGTAACAAAACATAAATCTATACAACAACATTATTAAAAATGCATAATAAATATGGATTGAAATCTACTGGGTATGTTATAGAAGTAACTGGGCGTGGGGTAACCAGAGAGGAGAAAGAGATAAGACAACAGAGGAAGTGAACACTAATTGCTAGAGAAGATTTAAACTGGGATACCCATTTATGATTATATGTCCATAATCACTATGTCCATAAACTCATTATCATTAAGCATGAGTCTATGTATAGTACCCAGATTTGAAAAAGAAACAAAACTTATACAAAGGCTAGGGTTAGTTTACACACATCACATGGTCTCTCACCACTGTATTGTTCAACATTCCGTGACTCATTGCCTTTCTAGTTTGCCTCTATAGAATAAATAATGTTTGAATAAATATGAAACTGTGTTTACAGTGTTTGATCTGATGCCCTTTTCATGTTTCTCACCTGCCCCAACCTTAGTTTTGTAATTATCATCTTAGATTTGGTGGAGACTGTTTTATATTTCGGTGGGCTGGGCATGGGGTTGGTTCTCATTATGTACAGTACTATGTTATGCTAGAGACTGCCCAAAATACTGGCATACCACTAGATGGCATAGTATAATTAATCAATTCAAATTAACTGTATATAGCAGGCCTGCCCAACAGGTAGACCGTGGGCTACCAGTAGCCCGCGAAGAGTTCAAAAGTAGCCCGCCAGCCATCAAAAAAAAAAGTGAGGGGATAAGTTCTCTACCCCTCCCTCCCCCATCCCAAGGACCACCACTGCCCCAGCAAAGTTCTGGGTCTGCCAACCCACTGTCTCAACCGAGCGGAGCAGTTCAAGGGCAGTGGCACATTTAAATCTGTTCCCTCCAGAATTGATTGATTGGTTTTTGAAGCATTCCTATGGGAAACTGCTTATGGGGAAAACTTACAAAAGTTTTTACTTATGAACATGTGTTGACAACGGATAAAATTCGTAAGTAAAGATTTTAGTGTAGTAGCCCTCAGGCACTTTGGGCCGAAAAAGTAGACCTCCGCCTGTTCAAAGTTGAACAGCCCTGGTATATAGCATCCTTTTAAGCTAACAAATGCCGAAGTAGCCAATGAGATGTTGAACAGGAGAGAACAAATGTAGTTGATTGCAACAACACTCCTTATCTTTTGAAAACAAATTTCTTTGGTTTCCTCTGCCATCAGAGTCCACTCTTTTCCTCCTCCCTGCTTATTTTCAACCAATGTGAGACTGTAACAGGTTCAACATCAGAAGTGAGAATCCAACAGCCAAACTAGAGTGGACTCCCTGAATCAATTGTTCAATCAAAAGTCAATATTTATGTACACCACATCACTTTCAACAGATGGAGACTACCAATACTTTTGTTGTTTTGTTTTGTTTTTTGCGAGAAGGCAAAACACAGGTTTTATCCAATGCCGCCTTCACCTATATAACAGCTATGGTGACTTTTATGGTGAGTCTTGCTGAGGTGATTACTTTTAAGTCTGACCTATGTTCTTGTTAGAACCTGTGTAAAAACAAGTATCCCTAGAGAAGTACATAAAAAACTAAATGTATTTAAAATGAAAAATAAAATGAAAATGAAAATCATATTATGGTAGCTTTTAACTGCCAAATGAAAATTGGACAGATTGTAACTCTGAAACAGCTTTTGTGTTTTTTAAATAAATTCTTTGGTTCACAAATCAAATATTGGTCATTATTTTTGAGATCAATAGGTACAAGATCTAGTGCCATGCACATTACTATGGCCAAGACTGGGACGTATGAACAGTGCTGTGTCAGCATTATAATTGGGCTGTCTGTACTTCACCAAAAGTAACCTTACTCTTTTTAAAAGGGGGCAGTGTTAAGTTATCCCTTAGCTATGATAGTATTTAAATAGGAAAGGAAACACTGGTTGTTTCCGTATGTTTGGTAAAAGAAAAAATCTAGAGGAAGGAGTCCCTTACTAGAGGCAATCCCAAACTTAGTGCAGGTTGGGGGTGGTGGTTGTTTTGTGGCAGAACACAGAAAGTAGTGGAAGGGGTGATCACTCTTCAATGGTTTACCCAAGACACACACACACAAAAACCCATATCCCTGTTATTCATTTGTAACAACTTCACTTTCATTAAAGGGACTAAGCACATCCAATCTCACCCAATTTCGGAAGCTAAGCAGGGTCGGGCCTGGTTAGTACTTGGATGGGAGACCACCAGGGAATACCCAGGGAATACCAGGTGCTGTAGACGCCTGGAGTAGGAACTGGCAAACCACTCCAGTATTCCTGCCAAGAAAACTCCATGGTCATGGGGTCACGAAGAGTCGGTCACGACTGTAACGACGCAACACACACATTATTGAACCCCAGGCCTCATCAGCCATGGCAGTATACTAAATGGTGAAGGAAAATGGGAGTTGCCATTCCACCACATCAATGGCCACACAGTTGTCTACCACTCTTGTGTTATGCCATCTCTACACACGCAGACAAACTTTGGCCTTGGGAACTCTCTCCTTCTTCCCTTTGCAGACTGCAATTTCATGTGTTACTACAGAATTGGCAAATTTGCACTTCCTTTCAATGGCACAAACAAACCCATTACTTATCATGGTTTGCCAGGAACCTAGAAGTATTTATTTATTTATTTATTTATTTATTTATTTATTTATTTATTTATTTATTTATTTATTTATTTATTTTTATACCACCCATCTTCCCAGGGTTAACAAAGAAGAAAGAGACAAAACAATATAAAATCAATACAACAATTGAGACACACATGCACACACAGAGACAATATGTAAAACACACTAGCCTAAATCTTGGGCAGGTATTAGTGCCAAACCATGTTTTGGGGGTATTACCTCTAGACTAAGCCACTGTCTTGCCATTATGACAAAATATTTCTTCCCCCAACCACACCTCTACTTTTTCTATCAAGCAGGGCAGTGAAATATTTCATGCATGTACATAACTCATTAGAGTCAACCTAATCCTAATCCTAGAGGAGGTACTTCTTAATGATTTCAAGGGAAGCAGTTTCTTGATAAGTGCATTCTATATTACAGCTCTTTGCTTCCCAAAGGATTCATAAACCTCCTTTAGATGCATCCTGTTGGAAAACTGAAGGTTAGAGGCCACCGTGCACAGGCTTTACACACAATCAGAAAGTGCTAACATTGTAGTAGGAAATGGGCATTTATTCGCCTTCATTCAAATGCATTTGATCTGAATGGACTCCACACTCTATTGCACATTTATTTATTTATTTATTTATTTATTTATTTATTTATTTATTTATTTATTTATTACTGACTGGCCAACTTATTTGACTTTTATACTGCCCATCTATCCTTAGGACTACTGTGGGCAGTTTACAACATAAAATCTCAACACAGCAATAACAACAGTTAAATAACGAAAATATAAACATAATGTAGCAATTTATAACCAAATAAATCAACAAAAATAAACAATAAACTAAAATAGAAATAGAAACAACCAAGTAATTGATCAAATAAAAACAAAATTAAAGATAAGCGATAAAAGGATAGCATCTAGCTAGGTGTTTAACAAGTCAGGGAAGGCCATTCTGTAAAAGCATGTTTTCAGTAGTTTTTTTTTTAAAGGTTTGAAGCGAGGATGGTAGGTGAATTTCTGGTGGCAAGTGATTCCATAAACAGGGAGCAACCACAGAGAAGCAACCACAGAGAATTGTAACTACTCCATGTTACAATTTTCTGAGCCTCCTTCTGGGCTGGAACTCCCAATGTCCTGCCTGGATAGTACAAGTGATCTAGGCAGTTCTTCTTGGAGGAGCCTGTCAGGTCCCAACCCGTTCAGAGCCTTGTATGTTAACATCAAAACCTTGAAATCGATGTGGTAGAATATTGATAACCAGTGCAGAGCTGCCAATATGGGGGTAATATGATGATGCCTTCTAAATCCTGTTAATAATCTGGCATCTGCATTCTGTACTAGCTGCAGTATCTGCATTAATCTCAAGGGCAGCCCCATGAAGTGAGCACTACAGTAGTGTATTGCCCACTTTATTGTGCACTTTCAACTGATTTGGGAGGGGAATTCTCAGAGTAAGCCAGTAGCTGGTGGGAATGTAAGCATTTGGGGTCCCTTGTATTTCTGATGGAAATCTCAGCTCGACATTCATTTCTTAGGTTTGAAATCTTCTTGTTTCTGGATTCAAAGATAAGGTGGGGGGTTACACATTTACAGAAACATAGCAACTGACACCACAATAAGAAAAACAGCCAGCTGCCAAGGTCAAAGTAGCATCCTCAATTAAGCACTCCGAAGCTGAAAGCTCCAAGAAGGGCTCTTCAGGGAATCAGGGGCGCCTTCAAAGGCAAGCGAGGCCAAGGGCAACCACCAACCAAAGGACTGCAAACGCAGCTTTTTTAGATCTTGGAGAATCTATTGCCCTGTATGCAGAAATGCAACCGTGGGTGCCATACATCAACATCATGGACAGAAATAATCCTGGTATCCCGAAAGAACTCGGTTTCCCTTCTGCCTCCCATCGCCAATATTTATTTATTTATTTATTTATTTATTTATTTATTTATTTATTTATTTATTTGTGAAGCTTATATCCCGCCCATCTTCCTGGGGGAAGATGGCACTGAAAATACAGTCTATCCAAGGGGTTGAGCGACGCAGCCAGATCTCAGAAATTTTATGAAGCTGGGCTTCCGTACTGGAAGCCCCCTCTCTCCTGCGCTAGTCTGACTGACTCCCCAGATGACAACATCACGATCACCCCGCAGGGTGACAGTCATGTTTTCCCCCACGTGGAGACACACACAGGCGCCTACGCCTCCCCCCTGCGCGCATGCTCCCTCCGCTGCCTCGGAGGCGGAGCCTCGGAGGGAGCAAAGGGGCGGGGCCCGGGGGTTGAGGGGCGGGCATAAAGGAATGAGGGGCGGTCCGTCTCCTTGTCCCGCCCGAGGCAGCGCGTGGCGGTGGCCGGCCCTTCCCGCCCCCTTCCGCGCGCGCACAAAGAGAAAGAGACAGAGAGAGTGGTTGTCGTCACTGCGGTCGCCCCGCCTTTCCTTTCGCTCTCGCGCCTGTGGGAGGGGAGGGGGAGCCCGTGTTACCGTTGGGCGGCGGCGGCGGCGGCGGCGGCGGCCCTCGAGCTGGCCTGGGCGCCGCCGTGGAGCAAGCAGCCGGCGCGCGCGGCGGTTGGTGTCTTTTAACGGCCGCTTCCCTAGACGGCCCGAGTGCTCGCGCGCACGCACGCGCGCTCCCTCCCTCCCTCCCCTCCCCTCCCCTCCCCACTCGTTCTGCAAGATGACATGGGGAACAGCTGGGCGGCGCAGTGGTGCTGCTGGCTCTTCCCGCGGCGGCAAGTGGGGCGCCTTCAAAGGAGGAGGAGGAGGAGGAGGGTAAGCGCCGGCCGGGCCCCGAGGAGGGCATGGAGGGAGGGAAAGAGGAGCTCGGTGGGAGGGGGGGGCGACGAGGCGGCGGTTGGAGGGGGCAGCCTCCCGTCGGGTGGTCGTGTGGGCTGGACGACGGAGCCTCTCGCGCCCCTTCCGCCTCACTCGGGTGCCCTGCGGCCTTCAGGAGGAAGGAAGGGGGGGGGAGGGAAAGAGCGGCCGGGCAGCCGAGCCTCCAGGTCCAGAGGCAGTGTACCTCAGCTAAGAGTTGGTAGGGATCCCCTTCAGAGCTGCTCCTCTCAGAAGCCATGATCCCTGGAGGCCTCCCAGGAAACAGGACAGGATGGGTTAGAGATTGGATGGACCTTCGCTCTGGCCCAGCAGGGCTGTTGCTAGATAGCGGTCGCCCCGTGTGCCAGAAAGCTTGAGAGAAATCCATTGTAAATATATATATATATATATATTTAGTTTTGACTATTTTTTACCCTGCCTTTCTCTTTGGAAAAGGACCCAAGGCGGCTTACAGTAATGAGGAATAATATACAGTCCAGTACAATTAAGACATATTCAGGTATTTGAGAACAAGGAATTGAGGGACATCTTACAGCATTAATAGACAGCATATGTCAAAATGACATATCGAGGCCTTTGGGGTCCCACCAGAGTCTTCTGATGAGTGCAGTGGGGAAATTCTGTGACCTTCTTGACCTGTTTGTAGGGTTTCCTGTGGTATCTGGTTAATAATAATGGCAATTATTAGAATTAATTGCAATTAATTACTATTAATAATATTGTGTTTGCTAATTTTACTTTTTACTTTTTTTCTGGCTTATGTTATATATTGTTATATTAGTTGTGGTTATCTTATGTATATTTTGTCACTCTTAACATTGTGAGCCACCCAGAGTGGCCTTTATGCCCAGGTGAGTGGGGTATAAATAGACGGAAATAAATATAAGCAAAAGTGTGTGAAACAGGACACCATATTGATTGGTTTTCTTTGGATATCTAGGAGGGCTCTGACTTTGTTTTACTTCCTTTCTGTTTAGTGGTGTCCAGGAAAATTTCACCTGTGGGTGAGGCAAAATGGTTTGTGATTATACTGTAATTCCTATATGTAACGGAACGAATAACGGAAACGAAAAAATGTTCATTTTCCGTGCCCATCTCTAATTCCTATATTAGAGATGGGCACGGAACGAACATTTTTTCGTTTCCGTTATTCGTTAGTCGTTCCGTTACGTAACAAAATGAAACGAGAAACGAAAATTGTGTTGGAAATGCAACAGAATGAACAGAACCATGAAAATTGTGGTCGTACGTTTCGTTTCCGTTAATGGCGATGCGCAATGAAATGAGCTGTTTTAAATGTTAAAAAACACCCTGGACATCTGTAAAAACACAGCAATAATGTAATAATTATTTGAAATTATTACCTACCAAGGGGGTTGGGGTCCTTAAAATGTTTGTTTTTGTCTTCTCCCATCGCGATGTATTTTTCTTTTTCCTTTAAAATGGATGTCGCCACCAGCCACAAAATGGAGGCAAGTCATGTGATGGGATCATGTTCAACCAATAGCATGCCCAGGTTGCAGACTGGGCGGGAAGGTCTGGCAGCCACATAGGGCATAAAAAGCTCTGGCCGCCCCCGTCCTCCTTGCAGTCTCTGGTGGGAGTTAGGGTGGGATTGCTGTCTCTGCGACTCTAGCTTCAGTCCTGCAGCCTCCCTGTGTGTGTGCGTGCTGCGTACCTCTCAGTGAGTACCCTCCCTTGCCCCGCAGTGCAGTCACTCAGTTGTGAGTGGGCATTTCAATAAATTTCAAAAGCACTAGCAGGAAACTTAAGTGTCTGGATATTATTTTTCCACAGTCCTGCCATTGCAACTTACAGACAAGGCAGCTTCTTTGCATTATTATAAAATATTATTAGAGTTGGGCACTTCATATTCTAAGGGTACAAAAATGAACCCTGGGAGCACAGAACCACCACCACCCCAAACTAGGCCAGCCACTTACCAGGCTCTGCATGGTTCATGTGTCCATCATTGTCGATAGCATGCCAATCCCGGAAGCAGCCTAGCCGGCCCTTCCCCACCTCACTGTGCAGCCAACTTCTATGCTGCATGGATGGAAAGGAGAGTCTCTATACAACTGAGTAGTGGTTGACTGTGCAGGGAGATGGGGTTGGGCTGGCAAGGCTGCTTCCAGGATTTGGTGTACTATGGATAACGATGGGCGCAAGTGCTACGCAGAGCCTAATAAGTAGCTAATCTGGTTTGGTTGGCAGGGTTCTGGGTAGGTGTGTTGCCTCAATTCACATTTGTTTCATAAGAGTTAGGAATATGCAGCCCCAAACTCTTATAATACTTCTGAGGTATCTTCATTAGCATGGCCTCTAAAGACAGGAAAGCTGAAATATGTTTTAACCTTTTCTGGCAAAGTGACTAGATTATTCCATAAGAAATGCCATTCTGATAATTGCATCTAATGAGAATTATATCTAATTTGCATTAATTTACTTTGCATGGCAGCTGCCTAGATGCCCTAAGCGTATCCGATCTCGCCTGATTTCGGAAGCTAAGCAGGGTTGGCCCTGGTTAGTAGTTGGATGGGAGACCACCAGGGAATATCAGGTTCTGTAGGCGCCTGGAGTAGGAACTGGCAAGCCACTCCAGTATTCCTGCCAAGAAAACTCCATGGACACGGAGTCACAAAGAGTCGGTCATGACTGTAACGACACAACATACACACACACACACACTTTGCATGGCATTGTAATGTTTATAGCATGCAAAACTGAATGGTGAACATCCTGCAGTTTCCTTATTAATCTGAAATGTAAAATGCTTGGGGTCATCCTTAAGATATTAGAAACCTTAAGAGGCATAAAACAGTGAATCTGGACTCTTACAAAGCTTTCTGGTCACAACATTTCAGTACACTGTATTATTTGCATTTAGGAATATTCATTTAGGAATATTCATTAATTGATTCAATAATTTATACATACATTTGAATACATTTGGAACACTTAGTTTATATACAATGTACTTCACAGTTTCAAGTCTGTTAGTTATTCTGAAATATAAACAGTTTCATCACTTTTGATATTAATGTAATGTCCATGGGTTCATCACAGCTATTCAAACATGGAGTTGGTATTTGCATTGTAACTTACTGCAATATTAAACAAAGAAAAGTGCCATGGCCTAAACTATTTGTTTTGATGTTATAAATGTTGGAATATTAGGTGTTTTAGGCTCAAGAGATTCTAGAAAGACTGTTTAAATTGTTTACAGTAAACGGTACATTGTCTGTGTGCTGTAGACATAATTAGAAACTAGGTCAAATTTAGTTTCAGTGTCCTCATTGTCAGCTTTCACTTTATTCCTAGAGGGATCACAGCATCATTCGTTAAAGGCTTCTAGAAATAAACACAATTAGAGCTCTGGGCTTCCCCTTACATTTTATTTAGAGAAGTACTAAATTCAGAACACAACTGCCACATGCTATGTGAAATATGTTTAAGTATAACAATTTAAATATAAATACAGTTTAAACTATATGTGTCAACGTACCTTCTAATTTTCATCCCCACTGTATGGGGCTCTGTCCTCTGCACACATATGTGCTGCCAACCCCCACTGGGTTTTATCATGAAGGGAACAAACACAGTTGTGATGAATGAGCAAGGGTAGAAAAGCCCTGCAGAGTCAGCCAGAGACATGTACAACCATGCAAATGTGTGCCATAGAGGGAACCTTGATACTGTATATGTTAAACTTTTCAAATATTACTTAATTGTTTGTTTATTGTTTCAGTTGTAGGGGATTTTTGCTCTATGTTGTCCTATGTTTTCTGTGGTTGCCCCAAGTGGAAGGCTTCTGTACAGTCCTTACATCGCTGTAGGATTAGATTTATCTGTTTCATTGTCTTTCTAAGTTGTAGTGGAGGTTGCAATCAGTTTCGTGACTCCTGACTCTTTATGTAGTAATATTGCTGTTCCTGAATGAGTATGAGCATAAACATCTGAGGACCAGTCTTTTCTCTTATCTTCAGAAAAGGGAATTTGTTGTGGGCCACTTTATGACAGCAGTTGAAGAAGTGTGAAAGAAACATCATCCAAGTTCTCTCTTAAGGACCTATTAATAAAGATACAGCTGGCCCTTGTTTAAAAGAGTTCTGATGGAGAAAACCTATTCAAAGACCTTCCAAATTACTGTGTTAATTATGTAGTGGTAATGTGTATTGTATTTTAACATATTTTAATTGTATTGTATAATACTGTGCTGTGTTTTAATGTTTTAAATTACTTTTAATTGTCCAATTTAATTTTTAATTGTAAGCCGCCCAGAGACCTTTGGGTAGGGGGCGGCATACAAATTGGATGGATGGATGGATGGATGAATACATAAATACATGTTTTTTCCCCCTAGATCAAAATACTTTAGAACATGCCCAACAGGAGAGCATTTCACTATAGAGGTAAGTAAAGGGTGTTAATTCTTGCTGTTTACTGCTGCTCACAGTTTGGGGCCAATATCGAGAAAATAATGAATTCTAGATTTGCTTGCTGAAACATTGAGTATTAGATTCAAAATTGATTGTGCTTGGGATAGGTGAGACTGGAAATTACAATGACTACTTTAAGTCCCATAGATTTAGGTGGGGCTGCTGTTAAGTATGACTGGGTCTGGATACAACAGAATAGCAGAAACACTTCTAGTGTAAGTATGAATGCATAGGAGTCATGATACCAGGAAGAAGAAAAAATGGTAATTAAGGATTTCCCCCTTTCTTGGCTTGTAATCTCTTTATTCACATGGAAATGTGGGACAGAAGAAGGAAGTCTTTCAATATTCAAAATTGACCCTGTCAGATGACATTACTGGTAGAGGATGATGTTTTGTGATGAAATACTTTCTTCCATTCCATGGATACCACACAATGAAACTGCTGGCATCATCACCTTTCCGCAGATATACTTACGCCAGCTAGTATCATTAAAATGCACTTGTTGAAGATACTGCACACTTTCCTGGCTCTTGTGATAGAAGTATGAATTTAGTAACATTACTTGGTGAAAAGCAAAGAAACGGGGCCTCCCTGCGAACTGGAAATGACTTCCGGATCACCGAAAATCATTTCTGATGCCTCCAACAGGCTTAGAAAGGCCCTCAGAGGCCTCAGAAATCATTTTCTACAAACTGGAAGTGACTTCTGGTTCACAGGGAAGCCATTTTCGGGCCTCCAAGAGGCCCGGGAAGGTCCTTGCAGGCCCATTCGGGGCAGCACCAGTCCTGGGGTAAGTATGGGAGGCCTGAAACAGACCTTTCCCAGGGGCCTTTTTTCATATACTGCAGCCCCACAATATAGTGGGACCACAGTATATGAACGGTAAACGGGCAGGGGACCACTGTAACACTCAGATAGTATATATTACTTTGAGATGTATTTTTGTTTGCTTTTTTGTTTAACTGAGATACTATTCTTTTGCAGTTTGAGAATCTGGTGGAAAGTGATGAGGTAAGTAGTTTTGTGCTGCAGCACATTCAAAGCAAAAATATCTCTAAATGATAACAAATTGAGAACATATAATATATTACAACATATAACAGAAGTAGGTGTCTATAGTCTATTAAAATATTGTAAGGAGGGATTCCACACCCTCAAAAAACACAAACTTCTGTTGCTGTAGTGAGTGTCTGTGAGGGGGAGAGAGAGAGCATGTTCAGGGCAAGATTTTTAAACCCAAGTTACTCTTTGCTGTTGGACCTTATCTCTTTCCATGAAAAACTGTAAGAATTGTACATTTGCTATAATTTGCTGATGTATCTTTTAGTGACTCAGGGCGCTTTTACACGACCCCTAAGATGCGCTGGCAACTTAAATTCGGACCAGAGATCTTGGGGGTTTGCTCCTCTTGCTGCGTTCCCACCCCTCCGCACTCCCTTGCTCCTGTCTGCGTGAGGGGATGGAGGAAAAGGGGAGAAAAGAATGCAGGCTTACCTCCGCTCTGCCGTGGGGAGCTGCCCTGGGAAGCATTCCAGTCTCTTAAAGGAGTGGGGAAAAAAAAAAAAAGGCGAGGAGAGCCCTGCACTCACTGCTTTGCAATCCGCATCAGAAATTTGTCACCGTCGGAGACCATGTACTTGGAATATGCGCTGGGACGCGCTTAGGTGGGCGTGGTCGTACTTAATTTTTTTTTAAGTCCGGAGCTGGTGGGAAAACAATTTTAAGCTCCACAGTCGGATTTTAGGGGTCGTGTAAAAGCACACTCAGTGAATGCACTATGAAATAGAAAATCCGTACTCTTAAATCTTCCCTCTGCCTTGGAAATAAAACTAACACATCTTACATGTAAGGCATACTGTATAGTCATGTACGTTAAGACAATGATAGACAAAAGTTAATCAGTAAAAAGAGTACAACTGAAGATCTGTTGTGTTGGATTGATTCTTTAGCTCTCACCACTCCACTTGGTTCTATTCGAGAGAATTCAGGAAATTGCTATATGTATTAGCTTTGTAGAGCTCTATAGCTCTTCTTGGTCTTTCCTCTTCCCATACTGTTTCAGTTTAAGCTTGTTATCATAAAAACTATTACCTTTAGAAGTGTCTATTTAGATTGGGGTAGGCAATACAGTAGATGATTTTGACTAAAGTGTCTGTAGCCATTGGTGAGGGGTAATGGGAGCTACATTCCCAAACATCTGAAGCATCACAGTTTCCAACCCTTGGTTTAACCTGTAAACATTCAAGCAAAGTAGTAGTAGTAGTAGTAGTAGTAGTAGTAGTAGTAGTAGTAGTAGTAGTAGTAGTAGTAGTAGTAGTAGTAGTTAGTCTATCTATGTCACTTTAGGAGCTTCCTTAAATATTTTCATTAAGACATATATTTCCGGAAATCCTGTTACTTGGTATAGTAAATTGCAGCCGGAGCAGGCCCACTAAATTAGTGGAGATCGGATGAGACAGCTCTTCTATTGATACAGGACCTACTCTAGTTGTGACTTATTTTTAAACTATCTGAATTTTCTTAGAAACACTAGGCTTGTTATAGATCACTGTTGTATTTGAGGGCCAAACCACATGTCATAGCTGACTGGGTTTAAATTAAGGGTGAATATCAAATTTATAGTCCAAAATCAACAGTTGAAGGAGAAGTGACCCATTTTGTAGTTTCCCTTCTCAATAATTTTTGTCCCAAACCATTTAACTTTCAGTACTGGAGTTCAGCTGAGGGAAGAAGTGAACGAATTTCAGCAATGCAGGATGGATGACTTACCATCTTGTTTTAAACATGTTCCTTTTGTTCTAACAGGTATTATAACTAGTTTTAAGCAGAACATGGAAAACCTGTTTTTTAGATGCATCTTTCAGTATCTCCAGCCAGTATGTACAGTTTGAGTCTCTGAATCTGGTCAGAGCCTGGCTTAGATGAGGAAATCTATTACTGTTATGTATGTTTTAGTCTTAAGAAAAAGTAATATTTATGCAATTTAAATCATAACTGGAAATGGTCTTGAATAAGACAAATGCCTTGCACAAGAATGCCAGACATCTGATGCCGACTAAAGGAGAATTGATCATCATTTTGAGATCCATATTCCCCAGGATTTTTGCTGAACAAGATAGTTCACAAAGACAACTGTGTCCATAATCTGTAATCCTCTTCTTACGAAATTAAAGTGTTCTAGACATACTGTATATACTCAAATATAAGCCTAGTTTTTCAGTTTTTGGGCTGAAAAAAGGGGCCCTCGACTTATATGCGGGTCAGTACTTTTAGGCACTGAGGCACGTGCTTGGGTTGGTGGCTAAAAGTCATTTTAAACATTGTGTGCTGCTTCTCCTGACCCCCCCGCATCACAGGGGAGCGGTGCACGATGTTTAAAATGACTTTTAGCCACTGACCCAAGCACTTGCCTCAGTGGCTAAAAGTCATTTTAAACATCATACACCACTCCCCCAGCTCACAAAGGAGGAGCTGCCAGGCCCTGCTGCATTTCCCACCCTAGACTTATACTCGAGTCAATATGTTTCCCCAGTTTTGGGGGGTTAAATTAGGGGCCTTGACTTATACTCAGGTCGACTTACACTCAAGTATAGATGATTGAATGAAAGTCCAACTTTGGAGCTATTTAAACAGAAGTTGGATAACTACTTGCTCTTCCGAGAGGCCTTTGGTGACCAGGTTTAAATTATGCAGTTATTTAGTTTGTGTGGGGTTTTTTGTGGTTTTTTTCCCCTTTGTTCCCGCCATTCGCCATTTTTGCCCATTTCGGCTCACTTTGGAAAATTAGCTATATGGCTATCGAGCCTTTCTCGCCAGTATGCTAAGGGTGCTAGAAGTGTTTTTAACTTGTTGATTGTTATTTTATTCTTTATCTATGGTACTGCTATTGTATTTTGTACTGACGACCACTGTTTGGTCCATCCATTGCAAGCCGCCCAGAGTTCCTCCGGGAAGATGGGCAAGATATAAGTGTAATAAATAAATAAATAAATAAATACTTGTCAGGAGCACTTTAGGTGGGGATTTCCTCATTTTGCAGGGAGCTGGAAATGATTATCCCTGCAATCACTTCCACCCCAATGTTCTATGAAGCCATTCATTTTGTTCCAGTTTGATATTTTAAAAGGGTTAAATGCTTCCATTCATTGTGTTTTGTTTCACATCTAGTAGATTTTTACTGAAGATAGATGACGATGGATTTGTTAATGAATTTTATAATGCATTGGATGTAATATCATGGTAATTTTTAACAGGGTGAAAGTCCAGGAAGCAGCCAAAGGTAAAATGCCTTTACAGTACTTCTTTTAAAATGTTACATGAAGGAATAAAGTACAGTCATATGCATGGTTATTTAAAAATAAATCCCAGTAACTTAAATGTAGCTGACTTCCAGGTAAGTGGGTATAAGATTATAGCAAAAACAAGCATATTTCTGCTTGCATTGTGAATTAAAACATGCTCAATTATATAAGATGGTAGTTAAATATGTTCCTGTTTGCTTTGCAATTAAAAGTTTATCAGCTATATAAGATGGTAGTAAAATAAGTTCCTACTTGCATTGTGAATAAAAACATGTGCAAAAATATAAGATTGTAGTAAAATAAACAACCTGCTTGAAATCTTGTTGTATAGTTTTAACTAGAGTAGGCCTATTGAATTACAAGAGATTTTGTAAGTCAGTTCCTCTGAACATTCCTTTGATTCAATGGGCCTATTCTAGTTGTAATAATATGGTTAGCAACATTTTTATTTATTCATTCATTCATTCATTCATTCATTCATTCATTCATTCATTCAGAGTATTTTTACCCTGCCTTTTTCTCCTTGGAAAAGGACCCAAGGCGGCTTACAGTAAGGAGAGACAATATACAGTCCATTACCGGAAGACATATTCAGTTTGAAGGAATTGAGGGTATCTTACAGAAGGCAATGTTAAAACTAAGAGTTGATAACATAGTGTCAATGCAGTCACACAAGGAGAGATATAAACACAAAGCTATAAGTGGTTCTTAACACAAACTCTTTAAATCATGACTGTAGCCATGCATAGTAGATTCATATAAAGACACAGTAGGTGGTCTATCATTCATGGAAAGCTTGCCTGAAGAGGAAGGCCTGCCTACTTCTGGAAAGACAGCAGAGATGGGGCAGTCCTGGCCCCCAGTGGGAGGGACTTCCAGAGTCTGGGCGCAGCAGCAAAGAAGGCCCTTTCATGTGTTCCCACAAAACATACCTGTGAGGGTGGTGGGATGGAGAGAAAGGCCTCTCTTGATGACCTTAGCATCCAAGTCAATTTGTACTGTGAAATTTAATGTTTGAGGTAGCTAGGATCTAGGTGTACAGTACTTTGTAGGTTAAGGTCACCACTTTGAATTGTGCCCGATAGCTGGTGGGCAGCCAGTGGAACTTCTTTAGTAGGGGTGTAATGTGATCTCTGCAACCCGCCCCAGTCAGCAATCAGGCTGCTGCATTTTGGACCTATTGAAGTTTCCTGACACTTTTCATTGGTAGTCTCGTATAGAGTACATTACAGTAGTCTAGCTGGGACGTCACTAGGGCATGTGTCACTGTGGCCAGACCAGGTTTCTCAAGGAATAGGTGTAACTGGTTTACTAGCTTTAATTGTGTAAATGCACTCCTGTCCACAGCTGTGACCTGGGCATCTAGGCTCATGATTTTAGTCATATCTAATTGCATGTTCACTTAATTTTGAGATTCAGTAGTAACAAATCTAGACTTTAATATTAAGCAGCATTTTTGGTACCAGTTGATTGGTGAAGAACTTTGAATTAGGCTTGAAACTGGGTTCAATTCTAGGTGGAAATCACATGAAATTGCTTTTCTCTCTAATTTTAGAAGTCAGGTGGTTA
Organism: Phrynocephalus forsythii; assembly: GCA_029282475.1. Classification (NCBI taxonomy): domain Eukaryota; kingdom Metazoa; phylum Chordata; class Lepidosauria; order Squamata; family Agamidae; genus Phrynocephalus; species Phrynocephalus forsythii. The sequence continues at coordinate 65,414,137 of JAPFRF010000007.1, read as the reverse complement.
CCCTGTTATGAAAAAGTTGTTTGGACATGGAATCAGACTTCCTGTAATTAAAGTAAACTGCTGATAGGTAGATTTAAAAAAACCTATTTGAAAGTTCATTTGCTCCACCTAGCTGTTGGCTCAGGAAGAATTGCTTGCACAAGAACTGCTTATTCATGCATTTCCCCATCTCTCTGCAGTTCTTATATAAATACCTGTTTTCACATGAATTGTGTTCTGAGAGGATGAGAGTGAGCAGTGTTTCACTTCTTTCTTTTTCTTCAGACCTTTGACTGAAGAAGAAATTGCTGCTTTAAAGGAAAGGCACTACAATTCCATTGCTGAAAAGCAAAGAGCATTAGATCATAAACTTCAGTCAGAGGTAAGCATATTAGCTGCTATAAGTGCACATTTTAATACAAATAACATCTTACATAGCTGGTTTAAAAAGGTAGAAGCAAAATTGTTATGGTGAGTATATACACTCTTGCCTAGATTTGAATATTACAGGGGAAAACAAGCATAGGATGTGTAAATCACTTTTTGTATCCTTTTGTATACAAAAGTGATCCATAAATCACTTTTGTATCACCATAAGCAGGTACCTTATGGTGACCTGCTTCATGTCCAAGCATGAAGATGCTGGCTTACTGTTAAGTTAAAGGCTAGAATAATAACCAACTTGACTCTTAAATTTCCCCAGTTCAGAAATAATGGTGATCTGTGCCTTAACACAAGCCAGAAACAAAGCATTGTTTGAGGATAGGTGCCCCTGTTCTCGTTCCTGCCACAGTTTGCATGTAGTCACCCAGTTTGGACAACCATTATTTTGGAA